>CM041780.1:210435019-211098963 GCA_023374045.1 Limonium bicolor
GTAAAGAAAATGTAAGAAAAACCATGTTTCCATCATTTCTTGTACTTGGCCGAAAATTCCTTCTCATGGGGCTATTTTTTATGCCTTGTTCTAGCTTGATTTATTCACCAAGGACTAGTGGAGGTCCTATTTCATTCAATGCCCAAGTCTACTTTGAGACTTCAAGGTAATCATCCACTTTTATGCTTTAGAACACATTTCTAACCTAGGTTTTCATTCCTTGAGATTAGTGCATTGTTTAGTACTCATATCAGTCATTGAATATTGATTAGAACATTGGCAAGGGGAATTTAAGTGGTGGCCGAGATCTATGCAAGAAGAAGGTCTAAGGAGGAGATTAAGATATGCTTGAGAAAACAAGGTAAAGGAATGAGTTTTAGATAAGTACCAATGTAGCTTAGAGCTTACATTGTGTATTGGGTTATATAACCGAAGAAAAAGAACTTAAACAAGCTTATGAACTTGTGATTAAGGAGCTAATGAGAATGAGTTAGTAATATAAGTTTAAGGTGGATTTTAAGAGCATTTAACTACTATGAGATTGATGAGTGTATTTGCAGGTTGAAAGCTTATATATGTGGGAAATTCAGTGTTTAAGTTTAAGTCATTTAAGGGCCTAAGAGCCATGTCATTTAAGAGCCTTAGTGCTATGCAATTTAAGATTAATTGCAAATATTGAGTTTTTGTGTGAATGAGTTGGTTTGGTGATGAGATGTTATGAGAAAGAACTTGATGTGTGTGTGAGATGGTTGAATGAGGAAAAATAATGTGTTTGGGCATGATAAGATCCTAGAGAAGTTATGGCGGAATTTGAAAAGAAAACAAAGTGTTTAAGTGGTGGTGGTGAGTTAATATGCCCTAGGGTTTACTAGGGAGTATAAAAGGAATTCGAGTGGAAATGAGTTAACTAAGGAGTTCTTGAGGTTTAGAATGACCTAGAGATGTCTAGGAGGAATTAGAGAATGATGAGGGTATTAAACACGCCAAAACCAAGATATGAGGAATGTAAGACTTGTGCATAAGTTTTAAGGAGAAGGTGTATAATGCATAAGGTGATTTAGATATGAACTTGGAAATATATCAATGAAAGTCTTGGGAAGCTTGTCTAAGTGGTGATGATGCTAGTAGTGGAACAATAAGGTTTTAGTTTAGATGGTAATGAGTGGACTTAGGTGATGGGAGTGAAGATTGAAGGAGAATGTGGTGTATTGACTAGGAATGTATAAGAGCGTAAGGTCATGAGAATGGTGAAAATTGAGCAAAGCAAAGATGTAAGGTAGTGATGTTAAGGAGGAGCTATATGGGTAGGAAAGAAACATTTTGGTTAGTTGAAGTTTTAGATAAAATGTACATGTTGGAAAGATAAGGAATTAACTAACAAGTGTTTGGAGTTTTAGCAAGAATTTAGTAAATGTTTAAGAAGATCTTTTGAAGTTGTTTTGAAGAGTTTGGAGGAAATTCTAAGGTGAGTTTAAGTGCCTAAATGGTATTAGGACACATGGGGGAACTTGTGGAGAAGTTGGAGTCAAATGGAATTTAGAAATAAGGTTCTGGAGCCGACCGACCTTAGGACCGGACTTGCAAGGTCGGTCGAGCTCAGTTTACACTACCGGAGAAAGTTTCTGGAATGGACCGACCTTGGGGACCGGACTTACAAGGTCGGTCGGGCATGTATTTGTACGGTAATAAGTCTCTGGAATCGACCGAACATAGGACCGGACTTGGCAAGTTCGGTCGAGCTTAAATTCCCTCGGGGAAACTCTCGGGAATGGACCGACCTTGGGGACCGGACTTGCAAGGTCGGTCGGGGTAGAATTTTCAAACGGTGAAGTGTTCTGGAATGGACCGACCTTGGGTAAGGTCGGTCGGAAGTTCGGTCGGACCATAAAAAAAAGAAAAAAAAGAAAGAAACCCTAAGAAAGTTTAGTGGTATTAATGGTACCCCATTAAGGGGGCAATGATGATTAGAGGTATAAAGACCTAAGGGATTAAGTTAAGAATAAACTTAAAAGTTTAAGATTAAGTTGTAAGACTTAAGAGGTGTGTTAGGATGGAGTCATTAAGGGTTAAGTAAGTTAAGTAAGTTAAGTAAGATAAGTAAGTTGAATTGAGTTAAGTATTAACAACCTAAAACTGAATGAATGTTTTAGGACTTGGGAGTTTGGACTCCGGAGGAGAGTAAGCAGCCGAACGACCAACGGTGAACGGTACAGTTCTCTTGTGACCTGCTTGCTAACGAGGTGTCCCTTGGCTTGTGTGCTATTTGTTTTGTGTGCTCACTAAACAAGATAAAGCATGCAACTGGAATATATTTATTTATTGTACTGTTGTGTGGTGTTTGAAAACTAACACAACATACCGTGAGAACTTACTAACCAATGTTTAGTAAGGAATTGAGTGAGACTAAGGAACGCCCCCTAAGAAGGGACGATATGAACCGAAAGAGGTTAACCAACAAAAGGGTCTTGAGATTACTACTAACTGGAACTTGAGTGAGGAAACCCGGGACCGATCTCCGGTCATGCATGCTAAGGAAAGGGGGTCGGTATCTATGCAGATTCGACTTCCGCTTAAGGACTGTCTTCGGACTTGTAGCCTAGGGCCGTTGCCGGCTCAGCTACGCTGGACTCCCGTCCAGAGTAGGTGGCATTAAGATGGTGTGGTGGGATCACCTAAATCCCATGTTCGAATTAAGCTACAACCATTCCCTTCCAGGAACGGTTTGTATATTGAGATTAAGTAAGATTATGATTAAGGTAAGGTTAAGATAAGTTGCAACCGTTCCTTTTAAAGGATGGTTTGTATTATTAAGATTAAGATAAGCTACATCCACTCCTTATTAAAGGATGGTTGTTTCTCAGATTAAGATAAGACTAAGATTGAGGTGAGATAAGGATGGACTAAGATTAAGAGGGAACATTACTTAAGGAGTTAAATAACTAACTCTCTAATTAAGGGAACGCATTTAAGTCGTTCATTGTGTGTGAACTTTGATTGTTCACATATGGATTGTTTTTACAGCATTTACTATTATGTTGTGCATTTAATCAACTTCCATGCTATCGACAATTAGTCGTCGTAGCCACGTTAGCTTGGGGGCCATGAGGGGATCGTGCCAGCATTCGTGCTGACCCCCTTTGGGGGCTGTTTTTACTACACAGGTACATCAGGAAGCGGCCATCGCGAGAGTAAGAAGGGGGTACAAGTGTTCGGGTTAAGTGTGGCCTACGAGTTGTGCATGTACACTCGTATGGCAATTTGAGTTAGTAGTAAGATGTATAGGACGTGAGGGGGGGTTGTAAGAGGGATATGTAATTGGTTAAGGTTGTTGTACTAATGTTCGGTATATTCTTGTAGTCAGACCGTGGCAAGGTCCTGGATTGTAAAGAATTCCGCTGTGACATGTTTATATATATACTGTTAAGTTGCGAGACCACATCTGGATTGAGTTGGGGTGTTACACTTAGCACTAATTTGGTTCTCTTTTCAACCTTAAACCTCTTCCTAGGTTAACCCGGGTATAATAGTATACCGTTAAACGGGTTCGTTCCATTTAGGAGCGTTTTTGAGCTCAATTCCAATTCATTAACACACTAACGTCGTTAGCAGTTATTTAGTTGCACAGTTAGCAACTTTAGACTTATACGGACCTTGTATTAGGTTTTCGTATTTTTCACTATTCATCCGTATTTCACTATTCATTTATATCGGTCTCGTATTTTACTATTCACCGTATTTCACTATTCATTTATACGGTCTCGTATTTTACTATTCACCGTATTTCACTATTCATGTATACGTATTTTACTATTCACGTATACGTCTCATATTTGACTATTCATATATACGTAGTTACTATTCATGTATACGTATTCACTATACATGTATACGTATTTACTATTCACGTATACGTATTTACTATTCATGTATACGTATTTACTATTCATATATACGTATTTACTATTCATGTATACCAAAATTTTCATATACGTCCGTATGGTACTCTCCGTATCATACGTATTTATTTCTTTTTCCAATATAACTTGTATTTTCATTAAAAAATACTTTAAGTATTTATTTCTCCTATACTTATTAAATTACGAGTATACCCTCGTATACATTAATTTATATACGGGTCTCGTTTAAACCCGTCTAAACTCTGTTTCTTTTACACCTTGTTTCTAAATTATTTATTTAATTACCTTAACCTTCTTAAACATAAAAATGTGTTATTTATATTACTTACCCATAGTTTTCTCTTACTCTCCATTTTACTCTTAATAAGTTCTAAACATGTTATTTTTATTTCTAATTTCTTCCAAAGTCTTACTTAATTAATTTCTTCTAATACTTTTGGTGAATTACCAAAATATACCCAAGTTTGACCAGTCTTTTATGGTCAACCCCCTAACTTTCCATTATTTACAATAACACCCCTAAAGTTAATTTAACTTAACTTTTTATTCCTTTATCCTTTTAATATCTAATCTTTTGCCACAAATTTTTTTTCTAGCTTCTCTAAATATTATACAAACTGTCATTGACCCAGTTTGACTAGGGAAATTACCATTTTACCCTTGTGGTCTTTTCTTTTATCCTAACTCATTTATTAACCAAATTAACTCTAATTAATTTCTAATTTTCGTTACTAATTTTCCTACAGATTTTTGAACATCAAAAATCATTTTAAACATCTCTAAATCACCAGATTTAATTATCTAATGTTATAGTATACATGTACTATCTTTTATTACTTTAAATTACGAAAAAAACCTTATAAATCCTTATTACACTTATAAACTCTTTATAAATTGTTAACTTAATTCTACAATTATTTCCTCATCATCTAAACTTCATAAATTTCATAATAATTCATATATATTTTCGACAATTATATATGTGACCACACCTTCACAAATTTTACATATTACACTTAATTATACTAGTTCCTTTAATTTAACTTAGTTATATAATTTTTCTAATTCACCTAAGTTCTCTTAATTTTCGGCCACACACTATTTTAGTATATGAACTTTTCTTATATATTATATAGCTTATATAATGTTTATATCATAAGGGTTGTAAATCTAATTTTAGATTTACAAAATATTAACATTTTAGGTGCTAAAAATAAATCAAACACCTACTAAACTCGGTAATAATAAACAAGTATACAATATGTTAGATCATACATAGATCAATATTTAGAACCATGAAATTGGTAGTTGTAGGATTTACCTTGTATATTAAACTTTTAGCTTAATATTTAAGCTTGAATTCCTTAGAAATTTCACCAGCAATTTGCTAAAGGAATTGTCCCCAAAATTAAACAATAAGATGGAGAATAATATGGGTTAGTATCCCATGCCAATCGCCTGTAACAAAAACCAAAGAATAAGAAGTTTTCAAGAAGGCAATGTTTTACCTCGAGAATCAAAGGCACTTCTTAGTGGTTTTTCCTGTGAATCTGGGGGCTCCTGAGCTATGGTTGTAAATATCTTGAAGAGAGGATTCCAACGAGCTATCAAGCTTGTGATTTGGAGCTAGGACGGAAAGTTTATGATTTCTACAAGAAAGGTGTTCTTTAAGGTTCCAAACCAAGAACATTGCACTTGTTTTGTGTTGTTTCTTCAAAGAGAGGATGAGCTACGAATTTTGGAGCTCTCATTTGACAGGTAAGAGACTCAATAATGATTCACTAAGGGACAAGATGATAAGGCAATTGGAGAAGTCTTGGTAGTTGAAATAGTAGAAATTAAAAACATTTTAAACCTTGGTGAGCCCCCCTCCCCCATGTCGGCCAGCATATGCCTCATTTGACCTGAATTTTTTTGTTTCTCTAATGTGTTTATGTAATATTTGATACATTAAACTCGTTCCTAATGACTTATACCATGTGATAGGTATGTTACAAGGCCAAAAATGCCTTAAAACACATTTTATGTGCTTGCGGGTTCACATTGATTTTACAATTTGTTTGGCTAGTTTAAATGTTTCCTTAATATATTTACAACCTTTAGAAACTTTGTCCATGAAATAGCATGTTGCAAATTCCAATTTAAACCAAGTCGTTTGGTGATTTCCCCTTGACTTTCGTCAGTTTAGTACCTGTTTACTGTGGACTTTGTATACTTAATTTGTGTGTATACACTATGGCTCCTATGACCATTTTATTTTTGTTCCCTTATCCTTATTGGTATTTAGGCTCATTAGCCTTTTAATTCCATGTATAAATGCTTAAGGCACATTTTCCTTTAAAGCACATTATTGTGCTCCAAGGTGCGCTTTCGGTTTAAACGCTATTCCGCTTAATGTGTATTACTAATCTTAGAGGTATTTCACATTTGAAATCTCTTGGGAACTTATTGGTAGTTCCCTAATTTATTTATACTCTTTAAAACACCTTTTGCTCTTTTAATACCCCGGACCTGGAAATGGTGATTTAATTATGCTAATATGAATTTTAAAGGCCTAATGTTGCCTAGAGGGTATTGGTAAAATGAATAAAACCAAAAGAAAAGAGAAAATGCGTTAAACGTGAAAAACGCTAAACGCGCATTAAATGAGTATAAGAGATACATGATCTCGTTAGGGTCCGAGATGGATCCCTAAGCTTAGTTAGGCCTAATTAGTATACAGGAGTGATTCCCGAAGAAAACGGATATCCAAATAATGGATTAAAACGCTAACGGAGTTTTAAATCACGTTTTTCGAGAAAAACGAAAACGTGACTTTAAGTGGTCAAACAGACCCGTAAAAATTATAGATGATTAATAACTATAAATAATTATTAATGGGAGCTTAATAACCATTAAAAATAAAGAAACGAGAAAATTCCGAAAAACGGACCCGGTAAGTGAATAGTGTCAAAACCGGGAGACAAAACACGTTTAATTCGAAAAGTCGAAAAACGACCGGGTCACTACTAATGTGGGGCCGGTTTTTAATTGGTACACACACACACTTAAATAAACAAGCTAGTTTATTTAGTCAGAAAAGGACAAAAACAATAAAGTAAGAGGGAATAGTTAAAAGTGGTATTAGTACTCTCTCTCACCTTCTCTTTCCCCTCACTCACGATTCCCTCCTTCCATTCCAAATTGAGCTCCTTCTTCCTCTACCTCTGTTCAGTGGCGATTTCTTAAGGAGCAAACAACCCCCACCTTCTTCCTCCATTAACTTACTCATCTCTTCACCAAATCACACAAAAATACCACCGTTGGATTCGTATCGGCGAGGGCTACGTTTCCACCCTTCAAAAGCTTGAAACCTTCATCTTCATCTCCATGGAAGTAGGCCATTTTGGAGCTTAAAGAAGTGTTTTTGGGTCTCCATCATCTTCTTGATACTCCAAGGTAAAAGAAAGTCAAAAGCTCTTCATTTCTAGCTTTCCTTGCAAAATCAGAAAATTCCCACGTTGAATATTTTCTCCATTGCAGCCGGTTTCATCATGCCCTTGTGGAGTGCTGGAACTTCATTATTTTGATTGCCAAGCTCTCCTTTTGGATGCTCTAAGGTAATATCTAAGCTAGAGCTTAAAAACTAGTTCTTGAAATACTAGTTTTTGTGTGGAGAATTTGAATAAATTAGGTTGTTATGTGTGTATGGGGATAAGATTGTAGCTAGCAATCTATACTCCTTTGGGTGGTGTGGAAACAAGAAAAAGAAGAGAAGCAAGACAAAGAGAAGAACAGGAAGAAAACCGAAAAACAAACAAGGTAATAAGCTCACCTTGAGTTGGTTTTATTTGACTTGTAAAACAGATTTTAGAATTGATTTAATGTTCTTGAATTGGTGTAGTCATGGTACACCAATATTGAGTGGGTATGAGAATGTTTTAATGTGGTTTAAGTGTGCAAATAAACCTAGAAGCTAAGCTAGTGTATATGTGTGAACAAGTGGGAATTTGATGTATTGTAGTTGTTGGTGCTTCATTAAACAGGGATGAAGGAGTGTATATGAGTTGATTCATTATGGTGAATATGCTAAAGAAGTAGACAAGTTCTGTCAAAATTTGCTTGGAGATTATGAACTTGAGTGTTTCATTTAATGGAAGAAACTAGGTGTGTTTAAGAGGTGTTAAGTGAGTGGTTAATGGTTTGGAAAACCAAACTAGAAGAAGAGTGTGTTAGCAGTGGAAATAATGTCATTTAGGTGCTAGGAATGGCATTAGTGAGTGAAGTTTGAATGGTAAGAAGAGAGTACCAAATCTGTTGCAAGGAGTTAAAGAACAAGAAACCTAGTTATGAAAACATAAGTGAGTTTGAGTGAGTTAAGCATGACTTAGTGGGTGGACATGGTGATTAGTTTAAGGTGGTTTAGATGGGAAATTTGATGCTAAAACATGTGGATTATAAGTGGGAAAGATTGGGAAATCAAATGGTGGAAGGATGGAGTTGTAAGATTTGGAAATGCCAAATCTGTAAAATCTGTAGCAGGGTCCGGGACTTAGGTCCAGGACCAAGTCCCGGACCACCCCCTGTTTTCATACCGAGAGTACCATGCTCACCTTGGTCCGGGACTTAAGATGGGGACAAGGTCTCGGACCACCATCAAATTGGCCGAGAGTTAGCTAGTGAATTGGTCCGGGACTTAGGTATGGACCAAGTCCCGGACCACCCCAGAATCCTACAGAGAGTGTTTTAAAGGTTTCTAATGATGGGGGTTTGAATATTAATGATGTTATAAGATGTTAAGGCCTTGTTTGGTAACATGTAAAGACCCTAAGAAGTGTAGAAAGTGTTAGAAGTGATTGAGAAGTGAGAACTGAAATTAACAAGAGTAAAACCGAGGTAACGGGATAACGGGGTAAGTACGGGAGTAGCATTTAATTATGTACCGTATGATCTTAGTATTAACAATAATGTTTGGTACACTATCAGAGAGTCGTGCGTGACCTGAGCATGGTGAGATGACACGGTAAAAGTAAAAACCCCGGTGAAAGGTATGATTTTCTCATACCCCGTATGCTAACCGAGTTACTCTTATTTGTGTGTTTGTGTGCCGGCTTAATCAAGATTAAAGCATGAAAATAATCCCTTGTTTGATTATGTATGCTGTGTTGTATGTTGTACGAGCTAACAAACTTGTATGCCGGTGAGGTCTAACATAGTGCATAGACCGACTCATAGTGAGTATTGATTGACTAAAACCCGTAGATCGGGTAGTCTCATAAACAATGGTAATATGCAAACATATCGAAGCTAATGATAACCGCACTCCCTCGATTGTGAGGAAATGTACGGGTTGAGTAATACCCGATAACGGTTAGAAAACCATAATGTACCAATCCACAAAATAAACAAGAGTGAAGAGATAAATGAACCTCCATCTAGAGGATAGTAGCTAGAGCAAGATGTGAACTTGTAAGAAAGGTAAAAGAGACCTAAGAGATTACTTAACTCCCTTGAGACATGGTCGACCTCCTATATTAGGATTTTTCCCGGTGTAAGTGTAGACTGCTTAATGTGAGTGGTTGGAACTGGTGTAATTAAAACAAAAGAAAAAGAAATTAAAACTCAAAATAACAGTCGGGCAGCAAACAAATCCCGGTCGTAGTAGTATAGTAAAGTGTAAGCGACCGGATATCGAACCGTGGGACTAAGTGGAATTATTAAGTACCTAAGCTTTGTCATAAGAGGGGGATTAATTGACTTGTTTTCGTAAGTAAAACAACAGATAAGATTAACTGAGTTGAAGATAAATTAAACGGGACTCCGGGTTCAGGTTTATATAATCTGATTAATTATGCTATCTCTACCTGTCTATATAATAGTTTGGCAAAATTCCTGTTATTATCTTAAGGACTAAATCATAGACTCATAAGAACTCGTTTACCAGAAAATTGCTCGGTCTAATCAGGTTCGAGCAAAACATATGTAACGACATTAAGTGCGAGGATTATATTTGCATATGAAAATACTAACTTATTAAATCATAATAAGCTTTCTCCAGATTTACGGCTTAATTAACCTGTCTATTTATCACCGGTCTGATCAAATAGACTTTGTAAAGCATTTTAATAAATTCATGAAATTTATTAAAAAGGCGAGAGATAAACTTTAATCGTAACAAACTGTATTTATTTTAACCGGTAGAATTATAGATTACATAATTAAACAAACTAAAACTAAACCTTCGCCCGGAGTAAATCCTCCTTAGCCTGACATATTAACTGGTAATAAGTCAGACAGAGGTTGGACGTAATAATAATACGGAGTATGGGGGTGAGGATGGTGAATGGAGAAATGAAGAGAACGAAGAGTGGAGCGTACGTAGGATTTGTATGTGGAAGGAGAGATTTGGAGTGTTGAGTTTTGGGGATTGATTGTGTCTTTTTTTGTTGCAGATGCAATGTGTTTATATAGAGGAAGGGAAGATGAAAAAGATTGATTGCAGACAGAGGTGGAGACAGACGCGTGAGGGAATTAAGGTAGGCGCCTGATATTCTTCGGAGTAGATGGATATGGCGCAGACAAAAGGAAGAAGGCAAGTGGGAAGACACGTGGTGAAGAAAACCGTCGCGAACTGGGAATTGACACGCGTCGCCCCTTGTCCGGCCAAATATACCCGGGACATCTGAGTAAAACGTCCGCCCCTTGTCCGGCCAATTATACCGGACAAGACACGGTCTCTTCTCCTATCTCTAGTCTCACGTCCGCCCCTTGTCCGGCCAATTATACCCGGACAAGACACGGTCTCTTCTCCTATCTCTTGTTTCACGTCCGGCCTTCTGTCCGGCTTTGTTTTGGGCGGACATGTTTACTCACGTCCGGCCTTTGTCCGGCCTTGTTTGGGCGGACATGTTACTCACGTCCGACCTTTGTCCGACCTTGTTGGGCGGACACGACACGAACAAAAGTCCTTGACTTGTTTTGTTTTACGAACTTTGACCGGCTCTAGCTTCTTCGTTTGGACTCCGTTTTTCGAGCCGGTTGTGCATATGCGTTTGTCTCTTCGTCTACTTTGCTCCTAGCTTGGTTTTCCTCATGTTTAACCAATAAATTTGTGAGATAATCAATAAAACATAAACTAAAGGAAAATTAACCAAGTGGAGAAATGAGCAAGAAAAGTGCTAATATAATATATGGAAGACACCTATAAACATGCTCATTTGGACACTTATCACACCCCTACACTTATCTTTTGCTTGTCCTCAAGCAAAACCATGTACCAAGTAAGTAGGGAATGCTCAATATTAACAAATATTATTATGAAGGGTAGGATAAAGAGGTGAACAATTCATGATCTTTAAATTTTTCCGAGGAGTGTGAAAAATCAACTGCTGGTGGCATAGATGTGCTCAGGGTAAAAATAAAATATAGAGTTTCGGGGTATGATCGGAGTACTTCAATGCTTCTCAGTTAAGGTGACTTTGAGAACTTTTACCACGGCCAACTTCTCTCAAGGAATGGGCATTGAGGAGAAAACAAAAGAAAAAATAGATTCATTTTTGTTTCACGTTTGCATAAGAGATGAGAAGATAATATCTAAGCATCAAGCTTTGTATTTAAGAACACTCAACTCTCTTTGTTGGTTACCAATGGTGTCTCGCAAGTCCCTGCTTATTATATTTATTTTTAACAGAAAAGCACCCCATAGCAATCCCTAAGAGAGAAGACAGAAAGAACCCTGAGCAATAAAAATCCAACCATTGCAGATCATTTGGTCACACCGCATAAAAATGCTCCTCAAAAGTAATCAAATGAAAATTTTTAAATTGTACCATTTATCCCACAATTCATAAGAGTAGTTATTATAAAGAGAACAACTACATTAGCAGGGTCCATAATTTTAATTTTTGAACACATGCAAGATAAGTAGAGAGATTTAAACATTTTAAGCACAAAATGCCCCGAAAAGGGCTCTCCCCCACACTGAAGCTGAGCAGCACCCTCATTGTGTAGATGGAATTAAATTAATAGGGCACAACAAAAGGAAAGAGTGTACTTCCCAAATTTCGTAGAGTGTGTAGACTCCCCCACACTTGAGTGCAGTTGTGCAATGACATAAAATGTACCTGTAAATAATATTCTACACAGCCAGAAGAACTCAAGTAAAACCCGCATTTTATTATAATATAAAAGGGAAAAACAGTACAAAAGATAAATGAAAATACAATAAAAAGAAAGGCAAAAGAGAGATAGTGGGTTGCCTCCCACCAAGCTGCCCGGGTTTAACGTCTCTAGCTAGACGCATGTTCTTAATTATCCCGGATCATAAACGAAAGTTGACAATGGTAGTACCGGGAATAGGAAATTGGCAATAAGTAGGACCGAACCACCTGGATCAAAACAAAGTATTACTGCAACAATTAAAGTAGGAAAAGACAAACTCCATAAAACCTGGGTTTGAAGGAGGTGTTTGCTGTAATTAATATTGTATTGAAAACGGGGGTGATGGTTGTAGTGCTCCTCAAACTAGAGAATGTAAACATTCTCCTTCTGTTGTTTAGCCGTATGGAGGCAAGATGGTAGTGGTGGTGCTTGCTCAGAGTCGAGGATGTAAATATCCTCCCTGGAACGAAAATGAAGGTGGAAGTGAGCTTCAATGGGTGGGTGGGTGGGCATTATTTTTCTTTGGAGAAGGGCCCAGATTTTTCAATGGATGACCTTGGTTCTAGGATCAAAGTTGGATGGTTCCTCCTCCTCAAATTTGAGGACGTATATTCCTCATTTTTTGAAGAGGCTCATAGGAAGAGCCCTGATTGAATTCAACTTCAGAGGGAGATGGATCCTGAAGTTGATTGTAGCGTTCTGTTTGGATGTTCTGGCGGGAGCTATCATTTCTCCTCTTCATCTTTGAGGATGTAACAATCCTCATTTCTGGGTATAGCACAGAGAAGGAGGGGAAATAACGGTAATGACTTCAGAGGGAGGAGACTCCATGAAGTTGAGGTAGAAGTTGTCCTCTGATAGCTTGTCTTCAAACTCATACAGATGGTTTGATGCTGTTTTCTCAGGTTCGAACGGGGGTGGTAATATAGAGTAACTCAAATCCTCGGTAAGTCGTCCATATATATGAACAGTTTGCTCTCCGGTTGCTGTGATGTAAGGTCTAGTGGACCTTCCATCATTTCGTTTATCGCAACTAATTTGGCATAGAGCTTCAGTTGGTTCATGTCGAGGTATTTTTCCTCAGCCTGCTGCTCCACTTCGTGGACCATTTCATTCTTTGGTTGTTGCTCCCTTGAGCTAATGTGATGGGCTGGTCCACTACGTAAATTGCATTTGCATACTTTTTGGATTTGGATTGGTTTGTGAAGGGAATTTACCAAGAGGTCTTTGTTGAGTTAGAGAAGCTGTTGTATTTGGGATTGCAAGGCTATTTGGTCTTTGCGCAGGGCAGCGACCTCCTCTTGCGTGTCTCGGGACTTACCCATCATTCTTTAAACATCTCTTGCATTTGGGACATTTTAGATTCAGGATTCGAAGGAGGTTGAGTTGGTCGACTTGAAGAAGCATCATTGCCATAAGGCTGTTGCTGATACTGCCTTTGGCCTCCTTGAAAATTGGACTGAGGTCTGTAATTTGAGATGTTTGTAGTGTATGTGGGTTTTGGATATTGTCGGTTTTTGAGTAGCGAAGATTGGATTGCATGTTATGTTGCCAAGGTTGTCTATACCCTGAATTGATGGTGATATAGTTTGCTTCCTCCGCTGCTTTTAATTCTTGTAGTTGGGGGCATTGTTCGTAGTCATGAGGCCCACCATATGTGGTACAAGAAATAACAGGAGATGATTGGGACAGAGGAGCATAGCCCGGAGGGATTGTAGATGATCGGAAATCATCGACTTAGCTCGCTGGGGGGGTAGGAGTTCATAACCATCTGCTCAACCACTTTCTGCAGAGTACTTACTTTTGTTGCTGCTGAGCATTGCTCTCCATAAGTTGCTCATGGCTTTTCATCAGCTGGTCAAACTTGTTATCACTTTCCCCAACATGGTATAAACCTGGAGTGTCGTCCCTTGATCCACCGGAGGCCCAGTCTCTGATCTCTTCACATAGAGACTCCATGCTATTCAGAAACTGTTCTCCTGGCTTTTTCAGAATATCAGCCCCTGACGAGGACAGTACCATCGTTCTGCAAGGACCGATCAAGCCTTTGTAAAACAATTGTGATACTTGCTCTTTCGTCAGACCATGGTGAGGACAAGTAAGTAGTAGTCCTTTGAAACGGTCCCAAGTTTCACAAATGTTTTCCGACCCTGGCTGCTTGAAATTGTAGATTTCAGCAATCATTTCCAACGTTTGGCTCGGGGGCAGGAATTTGTCGTAGAACTTGGTGGCTATTTCATCCCAGTACCAATGGTACTTGGTGTCAGGCTGTGATACCATTTGCTCGCGTTTCCCGTCTGGCTGTGAGGGAATAATGACAGTCTTGCATACTGGAGTACTGCGTCGGTCGCAGTTAGACTGTTGGCATGCTGCAAGAACTTGGTAACATGTAACAGAGCTTCGTCAGGATTGGTGCCATCAAACATGCCCAACTCCTTTACACATCGGATTTGATGATATGGCTTTAGCTTTTGCCATTCATCGTATTCGGATGGGTGAGGTGAGGAAGGATGATAGCAGGCTGTTGTCCTTGATTAGACGGCCTGTTGATATTCGAACTGTCGCTGGTGTAGATGCCATGTCAGCCTCCGGGTTAGATTCTATCACTGTGGTGTTTATGTTTTGTTGAGCTCATCTCTGCCTTAGGGTGCGCAGAAAGGTTCTCTCGATTTCTGGGATGGAACCAACCGTGTGATTATAATATTTCCGGGTAGCTGTGTGACCTGGTAAAAGGCATTCACCACTCAAAACAGAAAAAGAAAACGTGATGTGTTAAAATAAATAAAAATGTTAGGAATTAGTTGACAAAAATTATAAGTTAGTAGTTAGAGACAATGGAAATTAAATGACAGAAAATTAAATGACAAAATTTTAAGTTAGTAGTTAGTATACTGGAAATTATAAGTTAGTAGTTAGGTACAGAAAATAAATGACTGAAAATTAAATGACAGAAAATTATAAATTAGTAGTTAGGTTACAGAAATTTAAAGGACAATGGAAATTAATGACTGGGAAATAAATGACAATAAATTAAAGAGCTGAAATTAAATGTCAGAAGTTAGATGTCAGAAGTCAGATGTCAGAAGTTAGATGTCCAAAGTCAGATGTCCAAATTAATAGTAACAGAATTATAATAAACAGGTGAATTATCCGGGGCTTAGGGACTAGAATAAATCAAGTCCCCGGCAACGGCGCCATTTTGCAGACTGCTTAATGTGAGTGGTTGGAACTGGGTGTAATTAAACAAAAGAAAAAGAAATTAAAACTCAAAATAACAGTCGGGCTGCAAACAAATCCGGTCGTAGTAGTATAGTAAAGTGTAAGCGACCGGATATCGAACCGTGGGACTAAGTGGAATTATTAAGTACCTAAGCTTTGTCACAAGAGGGGGATTAATTGACTTGTTTTCGTAAGTAAAAACAACAGATAAGATTAACTAAGTGAAGATAAATTAAAACTGGACTCCGGGTTCAGGTTTATATAATCTGATTAATTATGCTATCTCTACCGGTCTATTAAAATAGTTTGGCAAAATTCCTGTTATTATCTTAAGGACTAAATCATAGACTCATAAGAACTCGTTTACCAGAAAATTGCTCGGTCTAATCCAGGTTCGAGCAAAACATATGTAAACGGACATAAGTGCGAGGAATTATATTTGCATCTGAAAATACTAACTTATTAAATCATAACAAGCTTTCTCCAGATTTACGGCTTAATTAACCTGTCTATTTATCACCGGTCTGATCAAAATAGACTTGTAAAGCATTTTAATAAATTCATGAAATTTATTAAAAAGGAGAGAGATAAACTTTAATCGTAACAAACTGTATTTATTTTAACCGGTAGAATTATAGATACATAATTAAACAAACTAAAACTAAACCTTCGCCCGGAGTAAATCCTCCTTAGCCTGACATATTAACTGGTAATAATTCAGACAGAGGTGGACGTAATAATAATACGGAGTAATGGGGGTGAGGATGGTGAATGGAGAAATGAAGAGAACGAAGAGTGGAGCGTACGTAGGATTTGTATGTGGAATGAGAGATTTGAGTGTGAGTTTTGGGGATCGATTGTGTCTTTTTTTGTTGCAGATGCAGTGTGTATATAGAGGAAGGGAAGATGAAGAAGATTGATTGCAGACAGAGGTGGAGACAGACGCGTGAGGGAATTAAGGTAGGCGCCTGATATTGTTCGGAGTAGATGAATATGGCACAGAAAGGAAGAAGCAATTGGGAAGACAGTCGGTGAAGAAAAACCAGTCGCGATCTGGGAATTTACACGCGTCCGCCCCTTGTCCGGCCAAATATACCCGGACATCTTGAGTCACGTCCGCCCCTTGTCCGGCCAATTATACCCGGACAAGACACGGTCTCTTCTCCTATCTCTTGTCTCACGTCCGCCCTTGTCCGCCAAATTATACCGGACAAGACACGGTCTCTTCTCCTATCTCTGTCTCACGTCCGGCCTTCTGTCCGGCTTTGTTTGGGCGGACATGTTTACTCACGTCCGGCCTTTGTCCGGCCTTATTTGGGCGGACATGTTTACTCACGTCCGGCCTTTGTCCGGCTTGTTTGGGCGGACACGACACGGACAAAAGTCCTTGACTTGTTTCTTTTACGAACTTTGACCGGCTCTAGCTTCTTCGTTTGGACTCCGTTTTTCGAGCCGTTTAGCCTATGCGTTTGTCTCTTCGTCTACTTTGCCTCCTAGTTGGTTTTCCTCATGTTTAACCAATAAATTTGTGAGATAATCAATAAAACATAAACTAAAGGAATTAACCAAAGTGGAGAAATAAGCAAGAAAAGTGCTAATATAATATATGGAATACACCTATAAAACATGCTCATTTGGACACTTATCAGTAAGAAAATAACCGTAAGTGTAAGTATTCGAAATGTATGGGTAACCCTTGAAACTAAGATTACCCGAATTAAGTAATGTTCCCTAATCATTAGGAACATCGAGAGAAATGCTCCTAGACTAATATGCCTAAATATATTATAACTCCGAGAGAGGAGTGCATGGGAAAGGGAGAAGTCCGAGAGAAGTCGGACCTATGCGTAAGTAGTAGGAACTAAGAGTGAGTTCCGGGAGCTAGTAAAACTAAGCTCGAAAGCCATGAGTTTGGCTTAAGTAGGTATTAAAAGAATCAAGCGAGAAGAGCGTAGGAGACCTGTAGTGTCTCGAGAACTACGTGGGCTTGAGTATTAGTAACCCAAGAGCGTGTGGTGAGTATAAGAATGAGTAACCCGAGAGAATGGGTGAGAATAAGAATATGTAACCCGAGAGAACGGGTGAGAATAAGATAAGTAACCCGAGTGTACGGGTGAGTTATTGAACAAGAACCGAGGCATAGTGAGGTATATAACCTCACAGCCTAAGAGTAAATTTACACAACTAACAACCTGTTATGTTAGTTAAGGATAGAATTCCATGGTTGAATGTGAATCCTGTGTAACATACATGTGTAATGTAATATGATACATGTTGATTGAATTAAATTAAAACGAATGTATATCCGACCAAAAGTAGTCGGCGTACCGCGGTTAGCACGCGGTATATGCGAATTTCATATGCAGCTTTAAGCTGAGCCCCTAGGGGCATCGTTTTTAATCACAGGTACACCAGAGACGAGACTGCTCGAGTGTAGGACGGGGTCGGTGGTTAGCATGCGTAGTTAGATTTAATACTTATGTGTTGAAAGAGGTGTAAGACCGAATATGTGGTCGGCATCCATATTGTAGACTCGGTATAGTAAAGAAATTATTTGAGAAAGTATTTGTATTGTGTATTCGGTTGTTCTAGTCATCAGACGTTACTGTATGTGAGATAACCCTGGTTAGCCATATGGGTGGCTAACGGCGTTGTACCACCTCTGTTGTATTAGAGTCGCTGCGAGTTTTATGTTAAATTGTGACTGTTTGAGAGGTAATGACGAGTTAAGCAGTTGGGGTGTTATCAAAATGGTATCAGAGCGAAGTATCGCTCTGATGACGGAAAATACCGAGCTTAGGAAATACCGAGTTAGGAATCCGAGACTTAGGGCTATGGGTTGAATGGTGGTAGCGAGAGATGCGCTAGCTAGGAACTTCTAGTATGATCTGGACACCTGCAATACCAAACCCGCCCTCCACAACCCCCGTATTAAAAGCTTGGGAAAAGAACGCCAGAGAGTCGGAAAACCCGATCTGGCAGTTGTTAAATATTTCTACATTAACCAGAACCTGTCATGCGGTAGATTCCGAGAACCGAAAATCCCGGAGACGGATCCCGCTGGAATGACTATAACCGCACTTAATGGGAAGAATGAGACATCCTATCTAAAGGAGATCGAAATTTGTTGGCAGCATGGGGCGACATGCCTAGCAGTGTGAAAACCCAGTTGGCCAAGCAGCAGCAGCAAGAATGAAAGCACCGACAGTGCAACAAGGTTGGTTCATGAGAACTAACAAGTTTCGGGAACACATGTCTACGGACCTCCATAGTTAAATAATACCACCAACGGTATATTAACGACTAAGAATCTAGTCAAGGGTAGGTACACCACCCAACCACACCCGAAGAGGTCGCAATACCTAACGGGCATAAACTTAGACAGCTAGAGCATAACTATGGGATATACCCAAATAGGACTACTGAAGTAGTGCCCAAATGAGTTAAAACTTGGTAACCATAGTGTTATACCAAAATTTCAACCCCCCGGAAGAGAGTCTCTAATAATAGGCTAGTAGCGAGTGTTCCAGTTCGATCGGCACATTCAGAGTACTAGGGACAACTTAGTCATCTCCAGGGGAGCTTTCGTAATTTTTCAAGGCTCCTAAGCCTCCTATAGGCTTTCTCTCTCCTCCAAATAAGGGTCAAATCAGTTCAAAATGCTTTAAAAATTTAACCCATGATAGATGATGACATTTGAAGCATAATGGCGTTGGAATTTGATTTTTCGAATTTCCAATAATTTTCTAGCAATTTCTGATTGAATCTGACGAGCAATTGAATTTAAAAATATTCCAATGTCCAAAAAATTCGATTCCACTTTAGAAAAATCAGAAAATATCATCCTTTACCCATGTGTGAATTTCATAATAAATATTTTTGGAAGCCCTTGAGCTAAAACGTCGGTAAATCTCGTTTTTACGGATTTTTATCTTTAAGGAAGCCTATATAAGGAACCTTATCCCATGATCAAAGGAGAACCTCAAGAACCCTAGACTCTCAAAGAAGGCAGCGTCTCTCTCCCTTCACTTTTGAACTCTAGAGCCACAATCAAACACCGAAATCTCACCAAATCAACACCAAAACATATTTTGCAACTCCCACAACACCATCCATAATCAAAACCCTCACCAAACAGTACCAAAACGTGAAGAACATCAAGAACAACAAGGAGTCAGAAGCTGGGTTCGAAGTTCTTCGGATCCGCCATCAACGAGGCCTCCGAAGAATCCGACGTGAAGAAACATCACGAATGTGAAGGGTAAAACAGGTTATAACTCTACTTCTCTAATCCCCCACAACCTCATTGACTCTCTGTTAAATTTGGGCTCAAACCACCCCTTTTCGGCTTCTGTATAGCTAATTACTTTCTGCTGCCTTGTTACTTGTTATCAAGTTTCGTACATAATTCGACTTCAAACTGCAATCTTTCAATTACTAACATATTGTACATCTTTCAGGCTACACGTGCATAATTTTTTAGCTGAAAACACTTTCGGGAACCACCGAAAAACCCCTGTCCGTGGGTGGTCCGGGACCTCGGACCTATGGTCCGGGACTACGGACGTGTTGTCCGTGGCCACGGACACCCACGCGGCGGCGGGATTTTAAATTTTTCAAATTTTAGGTTTCTTTAAACAATGTCTGGGCCCAGACATCCTGTCCGTGGCCCCGGACTTCTCAAAATTTTGTTTTCTGTTTAATTCGACTTTTATTACCACATAGAATAACTAGGGTCCGTGGGTACGGACATTAGGTCCGTAGTCACGGACAGAAACAAAATTTGACCTAATTCTACCTCCGAAACCCTAGTTTAGGAAATTCAACTTTCACTTTTATTTTCAGTCAAAAAATGTTAAAAAACACAAAAAAACAGAAGCTCGCACACTTAGGTTAAAACGACTCGTAACAAGCCGTAATTAAACTAAGTTGAGGAAAAAACGACTTCAAGGGGTAATGAAAGTAATTGAACCCTAATTAAGTCGAATATCAAGCCCCCGAACCCGAACTCTCCTTTCTAATTGATCTAGGTAAAAATTAGGTGGCGACTCACAATAGGTTCCAGTGAGCTAGCTTAGGTTTTAATAATTATTGTTATACGACATAGTTATTAACCTTAGGTTAAGTGGACCTAAAACCCGGTAGATCCTAATCAATTAATCAACATAGGATAGGGTTTAAAATCGAGGCTCACAGACTGGCGACTCTGCTGGGGACAAACTCTTAATTTTAACTTGTTTAATTTTAAGAAAGAGGGCTTAACTCGAAAATGTTTATTTATGGCCTTATTACTTTCTTGTTTACTTTTGTGTGCATTTAAATTTCTGTACCTTTGCATCATATGAGAGCGAGGTCCATGCAAACCGATTTCACCCCAGGACCCGTTTGAGGGTCCCCTGTCAGGGACTCACACCTTTTAGGTGATGTGAATAAGTGGGGGAAAAGAGGAGGATGTCGTCTAACCACATCCCCTTATTACCTGGGCTTTAACCCCAAGCATTTTCCTGGCAGTGCCCTTACCTAGCCCATTGTTTGGTCAGTCAAAGACCCGACCGTAGACGCACACCTTCAGATGAAGTGAAAAAAGTGGGGAAGCCCAAAGAGAATAGCGTGCAAGCCTATTCCTTTGTGGCGACTGGGCCCACGCCCCAAGCACCTCTCCGGATCGATCCATACCCGAATTGGATAAGTGTCAAGTGAGGACATGTAGAATTTGTATGGGCCTTGTCTGTTGTGTGATCGGTCCACTACCCAGCCTAGGAATTGATAGGAGCTTTCCCTTCAAACTCAGCCCAACCCGAATCTATGGCTTTATTGTTTGCGGCCCAGAGGCCCTGTTTGGTTCGATATGTGAAACATTTAGGCTTCGGCCCAAAAGTTAGATTTAGGTGATTTCTCTCTTTCGGCCCAATTTGAGATATCAATTTAGCTCTAGGCCCATGAAAAAACAAATCCACCTAAGGCGATCCATAAAAATCCACCAGGCCCTCCTTTTAGAGGCCCATTCTAGTACAAGAAGACTTTTCACTCGGTTTTGACCCACGATCCTAGACATGGGTATCATTTTCAGGCCCAATCATAATCACTCGGCCCAAATTCCAATTCACACCCAGAACATGGTTTAGAAATCACTTTGGCCCATGCGCTTTACTTCTAGCCCAAAACACATTCTGGCCCAAGCGCCCAATTTCAGAACATCCGGCTCAAGAACCACGCTCTTCAAAAATTTCAGCCTAGGAACCAGTTCACAGCTCATGAATCATTCCGGCCCATGTGCCTCCCGTCCAACTCATTTCGGGCCTCAGTGCCTACCCATAATCTTCGAAACATTCCAGCTCATGTGCTTTTCTTGCAGCCCAAACAAGTTTTACCTAAAACTTCTTCACGGTCCAGAATTTTAGCTCAATCCACTTTTTTTTCCAACAGATAAGCCCGAATCCCAAGTATGGCAGATGGAGGAAACCCGGTCAGTATGGAGGCCCAGTTTGCAGCCCTAGAGCAAAGGTACATGGCTGCCTTTGAAGCCATGGAACAGAAACATAGGTCCACCACTAATGACATGGATGCTAAGTATGTCACCATCATCGAAGAGTTGAAAAGCAAAATCAATTCCCTTGAGGTTGGTCATCAGGAAAGCATTTCAGGAAAGATTGCTGACTCTGGAACGAGAGCAACTACATCAAAGTTAACTCCGTTGGGGCCCACGATGCACAAAGATTTGTAGGGGAAGCCACCTGGACCACCAACTAACTACAGAACTCAAGAAGGCTTTGAAAAGGATCGAGCGCATGGAAAAAGCAAGCAAGCCAGCTGGTTTCGATTACTCTTCTATGGAATCGTACCCGAGAGTTAATCTCCCTCTAAAGTTGAAGCTACCCACACTCGCTTTATACAAGGGTTCCTCGGATCCACAGATTCATTTGGCTATGTTCGATCGGGAAATGTCCATCTTAGGGCTCAACGACATGCAAAAAGCCAAAGTTTTCGCACGCTATCTAGACGAGACCCCTCAGCGTTTGTATCTCACTCAGAAGATGAATACCAAAACTATGAGGAGGTTTGCGAGGCTTTTCTAAATTTCGAGTATGCTAAGAACCGCGAGGTCACCAGAATCGATCTGGCAGGAACTCGATAGAAAGACGGTGAGTCTATGTCTGACTTCATCAAGCGTTGGAGAAGAAAGGCTGCAACCATGCCTACCAAAATGGACGAGCAAGAGCAAATCCGCATGATAATTGAGAACATGCGAAAACGACACAACCATGAGCTGAAATTTATGTACTTTCCGAGTTTGGACATGTTGATGGGACAAGTCGGTATTCTAGAGGAAAGGATTCATAAGGAAGGTTTGGAGCTTGAGTGCTCAAGAAACTCCGGCAGTGGCTCCAAATTATCTAAGCCAGGACCAGAAACGGCTTGTCTTCAGGCAGTAGCTTGCACTCAAGGCAGATTCCCAGAAGTGAATATGGTTCAACGACCTAGAGTCCGCATCAAAACTTTAGGATGGTACCCTTATCACGCCGAGACTCATCGCAAAGAGAATTCACCAACATTGGCCGAACACCAAGTCAGGCATTTGAAGAGCTTCAGAAGAGAAACTTGCTACAGCCCTGGCCCTCGGCCAGGAACCACTCATTTGGGAAGGCATCTTAATCAATTCTGCCACTACCATCAGTTGCCTGGCCATTAGATAATTGCCGAGCATTGAAGCACAAGATTCAAGACCTCCTCGAGCAAGGAGTCCAATTTTTCTAAGTGTGCAGATCGTTTTATTTATGTTTTCTGGTCTTCAAGTTTTCCTAGTTGCTTATTTTCTAGTAGTTAGTTTTCAGTCACCCCGATTGTAATCTTGACGTTTCTTTCATGATTCATAAATAAATCATAGTTCCGTTTCACAATTCCTGTACAAACCATTTTCTTCATCGAAAAAGAAAAAAAACGAAATTGTTTTAAAGGAAAAGGATCACAGAGTAATCATTCCCCGACTATGGGACAGAACGACTTGTCTTTGTTTCTAAAAGGGTGAACATGCGTTGCAAGCACCACGACCTATCCAAAGCATCCAAAATAACCCACGAAGTCATTCCAAATTCACATCTGTTTAAGTGTTGTCATAAACCTTAGGTCAATACTGGGGGCAATCTGAGTTCGGGATCATCATCTAATCTTTCGTTTTAAGCGTGTGAACTAGTCTCTAAGTGAAATTCACGAGAGTGTCTTGAGCGGAAAAACAAACATGAGTGAACGAGCGGTCATTTTTACACGGACTCGGTGAGACCACATACAAAGGAAAAGGTAAATGGCATAACTCCGACCAAAGGAGATAATTTGTAAATTACTCTTAGACCTGTGAAAAGTAACAAAGAACAGATACATAACTTTCAAGGATGACGAAGCACCTAGGTACAGCACCACATAGCCAAAAAGCTTGCAAACCCTGTCATTAAGCCCTAGGCGCCCCCGTCTGAGCCTTTCATATATCCCCTTTCGATATTATGAACTCCACAAAATAACCCAGCCGATGATGAATTCAAACCTGGTGACCAAAGGAAGCGAGGAGCCCGAGTCTTAGATAAAATCTTCATCAGTTCAAAGAAGCAATGCCGCTATAACATGACAAAGCAATCCGCAAATGGTCCCAGAGTGACAATGATCGAAAGAGCTCACATCAAAACAGCTCTCGAAGCCCAAAATTGGGAAACACCGGAACCCCAAAGGCAAAGTCAAGAAAGGATAAAACAAAAAGGCCAAACCGAAATGCCTCGAAGAAATCCAAATGACAAAAAGAGAAATGGTGTAAAGGACAACTTCAAAAGCCCAAGTCCAGAAGCTCGAAAAACAACGTCAACATGAAGCAGTTAGACGACTTCAAGACAAGGAAGATGAATCTGAGAGAGAACGCAAGTTGCAGTTTTGGTCACCCATTAAGCTCCACATACCTCAAATATCCCTCCATGATCCCGTTATCTTTCATCACACCCCTATGGCCACGTTATAAGCTTTAAAGACTTCCGACTGATAGTTGTGTATCTAATCACA
Source organism: Limonium bicolor (assembly GCA_023374045.1). NCBI lineage: Eukaryota > Viridiplantae > Streptophyta > Magnoliopsida > Caryophyllales > Plumbaginaceae > Limonium > Limonium bicolor. The sequence continues at coordinate 210,459,334 of CM041780.1, forward strand.
CGTGAAAGTAACAGATCAAATGCGTAAATCCACCAAATGTCAAATTCAATGGTCTAGAAGTTGTGACCGTGAGCAGAAAACAAGTATGAGCATCAAACACGCTGAGTGTAGGTTAGGAAGCACCACATCGAAACATAAGCCATGGACCCTGTAAGGGCAAGACTCGTTCAGCGCGTTTAATCAAAGAAAATACTGGGGGCAATCGATCGTTCCGATCGATTGCCATGAACTCTAGCTCAGATTGTCCTAAGGAAAAATATTGGGGGCAATTGTTGGTTCCAACAATTGCCATGTCAACACCAATTAAAAACACAAGCTTGAGCACCACCATCCCACCACAGGCACACACAAGCCCTTACCACCACACTCCACTCTCAAGCCCGTCATTAGCCTTACCAACACAAAAATATCAGGCCTGTCATATCCCTGACCACCATCCACAATCACAACCCAATCTCGGGTCTGCCACAAATCTTGAACCACTGGCAAAAGCCTTTAGCACCACAACAAACACCACACACTTCCACCAACGGCATGTTCATTTCTCAAGAAACAATTACAGATATGAAATATTTAGTCAGGAAATGATCATTTCACCTTCCTTTTTCAGCAGAGTTTCTCAAGCATTGCCATGTTTGGCACATTTTCAACAGTTCCTTGTTTTGGCAAGCTTCCAACAAACACTTTAGTTGCATTTTACAACTTTTGCATTAACACCTCAACATCGCCAAGTTTGACACCTTTTCCAACAGTTTCCTGTTTTGAACGAGTATCTTTGATAGCATTCATCTTATCATCATTGCCATGTTTGGCACTCCAGTAATCAGTCTTCATCATTTGCACGAGACCATTACCTTTCCGACTCATTTTAGTTTGAGACCCATTTTCAAGACTTTAGTACGAGACCCGGCATCTTCATCAGTGCGAGACCCATCTTTTCTTCAGTGAGAGACCCACCATCTTCATCAGTGCGGGACCCATCATTTTCTTCAGTGCGAGAACCATGCATCTTCATCAGTGCGAGACCACCATATTCGTCAGTATGAGACCCATCACCTCCATCAGTGCGAGACCGAGCGTCATCATCCAATGCGAGACCAGTATGAGACCTAGTATCATCTTCAGTGCAAGACAGGTACGAGACTGAGCGTGATCTAAGTTGCGGGGCAGAGGCAGTAAGTCCCCATCTTCATGTCAACTTCTGGGAGAACAACTAGTGGGCAGTGGCAATAAGTCCCTGGTAATCTAGAAGTTATCCCAGCACCCCAGTTGGTGGGCAGAGAGGCAATAAGTCCCCATAGTATACCAACCAGGAGCTTTGGAATGGGTTTCGGTCCCCAGAAGAATCCGAGCATCGTCAACATCATCAGCATCAATAGCATTTCAACATCCTTGCATTGCATAACACCCGATTTTCACTTGTTAGGTTGTCAACGCCTTAGAATCGCTTGACATTATCTCAATTTCACATCTTAGGTAGTCAAAGCCTTAGAATAGCTTGACATCATTTCATTCATTATAGGTAGTCAACGCCTTAGAATAGCTTGACATCATTTCATTCATTATAGGTAGCCAACGCCTCAGAATAGCTTGACATCATCCTTCACTTACTCATAGGTAGTCAGCGCCTTAGAGCAGCTCGACATAACTTATCGGATTTCAATTGCATGTGAGGTCTTTTAAGATCCAAAATTTTGGGGTATCACTCAAGCATCAACTAGCCCTTTCATTTCCATTACAAAGTCTAGTTGACGGGGGGCAATTGTTATACCCAAAATTTCAACCCCCCGGAAGAGAGTCTCTACTAATAGGCTAGTAGAGTGTTCCCATTTCATCTGTCCGTGGCCCCGGACTTCTCAATTTTCGTTTTCTGTTTAATTCGACTTTTATTACACATAGAATAACTAGGGTCGTGTGGTACGGACATTAGGTCCGTAGTCACGGACAGAAGCAAAATTTGACCTAATTCTACCTCCGAAACCCTAGTTAGGAAATTTCAACTTTCACTTTTATTTTAAGTCAAAAAATGTTAAAAAACACAAAAAAACAGAAGCTCGTGCACTTAGGTTATATAATACCCCAACTCAATCCAGATGTGGTCTCGCAACTTACAGTATATATATAAACATGTCACAGCGGAATTCTTTACAATCCAGGACCTTGCCACGGTCTGACTACAGAATATACCGAACTTCAGTACAACAACCTTAACCAATTACATATCCTTCTTACAACCCCCTCACATCCTATACATCTTATTAACTCAAATTGTCATACGAGTGTACATGCACAACTCGTAGGCCACACTGATCCCGTAAACACTTGTCCCCCTTCTTACTCTCGCGACGGCCATTCCTGATGTACCGTGTAGTAAAAACAGCCCCCAAAGGGGTCAACACGAATGCTGGTACGATCCCCTCATGGCCCCAAGCTAACGTGGCTACGACGACTAATTGTCGATAGCATGGAGGTTGATTAAATGCACAACATGATAGTAAATGCTGTAAACAACAATCCATATATGAACAATCAAAGTCACCACACAATGAACGACTTAAATGCGTTCCCTTAATTAGAGAGGTAGTTATTTAACTCCTAAGTAATATTCCCCCTTAATCTTAGTCCATCCTTATCTCACCTCAATCTTAGTCTTATCTTAGTCTTAGTAACAACCATCCTTAATAAGGAGTGGGATGTAGCTTATCTTACTCTTAATATACAACCATCCTTTAAAAAGGAGGGTGGTGCAAATTATCTTAACTTACCTTACTCTTAATCTTAACTTAATCTCAATATACAAACCGTTCCTGGAAGGGAATGGTTGTAGCTTAATTCGAACCTGGGATTTAGGTGATCCCACCGCACAATCTTAATGCCACCTACTCTGGAGGGGGAGTCCAGCGCAGCTGAGCCGGCAACCGGCCCAGGCTACAAATCCGAAGACAAGTCCTTAAGCGAGGGGGATCTGATTCAGATACCGTCCCCCCTTTTCCTTAGCATGCTATGACCGGAGATCGGTCCGGGTTTCCTCACTCAAGTTCCAGTTAGTATAATCTCAAGACCAAGTTTGTTGGTTAACCTCTCGGTTCATATCGTCCCTATTAGGGGCGTTCCTCAGTCTTCACTCAATTCCTTACTAAACAGTGGTTAGTAAGTTCTCACGGTAGTTGTGTTAGTTTTCATAACATCACACAACACAACAATAGATACAATATATTCCGGTTGCATGCTTATCTTGTTTAGTGAGCACACAAAAACAAATAGCACACAAGCCGAGGGACACCTCGTTAGCAAGCAGGTCACAAGAGAACTGTACCGTTCACCGTGGGTTGTTCGGTTGCCTACTCTCTTCCGGAGTCCAAATTCCCAAGTCCTAAAACACTCATTCAGTTTTAGGTTGTTTAATCACTTAACTTAATTCAACTTACTTAATTACTTACCTTACTAACTTACTTACCTTACTTAACTCTTAATGATCCCAACCTAAACATTCTTAAGTCTTACAACCTAATCTTACAAAACTTAATCTTAAGTGAATCGCTTCTCCTCATCACTTATACTTATCTAATCCACTTAATTATCATGTACCCACCAAACATGTCTTAAACAACCTTATAACATCAATACCTAATTATCCTCATCATTTCCATCCTTAAACAAGGTTTTGCCAAAACAGTGGCATGTCCGAACCTTGTGTCCGGATTCCCAAGTTCGGACGCAAGTCGAGACTCAAAAACTGAAAACAAACGCATGTCCGAACAGGAGTGTCCGGACTTCGGAAGTTCGGACATGGGTCGAGGAAAATCCTAAGTAGAAGCAGGCACGTCCGAACTTGTGTCCGGACTTCCCAAGGTCGGACACAAGTCGAGCCTCTGAAAATTTTCACGCAACAGGGACTGTCCGAACGTCCATGTCGGACGGATGTTCGGGACAAGGAAAACACTCATTTTCTAAGCCTTCAAACACTTAACCAATATTCACCAAACTTCTCCCTAAACCCTCATAATGTCATCTAACATCATTTAGGCACTTAAACTCACCTTATAACTTCCACCAAACTATCCAAAACAACTTCCAAAGATCTTCTCAAACATTTCCTAAATTCTTACAAACATTCCTAACACTTGCCATATGCTTCCTTACATTTCCAACTTGTACATTTTGTCTAAAACTTCAACTAACCAAAGTGTTTCTTTTCTACCCATATAACTCCTCCTTAACATCATTGCTTGTTAAACCTTCCAAGGTTATCTTGCATGTCCATGCACAATTTCTCTTCTTTTCACTTGTTACTCATCACTCTTAAACTCTTAAGCTTGCTTATACATTTCTTTCCATTATCTTAATACCTTGACATTGTTCTTCATTTACCTTAACCATGCAACACCTCCTTAGACATTTCCACTTCTCTTATGCAACTTACTCACCATTCTCATGATCATACCCTCTTATACGTTTCTAGTCATTTTCCTTGACGACTTACAATATCCTCCTACCATTTTCACTTCCATCACCCAAGTCCACACATTACCATTCAACTAAACCTTACTAGTCCACCACTAACATCACCACCTCGTACACAAACTTCTCGAACTCTCATTGTTCTTCTCTTAGTTCATACCTAAATCACCTTAAAGCATTATACACCTTTCCTCCAGATTTGCACAAGTCTTATCATTCCTCATACCGTGTCTTTGGTGTGTTCAATGCACCCATCTAAACTCTAATTTCCTCATAGACATTCTAGGTCATTCTAAACCTCAAGAACTCCTTAGTTAACTCATTTCCACTCAAATTCCTTTGTATGACTCCTAGTAAATCCTAGGTCATATTAGTTCTCCACCATCACCTAAACACTTATTTTCTACTCAAATTTCGCCATAGCTCCTCTAGTATATTATCATGCCCAAACACATTATTTTTCCTCATTCAACCATCTCACACACATCAAGTTCTTCTCATCATATCTCATCACCCAAACCAATTCATTCACAACAAACTCAATATATTGCAATAATCTTAAATTGCATAGCACTAAGGCTCTTAAATGACATGGCTCTTAGGCCCTTAAATGACTTAAACTTAAACACTGAATTTCCCACATATAAAAGCTTTCAACCTGAAAATACACCCATCAATCTCATAGTAGTTATAATGTTCTTAAAACTCATCTTAAACTTATATTACTAACTCATTTCCTTTGGCTCCTTAGTCACAAGTTCTCAAGCTTATTTAAGTTCTTTTTCTTAGGTTACATAACCCATTACCTAATGTAAGCCCTAAGCTACATTGGTACCCATCTAAAACTCATTCCTTAAACCTTAAACCACCATTAGGTAAGCAATTTACCTTGTTTTCTCAAGCTTATCTTAACTTCCTCCTTAGACCTTCTTCTTGCATGAATCTCGGCCACCACTTAAATTCCCCTTGCCAATGTTCTAATCAATATTCAATGACTCATATGAGTACTAAACAATACACTAACCTCAAGGAATGAAAACCTAGGTTAGAAATGTGTACTAAGGCATAAAAGTGGATGATTACCTTTGAAGTCTCAAGGTAGACTTTGGCATTGAATGAAATAGGACCTCCACTAGTCCTTGGTGAATAAATTAAGCTAGAACAAGGCATAAAAACAAGGCCCCATGAGTAGAAATTTTCGGCCATATAAGGAAGATGATGGAAACTTGGTTTTTCTTACATTTTCTGAAATACCCCGGATCTAGGAATGGCGATTAAATTACTCTAATATGATTATAAAAGGCCTAATGGTGCCTAAAGAGTATTGGTAAAAAGAATAAAACCAAAAGAAAAGAGAAAACGCTTGAAAAGCGAAAAACGCTAAAATGTGCGTTAAATAAGTATAAGAGATATATGATCTCGAGAGGGTCCGAGATGGATTCCTAAGGCTTAGTTAGGCCTAATAAGTATACGGGAATGATTCCCGAAGAAAACGGATCCAAATAATGGATTAAAACGCTAACGGAGTTTAAAGCACGTTTTTCGAGAAAACCCGAAAACGTGACTTTAAGTGGTCAAATGGACCCGTAAAAATTATAGTTGATTATATAACTATAATTAAGTATTAATGGAAGCTTAATAGCCATTAAAAACAAAGAAACGAGAAAAATCCGAAAAACGGGCCCGGTTAGTGAATAGTGCCAAACCGGGTAAAATAACGAGCGTTTTCTGTCAGAAAACGAAAAACGCTCCAGCTCACTAATATAGTGGGGGCCGGTTTTAATAGCCTCTCACACACACTCACATAATAAGCTAGCAAATAAATAAAGAAAGAAAGAAAAGGAGGAGAGAGGAAAGTAAAGCAAAAAGCATTTAACAATTTTCCTCTCTCTCTTTCCTCCCATTCTCTTTTCTTCTTTCTCTCTTTCCCCATCTTCACGATTTCTCCCTCCCTCTCTGTGTGCTGTGCGACATGGAAGCTCCAAGCAAGCTTCTCCACCTTCTCCTCCATGCCCAAGCTTCATCCTTGCTCCGAATTCAAAAATAAGGACATATTTGTGATCCTCTCATCACCCTCTACCATCCTCTCTTTTCAAAACTCGAAAATGGTGAGTTTCATTTTCGTAGGTGTTGCCCATTTGAGGAGAAAAGCACACCATTAGGTAGCTTGAAGCTTCCTCTTTCTATCAAGGTAAAAATATCCATGAAAAAGTCTTGTTTTCTCCATTTTATGCCTTGGCCGATTTTGGTCTCTAATGGAGCCTTGTTTATTCCCTTTTATGAGCATTGTTTCAATCCCTAAGAGCTTGGAGGGAGTTACTCTTTGATTCTTGACCAAAACCCCATCTTAGGGTTTTAAGGTAATCACACATTTTAGAGCTTTAAGCATTTCTAATTGATGAGCTTAAGTGTTTCTACTTGAACTCATTTCTTGCCTTGTGTATTGAATGGGAGATGGGCAATTTCTTGGCCTTTGGCCGATTCTCAAGCAAGAGAAAAGAGAAGAGAAAGAAGAGGAGTGAAAAGAGTAAAGGCTTGTGAAGTTAAGGTAAATAAATTTACCTTGGAGCCTAACTTAATGCTTTTGGTATTTTGGGAAGGGTTAAATTCATAAATGAACCCTAACATATAATGACATGTGATTTGTCAAGATGAGGAAGAGTTGTAGTAATGCTTGATGCACTTGTGAATTAATGCTTGATTTAAGAGCCAAGGAGCTTTGCATTTAATGATGTATGTATTGTGTTACCTTTGGAGGAGTTAATGAGTATTGATAGAATTGTATGTATGCTGATAGAACCCTTGTGGTTTGGCTAGTTTTAGGATGAATGATGAGAGGAAATGAGCTTTGGGTAATGCTAAGAGAAGTAGCCGAGTTATGGCAAAATTTGTGTAGAAACCTAAGTGGTTTAAGTGATGTTTTGTGTGGAAAATAACCTAGGGTTAGCTAGGTGATGTTGGAGTTTGAATTGGGTAAATGATCACCCAAGAATATGAGAGGATGTTGGAGGTGAGATTTATGCAAAAATCTGTAGCAAAAGAGGTTGTTAAATGCTTGAAGAATTGTAGAAAAATAAAGAAGATTTAAGGTTGTAAGAGTGAGTCTTGGAACTTGGTATGAGGTGTGCATTATCTTGGAAGTTTTGGAATGGTTAAATGAAGGGAGAGTAATAATGCAAGTGTTAAGAAAGGTTAGAAAATGCACAAGTGTGCATTAGTGCAAAAGGGGAGAATTAAGGAGTTTTTGGATGTCATTAAGATGGTTTGAAGTGCCCAAATGAGGTTAGAACATATTAGGATATATGAGGAAAGGTTTGGAGTTGAAAGAACAAATTAAGAGAAAAATCTGTAGTGGACCGACCCAGGGTCCGACCCAGTTCTGGGTCGGTCGGACCACGTTAAGCCAGCCAGAAAGCTTCGGCAATGGACCGACCCAGAGAGTTTTGGGTCGGTCGGCTTAGCTTTGGGTCGGTCGGGCAAAATTTAACGAAGGAAAAAGTTTCGGTAATGGACCGACCCATAAGGATGGGTCGGTCGTGGGTCGGTCTAAGGTTGTTTTCCGAACCAGAAAGTTACTGGGACGGACCGACCCAGGGGTTGGGTCGGTCGGTGGGTCGGTCGACCCTTAACAAAAAAAAAAAAAAGAGAAATTTTAATTTCTAAGAATGTTAATTGGTATTAAGGTGTGCCATTAATAGGGTAGTGATGATTGGGACCCTAAGAACTTAAGTAATTAAGTTAAGATTAAGTATAAACCTTAATGCTTAAAGTTAAGATTATAAGGTTGTTAAGGATAAATTAAGTAAGTTATAATGGTGATTGAGTGGTAAGAAGTTGTAATACAAATGTAAGTTATAAAACTATCGAACGGGGTTAATCATGGGCGCATTAGTCGTTAAATAATTATGTTACCCCGATATTAATAAAGATAGTTATGATGTTACCAGTTGTACAAAGATTTTCAAGGAACATGTGATGGCACATTAGAGTGCATCTTCGGTGAAAGGTATGATTTTCTCATGCCCCGTATGCTAACCGAGTTACTCTGATTTGTGTGTTTGTGTGCCGGCTTAATCAAGATAAAGCATGAAAATAATCCCTTGTTTGATTATGCATGTATTGTTGTATGTTGAATGAGTAACATACTTGTATGCCGGTGTGGTCTAACTAGTGCATAACCGACTCTTAGTGAGTATGACGACTAGAAACCGTTGAACGGGTAGTCATAACCAATGGTAAAATGCAAACACACACAAGCTATCGATTAAAGTATAACGATAACACAAACATATGAACTCCCTAAAATGCGAGGAGATGTACGGGTTGAGTATATACCCGATAACGGTTAGAGAACCTTATTGAAACAATCCACGAAATAAATATGAGTGGAGAGATAAACCTCCATCGAGAGGATTGAAGTTAGTCCAAATGTAAACATATAAGAAAGGTAAAAGAGACCTAAGGGACTATGTGACTCCCTTGAGATACGGTCGACCTCCTATAAGAGGTTTACCCGGTATAAGAATATAACCGAAAGTACGTATATGTATGTAAAGGTAACTCTTAAAACCTAAGATTAACCAAACTTGAGTAATGTTCCCTAAGTCATTAGAAACATCGAGAATGTGCTTCTAGACTAATATACATGATATAATTATAACTCCGAGAGAGGAGTATATGGGAATGTGAGTAGTCCGAGAGTAGTCGGACCTAAGTAAAAGAGTAGGAACTAAGAGAGAGTTCCGTGAGCTAGTTGAACCTTCCCACCATGCTAGACCCAGAGTAGGGTCGAAACCGGGGAAGTAAGACTATGCTAGAGAGCCATGAGTTTTGGCTTAAGTATGTAAGAGTAACAAGCGTGACGTAGGAGACCTGTAGTGTCTCGAGAATCTACAAGAGCTTGAGTATGAATAACCCAAGAGTGCGGGTGAGATAATGAGTATAAATAACCCGAGAGAAAGGGAGTATATGATGTAACCCGAGAGAATGGGTAAGTGTAAGAATGAGTAGCCCAAGAGAATGGGTGTGTATACGAATAAGTAACCCGAGAGAGCGGGTGAGGTATTAATAAGTAAACAAGGCATAGTGAGGAACCCTCAATGCCTAAGAGTAACCAGTTACCACTAACAACATTGTTATGTTAGTTAGGAATCGTGTTCCGTGATTGGATGTAGATTCCTTGTGTGATATACTATATATTGTATTGCCATGATGCATGTTGTTTGATTAAAATGAACTCCATGTATATCCGACCCAAGTAGTCGGCGTACCGCGGTTAGCACGCGGTATATGCGAATTTCATGCGCAGCGAAAGCTGACCCCCTAGGGGGAACGTTTTTAGTGTGCAGGTACTTGAAGCTGGCCACCGTTCGAGAGAGTAGGACGGGGACTGCTGTGAGCATGGGTAGTTAGATTGTAGTTACTTATGCATTTGAATAGGTGTAAGTCCGAGTATGTTATCGGCATCCGTATATGTAGACTCGGTATAGTAAAGAAGTGAAATGATTATGGTGTTTGTATGAAGTACTCGGTTGTTCCAGTCCATCAGACCGTTACTGTTTGAGTCAGGCCTGGTTAGCCACGAGGGTGGCTAACGGCGTTGTATCACCCTCTGTTGTATTTGAATTCCGCTGCGAGCTTAATGGTAAATTGTAACAGTTAAGAGTAATGATGAGATTAGCAGTTGGGGTGTTACAAAAATGGTATCAGAGCGAAGTATCGCTCTGATGACTGGAAATACCGAGCTTAGGAAATACCGAGTTAGGATATAGAGACTTAGGGCTATGGGTTGAGTGGTAGCGTGAGAGATGCGCTAGATAGGAACTTCCAGTATGATCTGGATACCTACAATACCAGACCCGCCCTCCACAACCCCCGCATTAAAAGCTTGGGAAAGAACGCCAGAGAGACGGGGAAACCCAATCTGGCAGTTATTTAATATTTCATTGAACTAGAACCTGTCATGCGGTAAGTCCCGAGAACCGGAAAGCCCGGAGACGGATCCCGCTGGAATGACAATGACCGCACATAATGGCGAGAGATCGAGAAATCCTAATCCAAGGAGATCGAAATCTGTGGCAACTTGGGGCGACATGCTTAGCAGTCGCGAGAACCCAATAGGCCGAGTAGCAGTGAGAAGCATGCACCAACCGTGCAACAAGGCGGACACATGAGAAATAACGAGAACCGGGACACATGTCTACGGACCGCCATGATATGTAATACCCCTAAGGGTATACCAATCAATTAAGAACATAGTTGAGAGTTGGTACACCCACCCTGCCACACCCGAAGAGGTTGCAATACCTAACGGGCACAGCTTAGAGAGCTACGAGCATAACTACGGGATATACCCGAATAGGACTACAAAAGTAGTACCTAAATAAGCTAAACCTCGGTAACCACAGTAAAGACGTGGGAACGAGCAACGAGGTAAAGCATAGAATTAAAGTAATTAAGGAACTCCGAGAATGGAGAAGCACCTAAGGAATGACAGTCATGTCAAGAGGAATGAGAAGCAGCTCCAAGGAGCAGTTATCCAACTAGGGGATCAATCAAGAGCCAACGAGGCTACCAAATATAATGTGAACAATACCGTGACCGGTATGAGTTAACCCAAAAACCGCCAGTACCGGCAAGTGCAGTAATAGCGGGACCAATAAGAAGAGCTTTGACAAGCTATCAGTACTTAGCAAAGTACCAGAATGGCGAATGAAGCCAATATAGCAACTCGAACCTTAAGAATTCTGAAATGAAACCTTGAAAAGGCCTAACAGCCTAGTCACTGTATAAAGAACATACCGGCCAGCAAGAAGCTGGACTGGATAAGAATCAGCCGGCATTGAAATGCCATGAAGAGCTTATTTTTAAAACCCGAATTTTCTTTCAAACATGAATTTTCCAAAAACCCCCGAATTTTTAAACCAAACCAGAGAATCACGGTAAGTCATTATAGGACCATATAAGAGGAGTTGGCAACAGAATACTTCACTTAGGCGTGACCGACACTACAAGTGTACACAAACGAGACATGGAACAACCGCACTCCAAAGGAGCTTGCGGGCCTGACAGACCAGTTATGAGTTAGTCGGGTAAGTGGTAACGTATCAATAAGATACTCCATGTATGTATACAAGTAGAGTACGGTACACGGGAAGTAGCCCACTCCATACTACGGACGAAAGAGCCAATCCAAACCAAGACAGTTGGACACCTCGAATGATCGAAGAACACAAGAAGCTTACCAAGTTAAGGGATCAAGAATCCAGTAAGATGATGGATCTAAGAAAGGCGTTAAAAGTGCGAGAAGCACAGAGTATTAAGTACAGACATTGGAAATGTCTCAGGAAATACCTAATAACTGGGTGAATACCAGTGTAAATAATACGGCGAATGCCTAAATGAACTTATTAATGTACGATAAACGGGATAGAATTCCCATATATACTGACCTAAAGAAGGTATTAGAAGGTACCAAGGATCTACCCAATAATGGGAGACATTACAACCCTAAACGGGATAGTCAAGGACATAGCCGCAAGGCAAAGTCACAACTGAACATAACCATAAGTACAAGCCAAATGTAATGGCATTACTCTGTAACACCCAGGAGCAATCCGAGAAGGGTGCCGGAGTCAACAGTAGTTGAACGAAACATCGTGTTGAGAACACAAGTGTTAAGTCAAACACTCGGGTAAAACCCGAAGGGATCCCACGTACGGGCCTAGATTGCCAGAGGGCATCAACAAATATCAAGTTGTTTTAAGGGCCTTCCATGTACGGAAGTGTGGTGAGACAACCACATCAAGAGCCCAGTAATACCTTCCAAACCATTTAATGACATATGGTAAAGGAGAAACCTATATAAACAGCCCGCATGGAGCATGACTCGAGGCAAGGTGGCTTGTAAGCCGATAAAACCAACTACAATACGTAGATCCAAACATTGTAAAACATATGCATAAAGGCATAAGAGGAACAGTGGTGAATGAACCACTACCTTAGAGTGGGGATACCACTTGTGATTATGGGGCCTATGGAGCGGCATTTGCGTGAATCCTCCAGAGAAAGGCTACCACCTAAGTATGTAATGTGAAACCGCTAGAGTGGTGTAGCAAAACTTGAGCATGTGTATATTGCCAATGAGTATACGAACTATAGTAGAGTAATCAGTTGAGTAGTGAACACTGTATGTGTACCATATGAACTGCAGAGTAAGCAGTGCGCAAGTGCGCAGAGAGATTTAAAGAGTAGTGTATGTTGTTGAGCCACAGTGTAAATGGCGTGAACACCTAGGCGGAAGCTAAAGTAGTAGCGGATGCCATGAAAATGAGAAAGACCAAGGTACGCAGTGAGCGACCATTGTGAGAGTATATTCAGATAGTGATCAGAAGTTGATGAGAAAATGTGGTAATGGAGACATGATCATTCCTATCTCATGAGAGATTTACTGTCAAGGGTTTACGCTTCTGCACTCTGTATGACTGAGTGTTTTGGTATTGCACTTGTGCGGTAATGATCAAGTGGGAGAGCCAGGAATTGAGAAATGTCAACAAGCCTGTTGAGTGAGAATCTAGAGAGATAACCGTGCGACCATTGGCTAAAGATGCACAAAGAACGTGGGCAGTAACCCACAGGGCCCAGGATCGATATGTGGAAAAATGCAGAGTAGTATGAATGAAGAACTCTGGCACAGAACCAAGAAACAAACATAATCCATGAGCCACTATTAAATGAGGAAGCACTACATGCTAAGTAGCAGCTTGACCTCAACCGACAATAAGTCGGGAAAAATATGTGAATAATCACAAAGGTATACAGTGTTAAGATTTCCAGAGAATTGGAGAGAAAATCTATAACTCATCGAATTCGCATACGGTAAGAGATACCAAGCGACGATTAAAATACATTGAGAATACCAAAGAGCGAATTAAGCTCTAGTTACCAGGTCACGCAGCAGAAGCTTGTGGACCATGATTCAAGGTTAAGTATACCTATGTCATAAACCCCTTGAAGCCTTAGAGGCTAGAACCGAACCCGGTTATGAGTTAATTAACCGTACTGAAGTTTAAACGCTTCATAATACTCGAATTAATGAACCAATGTTCAGTGATAACATATGGTTGGTTACGCGGGCGTAACCCCTTTTAAGGGGGGTAGGGCGAGAAACCGCTTAGAGTATGTTTTACGTATTGGTGCGTAAACTACTATGTGCATAGCACAAAGAAATTATTTTGATGATTGGAACTCATGTTACATAAACATGTCTACCCATTCATCGTGTAAGTATGAGTATTATGCATGAGAGATGCGAGTAATGTGTATGTAATAATATGAAAAGAGGAGTAGAGAAACTCCTGGGGAATGAGAATCCCTATAGTATATGTCTAGTGAGATTAGACATGAGACATAATGAGTATGAATCGGCATGAAACCGATGTGTAACCTAAGAGGGAGTGAGTTCCCTAGGTGATTTTATTTGAGAATGATAGATGGAGTGAGTTCCATCCTTTGGAGTGTGTATGTGTTTTAATTGAGCAACAATTTGAGTAATGAGCCATAAGTATGGAATACCTAGGTAAGTAGTGAACAATGAGAATGACAAATGACTAAGTACTAGGAACTAGAGATTAATGAAACAATTGTTTATGAATGACTAGAAAGAGTAAAAGATAGAAAACGAAAATGTTTGACTATCTGATTGTTTGAAACTGACGTGGGAGGTGGAACTTGATCTGCTAGCGATCAAGGGAAACCGAACACAAATTGGGGTGGAAGGATAGTTCAACACTGATGCTGATCACATCAGGGTTAGATGATTCCTGAAGCTCCCTATAGTGGTCACAAGTAATCACGCTAAGAAAGATACAGCTACCATAAATCTGATTTGGAGTTGTGTGATGTTTTAAAAAGAATTTTCAAACAGATTTTGGAAAAAGAATTTTCTTCAAGTATGAAGATGGAAATGAAAATTGGTTTTGAAACCGCTATCACCCGCCGATGGCTGTGGCCTTAAGTCTTGATGACCGGTAGAACGGTGGGCGTGTATTAGTTTTGAAACCATTTCACCGTACGTGCGGCGGTCCTAAGTGACCGGTTGGGGCGGTGACAGTGTGTGATTTTTCCAAAGGCAGCGGGACGGGGAGAGTACCCTGAGATGTTCCTGTGTTGAGTGAGTCAACCAGAGTGCCTGAGGATATGTATATGTAACGTTTTGATCAGAACCGAAGGGACCGTGGGCCAGAGAGAGTAAGTGCCCATTTGTCATGAAACGGCCGTGAACCAGAAAGAGTAAGTGTTCAACGTGACCGGTACCTGAGGGATCAGTAGTATATTACTCAATATGGATTCGAGGACTGTAGTGCCTTCTTGTCTTCGGACCGATTCCATGGAGAGAGTAAAAAGAGTATTTTTGATTGCTATACATGCTGTGATATGTGTGTGGTATGTGTAGTATGAAATGAGACAGACTTGTGGAGTCTGTAAGGTTATACATGTACTATAACCTTGGCATTGAATGCCATGAGAGTAACCACCTAGATTCAGCAACTTTGAGGACAAAGTTCCTAAGGGGGGTAGATTGAAATACCCCGGATCTAGGAATGGCGATTAAATTACTCTAATATGATTATAAAAGGCCTAATGGTGCCTAAAGAGTATTGGTAAAAAGAATAAAACCAAAAGAAAAGAGAAAACGCTTGAAAAGCGAAAAACGCTAAAACGCGTTAAATAAGTATAAGAGATATATGATCTCGAGAGGGTCCGAGATGGATTCCTAAGGCTTAGTTAGGCCTAATAAGTATACGGGAATGATTCCCGAAGAAAACGGATCCAAATAATGGATTAAAACGCTAACGGAGTTTAAAGCACGTTTTTCGAGAAAACCCGAAAACGTGACTTTAAGTGGTCAAATGGACCCGTAAAAATTATAGTTGATTATATAACTATAATTAAGTATTAATGGAAGCTTAATAGCCATTAAAAATAAAGAAACGAGAAAAATCCGAAAAACGGGCCCGGTTAGTGAATAGTGCCAAACCGGGTAAAATAACGAGCGTTTTCTGTCAGAAAACGAAAAACGCTCCAGCTTACTAATTAGTGGGGCCGGTTTTATTAGTGAGTCACCCACTCACACACACTCAAGCTAGTAAATAAAGAAAGAAAGAAAGAAGGAGGAGAGAGAAAGTAAAAGAAAAGCATTTAAAATTCTCTCCTCTCTTCTCTCCTTTCTCCTTTCTTTCTCTTTCCCCATCTTCACGATTTCCCTCCTCCTCTCTGTGTGCTGTGCGACATGGAAGCTCCAAGCAGCTTCTCCACCTTCTCCTCCATGCCCAAGCTTCATCCTTGCTCCGAATTCAAAAATAAGTACATATTTGTGATCCTCTCATCACCCTCTACCATCCTCTCTTTTCAAAACTCGAAAATGGTGAGTTTCATTTTCGTGGGTGTTGCCCATTTGAGGAGAAAAGCACACCATTAGGTAGCTTGAAGCTTCCTCTTTCTATCAAGGTAAAAATATCCATGAAAAAGTCTTGTTTTCTCCATTTTATGCCTTGGCCGATTTTGGTCTCTAATGGAGCCTTGTTTACTCTCTTTTATGAGCATTGTTTCAATCCCTAAGAGCTTGGAGGGAGTTACTCTTTGATTCTTGACCAAAACCCCATCTTAGGGTTTTAAGGTAATCACACATTTTAGAGCTTTAAGCATTTCTAATTGATGAGCTTAAGTGTTTCTACTTGAACTCATTTCTTGCCTTGTGTATTGAATGGGAGATGGGCAATTTCTTGGCCTTTGGCCGATTCTCAAGCAAGAGAAGAGAAGAGAAAGAGAGGAGTGAAAAGAGTAAAGGCTTGTGAAGTTAAGGTAAACAAATTTACCTTGGAGCCTAACTTAATGCTTTTGGTATTTTGGGAAGGGTTAATGAATAAATGAACCCCACTTGAATTGTGGTAGCAATGTGCTTGTACAAGTAATGCAAGTGAGAAACATTATGAATTTAGTGTTTGATTAAGTGTTATGCATTTTATGAATTATGCATTGTATTGTATTTGGAGAATTGATGTGTATTAGTGAACTTGTAGTGCTGGTAGAACCCATGATGGGTTTGGTTAGTTTTAGGTTGAATAATGTGATGAGAAGAGTTTTGGACAATGCTTGAGAAGTAGCCGAGTTATGGCAAAATTTGTGTAGAAACCTAAGTGGTTTAAGTGATGTTTTGTGTGGAAAATAACCTAGGGTTAGCTAGGTGATGTTGGAGTTTGAATTGGGTAAATGATCACCCAAGAATATGAGAGGATGTTGGAGGTGAGATTTATGCAAAAATCTGTAGCAAAAGAGGTTGTTAAATGCTTGAAGAATTGTAGAAAAATAAAGAAGATTTAAGGTTTTAAGAGTGAGTCTTGGAACATGGTATGAGGTGTGCATTATCTTGGAAGTTTTGGAATGGTTAAATGAAGAGAGAGTAATAATGCAAGTGTTAAGAAAGGTTAGAAAATGCACAAGTGTGCATTAGTGCAAAAGGGGAGAATTAAGGAGTTTTTGGATGTTAAGATGGGTTTGAAGTGCCCAAAAGAGGTTAGAACATATTAGGATATATGAGGAAAGGTTTGGAGTTGAAAGAACAAATTAAGAGAAAAATCTGTAGTGGACCGACCCAGGGTCCGACCCAGTTCTGGGTCGGTCGGACCATGTTAAGCCAGCCAGAAAGCTTCGGCAATGGACCGACCCAGAGAGTTTTGGGTCGGTCGGCTTAGCTTTGGGTCGGTCGGGCAAAATTTAACGAAGGAAAAAGTTTCGGTAATGGACCGACCCATAAGGATGGGTCGGTCGTGGGTCGGTCTAAGGTTGTTTTCTGAACCAGAAAGTTACTGGGACGGACCGACCCAGGGGTTGGGTCGGTCGGTGGGTCGGTCGACCCTTAACAAAAAAAAAAGAGGAAATTTTAATTTCTAAGAATGTTAATTGGTATTAAGGTGTGCCATTAATAGGGTAGTGATGATTGGGACCCTAAGAACTTAAGTAATTAAGTTAAGTTAAGTATAAACCTTAATGCTTAAAGTTAAGATTATAAGGTTGTTAAGGATAAATTAAGTAAGTTATAATGGTGATTGAGTGGTAAGAAGTTGTAATACAAATGTAAGTTATAAAACTATCGAACGGGGTTAATCATGGGCGCATTAGTCGTTAAATAATTATGTTACCCCGATATTAATAAAGATAGTTATGATGTTACCAGTTGTACAAAGATTTCCAAGGAACATGTGATGGCACATTAGAGTGCATCTTCGGTGAAAGGTATGATTTTCTCATGCCCCGTATGCTAACCGAGTTACTCTGATTTGTGTGTTTGTGTGCCGGCTTAATCAAGATTAAAGCATGAAAATAATCCCTTGTTTGATTATGCATGCATTGTTGTATGTTGAATGAGCTAACATACTTATATGCCGGTGTGGTCTAACTTAGTGCATAGACCGACTCTTAGTGAGTACTGATTGACTAGAAACCCGTTGAACGGGTAGTCACATAACCAATGGTATTATGCAAACACACACAAGCTATCGATTAAAGTATAACGATAATACAAACATATGAACTCCCTAAAATGCGAGGAGATGTACGGGTTGAGTATATACCCGATAACGGTTAGAGAACCTTACTGAAACGATCCACGAAATAAATATGAGTGGAGAGATAAATGACCTCCATCGAGAGGATTGAAGTTAATCCAATAATGTGAACTTATAAGGAAGGTAAATGAGACCTAGGGGATTAGTAACTTCCTTGAGACATGGTCGACCTCCTATAAGAGGGTTTACCCGGTATAAGAATATAACCGAAAGTACGAGTATATGTACTGTAAAGGTAACTCTTAAAACCTAAGATTAACCAAACTTGAGTAATGTTCCCTAAGTCATTAGAAACATCGAGAGTGATGCTTCTAGACTAATATACATGATATAATATAACTCCGAGAGAGGAGTATATGGGAATGTGAGTAGTCCGAGAGTAGTCGGACCTATGTAAAAAGAGTTAGGAACTAAGAGAGAGTTCCGTGAGCTAGTTGAACCTTCCCACCATGCTAGACCCAGAGTAGGGTCGAAACCGGGGAAGTAAGACTATGCTAGAGAGCCATGAGTTTGGCTCAAGTATGTAAAAGAGTAACAAGCGTGACGTAGGAGACCTGTAGTGTCTCGAGAATCTACGAGAGCTTGAGTATAAATAACCCGAGAGAAAGGGGTGAGTATATGTATGAGTAACCCGAGAGAATGGGTAAGTATAAGAATGAGTAGCCCAAGAGAATGGGTGTGTAAACGAATAAGTAACCCGAGAGAACGGGTGAGGTATTAAATAAGTAAACAAGGCATAGTGAGGAATAACCCTCAATGCCTAAGGGTAACCAGTTACCACTAACAACATTGTTATGTTAGTTAGGAATCGTGTTCCGTGATTGGATGTAGATTCCTTGTGTGATATACATATATATTGTATTGCCATGATGCATGTTGTTTGATTAAAATGAACTCCATGTATATCCGACCCAAAGTAGTCGGCGTACCGCGGTTAGCACGCGGTATATGCGAATTTCATGCGCAGCGAAAGCTGACCCCCTAGGGGGAACGTTTTTAGTGTGCAGGTACTCGAAGCTGGCCACCGTTCGAGAGAGTAGGACGGGGACTGCTGTGAGCATGGGTAGTTAGATTGTAATTACTTATGCGTTTGATAAGGTGTAAGTCCGAGTATGTTATCGGCATCCGTATAATGTAGACTCGGTATAGTAAAGAAGTGAAATGATTATGGTGTTCGTATGAAGTACTCGGTTGTTCCAGTCCATCAGACCGTTACTGTATGTGAGTCAGGCCTGGTTAGCCACGAGGGTGGCTAACGGCGTTGTATCACCCTCTGTTGTATTTGAATTCCGCTGCGAGCTTAATGGTAAATTGTAACAGTTTAAGAGGTAATGATGAGATAGCAGTTGGGGTGTTACAGTTGTCCTTGGACTAAACCGACTCTCCTTCGGTGTTCAATTCATTCAAATCCCCTTGATCCAACCTCTTGGTTCTCCTCCTCCTCACGCGTGGCCGAAACTATATCGAGCTTTTACATACTTCCAATTTACCAACTTACTCAGTTAGAGGGGTTACTTAGTTAGTGAGAACATTTCACAATCACTAAGTCAAGGGTTAGCACAAAGGCACAACCACAATCAGCACTTCATCATCATTCATGTATTTCAGAATTATACAAACTAAGAGTTCAAATACAAGTAGCGATGAGCAATACAACTACAAGTACAAGGAAGTGCAATAAATCCGATTCATGTGTTTTATTTATTTAGTCACATAGCACACAAACACACAAATCAGAGTAACCAAGGTAGAATACAGGCAGAAGAAAATCATAACCGTTCACCGTTGTCCTTGGGACTAACCGACTCTCCTTCGGTGTTCAATTCATTCAAATCCTCCTTGGATCCAACCTCTTGTGCTCCTCCTCCTCACGCGTGGCCGAAACTATATCGAGCTTCTTACATACTTCCAATTTACCAACTTACTCAAGTTAGAGGGGTTACTTAGTTAGTGAGAAACATTTCACAATCACTAAGTCAAGGGTTAGCACAAAGGCACAACCACAATCAGCACTTCATCATCATTCATGTATTTCATGAATTATACAAACTAAGAGTTCAAATACAAGCAGCGATGAGCAATACACTACAAGTACAAGGAAGTGCAATAAATCCGATTCATGTGTTTTATCTTATTTAGGTGGTCACATAGCACACAAACACACAAATCAGAGTAACCAAGGTAGAATACAGGGCAGAAGAAAATCATACCGTTCACCGTTGTCCTTGGACTAACCGACTCTCCTTCGGTGTTCAATTCATTCAAATCCTATAACATACATAGAATCGGGTGGCTAATAACCTATAATTAACCTAACCCATTACGTTTCTCGGTTTACACTTACTAATTTCTTACAAATCAAATCCATCCACCTAAGTTACTTACTTCTCATTACCTCCCAAGCTTGTTTATACCCTTAATGACCATTAAACATCATTAATCAAGTTTTAATTACCTTATAATGCCATTAACATTCAAATCCCTATCATTAGAATGCATTAAAACACTTTCTGGAGAATTTTTGGGGTAGTCAGGGTTTGTGTCCGGGGTTACAAACCCGGACCAATCCGTGAAACAACATTCTGCCTTAATTTTGCTATGGTCCGGGTTTGTGTACCGGGATACAAACCTGGACCACACCCTGTTTTGAGTTTCTGGTGCGTTTTTTGGGTGGTCCAGGTTTGTGTACCGGTTTGTAAACCCGGACCAGCCCTATTACACTTATTTTTGCAGTTTTTCAGCCTCCTTTCAACCCCTATTTCATACTTAATCCTTTCATAATCTTTCCACCTGTAATCTAGCATGTTTTACACCATTTAGGCACACTAAACCTCCTTAATCCAATCATTATACTCATCCCTCAACCACTGATAACTTTACACTCTTACTGTTAGTTTTTCTTGCTTAAGTGCTGCTACAAATTTTTCTTTCCTTCTTCCCACTAGCTTATTGGTTCTTCACCTAGCACTACCTAGTTAAGCAACTTACATTACATCACTTTTAGTTCTACTCAACTATACAACATCCTCCTAACACATACCAAGGTGATAACTACTCACTTCCATCTCTGAACATACTTATGTTCTTTCCTCTCAACCAGCACTCAAGTCCTTCATTTCCTAGCCAAAATTTGACAGAGTTTCCCTACATTCCTAAGTATTCTCACAACCTTGTTTTGCTCCTTCAACACAGTTTTATATCCTTGTTCAAAATATACAACATTCACACCAAATCCTAAACACTTACCACACACTTAGTTCCCACACTTAGCATTTCATTCGCTTGGTTCAAAGCTTCTAATTATCAATACAATCAATACTAATATACTCCATTTCCTTTCCTACCATTACAGTAGCACTACACTATACCAAGGCAATATACTTACTCATACACAACCCTTAAAAATCTGTACAATGTAATTTATTACCTTAAGTCTCTTGATTCCTTTTTCCTTTATCTCCTTCTTCCTTTCTTGTTCCTCCTTCCTTTCTTGTTCTTATTTTCTTGTTTCTTGATTTTAACTAGGCCAAGCTACAGCTACATTCCATGGAGTACACACACAAAGCTAGTAAATTTTTCTTACGTAGGAATTAAACCCTAACTTATGAGAAGATACTTAGAACTCTTAGGAAGTGTTACCTTGAACTTCTAAATGAAGTTTTGGATAGTAAAATGGCAATGCTTCAGCTCCCTTTTTGAAATGCCAAACCGGCTGAACAAGGAACAATGAGAGTTCAACGTGGGTTTTTGATTTTACAAAGGAAAAGCTGAAAAAGGAGGGCTTTGAGTCCTTTTCTCACCTTAGAACAACAAGAAGAGGATGGAGCTCCAAATGGCCACCTTCAAGCTCCAAAACGGTTACACCCACGAAAATGAAGTTGGAGATTTTCGATTTTTGAAGGATGGAAAACGATCTCCAAAGCAAGGGGATTCCAACGGTATATTTTTTGTAGTATTTGGAGGTGATTTAGGCTCTCAAAAATGGAGGAGAATATTGAGGTAGAAGAGGGTCTTCTAAATCACCATTACCAGAGAGGGAGGAAGAAGAAGAGAGTCTGGAGCAGAGAGGAGAAAAACGTGAGGGAAATTGGGGGGGGGATGAAAGAGAGAGAAATCATAAAGTGCTTTTTACTTTATGAATTTGTCTTTTTGTATATAAGAGTAAAATAAAGAGAGAGAGGCTGAGTGAATCGTCCCCACTACACTCACATAATTGGTTCTGATTTTTAATTACCAATGGAGAGGCTATTTTTCTCTTATTACAATTTACACCCCACAAGTTTCCGGTTTTTACACTACTCACTCACCGAAACCCGTTTTCTGGAATTTTCTTGTTTAATTAATTTTATTGGTTCTAGACCTTCATTAATGTTTAATTATATACATTTGATTGACTAAAATTATTACGGGTCTATTTAATCCGCATAAAGTCGAGTTTTCCCGGTTTCCTCGAAAAACATGCTTTAAGGCTCGTTTGTGTTTTTAATTCGTTTTAAGGATCCGTTTTCTTCGGGAATTGTTCCCACATATTTATTTAGGGATAACTAAGCCTTAGGAACCCATCTAGGATCCTAGTCAAGGTCACATAACCCCTATGGTTATGTAACACTCATTTTTACATTTCTCGTTTTTTTTAGCGTTTTCTCTTTTCTTTTGGTTTTATTTTCTTTACCAATATTCCTTAGGAACTATTGGGCCCTTAAATACCATATTATAATGATTTAATCACTATAACTAAGTTTGGGGTATTTCAACTTGTGACCACTTACGGGGAGCTTCAAGAATCATTCAACCCTGATGTGATCAGCATTAGTGTTGAACTATCCTTCTACCCCAATTTCTGTTCAGTTTCCCTTGATTGCTAGCAAATCAAGTTTGACTTCCCACTTCAGTTTCAAACAATCCAGTAATTCTGTCATTTCCCATTTTCTATCTTTTAATCATTCTAGTCATAATGATACATCAATACATCTCCAATGGTTGGAACTCAGTCCATCAATCATACTTAATTCGCCTCCAAGCAAATTACCTAGGGAACTCAATTCCTACTAGGTTCTACATCGGTGTCATATTGATTCATATTTTCACATTATCATGTATGGTCTCATATCAACATATACCTTAGGGATTTTAATTCCCTATGAGTTTCTCTACTCCTTTTCACTTGTATTCTCACACTGGAGTTACAAGGTAGGTATATTTATATGAATGGTATTCGCATCTCCTGTGCGTAAAAACCATCATTAGACTATGAATGCATATGTTTATGTAACATACGTATCAATCATCCAAACAAATTCTTTTATGCTATACACACCGTAGTTTACGTACTTAATACGTGAAACATACGCTAAGTGGTTTTTCGCTCTACCCCCCCTTAAAAGGGATTACGCCCACGTAATCGACCATATGTTATCACTGAACATTGGTTCACTAAATTCAGGCATCATGAAGTGTTCTAGCTTCCATGCGGTCTATTACACAATGTGTTCCGGTCAAAGGGTCTTAACCATATTGACAGTTTAGTCCCTGAACCAAGAATTCTCATTGGAGATATTTAACTCATAACCGGGTTCAGTTCTAGCCTCTCAGGCTTTAAGGCATTTGATAATTAGCCATTCACTAGTATTCATTAGGTATTTCAAACCCTTGAGCTATGGGCCCACTAGCTCCTGCACGCGACCCTAATAACTTTAGGGCTTAGTTCGCCCCTTTTCTTTGTTCACAATGTGTTGTACATCTCCTTTTTACCCCTTTTTATCTTAGGAGTAAAGGTCTCTCAATCGACACATGGTATCTCTTACCGTACACGAGCTCAATGGGTTATAGATTTTTTATCCAGTTCTCTGGAAACTTACTGTACATCCTATTGTGTATCTCCGTGATTACTTACTTGGTTCTTCTGACTTATTGTCGGTCGAGGTTGAGCTACTACCTAGTGTGTAGTGCTTCCTCTGATTATTGACTCCTGATCATTCTCTCATGTAGTGTTGTACAAGTATTCTTTCATTGTACGACCTTGCATTTCATATGCGTTGGTCCTTATAACGTTTATAAGTTCCTTTCCAGCTTTATTTGGTGGAACTTTTTTGTTGTCATTGTTGGTGAAATACCCTGAAATTAAAAATAGTGATTAATTAGGATAATGAAGATTTTAAAGGCTTAATTATGTCTAAATAAACATGAGGGAACAAATCCAAAAAAATGGATCCTTAAAATGGATTAAAAACACAAACGAACCTTAAAGCCTGTTTTTCGATGAAACCGGGAAAACGTGACTTTAAGCGGGTTAAATAAACTCGTAATGATTTTGGTCAACCAAATAGTCATTAATAAACGTTAATGAAGGTCTAGAACCAATAAAATTATTCTAACGAAAAAATTCCGGAAAACGGTCTCCGGTTAGTAAAAAACTGTAAAAATCGGGAAGTTGTGGGGTGGGTGAGAGTGTAAATAAGCTAAACTAATGTGTCCACTTTTGAAAATAAAAATCAAAATCTGATTATGAGTGTGGTGTGTGGCCGGTGGTGTTTCCCCCCCTCTCTCACTCTCTTCTTTCCTAATATACTACAAGACAAACTATTAAAGTAAAAGTACTCTCACCTTACTTTTGGACACTTTCTCTCCAACTCCCTCACACCCCACCGTATCCCCACCTTACTCTCTCTGATTCATCTTCTTTCTCAAGCCAACAATGGCGATTTGAACAACCCCATACAGCCTCCATCTTCCTCTCCATTTTTGAGCACCCAAACCTTGCCTAAAAATTATAAAAACTGTACCGTTGGATTCCTCTTGCCAAGGAGATCATTCATCTCTTTTCAAAATCCGAAAATACCCACTTTCATCTCCATGGGTATGGATATTTTTGAAGATTGAGACCACCATTAGAAGCCCCTCCTTCATCTTGTTGGTTTGAGGTAAAAAGAAATCCGAAAAACTAACATTTCTAGCTCTCATTTGTAAAATAAGAAATTTCAAGTTTTGAGCTTCTTGTTCCTTGCTTCCAGCCGATTTTGGCTTCACTTTTGGAGTGGGAATATTGCTTTGGTTGCTGTCCTAAACTCCATCAACACACTTGCAAGGTAATACCTTTTCTAAACCTTAAAAACATGCCCTAAGCTTTAGGTTGATTTAAGGGTGGATTTTGAATTGAAATGAGTGTGTATTAATGGGCTGTAGCATTAGGACTTTGATCCACCATAACCGGTTGATCAAGAAGTAAGGAAAGGAAAAGAAGGAAGAAGGGAAAAGGAAGAAAAAAGGAAGGAAGCTTGGAAAATCAAGGTAATTGCACTCACCTTAAGTAGTTCTTGTAAGCCTTGTGTAACAGATTTTGAAAGCTTAAAATTAGTAGTGTACATGGTCTGGTGTGATGGTATAATGTGGATGATAATTAGACTAGTTTAGAGCTTTAGAAACATGATTAAAAGCTTGTATAAACCTTAAGAGAATAAATGATGTGTGCAGGAATTAAATGGGTGATTAGTGCTTAGTATGTGTATTGATAATGTGTTTACTGAACAGGTTTGGTAAATGGGGATGTGTGAGTAAATTAATGTGGTGAGAATGTTAAAATTTAGGGGAGACCATGTCAAAATTTACCTAGGAACTAGAGGACTTAAAAGCTTAATGCAAGTGGAAAAAAACACTTTGAAAACAGTTTAGGAAAAGAGATAAGTAGTGGGTAGAATAAGAGTGATGGATAATGCCATTTGAACCTTAGAAATGGCATTAGGAAAGGAAACAATGAATGGTAGAAAGCAGGATCAAAATCTGTAGCATGGCAAGACTAAGGAGGGATTAATACAAGTGCTGAAATGTAGGTTGGAAAACAATTTGTGAATTAGCATGAAAAGGAGTAATGAGTTTAGTGATGGATTTAGAGATGTTTAGAGGTATAATTAAGTGCTTAAACATGTGAGATTAAGTGTAGGAAGAATGGGAAATTGATTAGGCAAAGGAAGAAGTGTAACAGATTTTGAAAATATTTAAAACTGTAAAATGGTAGCAGAGTTCGGGACTTAAGTCCAGGACTAAGTCCCGGACCAACACATTAAAATGGCTGAGAGTTTCATGCTGCAGCAGGTCTGGGACTTGGTTGATGTACAAGGACCCGGACCACATAGAAAAACCGTTCGAGAGTTCAAGCCAGTTCTGGTCCGGGACTTGGCTTCTGTACAAGGACCCGGACCATGTAATAAATCTGTTCGAGAGTTAAAACTAGTTCTGGTCCGGGACTTAACCCCTGTACAAGGTCCCGGACCAGGTATAAAATCAGTTCAAGAGTCAGGCCATAGGGTGGTCCGAGACTTAAGACCCGGACAAGGTCCCGGACCAACCCAAAACATTAAAAATAAGTTTATAAAATGGCATTTAAGATAAGGTAATGTATGATAATGATAGTATATGATAATTAGAACTTAATTAGTGATGTTTAATGGTCATTAAGGGTATAAACAAGTTTGTAAAGTAATAAGGAGTAAGTAACCAATGTGTAAGTGCATGAATTATAAGAACAAAGTAGCTATGAATCGGGAAACGTTAGGAATGTAGTAAGTAAGGTTAATTATAGATAATTAACCGCTCGATCGTATGTATATGATAGGATTCTAATAGTCAAGCACCGAAGGGGAGTCGGTGAGTTCAAAGTCAACAGTGAACGGTATGAACTTCTCATGTCCTGTATGCTACCTTGGCTACTCTGATTTGTGTGTTTATGTGCTAATTGATCACCTAAATAAGATAAAACACACGAATCGGATTTATTGCACTTATTTGTGCTTATATGATATTGTTCCTTGTTGGATGTTTATCTTAACTCTCAGTTTGTATAATTCATGAAATGAAGGGATGCGAATGAAGTGTGTGTGCCTTGTTGTGTAATGTATGGATCAAGTAATGTAGAATAGGACTTCTAACTGATTCCTAACTAGCTAACATTTTTAACATAAGAAATTGGTAAATTGGAATGAGTAGAAGTCCGATATAGTTTTGGCCACGCGTGAGGAGGAGGAGACACAAGAGGTTGGATCCAAATCCTGGCCTTAATCTTTTCCATGGACCAAACCCCTTAAATGGGTAGCATCCTGGATTAGTGAGCCACCATAAAGCCCGGTGGTGGGACGGTGTAGTCCCTGCCCGGAGGTCACGCCGACTTAACATGAGTATAAGTAAGTAAGTAAGAAAGTAAGTAAGTATTGTATGAGTAAGATTGTGTAAGTTGTATGGTACCGAGTAAAAGAGTAAAAGAACCTCCGATTAACCAGGATGGGTAACTGGCTAACCAAGAATGAAGTATGGGTTGTGAATTGTATTACCTTGCTGTTTGGCTTGTGTATTGCCTTTCGGTTGTATGTAATGTATGTTGTAAGTATGCACCCGATATGAATGTATTGTTGTATGTAATAGCATGTATAAAACGAACTCCATGTATATTCGACCAATTAGTCGGCGTACCCTCGTTAGCACGCGGTGTATGCGAAGTTTATGCGCAACGTTTGCTGAGCCCCTTGGGGCACTGTTTTTAATGTTACAGGTCATGATGAGACCAAGCTTAATTTCTTTTTTAGTAGCGAGTAGGTAGTGAATGGTGTACCAAGTTGTACACGGCTTAATGCCTTTTTGATTAGCCGGTGTACCATGGGGTACACCCTTTTGGATATTGGAAGGAATTGTGGATTGGTAGAATGAGTAGGTTGTATAAACTCATGATTTTTGTAACGTGAAGAAGGGATCTAATTGCTTATATTTTTGGATACTCGGTAATCGAACATTGTAAGTAAATGATATCGTGTATTGGGAAGTAATGATATTAGCTCGGTATATTCTGAACATCAGACCGTTACTGTATGTAGTGTAAGCCTTGCTAGCCGTATGGGGGGTTAGCGGCGTTGTATCACCCGCCGCAGTATCTGTATTTCCGCTGCGAGTAGTAAGATAACCGAGACGAATAGACGGTAAGTATAGGATTAACGGTAGGGGTGTTACAAACAGTGGTATCAGAGCGTAGTTATGCTCTGATGTCTAGAATCACTGAGCATAGGGATTATCGAGTTCGGAATACAACCGTTTTAGAACAGAGATATAGAAACCTAACTAGGAATGACCGTTGATAACAATGGATACCCTTAATGTCCTTACGAACGATATCATTGCTTAAATTCAAGACCCATTGGTCACAGTGTTACCGTACTTAATGGGGGTGTTAATTGTTCAGATGTCAGGATGACGTCGAGGCCGACCCCAAGGAGAGACCAATGACGGACCGGGCGTAGACGATAGCTGAAATCATCGCCGCCACGGTAGCACAGATGCTACCGCAAGTAATCACCGCTGTACAACAAACACATCAAAACCAACAAACTCAAGCGGGACCAACCCCACCCCCTCAACCTAGAGATGTGAACTGGGTAAAATCAGTCGTAGATCTCTGACCTCCATGCTTTAGATGCGAGAGTGACCCGGTAAAACTTGAAGCCTATATCTCCGAGATGGAGACAGCATTTGAAACCCTCGAAGCTCTTGCTGGAGTTTGAGTGAGAATAGCAGCATACTACCTCAAAGATGCTGCTATGGATTGGTGGAAGCTTGTAAAGCACGAGTATGTCGACGACCCCACTTTTGATTGGGAATCCTTCACCGCCATCCTCCAATCCAAGTACTACCCAGAGCACGTCAAAACCAAGAAACGTCTCAAGCTTGACGCCTTGAGGATGACTGAAAAGATGTCAGTATATGAGTACTACCGCACCTTCACCTCCATTCTTAATCTTCTACCCGACCTTGGGTACACCGGCCAGGTCTTGGTCGATCGCTTCAATGACGGTCTGAGCCATCGCCTTAAGTACGGTATAGGCTATACCAGATTTACCTCCCTTAAGGTAAACATTGGTTCAAACCCTTAGTACCAATGTGTCAATACTTAAACCATTATCTTTATGAGTAAGAGCACCGTCTAATACCTGAACATTCAGGAGTGCTACCACGCGGCATCTTGCATTGAAATCACAAGTCAGCTAAGAGATGTGGAGTAGGCGCTTAAGCGCAAAGCCAACAGTAAGAACACCAGTTCTGAGGAGCAGAACCAGGGCAAGAGTTGGAAGAAGAAGAAGGGGAAATTCTTCCAGCAATCATAGAAGAACTCCCTGAGTGAGAGCAGTGCCCATGCTGAGAAGGGCAAAGCAGCTGAGCCACTTCAGCTTGCTTACTCTGCGCCGGTTGCTGCGAAGCCACTGAGATCACACCCACCTAAGGGTAAACTTCGAAACTTAAACCCGTACATGTATAATTACACTAAGTAGTATCACCGCACCAATTGTGCTAACGCCCTAAACCATAGGTTCTGGCTCCGGGTATGGCAAGAACTACTCCGACGGCCGTAACTATGTTTATAGGAAGTGCAACCAAGATCACCCCGACACAGATTGCCAAGGGAGGGAAATTAGATGCTTCAACTATTAGAAACCGGGACACCGCGCTAATGTCTGCCCGGAAAACTCCAAGTCTAAGGGAAACTTCCAGAGCTACAAGTAGAGGGAAGATAAGGAGGTTGCATCTAGTGATGCTCCAGCCCAGCGGCCTTGCAGGGACAGGGGTCCTGTGGTCCTCAGAAGGACACACTGCAGAGGCAGCCGACCTTGCATATCATAGACCGTGACGGGACCGGTACTAAGTCCGGCTTAGGTACTAACTTAAACCTTGAATCCTTGAAAAGCATGCCTAAGTATAGAAGTACTTGTTTGAATGAATGCATGAGTAAGTAGAATTAAAGTATGTATTTTAGCATGAAATGAACTAGTGAAACTAGAACTCACGTTGATGAAATTTACGACCATAGGTAGATTTAATATCTGCTACCCGATACCTTCGAACCCAAACCATGAAGATGACAACATCACCACTCACCACTTCTCCAACGAGTAGTGTCAGGTCATCTGACCAGGTATGATTCTATTAAAGGGATACGTGACACCCGAAGCCCAAATTTCTATCATCCGGCGATGCAATGAACTAGGAGCGGGTTCAGGAGGATTTTACACACCCGAATTCCCCGGTGGAGCGAAGATGAAGCTGAAGATGATGTGCTTGGGAAAGGATTAGAATCCTTATACCAAGACATACCAAAGGACGCGAACCCAAGACGGAGCGACGCCACCAACAATACCCCCTGAATTTTAGACGCTTGTTGCACAAGCTGTAGAACTTGCACAACAAGGTGAAGATGATCCGATCCCCGCACTTGAAGCGGACCTTTGTATCGTCAACTTCTATAAGTAAAAAGGATGACTTGGGTTACACCAAGATAAGGACGAGACGACAGAAACTCTTGAACAAGGAGTGCCCATAGTGTCTTGGTCCATTGGTGATGACGCAATGTACATGTATAGCGAGTAGAAGCATGTGGACCTCGCAGAGAAAATGGTATTGAGATAAGGAGATGTCCTAATCATCGGTGGAAAATCAAGGTTGCTATATCACGGTATCAAAAAGATCAAGTTGAATACGGCACCGCCGGCAATAATCAATGCCACACACATGAAACCAGGATGCCTGAACCTTACCTTTAGGAAGTACTAATCTTGTTGTAATGTATTAGTAACGTGTATTAGAGACACGGTATGTATGATGGTTGGTTTATCAATAAAGAGCAGTGTTGATTATTAAATTCCACTTGTGTCCTACCATCATTACTTACAAACTTGTGAATCAATAGGTTGTGGACTCGGTACCGAATGTAACCTGAGTATCCTCACCGAAGCGCAAGCTGATAAGAGTGGCACCATCTTAACGGGAACTTTCCCAGTGAATAGCATTGATGCCTTAGTACTATTCGACTCCGGTGCCTCTTATACCTTCGTTTCACCGTCTTTTGCGAAGAGGTTGGGGCTAGACGTAGATGACCTACCAAACTTCTTGGTTACTCTCCCGTCGAAGGAGCGAGTACGATGTACCAAATACTACCAAACCGCTAAAATCCGAATCAAGGGCGAAGAGTTTCCCATCTCCTTCATCAAATTTAATGGGTTAGGATTCGGCTTGATAGTCGGGATGAATTGGTTGGAGTGGTACAAGGGGCGAATCCTCTGCGCCGAGCATAGACTGCTGCTCAAGAGTCCTTCTGGGGTTACTGTTTCCTACCGCCAAAGATCGAGAGAGCCTTCGACTACAGTCATCTCCGCCATGGCTATCTACCGGGAGCCTATTGAAAGGGACATGATGTGTATTTGTGTTATGTGCAAGATCTAGAGAGAGATCTAGAATTCAGTTCCGATGTACCAATTGTATCAGAATTCCTCGATGTATTCCCGAAGGAGCTACCTGGTATGCCACCTCAGCAGAAATGACTGAGCTCAAGGAGCAGTTGCGCGACCTTCCCGACAAAGGGTTCATACGCCCGAGCGCATCACCCTAGGGAGCACCGGTCCTCTTCGTTAAGAAGAAGGACGGTAGCCTCCGACTCTGCATCGACTACTGCGAATTGAATACGGTCACAGTAAAGAATAAATACCCATTGCCACGCATCGATGACTTATTCGATCAGTTGAAAGGAGCTTCGGTCTTCTCCTAGATTGACCTTCGATCTAGGTATCACCAGATTGCTATCAGAGAGAAAGACATAGAGAAAACAGCATTCCGTACAAGATATGGCCACTACGAGTTCACCGTCATGCCATTCGGTTTGCCTAACGCACCAACAAAGTTCATGGACTTAATGAATCGGTTGTTCAGTGATCAGTTGGACACTTTGGTAGTAGTATTCATTGATGACATTCTCGTGTATTCGAAGTCAGTAGAAGAACATGCTAACCACCTCAGAAAAGTACTTGAGACACTGCGCGAGAACCAGCTATATGCGAAGTTCTCCAAATGTGAGTTTTGGCTAGATCAGGTATCTTTCCTCGGTCATGTCATCTCGAGCGCGGGTATCTCCGTTGATCCATCCAAGATTGAAGCCGTATGATCATGGCCTAGACCTAAGACTGTTACCGACATCTAGAGCTTTCTTGGTCTAGCCGGCTATTACCGGAGGTTGGTAAAGGACTTTTCTAAAGTCACTAAGCCCATGACGACATTGATGAAGAAAGATGCACCGTTTGTGTGGACAGACGAGTGCGAGGTATCCTTTCAGAGCCTAAAAGACTCATTGACCTCGGCGCCCATTCTCACTCTTCCAGAGGGCACCGAGGGATTTGGGGTGTATTGTGATGCATCAGGCAAGGGAATGGGATGCATACTCATGTAGCATGGCAAGGTAGTAGCCTACACCTCCCGCCAGCTGAAAAAGCATGAGGAGAATTACCCGACACACGATCTAAAGTTAGGAGCCATTGTCTTCGCCTTGAAGATATGGCGACACTATCTCTATGGGGTAAGCATCACCATCTACTCTGACCACAAAAGCTTACAATATGTATTCACACATAAGGAACTGAATTTGAGACAGAGAAGGTGGATGGAGTTTCTCTCAGATTACGACATCGACCTACAGTATAAGGAAGGGAAGGCAAATGTTGTAGCCGACGCCCTGAGTCATCAAGCACACTCGCTCCATTCGCTACTCGCTTCTTCTAGCTTGGTTGGCAAGGTGTGAGACGCTTAGATGAGCGACCCTTATATGACCGAGATCAGACAGAAAATCACCGATGGTACCTTTGAGAAAAAGAAGTATGATTTCAAGTTGCATGAAGATGGCCTGATCCGGCTGAATGGTAGGATATGCGTTCCCCAAAGCAATGCTGAGCTGAGGGATCGCATCCTGTGAGAGTCACACTGTTCTACACTATCCATCCATCCGGGAGCCTCCAAGATGTACAAAGATATGAAGAGGTACTTCTGGTGGTCTGGAATGAAATCCGATGTGACTGAGTATATGCTGAGATGCCTAACATGCCAGAAAGTAAAGTTTGAGCACAAAAGACCGGGCAGAATGGTACAATATATGCCAATTCCAGAGTGGAAATTCCATGATATCTCCATGGATTTTGTTGTTGGACTCCCACCTACCAGGGGAGGACTCAACATGATCTAGGTAGTAGTTGATTGCCTCACCAAGGTTGCCTGATTCATACCGATGAAGGACACCTGGAAGGTGGCGAAACTCGTTGAGTTATTCGACAAGGAGATTATCAGACACCACAGAGTCCCAAAGACTATCGTATCTGACCACGACACCAGGTTTCTTTCGACATACTGGAGAGCTACACTGGAAGCGCTGTGTACTGAGTTGAAGCTTAGCACCACCTTCCATCCACAGACTGACAGTCAGACAGAAAGGACCATCCAAACACTAGAGGACATGCTTAGAGCATGTGCCTTGTATTTTCAGGGAGTTGGATAGATAAGCTTCATCTTATCGAGTTTTCATATAATAAAAGTTACAATGCTTCGGTTAAGATGTCACCTTTCCAAGCCTTATACGGTAGACCTTGCCGTACCCCCTTGTGTTGGGATGAGTTGAGTGAAGCGGTCATCATAGGACCGGAGTATCTTGAGTAAGTCCAAACGGAAGTTCAACAAATTCGAGCTAATATGAAAGCAACCCAAGATAGACAGAAATCCTATGCGGATGTGCGATGACGCGACCTTGAGTTCGCCGTGGGCGACCAAGTGTTCTTGCACATTTCACCTATGAAGGGTCTGTTCTGATTTGGCCAGAAAGGCAAGCTGAGTTCGAAGTTTGTAGGGCCGTACAGGATCACTGAGAGAGTAGGATCTGCAGCCTACAAGTTAGCTTTACCTGAGGAGTTGGGGCGTGTCCATGATGTCTTTCATGTGTCACAATTCAAGAAGTACATTGCCGATCCTTCTCATGTTCTAGAGCCCGAGCAGCTATCTATTGAGCCGACGATGAGATACGTCGAGACCCCCATGAGAATTCTTGATACTAAGACCAGAGACACTCGCCACAAGTCAGTGCGAATGGTGAAGGTCTTATGGTCCAATCATGAAGTCAAAGAAGCGGCGTGGGAGTTAGAAGACGCCATGAAGGCAAAGTACCCACAGTTGTTTATAGACTAGATAGTCTAGTACTTAGCGGGTACGGGGCGTACCCCTTTTAGGGGGGGGGGGGTAGAGCCGTTTTGTTTTTGCATTGCTTCGGGGTTAGCATTGCATAGAGTGTATCTATTGTAGTGTACTTTGTGGGCACATGTAGTGCTAAGTGTATTGGTATGTATGTACAATGTGTAATGTATTGGTGCTGTATGGTATTGACTCAATGTGTATTGTGGAGTGATGCGTATTGTAATGGTGTATTGTGTATGGTAAGTGTGTATGAAATACCCCTAATCTTTAAATAATAAAATAATGGGAAATATATATTATTTGGGGGATTATAAAAACCTAAGAAAATATATAAACACTTAGGCGTTAAAAACGCACCGAAACTCCTTAAGGTCAACAACGAGCGTTAAGCCGGACCTTAAGCTAATTATGGTATATATACTATAAAACTCATACCAAGTCAACTAAGGATCATTATATGACCTTTAAAACACAGGTCCTCAGCTAGAACAGAGTAGAAATGTAAAATGCCCGGGAGAGTCACACACCTCCCTTAAGGCCCAAAAGTCCCGGAAATACTTTATAAGATGAAATAAAGCATTACACTTCATTCCAAATGCACCATAACACTTTATTAAACATATAAGATGAAGTCCTCACACTAAATTCTCAGTTAAATACAAAGTGCTCGGAGGTACCCGTTGGGGGCCCCATAAAACCCCCGAGAATGCCCCGGAGAGGTACCGAAGTGGCACAAACTCCTATATAAATCCTTCTTAGAGTTCCTATCATCATAATTCACCATTCTAAAGAGAATGCTCGAGCTACCTTTTAAAAAATACACAAAGTGCTCGGGGAAATTCTTAACGCTCGTATTTTGCTCGAGAGTGTCCCGGTAGCCCGGAAATTATGTCATGAGTTGATATAACCCCATATAACTCAATGTAACACCTTAGAATATCATTATTGACTATAAACAATTTTTATAAACACTCGGAACTCGTAGCGACTACTTATTTTCCAAAATATCCTTAAAGCACAAAAACGCACCTTCGGGTGTCATAAAAACGCGTTCTATGCTATTACCTTGAAGTTTTTGAGGAGCCACGAGTTGGGAATCCTAAATGGGGATAATTTGACCATCTAAATCAGTTAAAGCCAGTGCTAAACTCATAGCACAAACAGGGCCGAAATTATGATCAAAAAGTACTATAAAATCAGCATTTTTCCTTAGAAACTTTCATCTTTTACCTTGGTATAAATGTACCAATTAAATGTTGTGACTTATAACATGTTACAATATGATCTAATACAATATAGTGTGATAGAAATCAAATTAAAAATCAGTCCCACATGGGCACACAAGGGGGCGTGTTTTTGGGTGATTTTGGCATGATTTTAGCTTAAAAATTGTCTTATGACATGGTGACTCATCTTCCATATAGCATGTGACATTGTTCAAATAATATCAGTCAAATGAGGCTCCTCATTACCGAAAACCTGCAGGAAGACAAGGGGAATAAGTTAGGAAAAAGTAATGAAATTAAACAAACAAACAAACTAGATCTACTTTATGCACATGTTGCTACTAATTTATACAAGACAATTGAGCAGCTCATCCTATAGCATATGGCTTCCGAAAACATGTGAGGAAAATCTAGATTAATTGCTGTATATTAGTCAAATAAAACATGTACCTAACTATGCATATTCCTATGTCTAATACAACAAAAATCAAATGATAACCTACAACACATGGCTGCTGAAATTAAGCAAGAAAAGGAGGTTTATTTGCTGTATTAAAATCAAACTAAAACACCTACCTACCTAGGCATGTTCTCACGTCTTCAATTGACAAAAATCAGTTGCCTACCTACAGCTCCATTACCGTAAATTACAAGAGGAATAAGGCAACATTAGCATGGGTATTCTACTTAGAAAATTCAAAAGAAACATCTACCTACCTCAGCCTTTGTCCTCTTGTTTCAATTGGCAACCAAAGTCTTCATTCTTCCTTGTCATGTGGCCGAAAGTTAACATGAATCATGGGCATTTTATGGAGCCAAACATCAAAAAATAAACTAAGGAAAAGCTAGACAATTTTGACATTATTTTGTCAAAGTGAGATTACTTCATTCTTTGCCTTTGCTTTCTCTAAAACCCTCACGGTAGCCTAGCACCCTCCTTGCCCTCATTCAGCCGATTGTGGTAAGCCTCATTCTCCTCTCTTTTCTTTCTTCCTTAGCTAGTTTATCCTTGTGAGCTTCAAGCTCCATTAATGGTGTTTTAAGTTCTAACACCATTTTATGTAATTTTCCTAGCTAAATCTACTAAGTCTTGAAGCAAGAATCATCCTAGCAACCATACAAGTTTTCACCAAGCATTAGTACTCCAAGAAGTCACCTTGATTCAACAACAACTCAAGGAACAAACAAGATCAAGTTAAGGTATATTTTCATGTTGAAAATCCTAGTAAATTCCTAAATTAATGTCCAAAATTCTAAGCTTCTAAACCAATGTTCTCTTCATCATTTCATGAACGAAACTTGGATCTCCAATCATCCCAAAGTGTACCAAAAATTCCGTGAACAATACCTAAGGTAAACTCTTGTAAACTACTCCAAATCTTACTTATAAATCCTTGTTAGAAGTCTAACACTTGGATCTCCTAATCTATATATGGAGGCTGAATATTCTTCATTAAAATAGCATTGGAAGCGCTTGGAATTCAAGAGGAAATCAAGTACAAGAATCATCTTGATTTAAGGAGTAATTTTCTATAATTAAATCTACAAGGTTTAAGTTTGATTTAAGCTTCAAACTTTAGTATATAATTTATGTACAACCCTTAGATAAATTAAGGCTGAAAACTATAGGTTATATCACCAAGAAAATAATATATAATATACAAGGTAAGATTATTACCTTAGGGTATAAATTTGTGTCACAAAATTTAATTATGATACATATATAGTGAAGCCGAGACATCTAGGAGTTAAATGTTCTATTTTGAGTTTATAATCATTCTAAGACATTAGCACAATTTTTAGAAGTGTTATATGGCTTATATACATTTATATATACTTATTATAAGATATAAATCAAGTTTTAAAACCATATGGTATAATATATTTAAAGACGAGAATAAAATGTTCCATTTGGTGATTTTTGAAGAATATAAGTATATTAGCTTATATTATAAATTTTGGGAATATTAAAAATAGCTACAAGTATTTAAATGGCTAGTTTATTAATTTATGTGGCTAAAATGTAAATTTTGAAAAGTGTAAGGTGTTATATATTATTGTCGAGAGTTAAAGGGTTCATTTACATAATTATGGTATAATATAAGGTAGGAATTAATATTATGAATTTTGGTGAGTTTAAACAAGTGTTTAGGTGTTAAAATAACATTTTATAAAGTTTTGGGGCTATTTTGTAATTTCTGCAAAATATGGTGTATAACCGAATTATATATGATTTTTTGGGTATAATAAAGTATTAAGTATGAATTTAAGTCTTGGTCAAAGTGTTGACCAAAAACTTTGGGTTAAAATAATTTATGACATAAAATATTAAGTTTATAAAAGTTTTGGGTGAATATGTAATTTATGAATATTTAAATATAAAACCGAATGGGTTATGGGGCGAAAACATAATTTATGGAAATATATGGGTCATTTCGGTATTTTAGGAAATTAAATATTAAAACTATAGTTTATAAGTTAATATGTAACTTATATAATGTTTTTGGGTTAAAATGTAATTATGGGAAAGTTAATGTTAAAACCGAAAGTTATGAGAATATTTAGTAATTTACAAAAGTTGGTATATTTAAATTGTAATTACCGAAAGATATATGTGGCCATTTGGTAATTTACAAAAGTTAATGTGTTCAAAATATAATAACCGAAATTATAAGGTTGGTTTTGTAAATTAATAAAGAAAGGAATTAAAACTAAGTAGTATAATGTATTATGGAGTATAATATAAAGTTTATAAAATAATGGTGGTTATAATAAAAATAACCAAATTATATTGATATATAGAATAAGTGAAAACAATTATGAGTATATGATTAATGAGATGAAGTTATATCATAAAATAGAAATTCATTATCACATGTGGTTACTATATAAAATAACGAACTGTTAAACTACCTCGAACCACTGTTAGATAATAGGGAGAAAATAAAGAACATACGGAGTTAGTATGCTACGAGTATTAGTTCAGTAGTGACAGTACTGTAATACTTAGTGAATAGCTGTATTAACGTCACCCGGTATTGCATGTAAATATAACAGCGTACGGGAAGAAACTACTAAAGCGTGAATTGTCAAGCTAGCAGTTACACGGTGAACGGTATGTTAATTGTGTTGGTCTGAATGTCTTAAGGATTTTCCCGAGGTCCAGACTTTGTGTGTTTAATTGTTAAGAGCGATATGTGATTTATGTATATGAACTTGTATACTGTATTGCTCAACACAACTGCATTCTATTTTACGCGAATGTTTTATGACTGGAAGTTTATACATCTAAACTCAAACAAGACTAGGTGACCTTTAGGTATTACAAGAACCTAACTGATGGTCAACTGTTATAGTCTTAATTCAAGGATTGGATATTGTATCACTGATTAAAGGGCTAACTTATAAAGAGAGGAATCCAGACTGTTTCGATTTTCTGGTTGCGCATCGTGATCACTACGAGGGACTACTATCAAGAGTCACTCAAGGGAATCCATTATCCACATTCGATGATGGCAGAGGGCACTGCTGTTGGTGCACAGGTTTAGACCGAATTGGTCGCCTTTAAGGCAAATAAATTATCCAGGGCCATAAGGTCAGCTGGTAACGGTTCCATTGGAACCCAGGGGACTACTGTCCATTAATAAGTTATTAAGGGTTGTCCTAATATGACGCCTGAGGTGGAAATTAATTGGAAGGTTTAAGTGGTTGGTTAAAAGGATAAGGGCCCTGTGGCCAACTAACAAGTACAGTTAATTAATACGCGTATCTTGTTTGGTTACTGTTATTGATTATTGGTTATTGGTTATTTGGTTGTTGCTTACTATTATGTGGTGACACTGTTAGGAGAACTATTCTGTGTTTATTTAAACATTTACAGTTGTTATTATTATTGTAAACCGGCATAGCATGTAATTATCTAATATCAAGATGGCTAAACGACTTAAGGAATCCAAATGATTTTAGGAACTACTTACATACCAGCTACATTTGCTGAGCCCTTCAATAGGTAAAACATTTCAGGTTATTGATGATGACAACAAAGCCGGAGTGCGGGACACAGGGTAGCTGATGTGTTTTCAAAACATCTTTAGTTTTATTATGTACTATATTATGGAGTTTGTTGTATTTGGGTTAGTTGCTCAGTCTGGATTTGGATTGTAAGTTAAGAGTACTCAGTATCTGTTCATCACAGCGGTGGAGTGTTGAAGTTGATGGATGGAGTAAGGTTGCCTTGTTACTCACATGGGTGGGTAACGGCGTGTAACACCAACGTTAGATAGTTTTATTTTCCGCTGTGAATTATATTCTGTTATGCTACGGCTTGCGATATTATTACAGGTTTAGGATTAGGGGTGTTACAAAAAGTGGTATCAGAGCGGAGTTCCACTCTTATGAGAAGATACTGAGTCAAAAACAGTGAGCATAGGAATTTCGGGATACGGGAAACGTCTGTGAGGATTCGTGACTTAGACAGGAGAAACTTGTAGGGATATTTTATTGCTAGTAGTTAGCTTTCTTACATATTGATTGTGAATGTAAAAAACAGTGCTACACCAAGTAGAAATAATAGTATACTATCTTATAGATGTCGACAAGAGGAAGACCACGTGGAGGCAGCAGTGGACGCGGTGGCAAGACACCGGCAGATGTCCCAGAGATACCAGGCCTAGCAGAGGCCATGACAGCCTTCGCCCAACAGCTAGAAGCTCAGTTTACGGGAGCCATACCCCACCCGCCGCAGCCCAGAGAAACAAACTGGTTGAATAGCGTGGCAGACGCTAGAGTACCAACTTATTCAAGGGAACCAGACCCCGCCGCACTAGCGAAATTCATTGTAGAGCACTAGAAGGCATTCAGGGCTGTTAGAGTTCCGGAAGACTAGAAGGTCGACATAGCAACGTACAACCTGAAGGACGCAGCTGACATATGGTGGCGGTCGGTTGAGGACCACCATAGAGCCACACCAAACTTTGATTGTACAGCATTTGTGGGAGTGTTGCGGGACAAATACTACCCCGAACATCTAAAGCATAGGAAGAGGCAAGAATTCGAGACCCTGATCCAGGGGAGTCAGACGGTTTATCAGTACTACACACAATTCATCAGTCTACTAGACTACATACCAGGGGTCGACTACTCCGACACCGTAAAGATTCAGAAATTTAGAGGAGGTTTACAATATCGCATCCAAGGATTCATGGGAGCCATACGTTTTACCACTATTCAAGAATGCTATGACGCAACGTCGGCAACAGAGCTGATGCTGCAGAACAGAGAGGAGACCCAAGAAAAGAAAAGAAAGAATTCTGAAGGAGAAGATGAGGGAGCGAATTTGGCGGTTACAACAAGAAGGGAAACAGGAAATTCTTCGATAGGAAGAAAGGGCGGAAAGACTTCCAAGGTCAGAAGGCGAAGGAGTAGGTCCCTCGTCTGACCGGCCCAGCTATCAATGCCCAGCCACTTAGGTCGGCACCACCCAGGGGCATTAAGACACTCGAGCGCTATTACTACTGCAAACGCTGTGGAAATGATCACCCTGGCGTACATTGCTCAGGCAGGAAGGTGGAGTGCCGCTATTGCAAAAAGGAAGGCCACGAGAGTATGAATGCTTTTCCAACCCGGAAGTCGGGGGTACAAGGGATCTAGAGACTCATAGAGGACCCCGGCTATAGAGACAAGTGGATCATGAGGAGGCCAAGCGCCACAGAATAACACCTACACTAGAGGTCCGGCGGACAGCCATCTGCAACTGCACAACAGAAAGGAAAGGAGATTGTTCCAGGCAGAAACACCCTGTACTCAGTGGGAGCTTTGGGCGCTGAGACTAGCACTCAGCGTGAGACCGGTAAGCCTAAACCCTAAACCAAAAACTTAAAGCATGAATGTGTGTTTACAGTTATCAAGCGATGAAACTTGTATGTGTTTAGTACGAATCAAAATTTAGAGAGACCTAACTTAGGAAACCTCTCACCTAATAGGATACTTCGACATTTGTTACCCCTTACCTATGAGACCAAGATCACCTGAACCCTTGAGCAAAGGTAGGGAATATCCAGAGGAGGAATGCCAAGTACTTCGACCGGCATGATCCTACTCAAGCAATATCTAACCTTAGATGAACAAATAGCCATTGTAAATGAATGTAGTACTTTGGGGATATGCCTTAGAGGATTTTACACTCCAGGATACGAGAGCGGGTCAAAACTTAAATTATATATGATGTGTATGGGTAAGAATTGGGATCCACAAACTAGGTTGTATGGAGAGGTAAGAAAGGTAGATGGAGCATGAGTTCCTAGGTTACCCAACATTTTGCAAACCTTGGTGACAGAAGCAGTCAAGATTGCACAACAATTAGAAACAAACCTTACCGGACATTGAAGTCGACGTTTGTATTGTGAACTTCTATGAGAAAAGGGGAAAACTTGGATTACACTAGGACAGAGATGAGACATCTAAGTCAATTACCAATGGGATACCAGTTGTATCATTCTCCATTGGAGATGATGCTGAGTTTCTACACGGTGACCAGCAGAGGATGGACATGGCGAGCAAGGTTATTTTGAAATCAGGAGATGTGTTGATATTTGGTGGAGAATCCAGATTAGTGTACCATGGGATTAAGGGAATAAAGTTGAATACAGCCCCATCAACCTTAGTAAATACTACCCATCTGAAACCGGGACGGTTAAATTTGACGTTTAGGTAATACTGATGTAATTATGGAAATTGAATGTTAGAATCATTGGAATAATAAATGACATTTTAATTCCTTTGAGACATACACCCAACCTCACTGTCCTACGAATTGTAAACCCCAGGCCACGAGTCCAATGGAGGAGCTATTCTGAATGTGATGGACAGGATCGAGGCCAAGGATAAGGGGAATGTCATCATGGGAACCTTCACTGTAAATGACGTGAGTGCATCGATACTGTTCGATTCAGGAGCGTCTCATTCCTTTATATCCTCTACATTAGCAAGGAAGTTAGAGACAACCCCTGAGCCTCTCTCAGATTTCCTAGTCACATTACCGACGAAGGAGTGAGGTGCACAAAACTCCACACGGGAGTTCAGATTAATATCATGGATGAAGATTTTCACGCGGAGTTGATTGAGCTGGATAACTTGGGCTTTGAAATCATCATGGGCATGGATTGGCTACAGAGGTATAAGGGAAGACTGCATTGCGCAGAGCATAGACTACTACTGAAGAGCCTGAAGGGCAAGACAGTTTCATATCGTAGTACTCCAAGAGAGCCGACTTTCAAGCTAGTATCTGCTATAACATTGATGAAGAAGGTGAAAAAGGGACAACCAGTCTACTTGTGCTATGTCCGGGACATGAGGCAGGAAGAGTAGACGCAGTCAGACATACCTGTCGTTTCAGATTTCTCTGATCTATTTCCCGAAGAATTACCAGGGATGCCACCCAAGAGAGATGTTGAGTTCTCCATCGATTTAATACCAGGCACGAGGCCTATTGCTAAGGCGCCCTACAGAATGGCACCAGCAGAAATGAAAGAATTGAAGATCCAGTTAGAAGATCTGCTTGACAAGGGTTTTATCAGACCGAGTGCATCACCATGGGGAGCACCAGTTTTGTTTGTGAAGAAGAAGGATGGTAGCATGTGACTATGCATTGACTACAGGGAGCTTAACGCAGTCACAGTAAAGAATAAGTACCCGTTACCACGGATTGACGATCTGTTCGACCAATTAAAAGGTGCTATAGTCTTCTCAAAGATTGACATGAGATCAAGATACCACCAGATACGGATAGCTGATGGAGACATAGAGAAGACAGCTTTTCAAATGCACTATGGGCACTACGAGTTCACAGTTATGCCATTTGGCTTATCGAACACCCCAGCTATATTCATGGATCTTATGAACCGATTATTCAGGGAGCAGTTAGACTCATCAGTGGCTGTGTTCATCGACGACATTCTAGTCTATTCTAAGACTAAAGACGAGCACGAGCTGCATCTGAGGCAAGTTTTACAGACCATGAGAGAAAACCAACTGTATGCAAAACTTTCAAAGTGTGATTTCTGGTTAGACAGTGTAGCCTTTCTAGGGCATGTGATATCTGCTAGCGGTATATCTATAGATCCTGCGAAGATTGAGGCAGTTAAGACTTGACCGAGACCGAAGACAGTGATAGATATCCGTAGTTTCTTGGGAATAGCTGGTTACTACCGCAGATTTGTACAAGACTTCTCCAAACTAGCAAAACCAATGACTAGT
This sequence comes from Limonium bicolor, assembly GCA_023374045.1. Taxonomy (NCBI): domain Eukaryota; kingdom Viridiplantae; phylum Streptophyta; class Magnoliopsida; order Caryophyllales; family Plumbaginaceae; genus Limonium; species Limonium bicolor. The sequence continues at coordinate 210,502,925 of CM041780.1, forward strand.
CTGATGAAGAAAGACTCTCCATTTGTATGGACCGAGGATTGCGAGCGTTCCTTTAAGACACTGAAGGACCTACTGATGTCGGCACCCATACTCACCATTCCAGAGGGGAACGACGGGTTCGAAGTATACTGTGATGCCTCAGGCACAGGGATAGGGTGTGTACTCATGCAGAATGGCAAGGTTATCGCTTATGCATCACCAGCTGAAGAAACATGAAGAGAACTACCCGGCTCATGATTTGGAATCGGGAGCAGTAGTGTTTGCACTGAAGATCTGGCGCCACTACTTGTATAGAGTTACAATGACAGTCTACTCAGATCATAAGAGCGTTCAGCATCTATTCACACAGAAGGAGCTTAACATGAGACAGAGGCGATGGGTCGAGTTTCTGAAGGACTACGACATCGACCTCGAGTACAAGGAGGGCGAGGCAAATGTCGTTGCTGATGCCCTGAGCCGTAGAGCTCATTCCTTATTTGCTATGACAGGAGATGTAACACCCCTACCGTTAATACCGTCATTACCATATAATCTCCTCATACTTCCATACTCACGCAGCGGATACATACTTACACAACGGTGGGTGATACAATGCCGTTAGCCACCCACGTGACTAACAAGGCTTACTACTACATACAGTATTGGTCTGATGGACCGGAATATCCGAGTACTACACAATTACAATACATACTCCAATTACCATCCAAGTATTACAATACTCCATTCAATGCAATACTCCATATTTACAATACACATACCGAGTTTACTAAGATCCAAAGACAAATACAAATACAACAATCCTTTCAAGTTTATACATACTCATTAAGAGTCTAGCATCTACCCATTCCTCACAACTACATACTTGCAATTACATAATGGTGTACCCCTTGGTACACTTCTACATCAAAGGCTACAAGCCTTACACAATTCTCTACTTTCCACAATTCCTTTCTAGCTATCTAAGTATAGCCGCCGGCCTGTTACTATGACCATAACTGCTTCGGTACCTGTACAATAAAAACATTGCCCCAAGGGGCTCAGCTTACGCTGCATATGACTTCCGCATACCCCGCGTACTAGCGAGGGTACGCCGACTACTTAGGTCAAATACATGCGATTCATTTTATTCATATATACATACATGCTTTCATTCATAATACTACAATACTACACAAGGAATACATACATACACTTCAATACATACAAGGAAGACAATACAAGTCAACCAATCATACTTACCTTTACGGAATTACGCTTACATGATACATACACAATACTTGTTAGCTCCTTTTATCCACCCGGGTTAATCGGGTGGAGATTTCTCTTTTACTCAGGGTCAATGACTTACACCAGCCAAGACCATTACTCATACATACTTACTTACTTACTTACTTACTCAAGTCAAGTCGTGATGACCTCCGGGCAGAGACTACACCGTCCCACCACCTGGCTTTACTGTGGCTCACCAATCTAGGATGCTACCCATTTAAGGGGTTTGGTCCATAGAAAGGATTCAGGCCAGGAATCGGATCCAACCTCTTGTGTCTCCTCATCCTCACGCGTGGCCGAAACTATATCGGACTTCTACTCATTCAAATTTACTCATACTTAAGTTAGGAGTTAGGTAGTTAGGAATTAGTCATTCCATATACACCAAGGAATAACACACTACACACATTCACATCCATACCAAGGTATAGCACATTACCCAAGTACACTACAATGTACATATACACTTCATTCTCATGCATTCATTTCATGAATTATACAAACTAAGTGTTCAAGGCAATATATCAAGAACAAATATAAAACAAGCACAAGTAAGTGCATTAAAGTCCGATTCGTGTATTTATCTTATTTAGGTGATCAATTAAGCATACAAATCGGGGTACCCAGGTTAGGATACAGAGCATGAAGAAATCATACCTTTCACCGGGATTTACTTTACCGGGTGTTCCCTTGTTCCTTTGGTTCACTCTTGTTCCTCGAGTCTTATTCTCGAACCAGTGACTACATGCCAAATGATTCTATTAATACTAAGCATTACGGTTTATACATAATTACCACTCCCGTACTTACCCCGTTATCCCGTTATTTCGGTTTAACTTAATGTTCTTATACTCACAACTTGCCTAATCACTTCTCATACTTGTTTACACTTATTAGGGCCTTTAAAGGTCACCAAACAAGGCCTTAACAGCTTTTAAAACCATTACCAATCAATCCCCCATCATTTAAACCCTAAAAATCACTTTCGGCAAGTTTTTGCGGGTGGTCCGGGACTTGGTCCGGACCCAAGGTCCCGGACCATTCACAGATTACACTCTCGGCTTATTTTTCATTGCGGTCCGGGACTTGGTCCTGGACCTAGGTCCCGGACCAATGCCAGTTTCAACTCTCGACTTAATTTTTGGTGCGGTTCGGGACTTGGTACATATCCTAGGTCCTGGACCCTGCTAAAAACTGCTACTAGGAGGATTTTTCAACCCCAAATCAACCCTTAATCCACCTCCAATCATTCCATAATCTTCCCACATGTTTTATACATGTTTAAACACACTTAAACACTCCCTAAAACTTCTTAATTCCATGGTCCAATACCTACTCAACTTCTTGCTCAAATTCTATAAATTTCCATTCTCATTTTCACACTTTGCACACTTGTGCATTCCTACACTCCTCTTTGCATTATGCACCTTGCTCTAATGCCATTTTACTATTCCAATTCATTCCCAAGCAACTACACCATCAATACACAAGTCCAACACTCATTTTACTAAATCTTGCACACAAGTTCTTCCTAGATTTTACAAGGCATTACTACTCTTCTTGCTACAGATTTTTCCTCTTGTATCCTCATACTACAACTACCAATCTATGGTTACTAAACATCCTTACACAATCCAATACATACCTTGGTTCTCCCTTTCACCATGTCATCAATAAATGCACATTTCCTACTAAAATTTTGTCATAGTTCACCTACATTTCTAACTTAGCCACACACATTCTTTCTCACCAAATTCATACCTAAACTAGCCACACCCATACAAGGGTCCTACCAGCAATCAAAACAATACCAATTCATCAATACTTCCTCAAACAACAATACTAATACACATACACAATTATTTGGCTCTAAGGCCTACAATCCAAATACTAGCTCACAAATACTCAAACTTCCATAACTACAATACTAATACATTATTTTGGTTTCTTTAATTAGTTTACCCACTCCCATTCCTCTATTGCATTAAAATTTAGCATTAAGAAGGAGCTCTTACCTTAAGCTCTTATTTCTTCTTTTCTTTTCCAATTCTCCCCCTTCTCTCTTTCTTGCACAACATCGGTCATGTAGGGAATGGAGTTGCCAAACTCCATTCCCATCACCCAAGGAACACAAAAACAAGTGTAATTCAAATACTAACCCTTAGATTAATACCAATTCGTAGAAATGTGTAGAACACTAATTCTAGGGTTTACCTTTTGGAGCTTTTAAGAGGGGTTTTAGCCCTTGGTTCAAGAAGGTGATTCCACCACCATTGCAAGGTTGAAATTATGCTCAAAAGAGAGAGAAAAAATAGAGCATTACAAGGGGCAAAAATCAGTTACAAAGGAGAATGGAGGAAACATGAGTTTTTCATGTAATTTTTTACCTTAATGGAGAGAGGAGACTCCAAGCTTTACTTTAGTACCATTTTCTCTTCAAATGGGGAAAACCCATGGAGATGAACTTCCTCATTTTGAGATTTTGAAAAGAGAGAATGGTAGAGAATAATGAGGGGAGTAAGAATATGTACTCATTTTTACATTTGGAATTCAAATGAGACTAGAGCATGAAGGAGAAGTGAGGTAGCCATTGAAGCTTTCTTTGGAGCTTCAAAATCGCCAGCTACAAGGGGAGAAATAGATAGAAATCGGTGGGGAATAAGGATGGAAGGAAGGAGAGAGATGAGTGAAATGAGAGGTGAGAGGTGAGAGAAAAGGTAAATGCTTTTTACTTTATCTCTTTTTGCTTTTTGCTTTCTTTATTAGTTATCTAGTGTGTGAGTGTGTGTGAGAGCTTATTTAGCTCTAAAAAATCGGCCCACACATTAATACTAGTTGGAGCATTTTTTGTCCTTTACAGAAAACGCTCGTTAGTTTACCCGGTTTTGGTACTATTCACTAACTGGGCCCGTTTTCTGGGATTTTCTTGTTTCTTTAATTTTATTGGTTGTTAAGCTTTCATTAATGCTTAATTATATTTATTTAATGAACTATAATTTTTACGGGTTTGTTTGACCACTAAAGTCACGTTTTCGGGTTTTCTCGAAAAACATGCGCTAAAGCTCTATTAGCGTTTTAATACATTATTTGGATCCATTTTCTTCGGGAATCATTCCCGTACACTAATTATGCATGAATAAGCCTTAGGAATCCATATAATACTCTAACCGAGGTCTCGTACCTCCTATGGTTATTTAACGCTTATTTAGCATTTTTCGATTTTTAAGCGTTTCTTCATTTCTTTTGGATTTTTTTCCTTACCAATAATACCTAGGTGTTATTAGGCCCTTAAATACGTATTAGAATAATCTTAATCACTATATTTAAGTTTGAGGTATTTCAATCTACCCCCCTTAAGAAACTTTGTCCTCAAAGTTGTTCAAGGTTATAGGATTACTATACTTACTCATTCATACATGTCTAATGCCAAAGTCATACATTCCTCCTCCTTACAATTCCCAAATCCATTACTCAAGGTCTCTACATACCATACCATTCAAGTATACTACAATCATTCTGATCCGCATTACTACCAACCATCTGGTTCCACATTACAAGGTTTATACATACATACAATGCAGTGCTATCCCCAAAGCAATGCAATACACACTACAATCCCACAGGCACTCAGGTCATCTAAACACAGGACTCCTCTACTTCCCGCTGCCCTTGGAATAATACAACATGATATACTACCACCGTTCTCCGGTATAAGCTTCCAGCAAATTCTCAATCTACAGTCTAAGGGAAATTCTTTCACAACTACTAGTTAGAAATCTTTCTAAAACACAACAACTCCAAATTCCCATTTATGTTCATTACATCTATCCTAAGCGTGATTCTAGTGACCACTTGAGGAGAGCTTCAAGAATCATTCAACCCTGATGTGATCAGCATTAGTGTTGAACTATCTTTCCACCCCAATTTGTGTTCAGTTTCCCTTGATCTGATCAGGATCAAGTTTGACTTCCCACATCCGTTTCAAAAAATCAAATAATTCAGTTATTTCAATTTCCTATCTTTTTACTCTTCCTAGTCATGATTATAAATTCACACATCTCCAAAGGATGGAATTCCGTCCATCAATCATCCCTAATCTACTTCCCAAATGCTTACTTCAAGATGCCATGCCTATGGGGCTCATTTCATCGACTTTCACTACTTTCATCCATTATCTCAAATAATCTAACTAAGGAATACAATACTTATGAAATTCAGTCGTCCTCAATTTACTTCCAATGACTTACCTATGAATACACTACTCATGGGCTCCATTCATCTACTACTCTCACTCAATTCGTACTATTTCTTGCAGGATACAATACTTGTGGAGCTCCGTCCACTACTCATTCTCAATTGTCTCAAACATCTTCTAGGTTCTACATCGGTTTTATACCGACTCATGCCTTGTAATGCCATGTCTAACTTCAAAATAGACATACACTAAAGGGATTATCATTCCCCAGGAGTTTTTCTACTCCTCTTTACTAATACTCTTACACTGTGGTTACAAGATATGTACATTCATCCTATGGTGTTCGCATCTCTTGTGCCTAATTACCACAATTACATTATGAATGAATACGTATGTTTATTTAACATAAGTACCAATCATCAAATCAATTCTCATTTGTGTTATGCACATTATAGTTTACGTGTTTTATATGTGAAATTTACATTAAGCGGTTTTGGCTCTACCCCCCTTAAAAGGGATTACGCCCACGTAATCTACCATATGTTATTATTGAACATTAGTTCACTCAATTTGGGCATTCTGAAGCATTTTAGCTTCCCTACGGTTATTACTCAATGTATTCTGGTCAAAAGATCTCTTCCATACCAATGGTTTAGTCCTTGCACCAAGAATTCCTATATGAGTATTTAACTCATAATAAATTCGGTTCCAGCCTATTAGGCTTCAAGGCATTGATAACCATTCTCTCATACTTACTAGGTACATTAGCCATTTAGCTAGGGCCCACTAGCTTCTACTGCGCGACCCTGATAACCTTAGTGCTTAATTCGCTCTTTTGTTATTTCATATGTGCTACTCATCGCCTTTTATCCCTCTCTTGTGGGAATAAGGTTTACTAACAAGTGTGGTATTCTTTTACCGTGCTTGGACTCAATGAGTTTTAGATTTATAACCAGCTCTCTGGCAATCTATTTTTCATACTATTCATACTCCCACGATTATTCACTAAATTCCTCCGACTTATTTTCGGGTGAGGTTAAGTCACCACTCAGTTGTAGTGCTTCCTCTATTGTCGATAGCTTCTGAATTATACCAGTTCTTCTGGTTCAGTACAAGTGTTCTTTACTTGTATGACCTTGCATTTTCTATGCGTCGGTTCTAGTGACTTTCTTAAGTTTCCTTCTACTTTTACTACAATCATCCTCTTTCCCATATTCCTAGATATCCCACTAGACCATTACTGCGTAAGTGCAATACCAAAACACTCAGTCATACAGAGTGCAGAGGCATAAACGCTCGGCAGTAAGTCACTTATGTGATAGGAATGAATATTTCTGTCTGTCTTCTCATACTTATACTCCGTGTCATTGTCTAACTACTTCCTCATAGCGGTCGCTTGTTGCGCACTGTATTCTTACTCGTTATACAACATGATTTTTACGGTCTCTATTACTGTGGTAGCTTATCTTTACTCATTGCCATTGTCGTTGGCACCATTTCCTTATGGTGTGAATACACTGATGGTTTCCTATATTCGTGTGTATGACGGTTGTCGTAGCATACCACAATGTTATTATCTTCCCAATGTGGAGATGTTTTATTTTGATTTAGGTTTCATGTGTAGGTTAGCTTACCTCACATTACTTCCTCTTTTATGATATAATTTGTCAAATATCTTAGCTGATCAAGGATGAAGTGATTTATCGGGTTTTAAGCTCTCTTGAGCGTTGGTCATACGTTGTGTGCAATGTGCATTCACATTGATTGTTTTTGACAATTACTGTCTCCCAGTGCTGAGCATTGGTTATAGGCTCTAGCTGTGTAGTTTTACCTTTGTATGTACATCACCGGGACATCCCAAGAAACTTTAAGGGTTTTCTGGTCCCGTTCTCCAATTAAAGAGTACTCTATTACTGATAAATGAAAGTTCTTGCAGGGGTTAGTTTCCACTCATAAGTTTCATGACAAGGTTTACCATGTTAGTATTATATAATGGTTCACCGCATGCTTGGGTGCATATGGAGTATACTTACTCCTTCCAGTCTTGATGGTTTGGAAATCTCTTTTCCTTATTCGATTTTCTCTTAGCAATAACTACATGCACAAACTTTGTAGTTATAGCAGATGGAAGCCCTGTAACACCCCCGAATAAATATCCAATAGTACAAAACTAAGCTCCTAGTCATAATACATGATAACTACGCAGCGGATTCTCGATGCCATCCGGGTGCTACAGATGCCAACCACCCACGTGGTTGACAGACCACATCACCAATACTAAGTTACGGTCTGCATGACTGGAAACAGCTCTCGCCAAACTCATATAAGATATAAGATACAATTTCAAATATCGAGTGTCTACAACAAATTGCCAAATTATGAACTGAAAATTTCATCTCGGGTACAAAACATATAGCCACATCTTCAATCGCTATGCCCTGATGGACTACCCCCATGGTAGCCATCCCGCCTACGCTCTGTTATCGTCCGGCATAATACCTGTAAAAATTTGGTTTGGGAAGGACTCAGCAAACTACGCTGAGTATGAACGTGTGAAGCCCGCATGTTGCCGGGCCCACGACTACTTGGTCGAATATATTAAGTCATTTGCATGCTATAAGAAGGCAGTAAACACACCACAGTACATCATAGTATCATACACACTTAAAGGTAGTAACGCATTAGCACAACAACCAACCAGCACAACATGCTGACAACGTAGCCCATTCAACACGCATCCAAGCCAACGAACTGCTAGTATAACAACAACAATTCGTGTAAGTAACAAACGTGTGCATAGGTATGTTATACCCATGATCCTCACTATGGGATCATTCGGCGTTGTGTGTTTTCATTTCTTTTCTCTTGTTCCCCTAACATTATTTCCTTTCTCTTTCCAGGCACCCGGTCAGGGGATATGGTTAGATCCCGTGACCGTATCATGAAGGTGTCAATCTTTCCTGGTTTTCTTTAAGGTTTGTTTGTGAATTCTCTTGTCACCCCAAGTTGAAAAACATCTTCTCCATAGCCATCCTCCATTCCCGGCGTCGTGCGTCGAGGAAGCGGGGTCATCTCTAGACTTAAGGATGTTTTCCACCATTAGGTGTTTTACTTTTCATTATCATTATAAGTTCGACACCATAGTGGGTGTCATTAGAAGTCCTCGATAGTTAAGAGGAGTTTTTTCTTTGTGAGTTGTTTCGTTTTGTTTGCGTAGTTCGTCACGTTTCATTTTCGTAAACGAGAAGGGACTAAACTACTGTGTGCGCGCAAATAATATGCAACAATGATATAGCAATCATATAAGCAAGATACGCAAGCAATCCAATTTCAAGCTTTAATCTTATGGTCATTTTCACACAAAGCACACAGCAAACAAGCCGTGTAACACGGCAACATACGAACCACACATGTCCATACCTTATTCAGAAGCAGTCTCGCCTCACACACGGGGTCCCGGTTGGCATTTGTTATAGCCCAGTGCTAGTCTAGGTGTTTTCTTTGGTTTTCCTCGTTGGTCCAGGCACGCCACCAGGCTCTTGCAACTGGTTGCTTAACACAGCTTCTTGTTATGTTTCGGGAATGAGTCTTCGAGATTCCACTCAGGGGCCTTTTTTTTTTGAACACAGCCTATGGGACTGAGTTTTTTAGAAGGGAGAATGCAGCAGGTGACAGAGGTAAGTTGTTCTTTTGCTTTTGTCCTCCGAACACAACTCTAAACCAGGCATGAACAGCCGAGAAGAAGAGTTAGGCAGCAGTTGCTCGGGCATGGGGAAAACAGAAGGGAAAAGAAGTCCGTAGCACTTACCTTAGTAGCTGGATTCAGAGGGTGTGGAGGCTGTCTCTGCCCATGCAGATCCGACGCCCCACAGGAGAGTGAAGGATGGGCTGTGGTTTTGAATCCAGAAGGCACATAACACGGTGGCTCGTGCAGAGGCTAAACCACATTGGCAAGTACCGAGGGAATTCCTTGAGAGTTTTGAAAATCATGGGCTGGATGCGTGGAAGTTTGTAATACATGGCCCTGATGTATAGGGCTTTGGAGCCAGAACAGACTTGGTCGTGTTGTCTATTGACTGAACCGTGTGTCACTGAGAATGGGGGTAGCGAAGAAAAAATATTATGAGGTGAGTATGCTGTTCAGGATTAGTTTATTTCTGTGTTGTCCTCGGACAGGACCAGAGAGTATGGGCAATTAGGGAGGAAGGAAGTTCTGTCGCATGAGTGGGAGGAAGAAGGTGACAGGTGGAAATCTGGGTAGCTCGATCTTGCTGTAATGGAGAAGGAGAGATCGGCAGTGCTACCGGTGCGTGTGATTCTCTTTGTTGCTGTTTTCTCTCTTTCTTTTTTTTGTATAGATAGTTTAGTTGTTCGCTACTAGTTTCACTTGGTGATATAAGTTGATGAAATTGAGCGCAGCTCACCCGGTTAAGCACTCGAACAAGTATAGGAGGTCTCGGGTTCGAGCCTCAACGGGAGCGTCTTTGCTCTCCTTTTCCTTTCTTTTTATTTGCATAAGTTATATATGTTTACTTAATATATTTGACTATATATTATTTCGTGTTGTGATTATTATTATTATTTCTTTTGTTACGAAGTTGGGTGATGACATTTCCACTTATTTCAACGTTACGATGTATGTACGACTATATATATCATGTCGTGCTATTATATATTTTGTAACAGAGTTATGCGACGTTATTGTCACTTATTTACAGCGTTACAATATCGTAACGTTACGTACATGTATTTTCGTATTCGCACATATATACACATATATTAGATCTAATTGTTCGTACGTCATTTTATGTCCGAATTATAAAAACGTTATGATTTTATGCGTCTTAACGTTCAGGGGTATTTCAACTCTTTCTAAGGGTTCACAACTTCACCACATTGGTGGTTTTCGGTTAACGAGAGGTACCTTTCCTCGAGCTTCCCATAGTGTCCAAGTGGGGACTAGGCCAATGTTGGCATTATCACGATTCCTATGTCTCTGTGCTACCATTTCTACAGAAGGCATGAAGGGAAATTAAAAGCTTGTCAACTGTATACTAGACTGATGCTCTAGTGACAGTGACACTGAGGTAGCCATTACTCTAAGCCACTCATTATGTTAAGCTCAAATTGGGTGGTTCAGTTGTTGATCTATTTGTCGTATGAAGCAATATCTCTTGCAAGTCTTGTTATTAAATAGTGTGGGTTTTGTAACCGTTTAAATTTACATAACGTATTTGGTTTATGGCTTCTGAGTCTTGTTGCTGCAAGCTATGCTCTTTGCAAGCTGCTTATGCATGTTTCCACTCCTTGTATACCCCATAGGTTGGAGGTATTACTGGGCTCCGTGGCAAGTCGTGACATCACACTTCCGTTCATAGGAGGCCCTTTAGGCAATCTGGTGCTAATCAGTGCCTTTTATGGTTGAGGGCATTTCCTGTTAGGTGAAATCCCTTCGGTATCCTGACCGAGTGTTTGTTCTAGCTCCCGTGCTCTTATCATGTCGCTGTTGTTGGACTGTTGCAAATTCAGACACCCTTCAAGGATCGTTTCTGGGTGTTGTTGGTTATGCCGTTATATCCGGTTATTGTTTATGATGTGTTGTGTCCACTATACCGCCTTGTGGTATTGTATTTGAGTTATTCCCATTAGAGTTATAACGTCTCCCGTTCTAGGTTTAATGTCCTCTTCAATGATAGATTATACTCCCTAGTAGTTTCGTAATTGTTCTTGGTTACTCTGTCCCGTTTGCTGAATGTTGTGGTGTTCACGTTAGGCATTTGCCTTATTGTGTTTAGGCTGGTATCTCTTCTAGCTACCATGTATTTCCTTGAAGTCTTTGAGACATATCCAATGTCTATGCTTACTAGTTTGTGCTCTTTGCACTTCCTAGTCCTCATTCCTTGTCTTCAGATGGATTCTCTGAGTCCCTTATACTTATTACTCTGCTGAGTTCCTTCTCCTTGATCGTCTGAGGTGTCCAACGGTTCTGGTTTGAACTTACTCATGGTCCGTAGAACGGAGTTGACTACTTCCCGTGTTTCGTACACTACATGTATACATAAGTGGGGTACCTTGTTGATATGTTACCACTTACCCGACTATCTGTCAGGCCCGCAATCTCCTTCGGAGTGCGGTCGTCCCACATCCCGTATTTGGGTACACTCGTAGTGCTCGTCACACGCCTAGGTGAAGTATTCTATTGTCAACTCCTCTTGTATCATTTTCTGATACCCACCGTAACTCTATTGGTTTGGTTTTAAAATCCAAAGTTTAAAAGAAGGGTTGTGGTTTTGAAAGAAAAATTTTGGGTTTTAAAATCATAGTTCGGTGTTAAAAGAAGTTTCTCATGGCGTAGCCATGTCTAAGGTCTTGACCAAGTCCAGCTTCTTGCTGACTGGTATGTCCTTCAGTGCAATGGTCAGGCCTTCAGGCCCTCTCAAGGTTTCATTCTTCTAGTTCTTAGGATGTGTGATTCTGTAGTCGCTTCATTGCGGTCACGGTACCTTACTAGGTACTTGTGGTGTGTTAGGGTTCCTCTACATGTTCTTGTTCTTACTGCACTTGTCGTGGCAAGTGCGTGGTACTGGTGGTTTTTGGGTAAACCTACACCGGTATCGGTATGGTTTCCACTCGTATTTGGTAGTCTTGTTGACTCTTTTTCGATCTATTGATTTATGTTTGGGATACTCGATCTTTTAAGTAACTTCTTAGTGATCTAGACATGGCTGTCGTAGATCTGGATTCTTCTCCAATCCTTGGAGATTCCTATTCATTCAGTTTGTATTTTCCTTGTTGCTCGTTCCCACATGTTTACTGTGGCTATTGAGCCTGAGCTTGTTTAGGCACTACTCCTGTAGTCCCGTCGGATTATATCTCATGAATTTTCTTGTAGCTGTGTAAGCTATGTCGGCCAGGTATTGTAACCTCTTGGCATTATAGTTTAGGAGTTATCCACTCCCGACTATGTCCTTGGTCAGCTGGTATACTGTTGGTGGTATTATTTAGATATTACTGCCCCCGCAGACTTGTGTCTCGGGTTGTGTTACTGTTCCTTTTTCCGCTCCGTTGCACGCTTAGTGCTTCTTTTACTGCTGCTGGTTGACTAGTCAGGTTTCGCGACTGCTAAGCATGTCGCCCCATGCTGTTGTAAGTTGTAGCCTCCTTGTGGTTGGAGTACTCATTCAACCGCTATTAAGTGCGGTTATTGTTGTTCAACCGGGAACCATCTCTGAGACTCCAATTCTTGGAATCTATTATACATCGGATTCTTGTTTACTGTATGATTATTTCACAACTGCCAGATCTGGTTTTCCCGAGTATGAGAGGACTTTCCTTCTCTCTGGCGTTCCTTTCCCAAGTTATACAGTGGGGATGCGGCAGGCGGGTCTGATATTGTAGGTATCTGGTACACACCAGGAGTTCCTAACTAGCGTATCTCAATCGCTATCACTAAGCCCTTAGCCCTAAGCTTCTAATTCCTAACTCGGTATTTCCTAAACTCGGTATTTCCAGTCATCAGAGCGATACTTCGCTCTGATACCACTTTTTGTAACACCCCTACCGCTAATACCGTCATTACCATCTAATCTCCTCATACTTCCATACTCACGCAGCGGATACATACTTACACAACGGTGGGTGATACAATGTCGTTAGCCACCCACGTGACTAACAAGGCTTACTACTACATACAGCATCGGTCTGATGGACTGAAATATCCGAGTACTACACAATTACAATACATACTCCAATTACCATCCACGTACTACAATACTCCATTCAATACAATAGTCCATATTTACAATACACATACCGAGTTTACTAAGATCCAAATACAAATACAAATACAACAATCCTTTCAAGTTTATACATACTCATTAAGAGTCTAGCATCTACCCATTCCTCACAACTACATACTTGCAATTACATAATGGTGTACCCCTTGGTACACTTCTACATCAAAGGCTGCAAGCCTTACACAATTCTCTGCTATCCACAATTCCTTTTTAGCTATCTAAGTATAGCCGCGGCCTCTTACTATGACCATAACTGCTTCGGTACTGTACAATAAAAACATTGCCCCAAGGGGCTCAGCTTACGCTGCATATGGCTACTTCAACTTCAACCTCATGCCCAAGCCTTATTAAAGCTCCAAACACAAAAATAATTACATATTAGTGATCCTCTCATCATTCTCTATCTTCATCTCTGTTCAAAATTCAAAAAGGATGAAGTTCATTTCCATGGGTATACCCCGTTGGTGAATAAAATAGCATTTTTATGGAGCTTGGAGTCCCTTCTCTCTTCTAAGGTAAAAAGATTTATGAAAAACTCATTTCCCCTCCTTCTCTTGTGTTGGCCGATTTTTGCCCTCTCTCACACCTTGTTTTCTTCTTGATTTTGAGCTTCAATTCAACTCTCCAATGGTGGTGGAGTTTCCCCTTTGATTTATGGGTGAAAATCCCTCTTAAAAAGACCCAAAGGTAAACCCTAACTATGTGCTTTAAGCCCTTCCATTGAATTAAAATTTGCTAAGGGTTTAGAAGATTAATTGAGTATATTTTTGTGTTTCTTGAATGCTGGGATGGATTTTGGCAACTCCATTCCCACTTGACCGAAATTGAGAAGAGGAGGAGCAAGAGGAGAATTAAGGAGAAACATGTGAATTAAGGTAAGAAACCTACATTGAAGCTTGCTCTAATTGTTTTCAAATTTAGGATGGGTTAAATTTAATAATGAACCCAAAATATGAGTGATAGTGTGCTTGATTGAAAATTTGTGGATTTGTGAACTTAATTGTGAATTAAGGGCCTTGGAGCCATGTGTTTGGAGTTTGTGAGTTATATTGTTGTTTGGATAATTTTGAGGATATATTATGTGCTGGTAGGACCCTTGTAAGGGTGTGGCTAGATTAGGAATGAAATTGGTGAGATTTGATGGTTTGGAGTATGTTAGATTTATGGGGAGGTTATGACAAAATTTTTGTAGAAAAATAAGTGTTTTAAGATGACTTAGTGAATTGGAGAACCTAGGTGGTTGTAGTGTTGTTTAGAGATGAGTGATAGCCTTGAAATGGCATTTGGAGAACTAGAGGAAAGGAGGTAAAAGGAGCTAATAGGTTTTGAAATGCTTTGGAAAAACTAGAAAAGAGCAAGTGTGCAAGACTTAGGAAATGAGAGTTGGACTTGGGTTTAGAAAATGCAATTGTCTAGGAATGATTTGGTAAGGTTGGTGGAAGTTTATGAAACAACAAAAGAAGTTTCAAATGCACTGCGTGCTTAAGTGTAACAGAGGGAATGGAAAAATCTGTTGAAATGTACAAGAACTAAGTGGTGAGTTTGACCAATGCTTTGAAGAGGTTTAGAGCATGTTTTGAAGTGTTTAAACATGTAGGAAACATGTGGAAAGGTTAGGAAATGATTAGAGGTGAATTAGGGGTTGAAAACTGATCAAAACTGTAAAATTTGACATTTCCAGGGGTGGTCCGGGTTTGCAAATCGGTACACAAACCCGGACCACATCAAAAACGCACCAGAAAGTCATCCCAGGGGGTGGTCCGGGTTTGTAACCCTGTACACAAACCCGGACCACATGTAAAAATGACCAGAAACCGATTTCAGTGTCTGGTCCGGGTTTGTAGACCCGGACACAAACCCGGACCACTATAAAAATCCATCAGAAAGTGTTTTTAAGGGTTCTAAGCATGGGGGATTGAATGGTATTGGTTTTAGGTGATTTTTAGGAGTTGTTTGGTGACCTTTAATGGTCCTAAGAAGTGTAGACAAGTTTGGGAGGTGACTAAGAAAGTTGTGAGTTTAAGCACACTTAAGTAAACCTAAGATTAATGGGATAACGGGTTAACTACGGGAGTACTAATTTTACATACAGTACTACCTTAATAATAATGGAATCACTTGATATATGATTAGTGATTCGGAAGTGAGATTCGAGGAACAAAAGGTGACCCGGTAAAAGTAAAACCCCGGTGAAAGGTATGATTTCCTCATGCTCTGTATCCTAACTTGGTTACCCCGATTTGTGTGCTTGTTTGATTGTGTGATCGCCTAACAAGATAAATGCACGAATCGGATTGTGTGTACCCTCTTGTGTTTGTATTGTAATGCTTGTGATTGGTTTGTTGACTAAACTGAAGTTTGTATAATTCATGAAATATGGATTGTGAATGGATTGCTTGATTGTGATTGTGTATGGTAGTGTGACTCATAGTTGAGTCTTGTTTGAGTAGAGACTTGTAGAATGAGTCAAGTTGCGAATCAACGAAAAGGTGGAAACACACTACAACTATCGAACCTATACACGGTAACATAAACCTATGAACACACTAGAACGTGAAAAAGTATACGGGAGTAGTAACCTCCCGATAACGGTAGAGAACCGAATTGACTTGGTCCACAAAACTAATAATGGTGGAAGAATTAAGTAACCTCTGTTAGAGGATTGATGAGTGTTCAAACAACGAACCTTGACTAAAGTAAATAATGGTAAGGGATCACCAAACCCCTTAGAAATATAGTCGAACCCCAATGAGAGGAACCGACTAAAGTGAACAATGTCACGTACATGAGAGTATTCCGTAAGTTGGGTAAAACCCTAAATCTTAGAGTACTAGACATTGAGAATTTCCCTAAGCCAATAGATGATATCGAGAGAGATACCTCTAGGCTGATCCTTGGGATTGTGAAATGACTCCGAGAGTGGAGTTTTGGAAATTTGAGTAGTCCGGTAGAGAACTGGACATTTGTGAACTTGAGGAACTAAACGCATAGATCCTTTTGTATTTGTGAGCCCGGTGGTGGGTCTTGTGTATGACCCTACCCGGAGGTCGTGGCTAGGACTTAAAAGATGCCTTGAGTATTGAGTATTGAATATTGAATTGAGTGTGTGAGTATTGAGAATTGAGTTGTGACTTGAGGGACTTGAGATTTTGAGTTGAGTGGAGAATTGAGTTGAGTGTTGTAGACCTTGTTGAGATTGTGAGTAAGGGTACCCAAGGGAGTGGGTAGAACATGAGTAATTGAGTAAGGCATGGTGAGGTAGAAACCCTCAAGCCTAATTAAAGAACATATTAAACTAACCCCTTGATGTGTGTGTTAGTGCTTGTGTTCAATGTTGAACTTGATTGTGAATGTACATATATAATGTATGTTGTATGCATTCTGTTGAATTAAAATAAACCGCATGCTCTCGACCAATTAGTCGGCGTACCCTCGCTAGTACGCGGGGTATGCGGAAGTCATATGCAGCATAAGCTGAGCCCCTTGGGGCGATGTTTTTATGTTCCAGGTACAATGAAGCCGTCAACCGTTCGAGAGTAGGACGGGGTTGTTATTGCTATGGGTAGTCGTATAAGAATTGTAATTGTTGTATTGTGGATTGTAAGACCAAAAGGTCAATGATAAACTTGGGAATTGTAGATACTCGGTATAGAACGGATTTGAGATTGTATTGTATATAATGGATTTGAAGTTGTATTTAGTTTGAGAATTGATTAAGTAAAGGAAGTATCTTTTGTATAGTGTACTCGGTATAAGACCCATCAGACCGATATTGTATTTGTTGTTGTAATTAAGTTTAGATTGGCCTTGTTAGTCACGTGGGTGACTAACGGCGTTGTTTCACCCCCGGTTGAGTTGGAATTTCCGCTGCGTTGTTGCTGTTATTTGAGACGGGTTAGAAGATGATGGTGTGATTACCGGTAGGGGTGTTACAAAGTGCATTAAAGTCCGATTCGTGTATTTATCTTATTTAGGTGATCAATTAAGCACACAAATCGGGGTAACCAGGTTAGGATACAGAGCATGAAGAAATCATACATTTCACCGAGATTTACTTTACCAGGTGTTCCCTTGGTTCACTCTTGTTCCTCGAGTCTTATTCTCGAACCAATGACTACATGCCAAATGATTCTATTAATACTAAGCATTACGGTTTATACATAATTACTACTCCCGACTTACCCCGTTATCCCGTTATTTCGGTTTAACTTAATGTTCTTATACTCACAACTTTCCTAATCACTTCTCATACTTGTTTACACTTCTTAGGACCTTTAAAGGTCACCAAACAAGGCCTTAACAACTTCTAAAACCATTACCAATCAATCCCCCATCATTTAAACCCTAAAAATCACTTTCGGCAAGTTTTTGGGGGTGGTCCGGGACTTGGTCCGGACCCAAGGTCCCGGACCATTCACAGATTACACTCTCGGCTTATTTTTCATTGTGGTCCGGGACTTGGTCCTGGACCTAGGTCCCGGACCAATGCCAGTTTCTACTCTCGACTTAATTTTTGGTGCGGTCCGGGACTTGGTACATATCCTAGGTCCCAGACCCTACTAAAAACTGCTACTATGAGGATTTTTCAACCCCAAATCAACCCTTAATCTACCTCCAATCATTCCATAATCTTCCCACATGTTTTATACATGTTTAAACACACTTAAACACTCACTAAAACTCCTTAAATCCATGGTCCAATACCTACTCAACTTCTTGCTCAAATTCTACAAATTTCTAGTCTCATTTTCACACTTTGCACACTTGTGCATTCCTACACTCCTCTTTGCATTATGCACCTTGCTCTAATTCCATTTTACCATTCCAATTCATTCCCAAGCAACTACACCATCAATACACAAGTCCAACACTCATTTTACTAAATCTTGCACACAAGTTCTTCCTAGATTTTACAAGGCATTACTACTTTTCTTGCTACAGATTTTTCCTCTTGTATCCTCATACTACAACTACCAATCTATGGTTACTAAACATCCTTACTCAATCCAATACATACCTTGGTTCTCCCTTTCACCAAGTCATCCATAAATGCACATTTCCTACTAAAATTTCGCCATAGTTCACCTACATTTCTAACTTAGCCACACACATTCTTTCTCACCAAATTCATACCTAAACTAGCCACACCCATACAAGGGTCCTACCAGCAATCAAAACAATACCAATTCATCAATACTTCCTCAAACAACAATACTAATACACATACACAATTATTTGGCTCTAAGGCCTACAATCCAAATACTAGCTCACAAATACTCAAACTTTCATAACTACAATACTAATACATTATTTTGGTTTCTTTAATTAGTTTACCCATCCCATTACTCAAATGCATTAAAATTTAGCATTAAGAAGGAGCTCTTACCTTAAGCTCTTATTTCTTCTTTTCTTTTCCAATTCTCCTCCTTCTCTCTTTCTTGCACAACATCGGTCATGTAGGGAATGAAGTTGCCAAACTCCATTCCCATCACCCAAGGAACACAAAAACAAGTTTAATTAAAGTACTAACCCTTAGATTAATACCAATTCATAGAAATGTTTAGAACACTAATTCTAGGGTTTACCTTTTGGAGCTTTTAAGAGGGGTTTTAGCCCTTGGTTCAAGATGGTGATTCCACCACCATTGCAAGGTTGAAATTATGCTCAAAAGAGAGAGAAAAAATAGAGCATTACAAGGGGCAAAAATCGGTTACAAAGGAGAATGGAGGAAACATGAATTTTTCATGTAAATTTTTACCTTAATGGAGAGAGGAGACTCCAAGCTTTACTTTGGTACCATTTTCTCTTCAAATGGGGAAAACCTATGGAGATGAACTTCCTCATTTTGAGATTTTGAAAAGAGAGAATGGTAGATAATGATGAGGGGAGTAAGAATATGTACTCATTTTTGCATTTCGAGTTCAAATGAGACTAGAGCATGAAGGAGAAGTGAGGTAGCCATTGAAGCTTTCTTTGGAGCTTCAAAATCGCCAGATACAAGGGGAGAAAGAGATAGAAATCGGTGGGGAAGAAGGAAGGAAGGAGAGAGATGAGTGAAATGAGAGGTGAGAGGTGAAAGAAAAGGTAAATGCTTTTTACTTTATCTCTTTTTGCTTTTTGCTTTCTTTATTAGTTATCTAGTGTGTGAGTGTGTGTGAGAGCTTATTTGGCTCTTAAAAACCAGCCCACACATTAATACCAGTTGGAGCGTTTTTCATCCTTTACAGAAAACGCTTGTTAGTTTACCCGGTTTTGGAACTATTCACTAACCGGGCCTGTTTTCCGGGATTTTCTCGTTTCTTTAATTTTATTGGTTATTAAGCTTCCATTAATGCTTAATTATAGTTATTTAATGAACTATAATTTTTACGAGTTCATTTGACCACTAAAAGTCACGTTTTCGGGTTTTCACGAAAAACGTGCGCTAAAGCTCTATTAGCGTTTTAATACATTATTTGGATACGTTTTCTTTAGGAATCGTTGCTGTACACTAATTATGCATGAATAAGCCTTAGGAATCCATATAATACTCTAACTGAGGTCTCGTACCTCCTATGGTTATTTAACGCTTATTTAGCGTTTTTCACTTTTTAAGCATTTCTTCATTTCTTTTGGATTTATTTTTCCTTACCAATATTACCTAGGAATTATTAGGCCCTTAAATACTTATTAGAATAATCTTAATCACTATATTTAAGTTCGGGGTATTTTGAGGAGATAACAGCCTCATCGATGAGGTACGTTGTGCTCAGGAAAATGACCAATACATGCAGACTATCAGGCAACAGTTGACTGACGGTATCTTTGAGAGATAGAAGTACGACTTTGTACTCAGCAAAGATGGTTTAATCAGAGTGAATGGTCGTTTGTGCATTCCAGAGTCCATCCCCGACTTGAAGGAAAAGATACTACAGGAAGCTCATTGCTCTTCCTTATAAGTACATCCAGGATCATCTAAGATGTACAAGGATCTGAAGCTACATTTCTGGTGGAGTGGTATAAAGAAAGATGTTGCGGAGTTTGTGGCCAGATGTATGACTTGTCAGAAAGTAAAATTTGAGCACCGGAGACCGGGCGGTTTAGTACAGCCAATGCCCATTCCATAATGGAAGTTTGAGGATATATCCATGGATTTCGTGGTCGGTCTTCCACCGACTAGAGGAGAATCTAACATGATATTGGTCATCGTCGACAGACTGACAAAGGTAGCAAAGTTCATTCCTATCAAGGACACTTGGAAAGTCCCCAAGCTGGCGGACCTCTTCCAGAGAGAGAGATCATTAGACACCACGGTGTACCTAAGTTGACTGTGTCAGATAGAGATTCCAGATTTGTTTTTAGATTTTGGCAGCAAGTTCAAGAGGCATTGGGTACAAAGCTAAAGCTAAGTACCGCCTTCCATCCACAGACAGATGGCCAGAGTGAAAGAACAATTCAGACATTAGAGGACATGCTTAGAGCTTGTGCCTTAGACTTCCAAGAAAGCTGGATAGATCGACTACATCTGATAGAGTTTGCGTACAACAACAGCTATCATGCATCCATTCAGATGCCACCATTTCAGGCATTGTACGACAGGCCATGCAGGACACCTCTTTGTTGGGACGAGGCCAGTGAGAATATCATCTTAGGGCCTGAGTACCTAGACCAGATGAAGGAGGATATTGTGCAAATATGCAAGAACATGAAGATAGCCTAGGACAGACAAAAGTCATATGCTGATGTCCGGAGGAAAGACCTCGAGTTCGCAGTAGGCGATCGAGTCTTCCTCAGAGTTTCACCAATGAAGGGAGTTTTCAGGTTTGGGCAGAAGGGCATGCTTAGCCCGAAGTATGTAGGACCGTACCTTATCACAGAGCGAGTGGGCCCATTAGCCTACAGATTAGATTTACCTGTTGAGCTTGGGAGAGTGCACAATGTGTTTCACATTTCTCAGCTAAAGCAGTATGTGCCTCACCCATCACATATCTTAGAGCCCGAGACACTCGAGCTAGTGCCTACACTTAGTTATGAGGAGACCCCAGTTCGTATTTTAGACTCCAAGACTAGGGAGACCAGGAACAAGACCATTAGAATGGTTAAGGTTCTGTGGTCAAACCACAACATTGAGAAGGCGACATGGGAGTTAGAGGACTCCATGCGAGACAAGTATCCAGCACTTTTCTCGTAGTTTGTGTATACTTGTGGGGTACGTGGGCGTAACCCTTTTTAAGGGGGGTAGAGCTCCACATGCGACTTGCTTATTTGCAGTCTAGATAACTGGTTTTGGTTGTTTGTTTGGTTGTTGTGCATGTGTGCAATTGATTGAATGGTTATTGATGTGTTCTATGTAACACTTGAATGGTTATGGTTGTGTTCTATGTAGCACTTGGATGATTATGGAAGTACTTATTTAATTTATAGTATCTATCGGAAAATTTATGTTATATTACATTGATTGTCATGAGCAATCGAATGACTGGTGCAATATAGAGGTATCAATATAGTGTTGACACCCAGGAACGATAAGTATACAGGAATAGACATGGGGAACTTGATTCCATAGGATGAGTAAGTAGAAGTTATGACTTCGGGACGAAGTCCTTTTAAGGGGGGTAGACTGAAATACCCCTAACCTTTTAATAATAAAATAATGGGAAATATATATTATTTGGGGGATTATAAAACCCTAAGAAAATATATAAACACTTAGGCGTTAAAAACGCACCGAAACTCCTTAAGGTCAACAATGAGCGTTAAGCCAGACCTTAAGCTAACTATGGTATATAAACTATAAAACTCATACCAAGTCAACTAAGGATCATTATATGACCTTTAAAACACAGGTCCTCAGCTAGAACAGAGTAGAAATGTAAAATGCCCGGGAGAGTCATACATCTCTCTTAAGGCCCGAAAGTCCCGGAAATACTTTATAAGATGAAATAAAGCATTACACTTCATTCAAAATGCACCATAACACTTTATTAAACATATAAGATGAAGTCCTCACACTAAATTCTTAGTTAAATACAAAGTGCTCGGAGGTACCCGTTGGGGGCCCATAAACCCCCGAGAATGCCCCGAAGAGGTACCGAAGTGGCACAAACTCCTATATAAATCATTCTTAGAGTTCCTATCATCATTATTCACCATTCTAAAGAGAATTCTCAAGCTACTTTTTCAAAAATACACAAAGTGCTCGGGGGAATTTCTTAACGCTCTTATTTTGCTCGGGAGTGTCCCGGTAGCCCGGAAATTATGTCATGAGTTGATATAACCCCATATAACTAAATGTAACACCTTATTATATCATTATTGACTATAAACAATGTTTATAAACACTCGGAACTCATAGAGACTACTTATTTTCCAAAATATCCTTAAAGCACAAAAACGCACCTTCGGGTGTCATAAAAACGCGTTCTACGCTATTACCTTGAAGTTTTTGAGGAGCCACGAGTTGGTAATCATAAATGGGGATAAGTTGAACATCTAAATCAGTTAAAGCCAGTGCTAAACTCATAGCACAAACAGGGCCAAAATTATGATCAAAAAGTACTATAAAATCAGCATTTTTCCTTAGAAACTTTCATCTTTTACCTTGGTATAAATGTACCAATTAAATGTTGTGACTTAACATGTTTACAATATGATCTTAATACAATATAGTGTGACAGGAATCAAATTAAAAATCAGTCCCACATGGGCACACAAGGGGGCGTCTTTTTGGGTGATTTTGGCATGATTTTAGCTTAAAAAGTGCCTTATGACATGGTGACTCATCTTCCATATAGCATGTGACATTGTGTCAAATAATATCAGTCAAATGAGCCTCCTCATTACCGAAACCTTCAGGAAGACAAGGGGAATAAGTTAGGAAAAAGTAATGAAATTAAACAAACAAACTAGATCTACTTTATGCACATGTTGCTACTAATTTATACAAGACAATTGAGCAGCTCATCCTATAGCATATGGCTGCTAAAAACATGTGAGGAAAAGCTAGATTGATTACTGTATATTAGTCAAATAAAACATGTACCTAACTATGCATATTCCTATGTCTAATACAACCAAAATCAAATGATCTCCTACAACACATGGATGTCGAAATTAAGCAAGAAAAGGAGGTTTATTTGCTGTATTAAAATCAAACTAAAACACCTACCTACCTAGGCATGTTCTCATGTCTTCAATTGACAAAAATCAGTTGCCTACCTACAGCTCCATTACCGTAAATTACAAGAGGAATAAGGCAACATTAGCATGGGTATTCTACTTAGAAAATTCAAAAGAAACATCCACCTGCCTTAGCCTTTGTCCTCTTGTTTCAATTGGCAACCAAAGTCTTCATTCTTCCTTGTCATGTGGCCGAAAGTTAGCATGAATCATGGGCATTTTATGGAGCCAAACATCAAATAATAAACTAAGGAAAAGCTAGACAATTTTGACATTATTTTGTCAAAGAGAGATTCCTTCATTCTTTGCCTTTGCTTTATCTAAAACCCTCACGGTAGCCTAGCACCCTCCTTGCCCTCATTCAGCCGATTGTGGTAAGCCTCATTCTCCTCTCTTTTCTTTCTTCCTTAGCTAGTTTATCCTTGTGTGATTCAAGCTCCATTAATGGTGTTTTAAGTTCTAACACCATTTTTATGTAATATTCCTAGCTAAATCTACTAAGTCTTGAAGCAAGAATCATCCCAGCAACCATACAAGTTTTCGCCAAGCATTAGTACTCCAAGAAGTCACCTTGATTCAACAACAACTCAAGGAACAAACAAGATCAAGTTAAGGTATATTTTCATGTCGAAAATCCTAGTAAATTCCTAAGTTAATGTCCGAAAATTCTAAGCTTCTAAACCAATGTTCTCTTCATCATTTCATGAAGGAATCTTGGATCTCCAATCATCCCAAAGTGTACCAAAAATTCCTTGAACAATACCTAAGGTAAACTCTTGTAAACTACTCCAAATCTTACTTATAAATCCTTGTTAGAAGTCTAACACTTGGATCTCCTAATCTATATATGGAGGCCAAATATTCTTCATCGAAATAGCATTGGAAGAGCTTGGAATTCTAGAGGAAATCAAGCACAAGAATCATCTTGATTTAAGGAGTAAGTTTCTATAATTAAATCTACAAGGTTTATGTTTGATTTAAGCTTCAAAGTTTAGTATAAAATTTATGTACAACCCTTAGATAAAGTAAGGCCGAAAACTATAGGTTATATCACCAAGAAAATAATTTATAATATACAAGGTAAGATTATTACCTTAGGGTATAAAATTGTGTCACAAAATTTAATTATGATACATATATATTGAAGCCCAGACATCTATGAGTTAAATGTTCTATTTTGAGTTTATAATCATTCTAAGACATTAGCATAATTTTTAGAAGTGTTATATGGCTTATATACATTTATATATACTTATTATAAGATATAAATCAAGTTTTAAAACCATATGGTAAAATATATTTAAAGCCGAGAATAAAAAGTTCCATTTGGTGATTTTTGAAGAATATAAGTATATTAGCTTATATTATAAATTTTTGGAATATTATTTTTTTTTATCAGAAAGGGAAACTATATTACTCACTAAGACCGGAACGGTCAACATCCAAAAATCGTAAGGTTACATCCGGTGGGTTTGTTAAGATAACAAAACCCCTTGGCTCACTGAGCCCAACCTTGGCAATAGAGTCAGCAGAAAAATTAGAATTCCTACTCACTTTACTCACAAAGCAGTGGCTGAAAGCACAGATTAACAACCGACACTCTCTGATCAGACCAAACTGAGGATGCCTACCAATACATCCATTCCTAACTAGATTGACAGCCACCAAAGAGTCAGATTCTATCTCTATTCTTTCCAAACCTAGTTGTGAAGCCAAAAACAGCCCACCATGGATAGCCCATAGTTCAGCTACCAAGACGCCCGTTCTTCCCATTTGGTGAGAAAAACCACCAACCCACTCTCCTCTAGAGCTTCTGCAGCAACCTTCTGCAGCTGCTATGCCTTCCTTGTTCACCGCTGCATCAACATTAATTTTCCACGAACCAGGAGACGGGGAGACCATCTATGGTTAGCAGCGCACTCCATGCTAACGTCTGGAAAGGAAGCAACTGGAGCAGGCCTCCTCAAGTACGACTGCAAAAAGGAATTAAGATAACTGAGAGGTACCGCTGTTTCAGAAATATTGTTATGAAATTTAAAATTTCTCCATTTCCATAAGGTAAAGCAGACAGCAGCAAAGATTCTAGCCCAACTAGCATTGAAATGTTTAACAATAATTTTACATCTGAGATTCTTAACAATCCAATCCTTAAAAACCCGAGGAGACACACACCAATCCCTATACCGATTACCCATCATACCCATCAGCTGTTGCCAAACATTCGCACTAACCGGGCAGATTCTCAATATATGCTCAGCATTTTCAATTCCTCTACAAACATCACAATCGTTAGACTGGAAAAGACCAAGTCTAAATAACAGATCCTTGGTCTTGATAGCCTGGTGGGCAACCATCCATAGAAAAGTCTTAACCTTCTCAGGAACACATCAAGTTTCCAAATACACTCCCAGGTTAGGTTACTCTCCCCTTTATCCCTGAGAAGGTCATACACAGAAGCTACTGTAAGCTCCCCAGAACTGTCATGGGGCCACACAATTGAATCTTGTATCCCCAAATCAAAAATAGCTTTGCTAGCAAGAGTATCTAGAACAGAATCAGGCAGGATATCAGCAAGAGAGTCCCAATCCCAGCCATGTCCATCAAGCCAAAATTTGTCTACAATGTCACTCCATACAATCCTCTCAGGGTTCCGAGCAAGAGAGCTCAGGGGAACATTGGTGAGCCAAACATCAGTCCAGAATTTGATAGTCCTACCATTACCAAGATTCCATCTCGCCTCCTTAGCAATTAAATCTCTATTAGCCGTAATATTCCTCTAGTTACTAGATGCAGATCTAACTTCCGGGTTAGGGTATTTTGCTCTTAAGACTTTACACCAAAGGTCATCTTGCTTATTAAGGAACCTCCAGGTTAACTTAGCAAGACAAGCATTGTTCATGACTCCGAATCTCCTAATACCTAGGCCCCCTTCCTGTTAGGCTTACAAATTTTATCCCAAGCAATGGTATGCAACTTCCTCTCATTCTCATTATGACCCCAAAGAAAATTCCTACTGATCTTTTCAATTTATTGTAAACGGAGGCTGGAACCTTCTGAGACATCATGTTAAAAATAGGGATCGAATTAATAACCGATTTAACCAGAACAAGTCTACCAGCAATGGAGAGAGATTTTGCCTTCCAGCCACTAATCTTCGTCATAACTTTATCCAGAAGGTCCTTAAATTTATCAGTCTTAGAGCTACCACTAAGTAAATTAATACCCAGATACTTCCCTAAATTATCAGCAAGAGGGATGCCAACCTGTCAGCTAACCTCTATCCTCTTTGTGCGTCTCACATTCTTAGAGAACATAATCTTAGATTTATCCAAGCTAACCTTTTCACCAGAAACTGCGCAAAAATCTTCAAGGACAGCAAGCATATTCCTAACATTAGAAAGGGAGGCACTCCCCACAGAATGTGATCATCCGCAAAAATAAGATGGCTCAGCCAAGGGTCGTTCCTACTAAGACGAATAGGAGTCCAAACTTTTCCTAAAACAACATTATGGATCAGGGGAGAGTCTCTCCATACAGAGCACAAACAGATAAGGGGATATAGGGCCCCCCTACCTAATACCTCTAGAAGGGGTAAAAGCCTCCGATTGACACCCGTCCCAAAGGACTCTCATGCTAACCGATTCCACACAAGACATTACTAGATTAACAAAGCTTGGGGGAAGATTCAAACACTCTAGAGTATCCCTAATGAAAGCCCAAGAAAGCCTGTCATAGGCCTTCTCCAAATCTACCTTAATAACAGCCCAACCATCATGACACTTAGTTTTTCCCATAGAGAAAATGACCTCCTGCACTATGATCTGGTTATCCTGGATTTGCCTACCCGGGATAAACTACTTTGGAGAGGGGAGATGATATCAGGGAGGAAAGTTTTGATACGGTTAGCCAAGATCTTTGAAATGATCTTATAGGAGACATTACATAGAGCAATGGGTCTAAACTGCCTAATGCTAGTAGGGGACACAGTTTTGGGAATCAGACATAGGAGGGTAGAATTAATATTCCTATCAACCTGAGCCCTACCAAAAGCTTCAATCACAAGATCAATTACATTTTTCTTAATCAGCTCCTAATGTTTCTTGAAAAACCAAACTTGGAAACCATCAGATCCCGGAGCTTTGAAGCTACTCATAGATTTAACCACATGGAATATTTCCTCCTCATAAGGAATAGATCTACACTCATTCAGGGTCCCTCGATCTATGGTAGGGAAATCATTACCCACAGGCTGCCGCAACACGCTGTCCTCCTGTCTATACAGATTGCTAAAAAACTCAAGGGCCAAATTCATGAGACTCTCCCCCCCAATCACCACATTACCCGCATCATCTTCAAGGCTAACAACCTTGGTGCGAGCCCTCTTAAGAAGAACCTTCCTATGAAAATAATTAGAATTTCTATCCCCAAAGGACAGCCATTTATCCCTAGCTTTCTGGAACCAAAACATCTCCTCCCTGCTCTGGATAACCTCAAGCTCCCTCTTCAAACTACTCTCTAAATTCCTAAGGTGAGTACTCTGCCTACGCTCGAGGCTCCTCTGAATGCCCGCAATCCTAGCCAGCAACCTTTTCTTGATAAGGAAAATATTTCCAAAAGTGTGTCTATTCCAAAAATTTAGAACCTCCCTAAGACCCTCCAAATTCTCATGAAGATTTCTATTAGAAGACCACACTTCCACTACAGTAGCAATATAGGAAGGGTGACTAGCCCAGGCCACTTGAAACCTAAACGGCTTGGGAATAGGAACCTGAGGGGCTGTCCTAAAGAAATGCGAAAGAATAGGGGAATGATCAGAACCTACCCTAGGGAGGATATCCACCCAACTATGAGGAAACCTATCCAACCAGTCATAAACAACAAGGGTTCTGTCAAGCCTCACAAAGATGGAGCCATTAGACCAAGAGAATTTATTACCTCTCGACGGGAGATCAATTAACCCTCTAGAATTAACCCACTCATAGAACGCAGCACTACCTCTGTTCAGCAATCTGACCCCCCCTTTTTATCAGAGAGAGATAAGATGGAATTGAAATCACCAGTAAGAAACCAATAGCCATTGCCCACATTGAGATTAGATCCAGATCTCGCCATAATTGAATTCTATCTATATCAGGAGGCTTAGCATAAACAAAAGTGCCAAATAAGCTATGGTTATTCTCCGTAATAGATGTATGGATAAACTGACTAGAAAAACTACAAACAGATAGGTTAATACTAGCCTTCCAGCAGAGCCACATGCCACCACTAAAGCCCACAGCATCAACTCTAAAAACATTAACCATCCCAATTTTAGAAGAGATATCCAGAGCCCTGTTTCCACTTATTCTAGGCTCACAAATAAACACAATGTCAGGGTTGTGAATCCTCAGTAAATCACTGATACAAGATAAGAAACTACCTTTGCCTGCACCCCTAATATTCCAAGCCAAGACTTTAAGATTACTAAACATAGCAGTTGAGCAGTAATAAGATAAAACAGAAGCATCAACAATCAACATAGATCAATCAGGGGCATGCGTATCTACACAAACAGACTTAGCAACATCACCCGTGAAATACCCCTAACCTTTAAAACTTAATTAAATGATCTACTAATGATCTAAGATGATTAATAAACATCTAATTACTATTGGGGAACAATCTAAAAGATCTCAACAAGGCAAAACACGCCTTAAGATCGGTAAAGCCAAAAATGTGCTTTAAGACACCATAAAGGTTGTATGACCCCAAATAGGATCCAAAGTGGATTCCTAAGTATTATAATGAAGCAAGGAACACAATAAAACCATTCTCAAGGAGAACTAAGCTCAGGAACACCCTGTGACACAAAAATGTGCGCTAAAACACCTTAAGCACGTTTTTGTGAGATTGCCTTTTAAATTGATTTTTAATGGGCTTAAAGATTATAATTAACCTTAAATATGATATTTTCATATTATATCATATTAGGAATTTAATTCCAGAAATTTACGAATTTTTACAAATAATATTAAAATATTAATAAAACCCTAAAGTGGGGCCCGCATGAGTCAATATTGACCAAGTATGGTCAATGGTCATTAAATACCCATTTAACCCCTTGTAAATCGGATGGCAAGAGGTAGAAGACAGCCTACAATCATTATGGGACAAACTATACCTAATACCAATTACTTTTGAAAATTAAGTTACTTTTCAATTATTTCAAAACTTACCCATTCCTTCCTTGCTCCTTGTCCGATTCCAGCCCTGTAAACCTAGCTCTCCTCCTTCCTTGAAGCTCTCAAGGCTTGTTCTTGAACATGGAAGGCAACCCTAGCTCCTAAGCTCTTAAGGTAAGTGTTTTAAGGTCATTTTTAGCCCTTTTTCTTCATCTCTTCACTACCAACACTTAGATTTCGTGGCTCATCATTCCTTCTGGCTATTCTCAGTGTTCTAAGGTTAGAACAAGAGATAAAATCGGTTGATACCAGTAGAGGGACCAAGGTTGTTCAAATCTACAATTTAAGGTAAAAACATACCTTAAGAACCTCCACTCTTCATGCGGTTTCTTTCTTTTGTTTTTTATGAGTTTATACACTCATAATATTCATATTTACATATTCATTCAGTTGGTTAGCCATTTGAAGCAAGGGTGACCAAGATCCAAGAGAAATACTCTCTTTTAAGGCATTTTTCCAAGGTAAAACCTAATAACAAGAGAGTTTGTTTAGACCTAGCTATTTCCTATGTCAATATGGTGGATCTAACACCTTGTGGTGTGTTTGGTTCAGGTCGAAACCATCTTGAACACTCCTTGCATTTTTAAGGTGATTTTTGCCTTAATCTTACATTAATTATTCCTTATGGTTAAGCTCAAGCTTGGAGTGTAACCATATCTTGTTTTTTGTGTATTAAACATGTCTAAATCAAGTGGTGAATTTCCTACAAGTGACCGAGCTCATACAAGGATTAATCAAGGTATAAACACCTTAAACTTATGATTTTTATAATTTTTAAGCATATATATATATATGGCCGAGAGTGAAATTACAAATATAGGTCATATTGACCTAAAAATGGGAAAAAATGGCTAAGATAAATTAAGCTAGTCATTTAAGAGATTTAATTAACATAATGGTCAAATTATGACATTATGTGGAAAAATAATTAAATCAAAGTGAGGCCGAAAATATATGCTATATTTTGAGACATTTATTGTGTAATTTATTTTGCAAGTTCAAGGTTGTAATAAGGCCATGTCATTAGGCCATTTTAATTTAAGTTTATAAGCCTATTTAGTTTATTATGCTTATAATTAAAATTGGGGCCATTCGTAATTACTAGGAAATTAGAAAGCCGTGGGCTTAATTTAGAGCAATTTAGGGTTTTTTTTAAATGAATTTAATAAAAATTATGACATTTTATAAAGTTTTGGGTCAAAATTGTAAAATAGAAAAGTATAGGCTATTATTAGTGATTACCGAAAAATTGGTTCCCATTTGGTATTAGAAGTCAAAGTTGACTATATAGGAGACTTTGACCAAGTTTGGAAAATTTAAGAAATTAAAATACTACCTTATAATAAGATACTTATTAATTGTAAAAGATTTATAAGACTTGGGGTGGTATTGTGATTTCCGAAAACTTGGGGTACTAAAGGAGTTTAGTACAACCTTAAGTTATTAGGAATTTTTAGGAAATGATTTGGTTAAATTTGGAGTTAATATGAATTAAATAAGTATAATATAAGGTATTTCATAATATTGTTACAAATGGGTAACATATGTGGTGGAATCGAGATTTAAAGAAAATATAAGGTTAGGAATAATGTTTATAACCTTTTGGTATAGTTTGGTGATTTTTGGAATTATATACAAGGTTTTATAAGGACATATGTATAATATATGGTTTTAATGGACTAGAAAACTATATGTTAAAAGAAGGGAACTTGGTGAATATAGAAAGTTAAGTGGTGGAAAAAGATTAATAAATACCATGGGGTCTGTTCGGTTATTTTGAGGAAATAACCATAGGTTATAATTATGTTAGGAATAAGGATTATAAATAAGGTATATATTATAAGTGTAACAATGGAATATATTTGGGGTTGATTTGTAAATTATGGAAGTATAATGGAGAATAATAAATACCGAGGATTTTAAGGGCTGTTTGGTATTTTATTAACATATATAACCATAGGTTATAGTTGTTGTAATGACTTAAATGTCATAATATATGTTATATAACTATAATATAACGTTATATAATTATGTGGTGGATTTTATAAATAATTGAGAAATATAGGTGCTGTTCGGAAATACTACTATTTTTGAATGAAATTTATAATATGGTTTTTAATGTATAAGAGTTATAACATTTATAATATAGAGGTATTCATTAAAACGAATGAATATATATTAGAAGACTTACCATATAGGAAATAGTTCCATAAATACATACCCATAAATAAATATGTGTTGTGGTGGAAAATATAATGTGGTTTAATGACCATATATTTTCATAATTAAAATGACATATGATAAAGGGAAAAGAATTACAAACATTGGGTATGGAATGTTAGGACTGTACATGTGATAATAAGGATTGATAATGCAAAGTATTGTTACCACATTGAATTTGGGAAAAAGAAAAAAAAAAGAGAGAAACAAACCTTAGAAAAATAAATACTAAGGTGAGATGTATGGTGTATGACAAGAATCATACGTGCAATATAGAAACAACTATATGATGTACAAACCTACATTAGGTTACATGCGATAACAAAAGTTCAACTATAAAGTATATTAATATACGAGACAAGACTACGCTTGTAATATAACACTTTTCCAATCTCGAGTTAAACTAAAACCCGACAAACATTGACAGTTAATAACGGGGTTAACCAGGAGGTATTAGTGACGGTACGGGGTGAAATACCCCAAAATCTAAATAATATTATTTAATCATTATTTATTGGAATATAATCCAAATATAAATCATTTCACGTACGCATGCAAACCCATGCATGAAAACGTTACGTAAACAGTCGTTTCACCATAAACGCTAAAAACGCCTTAGAAGCATATGGTCAAACATGACCTTGTATGACCCTCTAATATTCAAACTAAATGGTCATACAATTATATATGAATATACAAATATATTCCCTAAGCATATTCAGTCAAATACGCAAAATGCTCGGGAGTGCTCACACCCGCTCCTTAAAGCACGAAAAGTCCGGAGGAGTGCCGAGGTGGCACGAACTCCTATAAAATTAATTCCTAGAGTTCCTAACATCATTATTTATCATTCTAAAGAGAACCCATGAAGTGGTTCTTTATCATTCGAAAGGTGGTTTCTCAAAATTCAGCAAAAACCAAAGGAGGATTTCTTAGCGCTCCTTTTGGCCCGGGAGTGTCCCGATGGCCGTAAATTATGTCACGGGTTGATATAACCCCATATAACTCAATGTAACATCTTAGTATATGTTTATTTACTATAATAAGTGTTTACAAACACTTGGAACTCATAAGAACAATTGGTTTCCCAAAATTTCCTTAGAGCACAAAACACACCTTCGGGTGTCACGAAAATGCGTTTTACGCAATTACCTTGTAGTTTTTGACATGCCACGAATTTGTAATCTTAAAAAAGGGTTAAAATGACCTTCTAAATCAGTGGGTGTGACTAGTCAACAAGGCTCTCTATAGGGGCCGATTTTAAGGGCAAAAACTAGTATAAAATTTGCTTTAAAAATTATAAAAGGCTTAAAACATGATGACTCATCATCCCATGTGTTATATTACTTAATGTCAAAGTATGTAGGTCTTAATGGACCAGAGAGCTGTCGAAATAATGCTTAGGAATAAGGCCATGTGAGCTAGATACAAACAAAATGCTTAAAAGCAAAAAGTAGATCTAGATTCTCTTCTTTTGCTTTCTTAATAACTAAGTGACCTTCCAAGCTTCTTCCTTGGCTCTTCATGGCCGGTTTTTGAACCCCATTCAGACCTCCATTTCGTGACTCCACATGAAGAAGAAGACAAGCCAAGTAGCATTGAAAAATCAAAGGAATATACTCACCTTTTCTTACCTTGTCTTCTAGCAAAATAATTGTCCTTCCAACTCTTGCTTAGTCACACCACATGGCCGGTTTTCATGCTGGAAAGGAGGCATTTATTGAGCCAATAATCAAGGTAATAAACTAAGGAAAAAGAATTGTCAATTGACATTAAAAATTTGACAAAACAAAATCAATTCCAAATGCTTCTTTCATTTACGTGAGTGAGCTTCATTTCCCTCCTTGCACAATTCTTGCACGGTTTGGTAAGCTCTCTCCTCTCTTCTAGCTTCATCTTCTTCCTTTGAAGCTCTTAAGTCCATTAATGGAGTTTTAACTTCTATCTTCATCTTTAAGGAAAATTCCTTGCATTTCTTGGCAAGTCTTGAAGCAAAACTTCCTAGCATAACAAGGTGTGTTCGGCTTCACTTAGTTCTCCAAGGAGATTGTCCAAACCAACATTAAACCAAGGAGCATCTCAAGATTATTTAAGGTAGTTTTA
Source organism: Limonium bicolor (assembly GCA_023374045.1). Lineage (NCBI taxonomy): Eukaryota > Viridiplantae > Streptophyta > Magnoliopsida > Caryophyllales > Plumbaginaceae > Limonium > Limonium bicolor. The sequence continues at coordinate 210,536,887 of CM041780.1, forward strand.
AAGCTTGAAAATCCTTAAAACACATTTTTGTGTGTAACCAAGTTCTACCTCTTCTAAGTCTCTTTTCTTCTTCATTTTGATGAAGGAAAACTTGCTCTTCATCTACCTTTGGTGAGCCAAAATTATAAGAGAAAAAGTCTAAGGTAAAGTATTGAAAAACTACTTACAAATCTACTTAAGATCTTTGTTGAAGATCTAACTCCTAAACACCTTCACCTCTTGCATAAAACCGAAGAGGAGCATCAAGTTTACCTAGGAGAAAGCTTGGAGATTCAAGAAGAAGTTCAAGCACTTAACCACCTTTGTTAAGAAGTAAGTTCACTAAGTAAACCCTTATATATAAGCTTTGTTAAGCTTCTAAAAATTGTACAAAAATTATGTACACCTCTTAGGTTAAATAATACCGAAGCTATATGGTTTTATATGCCAAAAATATAACCTATAACATATAAGGAAAATATTACCTTAAGACACATTTTTGTGTCACAAATTTTAGTTATGTTATATATCATTTTATGCCGAATTATCAAAGGCAAAAGTTCTTTATTTTGAGCTTAGAAATTTATATAAGACATTACAATAATTTTTACATGAGTTATATAACTCCTACGAATTTAGTTATAATTATCTAGACATATAAATCCACTTTTATATACTATATGGTCACCAAATAAATATGGCCGAATGGTTTATGTGTTAAATGGATTTTAATGAGCTACTTAGGTATATAAATTATATCATAAAGTTTGGTGAGTTAAGAATATTCTATTAGTGTCTAAATGACTAATTAATTAAGTTATGTGGGTTAAATGTAATTTTACAAAGTTTAGTGTACTTATATTAAAAACCAAGAGCTAAGGGGCTGTTTGGTGTAATTATAATATAATATAAGGTTAGGAATTAAGTTTATGAATTTTAGATAATTTAAACAAGCTTTAAAATAACTTTTATTAAGTTTTGGGCTATTATGTAATTTATAAAAGTTGCTATGAAAGTTTGGAGTTTAATATGTGGCGGGTTCATAATTAAGTGAATTAGGAAGTTCACTTTCGAATTTTGGGGAATTAAATATTTAAACTATAGTTTATAAGTTATTATGTGACTATTATAAAGTTTTGGGGTGAAAATGTAATTAATGGAAAGTTCAAGACCAAAGCCGGATTATTTGGGGTTAGTTTGGTAATTTAGGAATTATAAATATATATTCGGCATTTATGGTGAATTAAAATTAAAACTATAGTTTACATGTCATTATGTGAAAGTTATAGATTTTGTGGTTAGATTGTAATTATAAGAAATAAATTATTAAAGCCGAGAATTTAAGGGGCTAAGTTGTAATTCTTGAGAGTTATATATTTAAAAGCTATATACCAAAATATTAGGGATGGCTTTGTAATTTAGCTAAATAAGAAATTAAAACTCTATAATATAAAGAGATTAAAATTTAATATAAAGTTTATGAACTTATGAGGTTGTTTTGTAAATAACCGAAATATAAGAGTAAGAATTTAGATTAAATAAATATAGGTCCTACATGGATATTTGGAGGAATTTAGAAGAAAGAATTTTGATTAAAGGAATTATGGAATTAAAACTATGGCTTACATGGTTATAAGGAATTAAAAGATAAAATGAATATTATTTATGGTTAAAGGAGATAATAAAACTATAAGAATTTATGTCTATGTATGACATATAAATATAGTTAAGAAATTATAAGTTTGTTATGTCACCTAGACAAATAAAATAAACAACAAATGCAATAAACACATATATGTGCATTAAAGGATTTATAATAAATCAAAAGGAATAACAAATAAGTTAAACATTAAATCATGAGGTAATTAAAAGAAATAAACCTCACATGAAATAACAAATACGAGATTTGTTAAAAGATCCAATAGAATTACTATATAAGGGTAACATAAATTAACCCTCTCAGTTAATCCTATTCTAGGACCTTGTTTGACCAGACGTTGACCGGGAATTTACAAGTAACAGTCTACGGTGAACGGTATGGGATTCTTGCAACCTGTTTTCTAACGGATTACACCGGCTTGTGTGCTATCTGTTGTTTGAAATAACGACCAAGATAATTAATGTAAAATGTTGTTTTACTCTTGTGCACTGTTGTATTATTTCATGTGCGTGATTGTGGCTGACTACAACGTGTATGTCCCACGCATACAAACACTACTATACCAGTGGATTAAATACCTGCGTTTCAGTATACCGAGGACTTGTACTCAAGTCTCTCACTAACTTCAGTTCATAACAAACGTCATTATCCTAAACGTGATAATTGACAATACACATTGTGTTCTTGTTTAACGTCTTTATATGACACTTAACAACTCTATACTACGAGAATGAGGAGCCCAGTTGGATCTGGCCATGCATGCTACAGGAGTTGTACCTGTCTCAGGTCGTCTCCTATCTACGTCGCGACGGAACATTCAGTTGGGAGGAAGACTCTATTCCTTCCGGGATTCAAATGCCCTTCAGTTCGAGGAAGACTTTATTCCTCTAGTGGGTTCTTATTTCCCACGCCATTCAGTTCAGGGTTTAACTACGTTATCTCCTGGGGTTTTTATACCCAACCTTTCTCTATAACGAGGTCACTATACCTCCACTATTACAGATATTCAGAGTTATAACGGTCAGTCCCATTGTGTGGACCGACTATCAGTAAAGAATTTCAGTTCAGCTAACTCGACCTTCTGTGTCTTGTTCTATGTGACATTATTGTCCTTGTATGGATACTTGTTATTATCAGACTATGCTTGTTTACAGCTTTATAAAAATGAACTGCATGTGTTCGACAAAGTAGTTGGTGTGGCCCGATAGACGATGGGCTGCACGTTTTCCATACCAGCATGTTTGCTGAGCCCCTTTGGGGGCACCCCCATTTTTCAGGTACCTGAAGTTTAAGAAGATCACCACACTGAGTGTAGGTGGGGTAGACCAAACTTTGGGAGTCTACTATTAGTTAATTATTTATTTCAGTATTTTACTTTGAGTTTGATTCCTAGTATCTCGGGTTGTATCTGTATTCCAGACCGTGACATTTGAGGATTGTATTTGGACTTAGCCTTGTGGTCACAAGGGTGGCCAACGGCATTGTAATACCGCCCGGTTGTTATATTTATTTCCGCTGCAGTTGTATTTTATTTGGGAGTGATCGCCGTTCAGTTTATGGATTTCGGGTTGGGGTATTACAGGGGATATACTAGCATACTCTTCCTTCGTCACCTCATCCAGATTATGCCATGTTGCCTTATTAGCAGAATGAGAGGTGTTTGTATGTGCTTGGTTTTTACATTATGACACAGTATGTGACTGTTGATTTTCATCATGCTCTGTCTTGGTATATCTTGGTTCGTTTTGATTTTGAGTAATCTCGAGTGGAATGTTGTTATGGAAATGGATGGAAATAAAGGATTGGATTGGTATGGAATTTCATTGGAATTATTATTGTCTCAGCACACCCGAAGCGGTGTAAGTGCCTATTAGTTGATTTTTAAACTTCGAGGCGAAGTTTCTTTTAAGGGGGATATACTGAAATACCCCTAAATAATTTAAATTAATTTAAGGGATTTCTTTTATTAAACCTTTAATAATACTATTAAGTATTAAATTATTATATGGAATTATGAATGTTAAATTAGTATAAGGAATTATGAATATTAAAATATTGTATGGAATTATGAGTATTAATATTATATGGAATTATGGAAATTAATTTAGGGGATTCCTCCTATTTAACTCTAAAGAATACAATTAAATATTTAATTATTATATAGTATTATATAGTATTATGAATTTAATAACAAGATTTATAAGTCAATAAATCTTGGAAAAATTCCTAGACACTCCAATTATATTATAAAGATTTTAGAAATATTGGGAGCATTGATTTGAAACATAAAAGTCAATATAAAATCCTAGAAAGCTTAAAGCTTATTAAGCCTTGATAGGGTTGACTTTTTGAGAATGGTAAAACTAGCACATGAAACCTATACCAATAAAAAGGTTATGGAAAACCATGAAGATTGATAAAAAGAACGTCAAAAACAGATCATCCTAGCCAAAGTTATGATAAAATGAAGTTTAGAGCCAAAATTTTAAAAAGATGCTGATGTGGCAAGTCTGCTGACTCATCAGGCACCTCGGGACACGCGCCCAACACTTAGATAAATTCTATCTCCACGTTTTTCGCAACTGACTTTGCCCTAACTTGTGACCTCCATAACTTTCTCCTTTTTAGGAATTTTTGAGTGCCGTCTTTTGCATTCTCTTCTCCTTAATCTCCTCTTTCCAACCATAACTCATAAATCTTATAACTCATCCTACATCGACGGGAATATTGATCTAAAGTTGCCACCTTGCGAATTCGTAACCTAGAATTCTGGTTTTCTCTTAAATCAGGTAAACTTCATCTTGCCATAACTTCTTCGTTTCTCAGCCAAATTTCGTGTTCGTTAGCTCGTTTTGAGGAGCTCTAATCCCTCTACAACTTTCATGTTGATGACCAAAGCCAATTCCCAACCGTTTGGAAGATTTAGGTGCCTAAAGTTCTCGACTCGTCAACACATAAAATCATAGATTTTTCCAGAAAACGCAAGGTATAAACTCGTAACTTGCGGCTCAGATTTCTTTCTGTGTGGTGCAAATTAGAGTGAGTTCTTGCTATCAATGTGTAGAGCTATGTTTCCTATTTCGATTAAGCCCACGAACAAAGCCTAACTCGATCTGTACTGAAACTTATAGTGCTTCGAAGTTGGCTACTCGAACAGGCAAGGTTCGAATATTTTTCCAGAACCCGAACATGAATCTCTTCGTTTGTCCGATTCCGGTGAGTTGTTCTTCAAATTCTTCCGATGTTGCTAATCTATTCCTCATTTTCGACCAAACCCACGTATCAATTTCGTCTATTATGCTTTATACTGAGAGAATTTGACAGATTAAAATTCGAAACCACTTAGAACCCTAACTTCGAACCCAGAATCGTATTTTGTGTATACTGCATGTTAGCTAGCAAAATTGGTATCATTAGAACCGCAAGGAAATTTCGAGTTCAATGAAACAAGAATCACTCGATTTCGTTCTGTGGATTGAGAGAAATATCGAATTTAGTACTCGAGTTCGTTTTTTTATTAGCTGATGAACTCAGCGTTCAGGGGCCGTCCGATCTGGACTTAAAGAAACGGACGACCGAGATTAGTGTTGGAGAAATATGTGACTACTTCTACCACTTAGGCAGTGTACCTAATCGTTTTGCGGAATAGTGGAATTGTGGGGTGTCGAACTCTGGGGACCTTGCTGTGGTTTAACTGATAGTGTAAATTAACTGAGAATTCTAATTAGACTACTGAACAGAAACTTATATTTTTTTTGAGAGAAATTGTGGTTTAGAACTTAATGTAAACAAAACAGTAAAAAGAACAATTAATTAAAATAGATTAATAATAGCAGTTATAAAACTCTTTTGTTTTTAAAAAAGCACCCTGGGTTGTTCAGCTCACCTATTTTACTCAATTATATTACCGTAGACTTTCCCACTTTAGCAATAAACTCAAGAATCTTAATTAGTTTATTGACCGTTCCCTGTCTAATAAACCCTGATTAATTTAAACAACAAGCGCAAACATTGTTCAAGTTATTAATAAATTAATCGCATTATTAATAATCCCTATTGGAGAACGATTAACCTATACGGCGAGAAACTCGCTTCTAGTCGTTAACCTGTTTTGACTTCTTTTGTCTAGAATCTTGTCTCAGCATTGCATTTGACAAGAAACTACAAATATCACTTTAATAAATGACCTAAATATTAAAGCACATTAAGGGGGAGAATCAAAATATTGCTTGAACAGATTATATTAGAAAGTCTACGTAACACAGTTTAGTAAAATAAGCTTGCTTCCCAACCCATGAGGCTAAGGTTTTTACTTAGACATATTTATACAAACAGACGTCGTAAGCACGACAGCCATTAAAACAAAATATAGTTAAAGAAAAGAAAGAACTCTCTGCATTCGCACGGACTGTATGGAGGAAAATGGAATTTCTGTGGAGGAAGTGAATTTGGAAGTGAACGTGAGTGATTCAGAGAGTAGAGTTTGTGTACGAGCGTCAGTCCTTTTTGATGAAGTAGCAGTGGCTTTTATAGAGGAGAGGAGGAAGAAGAAGAGGAAGAGCTGGAGCACGCGTGCTAGTGGATGAACAAGATAAGGGAGGTAGATGGATTGGGGGGCTGCAGAACGCGTGAGAATTTTCAGGACTGTCGGCGGCGCCTGATATTGGCGACGAGGTAGGTAGATATGTTGCGAGGAAGAAGATAAACAGCACCCAAGTTGTCGCGACATTTCTGTCGCGTCCGGGTTGTGTCCGCCCTTCTAGGGCCGGACATCTCTAAACTGTCCGCCTTTTAATCCGCGGACACACCACGGTCACTACTTATGTCCGCCCTCTGTCCGCCTTTCTTTCCACGGACGTCACACAATCTTCTCTCTTCTCTCTCTTGTCCGTGTCTCTGTCCGGCCATAATTTCCCGGACGCACCTCTGTCTTGCCCGGCCTTGTCCGGCCAAACAACCGCGGACAGAACAAACTCGTTTTCTATTTTCCTGCAATCTTCAACCGGCTCCAGATTCTTCGTTATAAGTCTGTTTTACTCGCCGTTTGTTGCGTTGGAAAGCTTGTGAAACAAACTATTTGATTCCAACACTTTTTCCTATATTTGATACATAAAATCTATCAGTCCATATCAAGACATAAATCTTAGGAAAAACATACGATAAGTGAGTAATATAATCCTGAAAGTGAGTAAGTATAAGGTAAATTAAACCCTTAAATCTATGTATTTCTCACTTATCAATTAGACCGTGGATAATAAAGAGTGTTTTGAGTTTTATAATATTTCATAATTTAACCCTAACTTGTTGAATTTAGTTAATGGCCTTCCCGAATGTGTTTTGACTTGAAATTTTAACCACAGATTCCTTATAAAATCTAGTTTATTATGATGTAAATTAATATGGGTTTTGAGTTTAAAAACGTAAGTTATAATTTTTACAAATTCTGAGTATTATGGAATTATTTGGTTAAATTAAAAAGATATTTTTATGAAATAAAAATTTTATAATATGTCTAAAATGTTATAGTAGCTATATATTTAATTTGGGGATTTTTGGACAAGAAAAAATAGGTTTAAAAATTATATTTCTAAGGTTTTTCATAAGTTACCTTATAATATAAGGTTTTTAATGTAACAAAAATTAAAGTATGGCTTATTAATAAACTTTATAGGTTGAAATAATATAGTAAGACTAAACTAACATTTAATACAGAATGTTAAGAAATATTTTTGAGTATCAACTTTTAAGTGAGGTAAAATTAAATACATATATATTTATTTATATATATATTTATAAAAATAAAATAGTAACATATGTTAAAACAAGGAATTTAATTAATGTATATTATACTAATCATATAATGTGGAGGTTAATATACTTAATTGGGACTAAGAAAATACTTTATTTTATAAACCATATATTGGATATAGTTATGTGTAAAGGTTAATATAAATAATTAGATGCAATAAAACTAAATAAAGGATGTCTTGAATTAATCCTAATAAATATACATAAAATAAAAAATAAATAAAGGGAGTAAAATACCTTATAGAAAATATAACATGAAGGAATTAATGAGTTAAACTAAACCTCTACATGATACTAATAAAAGAATATTATATGAGGTGGTATTAATTTATGGTTATGAAATTGAGTTTTGAGTTACCTTTGAATTTCTAAGATTGTAACACCCCAACTAACAACAACACACTTAACAACAAACCGCAGCGGAAATCACAACTCATAACATCACTTAATTCCTTGGTGTTACACGCCGTTAACCACCCACGTGGCCAACAAGGCTAACATACATACATTGTACCAGTCTGATGGACTAAACTCCCGAGCAACTACACATTAATCCCGTTCCATGTCTAATAATCATTATACACTTACATTACAACGGCACCGAGTATTTACCAACTAACGCCGATACATTTTCGGTCTTACTACACCTACCATACATACACATCTTCCATGACTACCCACATGCAAACGACTACCCCGTCCTACTCTCGAACGACTTCCAGTTCCTTGTACCTGAAACAGGAAAAGAAGAAAGGGTGCCCCCCCGGGGCTCAGCACCTTTGTTGGTATGGTAATCCCGCAGCCCGCATGCTACCGGGTCACGCATAACTATTTGTCGTCTTAGCATGCGGTTGATTTTACTTCAAACATGCACAAATTGTACACACATATCATGCTTATAAAGCATACATCCATTAACAGGATACAAACACAAGGTTAGCACACCCAACATAACAATATACTCCACTCAATAACGTTCACAAACTTAATACCATTCTTCTTAGAGGATATACACTTTACTTAGGTTGTGCCGGAGGTAATATAAGCCCGAGCACAGCATACATACATTTCCTTCACTTAGGTGTGACGGCCTCATATAGGACTGATCACACCATACACAATTTCCCCTAGCTCCAATAATGATGAGTTAGGTAAGCCTTGGTTAAGCTTGTGGGTGGTTGTAATTCGAGGAGGAAAAACAACCATAACATAACAGAGAGGGAGTCAAAGCGAACATAAGCATCAACACCCTAACAACATTACACATAATTTCCCCCTAACCCAATTGGAGGTCGGGTAGGTAAGCTTTGGCTAAGCTAGTGGGAGGTCGAACATCCAAGGAGGATAAACAACCCTAACATAACAGAGTGGGAGTTAATTCACATATACACATCAACTCCCAAACAACACGCGCGACCGGAACGACCGGATTCCTCACCCCCCATAACATATAATATTAGTTAAAGGTTCCTTCATGGAACTTATCACATACACACACCACATATTGTTACTAACTCGGTTAGACACATAAGGGAAGTAACATCCCTTTTCAACAAACATGGATAACTGTATCCGATAACAACAACTACTAAACAAGTCACACATCTCACACATAGTCACAACATACACTAACGCACGGATAGCCGTAGTTAGAACGTTCCCGTAGGTTGGGACGTTTATTCCGAATACCGATCTCTTATGTGACCCTAGACACAGTTAACTAAGGTTTAACACTTTCGAGGTTAAACGGTATCGGACTAGGCACGCCACATATATGAATTACTGTAAACTCATTTCATGTTTTGTCTTACAAGGTGGCAAACACACAGAAAAACACATTGGCATACAAGCCGGTGTAATCCGGTAGGACACAGGTTGCAAGAAAACCATACCTGTCACCAAGGTCCACTCTACTGCGTCCTCTTATGTTCTTTGAATAATCTTTGAACAACTGGTAACATTACATTTGTTTCCATTAACATCGGGGCAATACAATTGTTAAACGACTAGTGCGCCCATAGTTAACCCCGTTATCCCGTTATACTTAATTTTACTCTTGTGATCTTAAGTTCACAACTCTCACATCAAACCTAACACTTGCTTACACATCTTTAGGCCTTTACATGTCACCAAACGAGGCTTAAACATCATCCAAAACCATTACCATCCAATCCCCCATCATTAGAAGGCTGAAGCACACTTATAGAGTAAAATGGAGTTCAAAAGATTATCGGTCATTTTCAAATCAAAATATACATAATCATATGCCAAAACATGTCAAAACAGATAGTACTCGAAAAGAGGAATCCAACGCCGCAAACGACACTCAAAACGGAGTTCAAACGAAAAAGTTATGCAAAAACAAAGGCTGGTCCGAACATGCGTCCGACCTTGCATGTTCGGACATAAGCCGATAGTCTGAAAATCTTCCGCCGTATGATGTCCGAACTTCAATGTTCGGACACATGTTCGGGCATACCGAAAACTACAAAATCAATTACGGAAAACAGCCAGAACCAAGCCACCAATCCCCCACAAAACATACATAACTTATAGTAGCAAAATAGCCAATCGAAAACACATTTCCACGGAGTTTTAACGCATCATACACACATTAAAATCAACCAAAAACATCACCAAATCAAAGAGTCAAAACAATCATACACGAAAAAAAACAAAATCAGAAATCCCCATGGACGAATGCACACAACAGAATCCGTCCACCACCTACACTCTATTCAACATTACAAACACCAAGGTTCTCCCATTCACCAAGCCATCATCAACACACTCATTTTCTACCAAAATTTCACTATAACCTCCCATAAACCTTACACATCCATTTCATCAATACACATCCTCTTCATTCCTAATCTAGCCACACCCTTTCAAAGGTCCTATCAGCACATAACAATTCCTCAAATCCCATCAACAACAACATAATCACCATAAACTCCATAACCACAATATCAATCACAAACTCAAAACATTTGGCTCTAAAGGCCCTCCATTCAACCATTAATTCACAAACCTCCCTAAAATCAATTAAACACATTTCCAACATAGATTATAAATCCACAATTTGGGTTCATTAATTTGTTTACCCATCCCAAACTCTAAAACAATTAAGAACAAGGTTCAAGGTAGTTTTCTTACCTTAATTTCACAAGTCTCCTTAATTCTCCTCTTGCTCCTCATCTTCTCCAAGATCGGTTAAGAGGGCATGGAGTTTCCAAACTCCATCCCAACATCCAAGGACACAAAACATACTCAATTAATTATCTAAACCCTTGGAATATCTCAATTCAATCAAAGGGCTAGAACACAAAGTTAGGGTTTACCTTTTTGAAGCTTTTAAGAGAGATTCTCACCCTTGAATCAAGAAGGGGATTACTCCACCATTGAAGGGTTAATTTGGAGCTCAAGAACAAGGAGAAAACCAAGGTATCAAAACTGGTGAAAAATCGATTGCACCAAGAGTTGAAGGAAAAATGACTTTTTCTTAGGAATTTTTACCTTAGAAGGAAGAGGAGACTCCAAGCTTCACATTGGTGCCATTTTCTATTCAAATGGGGAAAACCCATGGAGATCAACTTCATCCTTTTGGAATTTCGAAAAGAGGGGATGATAGAGGAAGATGAGAGGAAGAAGAATATGTGAATTGTTTTTGATTTGGAGCCCAAATGGAGCTTGGGCATGGCATTGAAGTTGGAGTAGCCATTGGAGGAAGGGGAGGAAAAATCGGGGCTTAGGGAAGAATAGGGAGCCGGCTGGGAAGAAAGAGAGAGAGGAAAGAGAAAGGAAAAAGAGAAATGAGAGGAGAGAGAGATTGGTGGGGGTATAAGTGGTCTCTCTATTTTTTTGCTTTTGACTTAATTAATTAGTTAACTAGTCATGTGTGAGTGAGCTGTCTACATTAATAAAACCGGCCCACTAATGTATACACGCTGGAGCGTTTTTCGTCTTTTAACAGAAAACGCCCGTTCATTTAACTGTTTAAAGTCACGTTTTCGGGTTTCCTCGAAAAACGTGCTTTAAGACGTCGTTAGCGTTTTAACGCATTGTTTGGATCCGTTTCTTCCGGAATTTTTCCCACATGTTCTTAATGTGTAATTAAGGTATACAAATATATTTATAACCCTAATGAAGGTTATTTACCCCCTAGAATAATTATATACGCGTTTTCACGTTTTGTGACTTTTACGCATTTACTTTTTCTTTTTGGTTTTCATTTCTTCACCAATGATCTTAAGGGCTTAATTAGCCTTAGAAAATCATAATTACACAATTAATTAACACATTAAGGTTTGGGGTATTTCAATCTACCCCCCTTAAAAGAACTTCGTCCTCGAAGTTCACACTTCCCTAGCATCATTTGAATTAGAACACAGGGACTACCTGAAAATAAAACTTCCATAACAACATATTTTACATCACAACCTCGGACTTAACGGCCCGGGTAACACATTCACATCCATACATAACATAACATAACATAACATACTTACATGATAACCTCGGACTCAACGGTCTGGGTATCTTATCAACATCTGTACTTACATAACAACCCTTAGACTCTTCGGTCTGGGTAACAGAACAACATTTAGACACTTAGGTCTTGATAACATAACAACCTTTAGACACATAGGTCTAGGTAACATAACACTTTCAGAACTCAACCACCTTAGGACTCAAGGTCCAAATAATAATCATTACACATACCACACAACATGTCATAGCATGTATATCAACCAGAAATACCTTTTCCATCTCTTCATGGGCTCGAGACCCATGTTGAGTACATATACACTGTGATCCCGCAGAACCCGGTCGCGATGGACACCTTCTGGTCCCCGTTCCTTTGGGAGGTCAAAACAATCACGTACATCTTTAAAATATACATCTCATGTCACCGGTCCGAAGACAAAGGCTCATACGTCCTCAGCTCGTGAGCAAGTAATACGAAAATACCTTTTATTAGGTTAAGTAGAATGAAATCTTTTGTTGGAAAGTACCAATTGAAAATCCCTTTTACAAGGTCAAGTAAAAGAAGTCCTTCCTTTGAAAATACTACTTAAGAATCTTAGAAATATCAATTGAAGTCTTGAGAATACCAATTGAAAATTTGCAACACCAATTTAAATATCTTTTGAAGACGTCATACAACTCCAAGTCCAATTGTTGTTAACTGCCTCTTATTTTTGACGTGGTTATTTGTGACCACTTATAGGAGTTTCAAGAATCATCCAACCTTAATGTGATCAGCATCAGTGTTGAACTATCTTTCCACCACAATTTGTGTTCGGCTTCCCTTGATCTCATGATAATCAAGTTTCACCTCCCACTTCATTTTCAAACAACAACTAATTCAAGCATATACCATTTTCTATCTTTTAATCCATCTAGTCATAATCATTACATCTCCAAGGGATAGAACTCCGTCTATCAATCATCACCCAAATTCAACTTAATCCAAATTACCTAGGGAATTTAATTCTTACTAGGTTCTATATCGGTTTCATATCTCTTCATAGATCACAATACTGTATGTATATATATATCTACATATATATTTTTTTATCAAAACATAATACACAATATTACATTTAGTATCATATGAACATATACTGTCGGGGTTTTAGTTCCCCGGGAGTTTCTTTGCTCCCTTATACTTATACTTTCACACACATCTGTTAACAAAATAACACACTTATCACAATGGTATTCGCATCTTCTGTGCGCAATTACCACGATTCAACCATGAATGAATGCGTATATTTATGTAACACACGCACCAATCATCAGAACAATCATTTTGTGCTATGCACACCATAGTTCACGTACACTTGTACGGTAAAACACACTAAGCGGTTCGCGCTCTACCCCCCTTAAAAGGGATTACGCCCACGTAATCAATTACTGAACATTGGTTAAAAATGTTCTACCATCGTGAAGTGCTTTATCTCCACGCGGTCTGTTATACAATGTGTTCTGGTTAGAGGATCTTAACCATACTGGCGGTTTAGTCCTTTAACCAATAATCCTCATTGGAGTTTATTTAACTCATAACCGGTTTCGGTTCTGGCATGTGGGGCTTCTAGGGGTTATTAGTTAGCCATCCACTCATATTCACTACGCACATCCAACACTAGAATTGCTGGCTCACTAGTTTCTACTGCGCAACTCTAGATAGCTTTAGAGTTTAATTTGCCCCTTACGTTATTCTTACTGTATTGCACATCCCCGATTATCACCTTCATCTTGGCAATAACGGTTTCTCAACCGACGCGTGGTATCACTTACCATGAGCGAACTCGGTGAGTTACAAACTTCCTATCCACTTCCATGATAATTTACTGTATTCACAATGATTTACTTGATTTCTTCTGACTTATTGTCGGTTGAATTTGAGCTACTACCTAATGAGTAGTACTCCTTCAGTGATTGCCAACACTTGAGGTATATTCCATACCGATATTTAATGTACCATGTTACTGTAGTCACTTATTGTTAATCAAGTATTCTTTCCTTGGTACGACCTTGCATTTCCTATGCTTCGGTCCTATAACGTTATAAGTCATTTGCTGTTCAACCACAGTTAACATCTTCCAACTTCCTAGCTATCTCACTCGATCATTACCGCGCAAGGGTAATACCAAAACACTCAGTCATATAGAGTGTAGAGGCGTAAACTCTTGGCAGTAAATCTCTTATGCGATTGCAAAAGGAATCCATACTGTGTTCCACTGAGCTTCTTATCTCGTAATACTGGCTTACTGCCTAGTTACTTGCTATCACTTTTCGTTTAACAATACTTATACAACGGTCGCTCACTGCGCACCGTGCTCTTACCCCTTGTATAACCCTCACTTACATGATATTTACTGTCACATTTCCTTCCACACATATATTTACATCATTCGTATTATGGTTCGTCATTCATTTGGATGATTACTGAATGCTCCTTAAGCGTTGCTTATTCGAGTTACAAGCCGGCGTTATTCAGCTCGGTGCTTCACTTTGTACATACATGCTATTAAACTAACTGCTCTCTCGCAATAATAACATAGTCCATCTTTAACATATTTCTTGTACTTGGTTCACACAACTACCGCTCCTGCGGTTTCACAATATCGAGAGGTATCCCCACTCTTAAGCAGTGGTTCGTTCTCCGCTCTGTTTACTCGTATCACATAAACTTCTACAATTGATTAAATTTATATAACATATCTTGTTTGTGGCTTATAAGCCTTATTGCCTTGAGCCCTACTCACTGTAGGCTGTCCACACACATTTACTTCTCCAAACAATATTACATGGTTTAGTGGTCGTATTGGGCTCCATGACAAGGCCGTAGCATCACAGTACCTTTCATGGGATGCCCCTTCAAGGATGTCAGACTTCCTCCTGACGACTTATGCTTAGGCTAGGTGTTAGTCTCAACCTTTGCATTTCTGTCATGTTATTTCGTTCAACCACTGTTGATCCAAACACCTTTTAAGGACAGCTCCTGGGTGTCACTAGGTTATGCCATCACATCTGGCTTGCACTTATTGGTATGTTTAATTTACTACATAGCCTTGCGTTCTTGGTTGGGTTAAATATCTTCTTCCAATGAGATCGATATCTTCAGATAGTCTATGTGATCATTCCGGGAGTCTTATCCCGATCGTTGCACATCAACGTGTCCATAGTAAGCATCTGCCTCACCAGATACAGGCTGGGTATTTACTCCAGCTATTACGTTCATCCTTCAGGATTCTTAAGACATATATGATGTCTTTACTTGTCAATCAATGCCCTTTGCACTTCCCGATTCTTAAACATTTCCTTGAAATAAACTCACTAATTCCTTTAGTCTCCTTAACTTAACTGAGTTCCTTTACTTCAACCATTCGATGTAATCCATTACTCTTGTTTGACTTTCACTGCGGACCGTAGTATGGAGTCGACTACTTCCCGTATTCCAGACTTCACTCGTATACACATGTGGGGTACCCTACTGATACATTGCTACTTACCCGACTAACTCGTAAGAAGGTCTGTCAGGCCCACAAGCTCCTAACGGAGTGCGGTCGTCCCACCTTACAGTTGGTACACTCGTAGTGTCCGTCACACGCTTAGGTGAAGTATTCTGTTGTCAACTCCCTTATATTATTCTACGATAATATGCATTCTGTGCTTCCCGAACTTAATCAAGGGAAAGTTATCCACTATTGTATTATTATGAACTCCATCCATTCCCTCGGGTTGCTACCCTTGGGTTTACCGGTTTCCGTCCGGTTATTTAAGAGTAAACTAGGTGTAACTTACCTACCATGTGGCACTGAGGCCGGTGTAGGTCCTCTGGTTTGGTTTAAAAGAAGGTTAGAAATAAAATGGGTTTGAAAGAAAATTTTGGTTTTGAAAAAGAGTTTGAAAATAAATTTCAGTTTGAAAGAAAAATTCTCGTGGTTTCACAACATTTTCTAGCCTTAACCAAGTCTAGCTTCTTGCTGACTGGTGTACTTCCAATTACAGGGGTCAGGCTGTTAAGCCTTTCCACGGTTATGATGTTCTCACCTAACTTCATGGTACTTTACTAAGTACTTTGTAGTTGTCAAAATTTTCCCGCACAGCCTTGTTGTAGTAGCACTTGCCATGGCAAGTGCGCCATGCTAACTGGCTGTCGGATCAATACACACTGGTTGCGGTATTGCTTTCATCCGTACTGACGTCAGTGGCCTTGTTGGCCCTTACTTTGATCTTACGATCTTAATAATAAATCTTCTGGTACTTCTCACTGTTTGCACATGACAACCATCAACTAGGGTGTTTCCCATTCTAGGAGACTCCCTTTTCTTAGTATCGTTTCCTCACGTTTATACTGTTGCTGTTTTAGTTAACATTTGTGATCCCGTAGACACTCGCATCTCGGGTTTCTTTACTTCACTTCTCCATTGTTGCACGATTGGTGCTTTACAAGCTGGTTGTTCTCGACTGCTCCGCATGTTGACCCAGGTTGCTGGAAATTCTATTCCTCTATGCATAAGATTCTCCACTTTTCGCTATTAAATGCGGCAACCATTGTTCAGATGGATACTGTCTTCGGGATTCACATCTTTCAGAATCTACCGTATGACAGGTTCTCCGTACTTACAAAGGTAAATATCAACTGCCAGATCGGGTTTTCCCGAGTAAGAGATGACTTCCATCTCTCTAGCGTTTTTCTCAAGTTATAAATAGGGTTTGTGGAGGGCGGTGTATATTGTAGGTTTCCAGTATTCACTGGTACTCCTAACTAGCGTATTTCTCACGCTATCACTGAAATACCCCGAACTTAAATGTAGGGATTAAAATTAATCTAATACGTATTTAAGGACCTAATGGTACCTAACTAATACTAGTAAGGAAAAATAAATCCAAAAGAAAGAAAGAAACGCTTTAAAAGTGGAAAACGCTAAATAAGCGTTAAATAACCATAGGAGGTATGAGACCCCGGTTAGAGTATTATAGGGATTCTAAAGGTTTAATAAGACCTAAATAATATGGGAACAACTCCCGAAGAAAACGGATCCTTAAAACGGATTAAAATCACTAACGAACCTTAAAGCGCGTTTTTCAAGGTAACCAGGAAAACGTGCCTTTAAGTGGGTCAAATAGACTCGTAACAATTTTGGTCAACTAAATAATCATTAATAATATTAGTGAAGCTTTAGGACCAATAAAATCATAAAACGAGGAATTAGTAAAAACTGTCAAAAACGGGAAGTTGTGGGGTTGAAACATAAATAACCAAAACTTATGTGTCCACTTTTAAAATAAAAAGTGAAAGTTGTGTGAGTGTGAGCTGTACTAGCTGATGGGCTTTCCCCCCCTCTCTCTCACACTCTCTCACACACTCACTCTTATTTACAAAACAACAAAATAATTAAAACCAAAAAGTAACTACACTACTTTACCCCACACTCTCACATTCTCTCTCTCCTATCCCTATTCTCTCTTCTCTCACTTAATAACCCATCTCCCTCACTCACTCTCTTCTTCCTCCTTCTTCCATGCGACATCAATGGGGAATTAGTAAACCCCCACAAAATACCACCTTCTCTCCTCTTGTAACCCCTTCAAACCTCTTCCAAAAATTATAAAAACTACACCATTGGAATCCTCTCACCAAGTAGAGCATTTCTATCCTTTCAAAATTCGAAAAAGGAGCACTTTCATCTCCATGGGTGTGGAGCTTTTGGAGCTTCAAGACCACCATTAGAACCACCTTCTTCTCCTTGTTCCTTTGAGGTAAAAATATTCTCAAAACTCCATTTGTTTTCCTAGCCATAAAGGCAAAACGAAAATCTAGCTAAAACCTTGTTGGTTCCTCTTGTACCCAGCCGATTTTGGCACTCTTGGAAGGTGGGAACATTATTCTTGAGCTATTCCAAACAGCACTTGTACCCTTGGAAGGTAATGAATTTTCTAAACCCTAAAACTATATTAAATCAAACAATGGTTAGGGTTAGTTTTTAGTATTGAAGTGTATACATATATGTGGGCTGTAGTGTAGAATCTTGGTTGCTAAGCCGGTGGGAAGAGAAGAGGAAGGAAAAAGAGAGGAGGAAGAAACAAGAAGAGAAAAACAACTAGAAGAAGAAGAAGGTAAATCACATTCCCTTGTGTAGTTAGTAATGTGTGTTGCAACAGATTTTGAGAAGTAAAATAAGTAATGTGTATGATAAGGAGTAGTGAGTATATTCTAGTATAAGTAGAAGAGCAATGTAACAGTTTTGAAGCCTTTTTAAATGATGTTTAAAAGCTTGGGAAAACATTGGGTATTGAATGTATATGTGCAGGAATTTTTAATAGTGTTTTAGTATTGGTATTTGTGTATGGGAGCTTGTATATTGATGTTGTGTATGAACAAGTGAGATGATGTTAATGTGTGAGGAAACATTGCGGTGAGAGTGTATAAGAATTGTAGGGGAGACTATGTCGAATTTTATCCAGGAATTTGAGGACTTAGATACATTTGGAACAGATTTTGGAAAGTTAAAATGAGTGTTTGTAGCTTGTAACAGATTTTGGATATGAGTTGTAAATGGGAAGGGATTAGGTTGTGAGTAATGTATTTTGGATGCTAGGAGTAGCATTAGTTGAGGAAGTAATGGAGGTTAGAAGTTGAGTGATAAATCGGTAGCATGGTAGTGGAAACCAAAATCTGTAGCAAAGTGTAAAAATGCCTTGGAGAAGTTAGGGAAAAACTAGTGTGTAGGAATTGGTAAATGAATGTTGGACTTGGGTATAGATGGTACAATTGCTTGGAAGTGAATTGGCAAAGTAAGAAGAGGTATTTGGGATGCTAGGAGTGACATTGGTAGAGGAAGTATTGGATGGTAGAATGGAGTATGAAAATCTGTAGCATAAGAGGAAAGAAAACTATTGTAAGTGTTGAAAGAAAGTGAGAGAAATTGTGTATGTGGATTTAGGAATGAGTAGGGAATCGATGGATGAACTGAGGTGTATTAAGAGGTTTATTTAGTGGTAAAACATGTGGGATTGAGTGTAGGAACAATGGGAAGTAATGGGTAAAAGAGAGGACTGAAAACAGAAACGAAAATGCAAATACTGGGCTGGACCGAACTTGCGACCGGACTTGCAAGTTCGGTCGAGCCCAGATTTACAAAGACGGGAATGCTTCAGGAATGGACCGAACTTGCGACCGGACTTGCAAGTTCGGTCGGACCAGAAAATTCTTCCGTCAGTAACCTTCTGGAATGGACCGAACTTGCGACCAGACTTGCAAGTTCGGTCGGCCAGAAAAATTTCCGTCGAGTAAGCTACTAGAATGGACCGACCTTGGGACCGGACTTGCAAGGTCGGTCGGCCCTGTAATTCTCCAGCGAAATTCCTTACTGACTTGGACCGAACTTGCGACCGGACTTACAAGTTCGGTCGAGTCATACAAAAAAAAAATTTAATTAAATTAAATAATAGGTATATATATATATATGTATGTATATGTATACCCACCTATACATATGTGCATATATACGTAAGTAAACCATTGTTAAGTAATTAGGAATAAGTAAATTAAATATAAGTATTGTAATGCAAGACTTAGTAGGTATGGATTAGTAAACGTAAGAGTAATCGGGTTAAGTTAATGATAGATAGATTAATCATTCAACTGTATATATATATAATAGGATATGATTTGTGAACACCGGAGGAACGTTGGGATACAAGTACAACGGTGAAAGGTATGATTTCTTCATGCCCTGTATCCTAATCTGGTTACCCCGATTTGTGTGCTTATTAGATCACCTAAATAAGATAAATGCATGAATCAGACTATATTGCACTTACCTGTGCTTGACTTATGTTGTTCTCGATATTTATTGTCTTGATCACTTGTTTGTATAATTCATGAAATGTATGAATGATGACGACTTGTATTCGAATCTTGTATGGTACTTAAGTGTTGTATTGTATTTTGTATAAATGGGTATTGAGCATAGTAATTGTGTACGTGGCTTGTATGAATGACTTCTGCTAATTCCTAACTACCTAACTCCTAACTTAAGTGAGTAAACCGGAATGAGTAGAAGTCTGATATAGCT
Source organism: Limonium bicolor (assembly GCA_023374045.1). Lineage (NCBI taxonomy): Eukaryota > Viridiplantae > Streptophyta > Magnoliopsida > Caryophyllales > Plumbaginaceae > Limonium > Limonium bicolor. The sequence continues at coordinate 210,556,927 of CM041780.1, forward strand.
TCGGCCACGCGTGAGGATGCGGAGTCACAAGAGGTTGGCTGCAATTCCTGACTCTTAAACTGGTCCGCGGCCCAAATCCCTTAAATGGGTAGCATCCAGGATTGGTGAGTCAAGTAAATCCCGGAGGTGGGACGGAGTAGTCCCCAGGGCCGGAGGTCCCGACGACTTAACTTGAGTAAGAGTAAGAGTAAATAAGTATGGATCTGTAAGTATGTATGAGTATGAGTATGGATGCGTAAGTATGAAATAACGAGTAAAAGAGTAATCTCCACCCGATTAACCCGGGTGGACCAATGAAGCAAACAAGAAATGTATATTGTGTATGTAATGTGTATGTGTAATTCGGAAAAAGGTAAGTATGTATTGAATGGTTTATGTTGTACTTCTTGTATGTAATGAAGTGTATGTGTGTGTGTATGTCTTGCGTAATGTATTGTAATATTATGTATAAGAGCATGTATGCATGTATGTTTGAATGAAATCAACCGCATGTATTCGACCAAGTGGTCGGCGTACCCTCACTAGTACGCGGGGTATGCGGTTATCATGCGCAGCGAAAGCTGACCCCCTAGGGGGAACGTTTTTAGTGTGCAGGTACCCGAAGCGGATGTGGTCAAGGTAAGAGACCGGCGGCACACCCCTGTACTTAGAAAGTAAGTAGTGGTGAGGAATGGGTAGATGTAGAATCTTAGTGAGTATGTATGAACTTGGAAGAGATATTATAATTGTATAAGGATCCTAGTAGACTCGGTTGAGTATATTGTATTGTATGGATTATGGGGGAGTAAGGATTGAATGGCGCATTGTTGTATTTGATTGATGAATGGAGTATGTATTATAGATGTGTAGTACTCGGGATTCCGGTCCATCAGACCGATGCTGTAAGCAGTAGTAGTAGCCTTGTTAGCCACGTGGGTGGTTAACGGCATTGTATCACCCATTGTATGTAAGTAAGTATCCGCTGCGTGTATCTGATGTGTAAGGAGATTGGACGGTAAGCATGTATTAATGGTAGGGGTGTTACAAAAAGTGGTATCAGAGCGAAGTGTCGCTCTGATGACTGGAAATACCGAGTTTAGGGAATACCGAGTTAGGAAGTAGAAGCTTAGGGCTAAGGGCTGAGTGTTAGCATTAGAGATATGCTGGTTAGGAACTCCCGGTGAGTACCGGATACCTACAATACCAGTCCCGCCCGCCGCAAACCCCACTGTATAACTTGGGAAAGGACGCCAGAGAGAAGAAAAGTCTTCTCATACTCGGGGGAACCCGATCTGGCAGTTGTGAAGCAATCACACGGTAAACAAGAACCGACATATGGTAGATTCCAAGAACTGAGAGTCCCGGAGATGGATTCCGGTTGACCCACAACACCCGTACTTAATAGCGATAGGAAGGGCACTCCAACCACGAGGAGGCCACAACTTACAACAGCATGGGGCGACGTGCTTAGCAGTCGCGAAGCCTAGCTAGTCAACCAACAGCAGGACAAAAGCACTAACCGTGCAACAGAATGAAAAAGGGAGCAGTAGCGGGACCGAGACACAAGTCTACGGGATAGTAATACTTGGATAATACCACCAACGGTATGCTAGCCGACTAAGGACATAGTCGGAAGCGGTTAACTCCAAAACTATAATGCCATTAAGGTTGCAGTACCTTGGCAATAAGCTCAGACAAATACAAGAACAACCATGAGATACAATCCCAAAGGACTACAAGCGTAGTACCTAAACGAGGAAGGCTCAGTAACCACCACAAATGTGTGGGAACGAGCCACAAGGAACGACACTAAATGAAATACCCCAAACCTAAGTATGCTAAGTAAACATCAAATCATGATGTATTAAGGCTAAAATATGCCTTAGAAAGATTGGTAGATAATTTAAACCAAGGAAAACACAAGGAAATGCCTTAAGGGCAATTAGGGCAAAAATGTGCTCTAAGCTTGGAGAGACTTGGGTGAGTACCCAAATATCATGATAAGACCTTAGTAATATTCTAATGGTCATTTTAAATCAATTAGCAAAGAAAACCAAACTTGAAAACAAGTTAAAACACAAAATGTGCTTTAAGAAGTCTTAAAGCACATTTTTGAGAAATTGTCTTAGAATTGAGTTTTGAGTGGCTAAATGTCCATCATTACTCTTTAATCAACATGTGTACTAATTAGTATCACATTAGGAGGTCTAAATCAATGGGAAATCAAAAATTTCAGAAATATGTGCACTGATTAGTGAATAGTGCCAAATAGTGACTAGTTTAAGTTTTAATCAATATAAGCTAATTAGTTGGTCAACAAAGACCATGACTAGCCATATTTAAGATGGGGGCCGGTTTTCTAAGGGATGAGTCACCATAGACTTCATCAAATAAGGAAGAAAAGAAGAGATAAGTAAAGAAGTTACTATTTGCTTTATTAAAGCAAATATCTTACCTTAGCCTACCTTTTCTTCTTCTCTCTCTTCATTTCTCTTCTCCACACGATTTCTTCTTCTCTTCTTTTGCTCCAAACCGAGAGAGCTTCATTCATGGGTGCTCCACCTTCAATCACTTGCCAAATACAACTCCAAGCTCCAAATCCAAAACAAATTGCATATTTGTCTTAGTTAGGTCAAGACCTATCTTTCTATCTTTTCAAATCATTCAAAGCTCCATTTTGGTGCCATGAGAAAACTCCACTGATGGGGGAAAATCAAGTTTGAAGAGCTCATTAGCTTCTCCATTCTCTTAAGGTAAAGAAAATGTAAGAAAAACCATGTTTCCATCATTCCTTGTACATGGCCGAAAATTCCTTCTCATGGGGCTATGTTTTTATGCCTTGTTCTAGCTTGATTTATTCACCAAGGACTAGTGGAGGTCCTATTTCATTCAATGCCAAAGTCTACCTTGAGACTTCAAAGGTAATCATCCACTTTTATGCCTTAGAACACATTTCTAACCTAGGTTTTCATTCCTTGAGGTTAGTGCATTGTTTAGTACTCATATGAGTCCTTAAATATTGATTAGAACATTGGCAAAAGGAATTTAAGTGGTGGCCGAGATCTATGCAAGAAGAAGGCCTAAGGAGGAGATTAAGATAAGCTTGAGAAAACAAGGTAAAATGCTTACCTAATGGTGATTTAAGATTAAGGAATGAGTTTTAGATAAATACCAATGTGGCTTAGAGCTTACATTGGGTATTGGGTTATATAACCTAAGGAAAAAGAACTTAAACAAGCTTATGAACTTGTGATTAAGGAGCTAATGAGAATGAGTTAGTAATATAAGGTTAAGGTGGATTTTAAGAGCATTATAACTACTATGAGATTGATGAGTGTATTTGCAGGTTGAAAGCTTATATATGTGGGAAATTCAGTGTTTAAGTTTAAGTCATTTAAGGGCCTAAGAGCCATGTCATTTAAGAGCCTTAGTGCTATGCAATATAAGATTATTGCAATATATTGAGTTTGTTACGAATGAGTTGGTTTGGGTGATGAGATATGATGAGAAAGAACTTGAGGTGTGTGAGATGGTTAAATGAGGAAAATAATGTGTTTGGGCATGCTATGATGCTAGAGGTGCTATGGCAAAATTTGAGTAGAAAATAAGTGTTTAGGCGATGGTGGTGAACTAATATGACCTAGGATTTACTAGGAATCATTATAAGGAATTTGAGTGGAGATTAGTTAATTAAGGAGTCCTTGAGGTTTAGGATGACCTAGAGATGTCTAGGAGGAGTTAGAGGAATGGTGAGTGTTTTGAGCACACCAAAATCATGAGATGAGGAATATAAGAAGTGTGCATAAGATTAAGGAGAAGGTGTAATGATTAAGGTGTTTTGAATATGTTCTAAGGGAATTAATGACTAAGGAAGTACTAGGAAGTTTTAGAGGTTGCCTTGATGAAAAAGGGGTAAGATAAAGTGTGGTAATGAGTTATAATGACTTAGGCATTACCTTGGAGGATTTAAGAATCAAGAGAATGTAATTGAGCATGTAGGACTTAGGCAAATGTTGGTAAACAACTAGGAAGGAAATAAGGTGTTGGTGGATGGAAGCTTAAGCTTAGGAAGGAACTTTAAGTAGGTGCATAAAAGGATTTTCGATGGTGAAAGATGCTTGTGAGATGATGTTATAGTGGTGAAGAAAACATTTGGCATAGTGGTTACTTTAGGTATGAACCACCACCTAGAACCTAGAGGAAAACGTTACAAGTGTTAGCATTATTACAAGGAAAATGCATAATGACTAAGGTGGATCTTGGTGGATGATTTAAGGTATTTAAAGGAGGGCTTAAGGTGTATTTGAGGTGCCCAAATGAGGTTATAACATATTAGAATATATGAGGAGAAGTTTGGAGTTGAAAGAGAATTTAGAAACAAGTTTCTAGAGCCGACCGGCCTTGGGACCGGACTTGCAAGGTCGGTCGGGCTCTGTTACACTACCGGAAAATGTTTCTGGAATGGACCGGACATGGGACCGGACTTGTCAAGTCCGGTCGGCATGAATTTTGTACGGTAATAAGTCTCTGGAATCGACCGGACATAGGACCGGACTTGTAAGTCCGGTCGGAGTGAATTTTCCAACGGTAAAAGGGTACTGGAATGGACCGGACTTGGCAAGTCCGGTCGGTAAGTCCGGTCGAGCCTAAAAACAAAAAAAAAGAGAAATTTTGAATTCTAAGAATGGCAATGGGTAATAAGGTATGCCTTTGGTAGGGTAGTAATGATTGAGACCCTAAGAACTTAAGAGATTAAGTTAAGTTAAGTATAAACTTGAAAGTTTAAGATTAAGTTTGTAAGATTAAGAGTAAGACCTAAGAGGTGTTAGGTGGGGATCATTAAGGAATTAAGTAAGTTAAACAAGTTAAGTAAGTCATATTAAGTTAAGTGATTAACAACCTAAAACTGAATGAATGTTTTAGGACTTGGGAGTTTGGACTCCGGAAGAGAGTAAGCAGCCGAACGACCAACGGTGAACGGTACAGTTCTCTTGTGACCTGCTTGCTAACGAGGTGTCCCTCGGCTTGTGTGCTATTTGTTTTGTGTGCTCACCAAACAAGATAAAGCATGCAACCGGAACATATTATATATATTTATTGTTGTGTGATGTTTGAAAACTAACACAACATACCGTGAGAACTTACTAACCAATGTTTAGTAAGGAATTGAGTGAGACTAAGGAACGCCCCCTAATAAGGGACGATATGAACCGAAAGAGGTTAACCAACAAACATGGTCTTGAGATAACTACTAACTGGAACTTGAGTGAGGAAACCCGGGACCGATCTCCGGTCATGCATGCTAAGAAAAGGGGGTCGGTATCTATAGCAGATTCACTTCCGATTAAGGACTAGTCCTCGGACTAGTAGCCTTGGGTCGGTTGGCCGGCCCGGCTACATTGGACATCCAGTCCAAGGTAGGTGGCTTTAAGATGGCGTGGGGGGATCAAGCCTACATCCCCAACAATTTAAGAATGTTGTTTATTGCCGGTAAGTGTCCTGCTGCTGGCTAGGGTTAACCAAGCCCTACAAAAATAAACAACGAACTAAGGGCTAACCTGCTCCCAATGAGAGAACGGTTGGCATACTTAAAGTAATGTTAAGATAAGTTGCAACCATTCCTTTTTAAAGGATGGTTTGTATTGTTAAGATTAAGATTAAGGTAAGGTTAAAATGAGTTGCAACCATTCCCCTTTAAAGGATGGTTTGTATAATTAAGATTAAGATAAGCGACTTCCACTCCTTATTAAAGGTTGGTTGTTTCTCAGTTTAAGATAAGACTAAGATTGAGGTGAGATAAGGATGGACTAAGATTAAGAGGGAACATTACTTAAGGAGTTAAATAACTAACTCTCTAATTAAGGGAACGCATTTAAGTCGTTCGTTGTGTGTGAACTTTGATTGTTCATATTTGGATTATTGTTTACAGCATTTACTATTATGTTGTGCATATAATCAACCTCCATGCTATCAACAATTAGTCATCGTAGCCACGTTAGCTTGGGGGCCATGAGGGGATCGTACCAGCATTCGTGCTGACCCCCTTTGGGGGCTGTTTTTACTACACAGGTACATCAGGAAGCGGCCGTCGTAAGAGTAAGAAGAGGATACAAGTGTTAAGGATTAAGTGTGACCTACGAGTTGTGCATGTACACTCGTATGGCAATTGAGTTAGTAAGATGTATAGGTTGTTGAGAGGATTGTAAGAAGAATGTGTATTTGGTTAAGGTTGTTATGTACTAATGTTCGGTATGTTCTGTAGTCAGACCGTGGCAAGGTCCTGGAGTGTAAAGAATTCCGCTGTGACATGTATATATATATGCTGTTAAGTTGCGAGACCACATTGGGATTGAGTTGGGGTGTTACAAAAAGTGGTATCAGAGCTTAGTTACGCTCTGAAGACAAGAAATACCGAACTTAGAAGAATGATGAGGTTGAGATTGAGTTATGGGTTAAGGGTTGAGAGATAGAGTGTGAGGTGCGTTAGCCAGGACTCCCCGGTGTTTATCGAATATCCATAGTACCTAGGCCCGCCCTCCACATCCCTAACCCTAAATATGTGGAACAAACGCCAGAGAGAAGAAAGTCTTCTCTTACTCGGGGAAACCCGATCTGGCAGTTAGCTAACGGTAAGCAATACGAGAAACAACTTGTTGTACAACAGTTAAGGAGAATTGGGAGATTTTTAATGGAGCGCATCGGCGAAACAGGCGCTACCAATGGAACCTTACCAGTAAAAGAACGGTAATTACCGGCAACATGGGTCGACATGCTACGCAGTCGAAATAACCCGCAATACCAATGATAAGGAAAGCACTACGGGTGCAATAGAAAGGAAAAAGGGAAACGACATGAGTACCGGACAGCGGTCCGAAGGAGCATAACAGTATGATAATACAGAGCATGAGGATTGAGATTACTGGAAAGTCCAGTTAAGAACCGGGAACTCCAAACCCCGTACAATGAAAAAGGTTGCAAACCTGCTAGACATAACACGGATAACGGTGGAAACACATATAAATTGTGTACCAAAATAGGACTACCGTGTAGTGCCTAAAGGAGAATCATTACCGAGTAACCACAACAAAATGTGTGGAGACAGGAGCGAGCATTAAGACATAACAAAATATTAAGGGGTTCTCTCAGAAAGAGGAACGCCCTGATAAATGACAGTACTGTCAAACTACAAGGAAACTGCCGGATGGTCGATTATCCAAAAATAAGAGATCATTGAGGGAGTCCCGAGGACTACCAATTACATGGAAATTAGAAGGAAGTTTCACTTCCAATGTGCCTTGTACCAATAACCCATCCTGCCTGGCGCACTTGCCATAGCAAGTGCTACCACGGTTAAGCTACACGGGAAGCCATCATGACAGGATAGGAGAGCGCTACAGTTGTAACACTTATTAACACCGGATTGTAAAACCATAAGAACAGGAAAATAGGACCTTGGAAGGGCCTGACGGCCTGACCATGATGAGATGAACCGACACATCAGCCAGCAGGGAGCTGAGCTTAGATGAAATACTCAACCATATAAATACTAGCAACGGTATAACCCACTATAACAACGACCGACAGTATGGTAAGAACACTAATCTCAAACTTCAAGGGGAAAACCTAAGAGATTGCTCGGTATCGCGAGCAAAAACACTATATAAGCAATGATATACAAGGGATGTATTATAAGATACTATTGAGACAGTTGAAGCATCGACTTACAACGAAAACGGGATAAGACTCTCAGAGTGACCATTAAGGACACCAATAACAACATTCTTCAATGAAGATGTTGGAAAACCCAGAAATCAAGGATAAAAGAGATAAACATAAGCTATAACCTACTAAGAATTAAAGTCGTACAACCCTGGAAAAGGAAAGCTCAGAGGACTACCCCCACAGAGCGGGCATAGTCGAGCCGAACAAACTGATGAATGACAGCTAGTACTGTTCGTCTAACTCATTAATACCCAAGTATGATTGATCATCAATGGGTGGCGTAGTCAACGGAAGTTGAACGAAGCGTTGAGATAGAAGTATAAGATGCCAGGAGGATACCCAACTTGGACACCGTAAGGCAAACGCCTAATACGAACTTATCCTTAATTGCAAAAAGACATAAGTCTAGTAAAAGGACAGTATTGTCAAAGACATTAAGTGACCTCAGATCACCTGAACAACTTCCATAGCAGGAAGCAGGATGTAACAACTTACCATAAAACCCGATACTACATTTAGTATGTAACCTAATGACTGATGGTGTTCCAAGGGACCAGAAGTTTATGAGGATAACCTACAGATGAGTAAGAGTACAAATAATGAACTGAGACATTAAGCACTAAGAGCCTACGAGCCAAGGATGTTAACCACATCAGAGCCCGAGGCGCAATAAGTTATAAGAGAGCTTGTGTAAGCCAAGAAAGGGTACCAATGAGAATATTGAGATAATGCTAAGGACAGGAGCGGAGAACGAACCATGCCTTTTAGGGTGGGGATACCTCTCCTTGTTGTGAGGCCATGAGTGGGAATGAACCCCTCAAAAGGGCTTTCACATATTATAGATAAAATACACTTTATTTAGAAGATGGGAACTATGAACCTTGAGATTACCTTAGAACATACCTGATACACTTGAGTAATAAGGTAGGTTGCAGAGATAGACCCCATATCCGACACCAGGATGTAAGAATTAGTGATCGTCAGAGATAAACACCGTGACTGCACATTATGGCACGTCAATTAATCAATGCTCAGAAGAGCTTGTGATTCAGAGGATGGCATCCTCAGTAACCAGTTGAACTACATGGTAGATAACATCACTAAGGATGAGAGAAAGTGAAAGAAATTAGCTTACTTACGAATCTGAGATTGGAGCATAACATCTTCATATCAAGAGTCAACTATCTTACAACACGGTACGACAACCGCCAATACCGGAATGAAAGAACTTCCAGTGTGTTTACACCAAGAAGGGATTGAGTATAAGTTAAGACATTAGAATAAGTGAGTAAGAGGTTGCACCATTAATGGGCAACATGGTAAAGGCCAACTACCACGGTAGTAGTGGTCGTGAGTACAATAGTTAGATAAGTGGATTAAGTCATGGTGCGCGGTAAGGCGACCATTATGTATGAGCCGTCAAAAATTGACACTGAGGCAATTAGATTTATGAGTTAAGACCAGTATAAGTAAGAAAATAAGATGGTAGACGAACTGAGCATTGATGCCAGTAGTCTGGACCTAGTTAGGTAAGATTTTACAGGAAGCACACTACCCATTCCTTAAGGAACTGGAAGTGCATTCCTAGTAGCATAAATATGAGGAACAAGATAAGAGGCTCTACGAAGAGACCTCAATTATTAAGAGACAAAATCACGACGGAATACAGGAAGGAGCTAGAGCATACCATACCCAAGAACACAGTAAATGGACTTCCCTTGATTAACTTCAAGAAGAACAATAAATGTTATTATGGAACGATGAAAGAGGAGATCGACAACAGAATACTTCATAATTAGCAATAGCTAAACGTGTGACGGACACTATGAGTTTACTAAACGAGACGTGGGACGACTGCACCCCACGGGGGCTTGCAGGCCTGACACACTCATTTATGAGTTAGTTGGGTAAGTAGTAATGTACCAGTAAGGTACCCCATGCATGTGAACGAGTGGTGTAAGGAACACGGGAAGTAGTCGACTCCGTACCACCGACAACGACGCAAGATCAGACAAGAGCAGCTACTACCACAAACAGTCGAAGAGAAGAATTTAGTTGATCCAGTAACGCAAGGGAATCAGAGAACAAATAATTAAGGACTATGAAGTGCGAGAAGCACGAATTGTTAAGTACAGACATTGGACATGTCTTAAGATGTAAGAGGTTAAGACTGTAAAGCGCGATATGCACTAAACAGTAGTTTCAGACTAAGAATCATCCTCAGACCAAAGGTCAGTTGGGGAGAACAATTTAGACATTCGAGGAAATACTAAGAGTATGAGCGTAAGATCTTCAAGGAGAATGGATAGACGAGTTACAACTCATTAAGGCCGTGTATATATAAAGATAACACGTGTCCATTGAGACAATTAGGCCTAAGATTATCAGAGTGGTGCAGCGGAAGCTAGCAGATCACTACCTGTGAGATTAGACCAAACTAAGTTAAGAATACGGTATAAGTACCGTTAAGAATCCTCGATACAGAGACTAGGTCATTTCTGATCGAATTATAAGTAAGATAGATAACGTGGAAGCTAGAATGCCTGGTAAGAATTAGACATCTTGAACTTATGTTCAAAGATCATGTAATGTTGATTACGTGGGCGTAATCCATTTTAAGGGGGGTAGAGCGAAAACCGCTTAGCGTATGTTTGTGTACTGAGTACATAAACTACGGTGTGCATAGCACAAAATAACTTGAGAATATGTTTTATATAAACATTTTGAGATAAACCATGGTTATTGCACACAGAAGATGTGAATACCATACATATTAAGTACCTATCTTGTTAACTCCGGTGTGAGTACAAGTTAAGAGAATTAAGGAAGAGGATTAAGGAGACTTAAGGAATAAGGAATATATGAGGTATAAGTCGATATGAGACTATGTGTGAGATAAGAATAAGATAACACTATGAGATATTATTTGATATGAGCATGAGGAAGGAAGCAGTAATGCTATGAGATATAAGATGGTGAGGGTTGGTATGGGACAGTTATAGAACTTAGTAGAAATTTAGGTCTTGAGGTAATTACTAAGAGATGAATTTGGGATGTTCGATGGACTGAGTCCACACTTTGGAGATGTATTGATTATGATTAGAAGAACTAAAAAGATAGAAAATTGGACATGAGTGAATTATTTGGATGTTTGAAAATGATGGGAGGTGGAACTTGATTTTCTAGGGATCAAGGGAAACCAAACACAAATTGGGGTGGAAGGATAGTTCAACACTGATGCTGATCACATCAGGGTTGGATGAGCCCTGAAACTCCCTACCAGTGGTCACAATTAAATCACACTAAGGATAGAGACCTTAGGATAAAATGAAATTGGAGTTGCTTGTATTTTTAATTAGAGGAATTATTCCTTACATGACCTCGTAAAAAGGATTACCTTTTTACTGAGTCTCGCCATGAAGTCGAGGACGCACGAGCCTTTGTCTTCGGGACCGGTGAATGGGGAGAGCGTGTTTTGTATTCTGGCCCATGGTACGAGGACGAATGAGCCATTGTCTACGGACCGGGACATGGAGAATACGTTGAAGTTATGTGAATGTTTTAATCATCAAAAGGAACAAAAGGAATTTTGAGTGCTGCACATGCTTAAGCATGTTGTGTGATATTTAAGTATGAGAATATGGGGATCCAATGATCCAATGAGATTAAGTATACATAAGTATGATCTATATGATCTAAGGAATGAGGTAAGACATGCATTCTAATAAGAAAAGATGCATGGGAACTTTGGGGACAAAGTTCTTTTAAGGGGGGTAGATTGAAATACCCCAAACCTAAGTATGCTAAGTAAACATCAAATCATGATGTATTAAGGCTAAAATATGCCTTAGAAAGATTGGTAGATAATTTAAACCAAGGAAAACACAAGGAAATGCCTTAAGGGCAATTAGGGCAAAAATGTGCTCTAAGCTTGGAGAGACTTGGGTGAGTACCCAAATATCATGATAAGACCTTAGTAATATTCTAATGGTCATTTTAAATCAATTAGCAAAGAAAACCAAACTTGAAAACAAGTTAAAACACAAAATGTGCTTTAAGAAGTCTTAAAGCACATTTTTGAGAAATTGTCTTAGAATTGAGTTTTGAGTGGCTAAATGTCCATCATTACTCTTTAATCAACATGTGTACTAATTAGTATCACATTAGGAGGTCTAAATCAATGGGAAATCAAAAATTTCAGAAATATGTGCACTGATTAGTGAATAGTGCCAAATAGTGACTAGTTTAAGTTTTAATCAATATAAGCTAATTAGTTGGTCAACAAAGACCATGACTAGCCATATTTAAGATGGGGGCCGGTTTTCTAAGGGGTGAGTCACCATAGACTTCATCAAATAAGGAAGAAAAGAAGAGATAAGTAAAGAAGTTACTATTTGCTTTATTAAAGCAAATATTACCTTAGCTACCTTCTTCTTCTCTCTCTTCATTTCTCTCTCCACACGATTTCTTCTTCTCTTCTTTGCTCCAAACCGAGAGAGCTTCATTCATGGTTCTCCACCTTCAATCACTTGCCAAATACAACTCCAAGCTCCAAATCCAAAACAAATTGCATATTTGTCTTAGTTAGGTCAAGACCTATCTTTCTATCTTTTCAAATCTTTCAAAGCTCCATTTTGGTGCCATGAGAAAACTCCATTGATGGGGGAAAATCAAGTTTGAAGAGCTCATTAGCTTCTCCATTCTCTTAAGGTAAAGAAAATGTAAGAAAAACCATGTTTCCATCATTCTTGTACATGGCCGAAAATTCCTTCTCATGGGGCTATGTTTTTATGCCTTGTTCTAGCTTGATTTATTCACCAAGGACTAGTGGAGGTCCTATTTCATTCAATGCCAAAGTCTACCTTGAGACTTCAAAGGTAATCATCCACTTTTATGCCTTAGAACACATTTCTAACCTAGGTTTTCATTCCTTGAGGTTAGTGCATTGTTTAGTACTCATATGAGTCCTTAAATATTGATTAGAACATTGGCAAAAGGAATTTAAGTGGTGGCCGAGATCTATGCAAGAAGAAGGCCTAAGGAGGAGATTAAGATAAGCTTGAGAAAACAAGGTAAAATGCTTACCTAATGGTGTTTAAGATTAAGGAATGAGTTTTAGATAAATACCAATGTGGCTTAGAGCTTACATTGGTATTGGGTTATATAACCTAAGAAAAAGAACTTAAACAAGCTTATGAACTTGTGATTAAGGAGCTAATGAGAATGAGTTAGTAATATAAGTTAAGGTGGATTTTAAGAGCATTATAACTACTATGAGATTGATGAGTGTATTTGCAGGTTGAAAGCTTATATATGTGGGAAATTCAGTGTTTAAGTTTAAGTCATTTAAGGGCCTAAGAGCCATGTCATTTAAGAGCCTTAGTGCTATGCAATTAAGATTATTGCAATATATTGAGTTTGTTACGAATGAGTTGGTTTGGGTGATGAGATATGATGAGAAAGAACTTGAGGTGTGTGAGATGGTTAAATGAGGAAAATAATGTGTTTGGGCATGCTATGATGCTAGAGGTGCTATGGCAAAATTTGAGTAGAAAATAAGTGTTTAGGCGATGGTGGTGAACTAATATGACCTAGGATTTACTAGGAATCATTATAAGGAATTTGAGTGGAGATTAGTTAATTAAGGAGTCCTTGAGGTTTAGGATGACCTAGAGATGTCTAGGAGGAGTTAGAGGAATGGTGAGTGTTTTGAGCACACCAAAATCATGAGATGAGGAATATAAGAAGTGTGCATAAGATTAAGGAGAAGGTGTAATGATTAAGGTGATTTGATATGTTCTAAGGGAATTAATGACTAAGGAAGTACTAGGAAGTTTTAGAGGTTGCCTTGATGAAAAAGGGGTAAGATAAAGTGTGGTAATGAGTTATAATGACTTAGGCATTACCTTGGAGGATTTAAGAATCAAGAGAATGTAATTGAGCATGTAGGACTTAGGCAAATGTTGGTAAACAACTAGGAAGGAAATAAGGTGTTGGTGGATGGAAGCTTAAGCTTAGGAAGGAACTTTAAGTAGTGCATAAAAGGATTTTCGATGGTGAAAGATGCTTGTGAGATGATGTTATAGTGGTGAAGAAAACATTTGGCATAGTGGTTACTTTAGGTATGAACCACCACCTAGAACCTAGAGGAAACGTTACAAGTGTTAGCATTATTACAAGGAAAATGCATAATGACTAAGGTGGATCTTGGTGGATGATTTAAGGTATTTAAAGGAGGGCTTAAGGTGTATTTGAGGTGCCCAAATGAGGTTATAACATATAGATATATGAGGAGAAGTTTGGAGTTGAAAGAGAATTTAGAAACAAGTTTCTAGAGCCGACCGGCCTTGGGACCGGACTTGCAAGGTCGGTCGGGCTCTGTTACACTACCGGAAAATGTTTCTGGAATGGACCGGACATGGGACCGGACTTGTCAAGTCCGGTCGGGCATGAATTTTGTACGGTAATAAGTCTCTGGAATCGACCGGACATAGGACCGGACTTGTAAGTCCGGTCGGAGTGAATTTTCCAACGGTAAAAGGGTACTGGAATGGACCGGACTTGGCAAGTCCGGTCGGTAAGTCCGGTCGAGCCTAAAAAAAAAAAAAAAGAGAAATTTTGAATTCTAAGAATGGCAATGGGTAATAAGGTATGCCTTTGGTAGGGTAGTAATGATTGAGACCCTAAGAACTTAAGAGATTAAGTTAAGTTAAGTATAAACTTGAAAGTTTAAGATTAAGTTTGTAAGATTAAGAGTAAGACCTAAGAGGTGTTAGGTGGGGATCATTAAGGAATTAAGTAAGTTAAACAAGTTAAGTAAGTCATATTAAGTTAAGTGATTAACAACCTAAAACTGAATGAATGTTTTAGGACTTGGGAGTTTGGACTCCGGAAGAGAGTAAGCAGCCGAACGACCAACGGTGAACGGTACAGTTCTCTTGTGACCTGCTTGCTAACGAGGTGTCCCTCGGCTTGTGTGCTATTTGTTTTGTGTGCTCACCAAACAAGATAAAGCATGCAACCGGAACATATTATATATATATTGTATTGTTGTGTGATGTTTGAAAACTAACACAACATACCGTGAGAACTTACTAACCAATGTTTAGTAAGGAATTGAGTGAGACTAAGGAACGCCCCCTAATAAGGGACGATATGAACCGAAAGAGGTTAACCAACAAACATGGTCTTGAGATAACTACTAACTGGAACTTGAGTGAGGAAACCCGGGACCGATCTCCGGTCATGCATGCTAAGAAAAGGGGGTCGGTATCTATAGCAGATTCGACTTCCGATTAAGGACTAGTCCTCGGACTAGTAGCCTTGGGTCGGTTGGCCGGCCCGGCTACATTGGACATCCAGTCCAAGGTAGGTGGCTTTAAGATGGCGTGGGGGGATCAAGCCTACATCCCCAACAATTTAAGAATGTTGTTTATTGCCGGTAAGTGTCCTGCTGCTGGCTAGGGTTAACCAAGCCCTACAAAAATAAACAACGAACTAAGGGCTAACCTGCTCCCAATGAGAGAACGGTTGGCATACTTAAAGTAATGTTAAGATAAGTTGCAACCATTCCTTTTTAAAGGATGGTTTGTATTGTTAAGATTAAGATTAAGGTAAGGTTAAGATGAGTTGCAACCATTCCCCTTTAAAGGATGGTTTGTATAATTAAGATTAAGATAAGCGACTTCCACTCCTTATTAAAGGTTGGTTGTTTCTCAGTTTAAGATAAGACTAAGATTGAGGTGAGATAAGGATGGACTAAGATTAAGAGGGAACATTACTTAAGGAGTTAAATAACTAACTCTCTAATTAAGGGAACGCATTTAAGTCGTTCGTTGTGTGTGAACTTATGATTGTTCATATTTGGATTGTTGTTTACAGCATTTACTATTATGTTGTGCATATAATCAACCTCCATGCTATCGACAATTAGTCGTCGTAGCCACGTTAGCTTGGGGGCCATGAGGGGATCGTACCAGCATTCGTGCTGACCCCCTTTGGGGGCTGTTTTTACTACAGAGGTACATCAGGAAGCGGCCGTCGTAAGAGTAAGAAGAGGATACAAGTGTTAAGGATTAAGTGTGACCTACGAGTTGTGCATGTACACTCGTATGGCAATTGAGTTAGTAAGATGTATAGGTTGTTGAGAGGATTGTAAGAAGAATGTGTATTTGGTTAAGGTTGTTATGTACTAATGTTCGGTATGTTCTGTAGTCAGACCGTGGCAAGGTCCTGGAGTGTAAAGAATTCCGCTGTGACATGTATATATATATGCTGTTAAGTTGCGAGACCACATTGGGATTGAGTTGGGGTGTTACACTAAACCAAATAGAACGGGAACCTCCAAGGAGTGGAGAAGTACCCAGATCTACGACATCCATATCTAGACCACCAAGAAGCTACCTAAAGGAGCGAGTATACCAATTGTAGATCAATAAGATCAAGGGAAGAGTCAACAAGACTATCAAATGCGAGTGGGAACCATACCGTGATCGGTATAGGACTACTCAAAAGCCACCAATACCACGCACTTGCCATGGCAAGTGCAGTAAGAACATGAATAGGTGAAGGAGCACTAATACACCATAGGTACATAGTAATGTACCGTGACTACAATGAAGCAACTATGGGATCACAAATCTTGAAACTGAAGGAATGGAACCTTGGAAAGGCCTAACGGCCCGACCGCTGTACTTAGTACGTACCAGTCAGCGAGAAGCTAGACTTGGTCAAGACCCCAACATGGCTATGCCATGCAGAACATCTTTTAACACCGAACCATTATTTTCAAACCAAGTTTTCTTCCAATCCACAAACCTTCTTTTAAACCCTTGGATTTTAAAAACCGAACCAACATGATTATGGTGAGTATCATAGAATGATACAAGAGGAGTTGGCAACAGAATACTTCACCTAGGCATGTGACGAACACTACGAGTGTACCCGTTACGGGATGTGGGACAACCGCACTCCGAAGGAGCTTGCGGGCCCGACATATAGTTAGGTAAGTGGTAACGTATCAGCATGGTACCCCACGTATGTACACATGTAGTGTACGACACACGGGAAGTAGTCAACTCCGTTCTACGGATCATGAGTGAATTCAAACCAGCACAACTGGACACCACCGACAATGAAGGAGAAGGAAACTCAGTTAAGGAACATGTATAAGGAACTCAGAGAATCCATCTGAAGATAAGGAATGAAGATTGGGAAGTGCAAAAGCGCAGACTAATAAGTATAGACATTGGATATGTCTCAAATAACCCAAACAATACATGACAGCTGGAAGGTATACCCAGCCTAAATACAGTAAGGCAGTTGCCTAACATGAACCTAACAATACTCAACAAACGGGGCGGAATTCCCAAGAGCAATCACAAGATTACTACGAAGCACAATCCATAATCGGAGAGGATATTCAAACCTAGTCTCAAGCACTAGGAACAAGTATAAACAGTCTACCCAAGGATGGGAGACATCATGACCGAAAAAGGGACAACTCAAGTACAATACCACAAGACGGTACGGTGGACAACATATCATAAACGTTAGCCGGATGTAACGGCATAGTCTAACAACACCCAGGAGCAATCCTTGAGTGTGACTGGACTAACAATAGTCAAACAAAGCGTCAAGACAAGAATACAGGAGCTGGAACGAGCACTCGGTTAAGACACTGAAGGGATTTCACTTGACAGGAAATACCCTAGTCTACAAAGGCACTGATCAGCACCAGATTGCCTAAGAGTCTCCTATGAACGGAAGCGTGATGTCACGACTTACCACGGAGCCCAGCAATACCTCCAGCCTATGGGGTATACATGGAGTGGAAACATGAACAAGCAGCTTGCAAGGAGCATAGCTCGCAGCAATAAGGCTTAGAAGCCGTAAACCAAATACGTTATACAAACTTAAATGGTTGCAAACCTGCACCAGTTATTAGCAAAACGTACGAGAGGTATTGCCTCATACGACAAGAAATCAACAACTGGACCATAAATTCAATCCCAACAACCTGAGTGGCTTGGAGTAATGGCCAACTCAATGTCACTGTCCCTACAACATCAGTCTAGTATACAGTCGACAAGCTTTTAATTACCTTCATGCCTTCTGTAGCAATGGTAGCACAGAGGCATAAGAATCATGATAATGCCAACATTGGCCTAGTCCACACTTGGACACTACGAGAAACCCAAGGGAAGGGACCCTCGTTAACCGAAGACCACCAATGCGGTGATGATGTGAACCTTAGAAAAGGCTTCCATCTACTATAACAATAAAACTACGAAATAGATATTGCCAAGGGGTGATGGAATAAGGAAATGAGATTTCCAAACCATTACGACTTAACGGAGTAAGCATACTCCTTATGCACCCAAACATGTGGTGGACCATTGTGTAAACACCAACATGATAAACCTCATCACGAGACTTATGAGTGGATGCATACCCCTCAATAAGAACTTTCATTTATCAGTAATAGAATACTCTAAATTGGAGAACGGGACCAGAAAACCCTTGAAGTTTCTTGGGATGTCCCGGTGATATGCATACATGTGGAACTACACAGCTAGAGCCTATAACCAATGCTCAGCACTGGAAGACAATAATTGTCAAACAATCTATGTGAATACACATTGAACACCACGAATGACTAACGCTCAAGAGAGCTTATGACCCGATGAGTTATCTCATCCTTGGTCAACCAAGATACTTGGTAAATTGTATCACAAATGATGATGGAATGTGAGGTAAGCTAACCTACACATGAAACCTAAAATGGAAGAACATCTCCACATTGGGAAGATATTAATATTGTGGTATGCTACGACAACCGTCATACACACGAACATTGGAAACCCCAGGGTATACATACCATAAGGGAATAGTGCCAATGACAATGGCAATGAGTAAAGAGAAACTATCACAGTAACAGAAACAGTAAAAACGATGTTGTATAATGAGTAAGAATACGGTGCGCAACAAGCGACCGATATGAGGAAGTAGCAGATAATGACACGGAGTATAAGTACGAGATGACAGGCAGAAATATTCTTTCCTATCACATAAGTGACTTACTGTCAAGCGTTTACGCCTCTGCACTATGTATGACTGAGTGTTTTGGTATTGCACTTGTGCAGCTAATGATCTAATGGGATGGCTAGGGATATGGAGAATGTAAACCGTAGTAAGCCCTTCTTTTCACCAACAAACATGGCACAAGCCAATTAAGCAAGCTTAGCAACAAACCGAGTGGCCTAAGGCCAAAGAAGCACGAAGAGTGCGAAACACACTAACAATCACTGATGTGAATTCCAATGGAATAAAAGGTGAAATGAGACTTAAGAAAGTCACTAGGACCGACGCATATCAATGCAAGGTCATATAAGTAAAGGACACTTGTACCGAACCAGGAGAACTGGTATGATTTAGAAGCTAGTGACAACAGAGGAAGCACTACAACTAAGTAGTGACTTAACCTCGCCCGACAATAAGTCGGTGTAACACCCCTACAACGCACCTACCAACTACCGAAATTCGCAGCGGAATTAAACATCTAAATAACAATTAAACACTATGGTGCTACAACGCCGTTAACCACCCACGTGGTTAACTAGGCAGAATAAATACAAGAGTACCGGTCTGATGATCAGACTCCCGAGCATAGGTCCTAACATCCATACATAAACATAACCAAACCATACCGAGTATTTATTTTACATACCAACTGTAACCTTAAACACCTGTCACTGTAAACAACAGTACCAACATAAACAACACTACGGGAGCACAGGCGCATCCCGGGTTTATCTTACAAGATCCAAAAGTATTCCAACAGCCTAGGATCTAGAGCCACTCGCTTCTTCGATCCTCATCCTGTAAATAAAAATATGGAGCCCCCAAAGGGGGTCAGCAACCTTTTGCTGGTATGGTTAACGCGCAGCCCATCGGCTACCGGGATACGCGCAACCAATTGTCATGATAACATGGCATTCATTTTAAACATCCAACACAAATATAACATAGCTTAGCAAGGGAAAATGCGTAGCACAACAATAATACATAACACCATAAATCGGTTCGCACAAGGAACCTTCCACCATAATTAGTATACATAGTGAGCCTAGAGATCAATGCCAATCTCATGCTAAGCTCGTTACCAACCTCGTTACCGTCCAGTTACATCGAACGGTTAACTTAAACCCAAGGCGTGTCGGATATAGTAATCCCAAGCACACCGAAAACAACATTCGTATGCCCCTGTGGCCCGACGTGAGTCAGTAAACTAGCTTTGGATAAGCTAAGGGAAAGTTTGAAACCAAATTGGAATACAACCTATACATACACCAAGAGAGTCGAACCGGATAGACATCGACTCCCATCCATCACACGCGTGGCCGGAACATGACCGGACTCCTCAATTCCCCGGTTAGCACTTGTTAGTGATCACACAAATAAACTTGTTAAGTCACACACGAACAAGTGTTTAGGTCTGGTTAGACACACCAAGGATAGGAGTCACAACAATACAACATCATAATATATAACAACTGTAAACTCTTTTCATGTCTTAGTCTTATAAGGTCGTAACACACAGAAAAGCAAACAACACCCAAGCCGGTGTAAACCGGTAGGCAACAGACTGCAAGAAAACCATACCTTGGTCCTTGCTTCAACTCGTTTCCACCTTGAGAGAATCCTAAACACATTTAGTAACGTCGGTCAATTAACGTACTAGTTCACCGTTAACATTAACTACATCACATTTCTAGTTATTTCTTTTCCACATTTTGTTCCAACTTTTCATCCTTTAAAATGTCATTATAACTCTCCTAACATGTCTTGAACAACCTTATAATATCATTACTAACTTATACCCATCATTAGACATCGTTTATCAACCTAGAACCCAAGTTTTATAGTGGTCCGGGACTTGCTCCCTAACTTAGGTCCCCGGACCTATACTTAGCAAACCTCTCGGTCTCTTTTATTGGGGTGGTCCGGGACTTCACCCAGGTCCTAAGTCCTGGACCATTCTATGCAATTTCTCTCGGACAGTTTTAAGGGATTGGTCCGGGTCCTTGGACAAGAACCAAGTCCCGGACCTACGACCACGTACAATTCTCGACCTGATTTTGATATATGGTCCGGGACCTCATCCAGACCCTAAGTCCCGGACCGAAACTACTGAAACCGACGAACTGCATTTTTCATGTCCTGCTGCGTAAGTTATTTACACCCATCAAATGTATAGACTTCCCAGTACACTCTTATACTCAAAACTTCACCAATATACACCACATAACAACATAGTGCACAATTTAAATTACATAAATCTTAAACACTGAATTTCCACAATATATTTGCCTTTCACCTGCAAATACAAACAGCAGTACGTATGTTTTTTTACTAGTCTCTTTGAGAACATTTTCTAAGTCATTTACCTTTGGCTCTTTAGGTAGTTTCAACAGACAACGTAAGTTTATTTTCCAAGGGAATTTTAAGCTACCTTTGGTTAACATAAAACGTAGAGGAAACACCATTTTTCTTTGAGTTTCCATACCTTGAAGCAAAGGAGAAGAATAATACGTAAGAAGATGAACTCAAGCTCCTCCATGGAGATTCCTCTTGGCACCAAAGTGGAGCTCTTGAAGATTTGAAGGGACTAAGTCGAAGAGCTTGATGAAACTAAGAGATCGGTGGTCTCGGTTTTAGATTTGGACAAGTGAGCAGGAAGTTACAAGGATCTGAAGTTGCATGTTTGTGCTGGTGCTGTTCGATCGTGAAAGAGAGAAAAGGAAGGAGATGGCTACGTGAGATAATAAGGAAGAATGAAGGGATTAAGAGAATGATTGATGGTAGTTGCTTTTTAAGGATATTTCTCACGTAAAGCAAATAGTGCTTTTTAGAATACTCACTTATTTGCTCAATCAATTAGCAAGGGTGTGACTCACCGCATGCATAACCGACCCACATTTAATAAAAGGGGTTATTTAGCCTTTATTGCTCAATTAACTTACATATGTCAACATATATTACAAACTAGCTTATTTAGTTACTATTCATAATAACAAGGCACTTTGAAACGAAATTCTGATTTATTAATTTAAACTTCCAAATGTGATACTAAATAGTACACATATTAATTAAAGAGTAATGATGGACATTTAGCCATTCAAAACTCATTTATAAGACAGTTTTCCATTTTTTTTGGCAATTAATTTGTATTTACTATTTATTAAATGGTTTACTTAATATTTATAAGACTCGACTCTTTTTAGTCTTATTAATTTATTTTTTTAATATTTAAACCACTTATTAAGGTTTGGGGTATTTCAATCTACCCCCCTTAAAAGAACTTTGTCCCCAAAGTTCATACTTCCCACATATCTTATATTCTAAAACATGGGAATCACTTATGACACAATACTTTCATAACAACATCAACCACATACCTACATAACATGGAACCCGAGGTCCAAACAACATAATACCATTCAGACTCTAAGGTCTGTAACATAACATAGACGATGTATATAATACGTGTCGAATACATCCATAACCGAAACGGCTCTACCCCCCTTAAAAAGGGGTACGCCCCGTACCCTATACATATAAACACTAAGAAGTAAACAGTGATGGGTACTTCGCCTTCATCTTATCTTCCAGCTCCCAAGTGGCCTCCTCAACGTCCTGGTTAGACCAGAGGACCTTCACCAGTCTCACGGACTTATGGCGAGTGTCTCGAGTCTTAGTATCCAGAATCCGTACGGGAGTCTCCACTGATCGCATGGTCGGCTCTAAGGTTAGCCTCTCAGGCTGAAGTACATGAGACGGATGAGACATATACTTCTTCAACTGGGACACATGGAACACATCATGTACCTTGCCCAGCTCAGCAGGTAAATCAAGTCTATAAGCTACTGGTCCTATCCGCTCTGTCACAACATAAGGCCCCACATATTTCGGGCTCAACTTGCCTTTCTGGCCAAAACGAAACACTCCCTTCATGGGGGATACCCTAAGAAATACCTGATCGCCTACAGCGAACTCCAAGTCACGTCTGCGTACATCAGCGTACGACTTCTGTCTATCCTGAGCTGCTTTCATGTTAGCCCGGATCTGGCGAACTTCCGCCTGAACCTGTTCCAGATACTCTGGTCCTATAATGATCGTCTCACTCGACTCATCCCAGCATAAAGGCGTGCGGCATGGTCTACCGTACAATGCCTGGAAGGGAGACATCTTGATCGAAGCATGGTAACTGTTGTTGTAACTAAACTCGATCAGATGTAACTTATCAATCCAGCTGGTCTGAAAGTCAAGTGCACATGCACGTAACATATCCTCAAGCGTCTGGATGGTGCGCTCACTCTGACCATCTGTCTGTGGGTGAAACGCCGTACTCAATTTCAGTTCTGTACCCAGTGCTTCTCGTGTGGACCTCCAATACCTCGATAAGAATCTGGTATCTCTGTCCGATACAATCGTCTTTGGTACACCATGATGTCTAACAATCTCTCTATCAAAGAGCTCTGCAAGCTTAGCCACTTTCCAGGTGTCTTTCATCGGTATGAATCGAGCCACCTTGGTCAGTCGGTCTACAACAACCCAAATCATATTCAGACCTCCCCTTGTAGGCGGAAGGCCTACTACAAAGTCCATAGAAATGTCATGGAACTTCCACTCAGGCACTGGCATTGGCTGTACCATACCACCAGGCCGTCGGTGCTCAAACTTGACCTTCTGACAAGTGAGACACCTCAACACATAATCATTTACATCCTTTTTCATTCCAGCCCACCAAAAATAACGTTTCATACCCTTATACATCTTTGAAGCTCCAGGGTGAATCGAAGTCGTAGAACTATGGGATTCACTGAGTATGCGCTCCTTCAGCTCAGCGCTACTCCTCGGTATACACAGTCGGCCATTAAGCCTAATCAGGTCATCATCGTGGAGTCTGAAGTCGTACTTCTGACCCTCGAATGTGCCGTCAATAAGCTTCTGTCTAATCTCCTCCATATACTGATCCATCATCTGAGCACTCCGCACCTCTTCAACCAAGCTAGTATGAGAGACTAGCGAATGGAGAGAGTGTGCTCGGCGACTCAATGCGTCAGCTACCACATTCGCCTTCCCTTCCTTGTACTGTAAATTGATATCATAATCATTTAAGAATTCAACCCACCTTCTTTGCCTCATGTTCAACTCTTTCTGAGTGAACAAGTACTTCAAACTCTTGTGGTCAGAATAAATCGTCACGCTTACCCCATACAAGTGATGTCGCCATATCTTCAATGCGAAGACAATGGCACCCAGTTCCAAATCGTGGGTAGGGTAGTTCTCTTCATGCTTCTTCAGCTGTCGGGAGGCGTAAGCTACGACCTTCCCGTGTTGCATCAACACACAACCCATACCTGCCTGATGCGTCGCAATAAACCTCAAAACCATCTGGACCGTCTGGTATAGTCAGGACTGGTGCAGATGTCAGAGCATCCTTGAGCTTCTGAAAGGAAATCTCACAGTCGGCTGTCCACTCGAATGGTGCATCCTTTTTCATCAAGGAAGTCATCGGTTTCGAGACACTGGAGAAGTCCCTCACAAATCTCCTATAATAACCTGCCAGACCGAGGAAGCTCCTAATATCGGTAACTGTCTTCGGCCTAGGCCAGGTGCGCACTGCATCTATCTTTGCCGGATCCACAGCGATCCCAGCCTCAGAAATCACATGGCCAAGAAAGAAACTTGGTCCAACCAAAATTCACACTTAGAAAATTTTGCATACAACTGATTCTTCCTCAGTATCTGTAACACATTTCTCAGGTGGCTTTCATGCTCACCTCTCGATTTCGAATACACAAGTATGTCATCAATGAAGACTACCACTGATTTGTCCAACTGATCTTGGAACAAACGATTCATCAGGTCCATGAACTTAGCTGGTGCATTGGATAAACCAAACGGCATAACCGTAAACTCATAATGTCCATATCTGGTTCTGAACGCTGTTTTCTCAATATCGCTGTCCTTGACTGCAATCTGATGATAACCGGATCGTAAATCTATCTTGGAGAACACTGATGCTCCTCTCAACTGATCAAATAAGTCGTCGATGCGTGGTAAAGGATAACGGTTCTTCACCGTAACTGCATTCAGCTCTCGATAGTCAATACAAAGGCGGAGGCTACCGTCCTTCTTCTTCACGAAGAGGACCGGCGCTCCCCATGGTGAAACACTAGGGCGGATAAATCCCTTGTCAAGTAGGTCTCTCAACTGCTCCTTGAGCTCAGTCATCTCTGCTGGAGCCATACGATAAGGTGCTTTCGCAATAGGTCCGGTGCCTGGAATCAAATCAATCTCAAACTCAACCTCCCGTGCTGGCGGCATGCCCGGCAGTTCCTTTGGAAATACATCAGGAAACTCCGAGACTACCGGCACATCTGGGCTAAACTCAGGGTCTCTCTCTATGTCCTGGACATAGCAGAGGTATACATCATTCCCTCGTCGTAACTCACGATACATGGCCATGGCGGTGATGATCTGTGTCGAAGGCTCCCTGGGCCTCTGGCGGTATGATATAGTGACCCCAGACGGACTCCGAAGAAGCAGACGATGCTCGGCACATAGGATCCTGCCCTTGTACCGCTCCAACCAGTTCATCCCGATAATCACATCAAAACCAAGTCCGTCGAACTCTATCAAGTCGATCGGAAACTCTTCCTCTCTGATACGTATAACAACATCTCGGTAGTAGCGGGTACACCTGATCCGCTCTTTCGACGGGAGAGTGACCACAAAGTCTGGCATCTCTTCGCCGTCTAACCCCAGCCTCTTCGCAAACGATAGCGAAATAAATGTATGTGAGGCTCCAGAGTCGAACAAGACCGATGCATCCATGCCATTCACTGGAAAGGTACCGGTGAGGATTGTGCCGCTCTTGCTGGCTTCCGCCTTATTGCAGACACTCAGCATACCTCCCGTTCCGTGTGCACAGCCTAATTCATTTGCAAACTCATAAGTATACAGTAGTATCACGTTGGACATACTTCAAAACAACATCTCTTATTCATAACACACTCCTCACACCATAAGTTGGTTTACATTGTAGACATGGTTAAACATAGCTTCCTTAGCATACAACTGGCTTAATACGTTACATGATTACACAAGGCTAAAACTGCCTGAAGGTCAAATTCAAACGTCCGGGTTTCAGATGTGTGGCATTTACCACTGCTGATGGTGCGGTATTCAGTTTGATCTTCTTGATACCGTGATATAACATCCTTGATTGTCCACCCATAATTAACACATCACCTGATTTCAACACTAACTTCCTTGCGAGGTCACCACGCTTCTGCTCGCCATATATAAACACTGCGGTATCACCAATGGACCAAGACACCACGGGTACTCCCTTATTTAGAGACTCGGGTGACTCGTCCTTATCTTGGTGTAACCCCAATCGTCCACCCTTCTGGTAGAAGTTCACAATACAAAGATCTGCCTTAACGTTCGGAATCGGTTCCGATTCAACTTGCTGAGCAATTCCCACGGCGTGATTAACGACCGCAAGGAACTCCTCAGGTATACCTGGTACAGTTGCTTCATCCTCAGCTCGCACTTCTTGATATGACTTGGTGTAAGGATTCCAGTCCTTACCCATGCACATCATCTTCAGCTTCATCTTCGAACCACTCGGGTATTCGGGTGTGTAGAAACCTCCTGGTGCTGCTCCAAGTTCGTTGCATCGCCTGATGATGTGGATTTGTGCGTCCGGTGTCAGGTATCCATTTAAGAGTATCATACCTGGCTGGATAACCTGACATTGCTCCAGTGGGAATTCGGTGATGCTGATGGCTGTCTCTTCAGGGTTCGGTGTGGGCGGGATTGGATAACAGATATTGAAGGTTCCTAAGTTTTCATTTCACATTATTCCTTAATTCACTACTTAGGTGACTGTACACTAGACTCACTAATACAACACTCATGCATGAAATGCGGTAAGCAATCACTTTTCACTTAACAGTTTAGGTGGTACCTGGTCTAGAAGAGGGTCCTGGTGCCTCAGACCGGTCCACTACATTCAGAGCGGCCTTGCCGGTCCCCGTTCCTTTCCCCTTCTGGGATTCAGTGTACTTCTTGTCAGAGGGCTGCTGCATGATCGCCTTCGGGCTTTCGGTGGTCGCGGTAGTCTTACCCTTCCACTGCCCCTTTGGCTTATAGTTCCTACCATTGGGGTTCTGCCAGCACTCAAACTCGCGGTGCCCCATCTTCTGGCAGTAACGACACTGCACGTCGTTCCCCTTGCAGTCTTTGCCGGGGTGGTCTCCTTACATACTTACAGTAAAAGTGGCGCTCCGGTCCAGAGCCCGCGCTATCTGCTATAACAATACACAATCATTACTCACTTCACATCTTAACAACATATATTTCAACTTGTTACACATGGTTAATCAATTACCCTTAGGCGGGTAGGAGCGTAGAGGCTTTGCTGCATACGCATATGTGAGCTTCAGTGGCTCATCGGCTGTGGTGGTCTGGGCTTGGCCCTTGTCACCCTGGTACTGACTCTTCTGGGGCTGAGGGTAGTATTTCTTTTTCTTTCCTCCCCCATACCCTTGCTGACTCTGGCCCTCATTCGTGACCTTGCGCTTGTGCGCATTCTCCTCGTCCCTCAGACGGACGGTAATCTCAACCTTAGCAGCGGCATGATAGCACTCCTGAATTTAGGACGTCAGCCATGCCCCGCAAAACAAAACTCACCAACTCACATCAACATTCACTTAAGGTATAATCTGATTCACAACACGGTATTTTAATTACCTGCAAGGTAGTATACTCAACTGGCCCCATCCCGTAGCGGAGACGGTGGCTAAGACCATTGTAGAACCGGTTCACCAGCACCCGGTTAGAGTATCCAAGGTCCGGTAACAGTGGATAAGGTCGGTGAATGCGGTGTAGTAGTCATCAACCGACATCTTATCCCCCTGCCTCAGACTATCCAGCTCGAGGCGCTTGGCCTCTTGTACATGACAGGGTAATACTTAGCTCGCAGTAGAGCCGTGTACTCCCCTCCAACCAAACGCAGGATCAGCCATCCTGTCCTCCTTCACAAGCTTCCACCACTCTGTGCCGAACCCTTCAGGTAGTAAGCGGCAAGACGGACCTTAGCTTCTGCAGGTACTGCCAAGGTCTCGTAGGCGGTCTCCAGCCCGGAGATGTACGCCTCCAGTTTACTAGGGTCGGTCTCCCCATTGAATGACGACGGTCTCAAATCAGCCAACGCCTTGACCCAATTGGTCTCTCGTGGCGGTGGTGGTGGTGGCTGAACACCGGGCTGTTGCCCCTGCTGCATCGCAGTAACCAACTGGGGTACCATCTGGGCAACGGCGGCTGCTACTCCTGCCTCAGCCATGGTCTGTGCCGTAGTGTCGTCGCCCTGGTCACCCTCATCTCCAGTACCGCGCCCGCGGCCTCTACCTCGTGGTCTACCTGACATCTGAATTCACATGAACATTTCATTAGCATTATGCTTGCACACTTACCAATCCAACGGTGGTAACATCTTTCCAACAGCAAGCTAATCCCACACTTAGTTAGTGGTTAACCTTCCCAATCTGTTCACCTAGGTAGCTAGGGTTGGGTTTCCTAACTCGGTATGTTTCTAGCTCGGTATTCTAGTCATCAGAGCGATACTTCGCTCTGATACCACTTTTTGTAACACCCCTACAACGCACCTACCAACTACCGAAATTCGCAGCGGAATTAAACATCTAAATAACAATTAAACACTATGGTGCTACAACGCCGTTAACCACCCACGTGGTTAACTAGGCAGAATAAATACAAGAGTACCGGTCTGATGATCAGACTCCCGAGCATAGGTCCTAACATCCATACATAAACATAACCAAACCATACCGAGTATTTATTTTACATACCAACTGTAACCTTAAACACCTGTCACTGTAAACAACAGTACCAACATAAACAACACTACGGGAGCACAGGCGCATCCCGGGTTTATCTTACAAGATCCAAAAGTATTCCAACAGCCTAGGATCTAGAGCCACTCCGCTTCTTCGATCCTCATCCTGTAAATAAAAATATGGAGCCCCCAAAGGGGGTCAGCAACCTTTTGCTGGTATGGTTAACGCGCAGCCCATCGGCTACCGGGATACGCGCAACCAATTGTCATGATAACATGGCATTCATTTTAAACATCCACAAATATAACATAGCTTAGCAAGGGAAAATGCGTAGCACAACAATAATACATAACACCATAAATCGGTTCGCACAAGGAACCTTCCACCATAATTAGTATACATAGTGAGCCTAGAGATCAATGCCAATCTCATGCTAAGCTCGTTACCAACCTCGTTACCGTCCAGTTACATCGAACGGTTAACTTAAACCCAAGGCGTGTCGGATATAGTAATCCCAAGCACACCGAAAACAACATTCGTATGCCCCTGTGGCCCGACGTGAGTCAGTAAACTAGCTTTGGATAAGCTAAGGGAAAGTTGAAACCAAATTGGAATACAACCTATACATACACCAAGAGAGTCGAACCGGATAGACATCGACTCCCATCCATCACACGCGTGGCCGGAACATGACCGGACTCCTCAATTCCCCGGTTAGCACTTGTTAGTGATCACACAAATAAACTTGTTAAGTCACACACGAACAAGTGTTTAGGTCTGGTTAGACACACCAAGGAAAGGAGTCACAACAATACAACATCATAATATATAACAACTGTAAACTCTTTTCATGTCTTAGTCTTATAAGGTCGTAACACACAGAAAAGCAAACAACACCCAAGCCGGTGTAAACCGGTAGGCAACAGACTGCAAGAAAACCATACCTTGGTCCTTGCTTCAACTCGTTTCCACCTTGAGAGAATCCTAAACACATTTAGTAACGTCGGTCAATTAACGTACTAGTTCACCGTTAACATTAACTACATCACATTTCTAGTTATTTCTTTTCCACATTTTGTTCCAACTTTTCATCCTTTAAAATGTCATTATAACTCTCCTAACATGTCTTGAACAACCTTATAATATCATTACTAACTTATACCCATCATTAGACATCGTTTATCAACCTAGAACCCAAGTTTTATAGTGGTCCGGGACTTGCTCCCTAACTTAGGTCCCGGACCTATACTTAGCAAACCTCTCGGTCTCTTTTATTGGGGTGGTCCGGGACTTCACCCAGGTCCTAAGTCCCGGACCATTCTATGCAATTTCTCTCGGACAGTTTTAAGGGATTGGTCCGGGTCCTTGGACAAGAACCAAGTCCCGGACCTACGACCACGTACAATTCTCGACCTGATTTTGATATATGGTCCGGGACCTCATCCAGACCCTAAGTCCCGGACCGAAACTACTGAAATCGACGTACTGCATTTTTCATGTCCTGCTGCGTAAGTTATTTACACCCATCAAATGTATAGACTTCCCAGTACACTCTTATACTCAAAACTTCACCAAATATACACCACATAACAACATAGTGCACAATTTAAATTACATAAATCTTAAACACTGAATTTCCACAATATATTTGCCTTTCACCTGCAAATACAAACAGCAGTACGTATGTTTTTTTACTAGTCTCTTTGAGAACATTTTCTAAGTCATTTACCTTTGGCTCTTTAGGTAGTTTCAACAGACAACGTAAGTTTATTTTCAAAGGAATTTTAAGCTACCTTTGGTTAACATAAAACGTAGAGGAAACACCATTTTTCTTTGAGTTTCCATACCTTGAAGCAAAGGAGAAGAATAATACGTAAGAAGATGAACTCAAGCTCCTCCCATGGAGATTCCTCTTGGCACCAAAGTGGAGCTCTTGAAGATTTGAAGGGACTAAGTCGAAGAGCTTGATGAAACTAAGAGATCGGTGGTCTCGGTTTTAGATTTGGACAAGTGAGCAAGAAGTTACAAGGATCTGAAGTTGCATGTTTGTGCTGGTGCTGTTCGATCGTGAAAGAGAGAAAAGGAAGGAGATGGCTACGTGAGATAATAAGGAAGAATGAAGGGATTAAGAGAATGATTGATGGTAGTTGCTTTTTAAGGATATTTCTCACGTAAAGCAAATAGTGCTTTTTAGAATACTCACTTATTTGCTCAATCAATTAGCAAGGGTGTGACTCACCGCATGCATAACCGACCCACATTTAATAAAAGGGGTTATTTAGCCTTTATTGCTCAATTAAATTACATATGTTAACATATATTACAAACTAGCTTATTTTAGTTACTATTCATAATAACAAGGCACTTTGAAACGAAATTCTTGATTCCTTATTAATTTAAACTTCCAAATGTGATACTAAATAGTACACATATTAATTAAAGAGTAATGATGGACATTTAGCCATTCAAAACTCATTTATAAGACAGTTTTCCATTTTTTTTGGCAATTAATTGTATTTACTATTTATTAAATGGTTTACTTAATATTTATAAGACTCGACTCTTTTTAGTCTTATTAATTTATTTTTTTAATATTTAAACCACTTATTAAGGTTTGGGGTATTTCAGTCGGAGGAGCTTAATGAATAATCGTGGGAGCATAAATAGCATGTGCATTAGATTACCAGAGAGCTGGTTATAAATCTTAAACTCGTTGAGTTCAAACATGGTTAAAGAATACCGCAGTTGTTTAGTAAACCTCATTCCCATAATAGACGGATGAGAAGGTGATGTATAGCACATTAAGGATAACAAGAAGGGTGAATAACCCAAGTTATCAGGGTCGCGTAGCAGAAGCTAGTGGGCCCTAGCTAGGAGATTAATATACCTAGTAAGTATAGCAAAATGGCTATTAATGCCTTGAAGCCGATTAAGCTAGAACCGAATTACATATGAGTTAAATAAACTCATATAGGAACTCTTGGTGCAAAAACTAACCATTGGTATGGTTAAGACCCTTTGACCAGAGCATACTCTATAGTATACCGTAGTGAAGCTAAATGCTTCAGTTTGCCCAAACTGATTAAACCAATGTTTAATAATAATATATGGTAGATTACGTGGGCGTAATCCCTTTTAAGGGGGGTAGAGCGAAACCGCTTAATGTAAGTTTTGTGAATAAAACACATAAACCATAATGTGCATAGCACAAATGAGAACCAAATTGATGATAATACTATGTTAAATAACATAAGTACTCATCACATTGTAATTATGGTAATTAGGCATTAGACATGCAAATACCATAGGAGGAGTATACCCATCTTGTAACACCAATGTAAGAGTATTAGTAAAAGAAAAGTAATGAGTAGTGGACGGAGCTCCACAAGTATTGTAGCCTTTGAAGAAGTAGTACGGAATGAATGAGAGTAGTAGATGAATGAAGTTTATGAGTAGTGGAATCGTAGGTAAATTATTTGAAGTAAATTGAAGACAACTAAATCTCATAGGTATAGTATTTCTTGTATAGAATATAGGAGATGATGGTGAGTAATGAATGGAAGTAGTAACAGTCGATGAAGTGAGCATTTAGGATTGAACCATGGAGTAAAGCATTTGGGAAGTAGAGTGAGGATGATTGATGGATTGATTCCATCCTTTGGAGATGTATGAATCCGTAATCACGACTAGAAAGAATAAAAAGATAGAAAATGAAAACAATTAAATTATTTGTTTGGTTGAACCGGATATGGGAAGTCGAACTTGATCCCGATCAGATCAAGGGAAACCAAACACAAATTAGGGTGGAAAGATAGTTCAACACTGATGCTGATCACATCAGGGTCGAATGATTCTTGAAGCTCCCCTCAAGTGGTCACAAGAATCACACATAGGATAGACGTAATGAACATAAATTGGAATCTGGAGTTGTATGTTTTAGAAGGATTTCGATGTAGCCATGGGGAAGGATTTCCATAGACTGGAGACTAAGTATGTGTTGGAAGCTGGTACGGGAGAAGATAGTAGTATATTATGTTGTATTATTCCAAGGGCAGCGGGACATAGAGGAGTCCTGTGTCTAGATGACCCGAGTGTCTGCGGGATTGTATGTGTATTGCATCGCTTTGGGGATAGCTTTGCATTGTATGTATGTATAAATTTGGTAATGAGGAACCGGATGGTCGGTAGTAGTGCGGATCGGAGTAATTATTGTACATTGGTATGGTATGGAAAGGAGAAACCTTGAGTAACTGATTTGGGATTAGTAAGGAGGAAAAACGTATGGCTTTGGTATTGGACACGTAAGAATGAGTAAGCATTGTAAACCCATAACCTCGAACAACTTTGAGGACAAAGTTCTAAGGGGGGTAGATTGAAATACCCTGAACTTAAATGTAGGGATTAAAATTAATCTAATACGTATTTAAGGACCTAATGGTACCTAACTAATACTAGTAAGGAAAAATAAATCCAAAAGAAATAAAGAAACACTTTAAAAGCGGAAAACACTAAATAAGCGTTAAATAACCATAGGAGGTATGAGACCCCGGTTAGAGTATTATAGGGATTCTAAAGGTTTAATAAGACCTAAATAATATATGGGAACAACTCCCAGAAAAACGGATCCTTAAAACGGATTAAAATCACTAACGAACCTTAAAGTGCGTTTTTCGAGGTAACCGGGAAAAACGTGTCTTTAAGCGGGTCAAATAGACTCGTAACAATTTTGGTCAACTAAATAATCATTAATATATTAGTGAAGCTTTAGGACCAATAAAATCAATAAAACGAGGAATTAGTAAAAAACTGTCAAAAACGGGAAGTTATGGGGTAGAAACATAAATAACCAAAACTATGTGTCCTTTTTAAAATAAAAAGTGAAAGTTGTGTGAGTGTGAGCTGTACTAGCCGATGGGCTTTCCCCCCCTCTCTCTCACACTCTCTCACACACTCACTCTCTTTTTACAAAACAACAAAATAATTAAACCCAAAAAGTAACTACACTACTTCCTCACACTCTCATATTCTCTCTCTCTCCTCCCTATTAT
Source organism: Limonium bicolor (assembly GCA_023374045.1). Taxonomy (NCBI): domain Eukaryota; kingdom Viridiplantae; phylum Streptophyta; class Magnoliopsida; order Caryophyllales; family Plumbaginaceae; genus Limonium; species Limonium bicolor. Next base: position 210,590,612 of record CM041780.1, read on the forward strand.
CTCTTCTCTCACGTAATAACCCATCTCCCTCACTCACTCTCTTCTTCCTCCTCTTCCATGCGACATCAATGGGGAATTAGTAACCCCACAAAAACCACCTTCTCTCTCTCTTGTAACCCTTCAAACCTCTTCCAAAATTATAAAACTACCATTGGAATCCTCTCACCAAGTAGAGCATTTCTATCCTTTCAAAATTCGAAAAGGAGCACTTTCATCTCCATGGGTGGAGCTTTTGGAGCTTCAAAGACCACCATTAGAACCACCTTCTTCTCCTTGTTCCTTGAGGTAAAAATATTCTCAAAACTCCATTTGTTTTCCTAGCCTTAAAGGCAAAACGAAAATCTAGCTAAAACCTTGTTGGTTCCTCTTGTACCCAGCCGATTTTGGCACTCTTGGAAGGTGGGAAACATTATTCTTGAGCTATTCCAAATAGCACTTGTACCCTTGGAAGGTAATGAATTTTCTAAACCATAAAACCTACATTAAAACTCAACAATGGTTAGGGTTAGTTTTTAGTATTGAAGTGTATATATATATGTGGGCTGTAGTGTAGAATCTTGGTTGCTAAGCCGGTGGGAAGAGAAGAGGAAGGAAAAAGAGAGGAGGAAGAAACAAGAAGAGAAAAACAACTAGAAGAAGAAGAAGGTAAATCACATTCCCTTGTGTAGTTGGTAATGTGTGTTGCAACAGATTTTGAGAAGTAAAATAAGTAATGTGTATGATAAGGAGTAGTGAGTATATTGGAGTATAAGTAGAAGAGCAATGTAATAGTTTTGAAGCCTTTTAAATGATGTTTAAAAGCTTGGGAAAACATTGGGTATTGAATGTATATGTGCAGGAATTTTTAATAGTGTTTTAGTATTGGTATTTGTGTATGGGAGCTTGTATATTGATGTTGTGTATGAACAGGTGAGATGATGTTAATGTTTGAGGAAACATTGCGGTGAGAGTGTATAAGAATTGTAGGGGAGACTATGTCGAATTTTATCCAGGAATTTGAGGACTTAGATACATTTGGAACAAATTTTGGAAAGTTAAAATGAGTGTTTTAGTAGCTTGTAACAGATTTGGATATGAGGTTGTAAATGGGAAGGGATTAGGTTGTGAGTAATGTATTTTGGATGCTAGGAGTAGCATTAGTTGAGAAAGTAATGGAGGTTAGAAGTTGAGTGATAAATCAGTAGCATGGTAGTGGAAACCAAAATCTGTAGCAAAGTGTAAAAATGCCTTGGAGAAGTTAGGGAAAAACTAGTGTGTAGGAATTGGTAAATGAATGTTGGACTTGGGTATAGATGGTACAATTGCTTGGAAGTGAATTGGCAAAGTAAGAAGAGGTATTTGGGATGCTAGGAGTGACATTGGCAGAGGAAGTATTGGATGGTAGAATGGAGTATGAAAATCTGTAGCATAAGAGGAAAGAAAACTATTGTAAGTATTGAAAGAAAGTGAGAGAAATTGTGTATGTGGATTTAGGAATGAGTAGGGAATCGATGGATGAACTGAGGTGTATTAAGAGGTTTATTTAGTGGTAAAACATGTGGGATTGAGTGTAGGAACAATGGGGAAGTAATGGGTAAAAGAGAGGACTGAAAACAGAAACGAAAATGCAAATACTGGGCCGGACCGAACTTGCGACCGGACTTGCAAGTTCAGTCGAGCCCAGATTTTCAAAGACGGGAATGCTTCTGGAATGGACCGAACTTGCGACCGGACTTGCAAGTTCGGTCAGACCAGAAAATTCTCCCGTCAGTAACTTTCTGGAATGGACCGAACTTGCGACCGGACTTGCAAGTTCGGTCGGCCAGAAAAATTTCCGTCGAGTAAGCTACTGGAATGGACCGACCTTGCGACCGGACTTGCAAGGTCGGTCGGGCTAAAATTTTCACATACGAAACTTACTGGAATGGACCGACCTTGGGACCGGACTTGCAAGGTCGGTCGGCCCTGTAATTCTCCAGCGAAATTCCTTACTGACTTGGACCGAACTTGCGACCGGACTTACAAGTTCGGTCGAGTCATACAAAAAAAAATTATTTAATTAAATTAAATAATAGGTATATATATATATATGTATGTATATGTATACCCACCTATACATATGTGCATATACGTAAGTAAACCATTGTTAAGTAATTAGGAATAAGTAAATAAAATATAAGTATTGTAATGCAAGACTTAGTAAGTATGGATTAGTAAACGTAAGAGTAATCGGGTTAAGTTAATGATAGATAGATTAATCATTCAACTGTATGTATATATAATAGGATATGATTTGTGAACACCGGAGGAACGTTGGGATACAAGTACAACGGTGAAAGGTATGATTTCTTCATGCCCTGTATCCTAATCTGGTTACCCCGATTTGTGTGCTTATTTGATCACCTAAATAAGATAAATGCATGAATCGGACTATATTGCACTTACTTGTGCTTGACTTATGTTGTTCTTGATATTTATTGTCTTGAGCACTAGTTTGTATAATTCATGAAATGTATGAATGATGACGATTTGTATTCGAATCTTGTATGGTACTTAAGTGTTGTATTGTATTTTGTATAAATGGGTATTGAGCATAGTAATTGTGTACGTGGCTTGTATGAATGACTTCTGCTAATTCCTAACTACCTAACTCCTAACTTAAGTGAGTAAACCGGAATGAGTAGAAGTCCGATATAGCTTCGGCCACGCGTGAGGATGCGGAGTCACAAGAGGTTAGCTGCAATTCCTGACTCTTAAACTGGTCCGCGGCCCAAATCCCTTAAATGGGTAGCATCCCGGATTGGTGAGTCAAATAAATCCCGGAGGTGGGACGGAGTAGTCCCCTGGGCCGGAGGTCCCGACGACTTAACTTGAGTAAGAGTAAGAGTAAGTAAGTATGGATCCGTAAGTATGTATGAGTATGAGTATGGATGCGTAAGTATGAAATAATGAGTAAAAGAGTAATCTCCACCCGATTAACCCGGGTGGACCAATGAAGCTAACAAGAAATGTATATTGTGTATGTAATGTGTATGTGTAATTCGGAAAAAGGTAAGTATGTATTGAATGGTTTATGTTGTACTTCTTGTATGTAATGAAGTGTATGTATGTGTGTATGTCTTGCGTAATGTATTGTAATATTATGTATAAGAGCATGTATGCATGTATGTTTGAATGAAATCAACCGCATGTATTCGACCAAGTGGTCGGCGTACCCTCACTAGTACGCGGGGTATGCGGTTATCATGCGCAGCGAAAGCTGACCCCCTAGGGGGAACGTTTTTAGTGTGCAGGTACCCGAAGCGGATGTGGTCAAGGTAAGAGACCGGTGGCACACCCTTGTACTTAGAAAGTAAGTAGTGGTGAGGAATGGGTAGATGTAGACTCTTAGTGACTATGTATGAACTTGGAAGAGATATTATAATTGTATAAGGATCCTAGTAGACTCGGTTGAGTATATTGTATTGTATGGATTATGGGGGAGTAAGGATTGAATGGCGCATTGTTGTATTTGATTGATGAATGGAGTATGTATTATAGATGTGTAGTACTCGGGATTCCGGTCCATCAGACCGATGCTGTAAGCAGTAGTAGTAGCCTTGTTAGCCACGTGGGTGGTTAACAACATTGTATCACCCATTGTATGTAAGTAAGTATCCGCTGCATGTATCTGATGTGTAAGGAGATTGGACGGTAAGCATGTATTAATGGTAGGGGTGTTACAATCACTCCACCCTTAACCCAAAGTACTAAATTTCTAACTCGGTACTTCATAAGCTCGGTAATTCAGTCATCAGAGCGATACTTCACTCTGATACCACTTTTTGTAACACCCCAACTAACAACAACACACTTAACAACAAACCGCAGCGGAAATCACAACTCATAACATCACTTAACTCCTAGGTGTTACACGCCGTTAACCACCCACGTGGCCAACAAGGCTAACATACATACATTGTACCGGTCTGATGGACTAAACTCCTGAGCAACTACACATTAATCCCGTTCCATGTCCAATAATCATTATACACTTACATTACAACGGCACTGAGTATTTACCAACTAACGCCGATACATTTTCGGTCTTACTACACCTACCATACATACACATCTTCCACGACTACCCACATGCAAACGACTACCCCGTCCTACTCTCGAACGGCTTCCAGTTCCTTGTACCTGAAACAGGAAAAGAAGAAAGGGTGGCCCCCCAGGGGGATCAGCACCTTTGCTGGTATGGTAATCCCGCAGCCCGCATGCTACCGGGCCACGCACAACTATTTGTCGTCTTAGCATGCGGTTGATTTTATTTCAAACATGCACAAACTGTACACACATATCATGCTTATAAAGCAGACATCCATTAACAGGATACAAACACAAGGTTAGCACACCCGACATAACAATATACTCCACTCAATAACGTTCACAAACTTAATACCATTCTTCTTAGAGGATATACACTTTACTTAGGTTGTGCCGGAGGTAATATAAGCCCGAGCACACCATACATACGTTTTCCTTCACTTCGGTGTGGCGGCCTCATATAGGACTGATCACACCATACACAATTTCCCCTAGCTCCAATAATGATGAGTTAGGTAAGCCTTGGTTAAGCTTGTGGGTGGTTGTAATTCGAGGAGGAAAAACAACCATAACATAACAGAGAGGGAGTCGAAGCGAACATAAGCATCAACATCCTAACAACATTACACATAATTTCGCCCTAACCCGATTGGAGGTCGGGTAGGTAAGCTTTGGCTAAGCTAGTGGGAGGTCGAACATCCAAGGAGGATAAACAACCCTAACATAACAGAGTGGGAGTTAATTCACATATACACATCAACTCCCAAACAACACGCGTGACCGGAACGACCGGATTCCTCACCCCCCATAACATATACATATTAGTTAAAGGTTCCTTCATGGAACTTATCACATACACACACCACATATTGTTACTAACTCGGTTAGACACATAAGGGAAGTAACATCCCTTTTCAACAAACATGGATAAGTGTATCCGATAACAACAACATACTAAACAAGTCACACATCTCACACATAGTCACAACATACACTAACGCACGGATATCCGTAGTTAGAACGTTCCCGTAGGTTGGGATGTTTATTCCGAATACCGATCTCTTATGTGACCCTAGACGCAGTTAACTAAGGTTTAACACTTTCGAGGTTAAACGGTATCGGACTAGGCACGCCACATATATGAAATACTGTAAACTCATTTCATGTTTTGTCTTACAAGGTGGCAAACACACAGAAAAACACATTGGCATACAAGCCGGTGTAATCCGGTAGGACACAGGTTGCAAGAAAACCATACCTGTCACCAAGGTCCACTCTACTGCGTCCTCTTATGTTCTTTGAATAATCTTTGAACAACTGGTAACATTACATTTGTTTCCATTAACATCGGGGCAATATAATGTTAAACGACTAGTGCGCCCATAGTTAACCCCGTTATCCCTTATACTTAATTTTACTCTTGTGATCTTAAGTTCACAACTCTCACATCAAACCTAACACTTGCTTACACATCTTTAGGCCTTTACATGTCACCAAACGAGGCCTAAACATCATCCAAAACCATTACCATCCAATCCCCCATCATTAGAAGGGCTGAAGCACACTTATAGAGCAAAATGGAGTTCAAAAGATTATCGGTCATTTTCAAATCAAAATATACATAATCATATGCCAAAACATGTCAAAACAGATAGTACTCAAAAAGAGGAATCCAACGCCGCAAACGACACTCAAAACGGAGTTCAAACGAAAAAGTTATGCAAAATCAAAGGCTGGTCCGAACATGCGTCCGACCTTGCATGTTCGGACATAAGCCGAGAGTCTGAAAATCTTCCGCCGTATGATGTCCGAACTTCAATGTTCGGACACATGTTCGGACATACCGAAAACTGCAAAATCAATTACCGAAAACAGCCAGAACCAAGCCACCAATCCCCCACAAAACATACATAATCTATAGTAGCAAAATAGCCAATCGAAAACACATTTCCACGGGGTTTAACGCATCATACACACATTAAAATCAACCAAAAACATCACCAAATCAAAGAGTCAAAACAATCATACACGAAAAACAAACAAAATCAGAAATCCCCATGGACGAACGCACACAACAGAATCCGTCCACCACCTACACTCTATTCAACATTACAAACACCAAGGTTCTCCCATTCACCAAGCCATCATCAACACCTCATTTTCTACCAAAATTTCACCATAAACCTCCCCATAAACCTTACACATCCATTTCATCAATACGCATCCTCTTCATTCCTAATCTAGCCACACCCTTTCAAGGGTCCTATCAGCACATAACAATTCCTCAAATCCCATCATCAACAACATAATCACCATAAACTCCATAACCACAATATCAATCACAAACTCAAAACATTTGGCTCTAAAGGCCCTCAATTCAACCATTAATTCACAAACCTCCCTAAAATCAATTAAAAACATTTCCAACATAGATTTTAAATCCATAATTTTGGGTTCATTAATTTGTTTACCCATCCTAAACTCTAAAACAATTAAGAACAAGGTTCAAGGTAGTTTTCTTACCTTAATTTCACAAGTCTCCTTAATTCTCCTCTTGCTCCTCATCTTCTCCAAGATCGGTTAAGAGGGCATGGAGTTTCCAAACTCCATCCTAACATCCAAGGACACAAAACATACTCAATTAATTATCTAAACCCTTGAAATATCTCAATTCAATCAAAGGGCTAGAACACAAAGTTAGGGTTTACCTTTTTGAAGCTTTTAAGAGAGATTCTCACCCTTGAATCAAGAAGGGGATTACTCCACCATTGAAGTAATTGGTTAATTTGGAGCTCAGAACAAGGAGAAAAACAAGGTATCAAAAATGGTGAAAAATCAATTGCACCAAGAGTTGAAGGAAAAATGACTTTTTCTTGGAATTTTTGCCTTAGAAGGAAGAGGAGACTCCAAGCTTCACATTGGTGCCATTTTCTATTCAAATGGGGAAAACCCATGGAGATCAACTTTATCCTTTTGGAATTTCGAAAAGAGAGGATGAAAGAGGAAGATGAGAGGAAGAAAAGTATGTGATTTGTTTTTATTTGGAGCCCAAATGGAGCTTGGGCATGGCATTGAATTTGGAGTAGCCATTGGAGGAAGGGGAGAAAAATCAGGGCTTAGGGAAGAAGAGGGAGCCGGCTGGGAAGAAAGAGAGAGAGGAAAGAGAAAAGGAAAAAGAGAAATGAGAGGAGAGAGAGATGGGTGGGGGTATAAGTGGTCTTCCAGAATTTTTCCCACATGTTCTTAATGTGTAATTAAGGTATAAAAATATATTTATAACCCTAATGAAGGTTATGTACCCCCTAGAATAATTAAATATGCGTTTTCACGTTTTGTGACTTTTACGCATTTAATTTTTCTTTTTGGTTTTCATTTCTTCACCAATGATCTTAAGGGCTTAATTAGCCTTAGAAATCATAATTACAACAATTAAACACATTAAGGTTTGGGGTATTTCAATCTACCCCCTTAAAAGAACTTCGTCCTCGAAGTTCACACTCCCTAGCATCATTTGAATTAGAACACAGGGACTACCTGCAAAATAAACTTCTATAATAAATATTTTACATCACAACCACGGACTTAACGGCCCGGGTAACACATTCACATCCATACATAACATAACATAACATACTTACATGATCCTCGGACTCAACGGTCCGGGTATCTTATCAACATCTGTACTTACATAACAACCCTTAGACTCCGGTCTGGGTAACGAACAACATTTAGACACTTAGGTCTTGATAACATAACAACCTTTAGACACATAGGTCTAGGTAACAAAACACTTTCGGAACTCAACCACCTTAGGACTCAAGGTCCAAATAATAATCATTACACATACACACACATGTCATAGCATGTATATCAACCAGAATACCTTTTCCATCTCTTCATGGGCTCGAGACCCATGTTGAGTATATACACTGTGATCCCTCAGAACCCGGTCGCGATGGACACCTTCTGGTCCCCGTTCCTTTGGGAGGTCAAAACAATCACATACATCTTTAAAATATACTTCACATGTCACCGGTCCGAAGACAAAGGCTCATACGTCCTCAGTCGTGAGCAAGTATACGAAAATACCCTTTATTAGGTTAAGTAGAATGAAATCTTTTGTTGGAAAGTACCAATTGAAAATCCCTTTTACAAGGTCAAGTAAAAGAAGTCATTCCTTTGAAAATACTACTTAAGAATCTTAGAAATATCGATTGAAATCTTGAGAATACCAATTGAAAATTTGCAACACCAATTTAAATATCTTTTGAAGACGTCATACAACTCCAAGTCCAATTGTTGTTAACTGCCTCTTATTCTTGATGTGGTTATTTGTGACCACTTATAGGGAGTTTCAAGAATCATCCAACCTTAATGTGATCAGCATCAGTGTTGAACTATCTTTCCACCACAATTTGTGTTCGGCTTCCCTTGATCTCATGATAATCAAGATTCACCTCCCACTTCATTTTCAAACAACAACTAATTCAAGCATATACCATTTTCTATCTTTTAATCCATCTGGTCATAATCATTACATCTCCAAGGGATAGAACTCCGTCTATCAATCATCACCCAAATTCAACTTAATCCAAATTACCTAGGGAATTTAATTCTTACTAGGTTCTATATCGGTTTCATATCTCTTCATAGATCACAATACTGTATGTATATATATATCTACATATATTTTTTATCAAAACATAATACACAATATTACATTTAGTATCATATGAACATATACTGTCGGGGTTTTAGTTCCCGGGAGTTTCTTTGCTCCCTTATACTTATACTTTCACACACATCTGTTAACAAAATAACACACTTATCACAATGGTATTCGCATCTTCTGTGCGCAATTACCACGATTAAACCATGAATGAATGCGTATATTTATGTAACACACGCACCAATCATCAGAACAATCATTTTGTGCTATGCACACCATAGTTCACGTACACTTGTACGGTAAAACACACTAAGCGGTTTCGCGCTCTACCCCCCTTAAAAGGGATTACGCCCACGTAATCAATTACTGAACATTGGTTAAAAATGTTCTACCTTCGTGAAGTGTTTTATCTCCACGCGGTCTGTTATACAATGTGTTCTGGTTAGAGGATCTTAACCATACTGGCGGTTTAGTCCATAAACCAATAATCCTCATTGGAGTTTATTTAACTCATAACCGGTTTTGGTTCTGGCCTGTGGGGCTTCTAGGGGTTATTAGTTAGCCATCCACTCATATTCACTATGCACATCCAACACTAGAATTGCTGGCTCACTAGTTTCTGCTGCGTAACTCTAGATAGCTTTAGAGTTTAATTTGCCCCTTACGTTATTCTTACTGTATTGCACATCCCCGATTATCACCTTCATCTTGGCGATAACGGTTTCTCAACCGACGTGGTATCACTTACCATGAGCGAACTCGGTGAGTTACAAACTTCCTATCCACTTCCATGATAATTTACTGTATTCACAATGATTTACTTGATTTCTTCCGACTTATTGTCGGTTGAATTTGAGCTACTACCTAATGATAGTACTCCTTCAGTGATTGCCAACACTTGAGGTATATTCCATACCGATATTTAATGTACCATGGTACTGTAGTCACTTATTGTTAATCAAGTATTCTTTCCTTGGTACGACCTTGCATTTCCTCTGCTTCGGTCCTATAACGTTATAAGTCATTTGCTGTTCTACCACAGTTAACATCTTCCCAACTTCCTAGCTATCTCACTCGATCATTACCGCGCAAGGGTAATACCAAAACACTCAGTCATACAGAGTGCAGAGGCGTAAACTCTTGGCAGTAAATCTCTTATGCGATTGCAATAGGAATCCATACTGTGTTCCACTGAGCTTCTTATCTCGTAATACTGGTTACTGGCTTACTGCCTAGTTACTTGCTATCACTTTTCGTTTAACAATACTTATACAACGGTCGCTCACTGCGCACCGTGCTCTTACCCCTTGTATAACCCTCACTTACATGATATTTACTGTCACATTTCCTTCCACACATATATTTACATCATTCGTATTATGGTTCGTCATTCATTTGGATGATTACTGAATGCTCCTTGAGCGTTGCTTATTCGAGTTACAAGCCGGCGTTATTCAGCTCAGTGCTTCACTTTGTACATACATGCTACTAAACTAACTGCTCTCTCGCAATAATAACATAGTCCATCTTTAACATATTTCTTGTACTTGGTTCACACAACTACCGCTCCTGCGGTTTCACAATATCGAGAGGTATCCCCACTCTTAAGTAGTGGTTCGTTCTCCGCTCTGTTTACTCGTATCACATAAACTTCTACAATTGATTAAATTTATAACATATCTTGTTTGTGGCTTATAAGCCTTATTGCCTTGAGCCCTACTCATTGTAGGCTGTCCACACACATTTACTTCTCCAAACAATATTACATGGTTTAGTGGTCGTATTGGGCTCCATGACAAGGCCGTAGCATCACAGTTCCTTTCATGGGATGCCCCTTCAAGGATGTCAGACTTCCTCCTGACGACTTATGCTTAGGCTAGGTGTTAGTCTCAACCTTTGCATTTCTGTCGCGTTATTTCGTTCAACCACTGTTGATCCAAACACCCTTTTAAGGACAGCTCCTGGGTGTCACTAGGTTATGCCATCACATCTGGCTTGCACTTATTGGTATGTTTAATTTACTACATAGCCTTGCGTTCTTGGTTGGGTTAAATATCCACTTCTAATGAGATCGATATCTTCAGATAGTCTATGTGATCATTCCGGGAGTCTTATCCCGATCGTTACACATCAACGTGTCCATAGTAAGCATCTGCCTCACCAGATACAGGCTGGGTATTTACTCCAGCTATTACGTTCATCCTTCAGGATTCTTAAGACATATATGATGTCTTTACTTGTCAATCAATGCCCTTTGCACTTCCCGATTCTTAAACATTTCCTTGAAATAAACTCACTAATTCCTTTAGTCTCCTTAACTTAACTGGGTTCCTTTACTTCAACCATTCAATGTAATCCATTACTCTTGTTTGACTTTCACTGCGGACCTTAGTATGGAGTCGACTACTTCCCGTGTTCCAGACTTCACTCGTATACACATGTGGGGTACCCTACTGATACATTGCTACTTACCCGACTAACCCGTAAGAAGGTCTGTTAGGCCCACAAGCTCTTAACGGAGTGCGGTCGTCCCACCTTACAGTTAGTACACTCGTAGTGTCCGTCACACGCTTAGGTGAAGTATTATGTTGTCAGCTCCCTTATATTATTCTACGATAATATGCATTCCGTGCTTCCCGAACTTAATCAAGGGAAAGTTATCCACTATTGTATTATTATGAACTCCATCCATTCCCTCGGGTTGCTACCCTTGGGTTTACCGGTTTCCGTCCGGTTATTTAAGAGTAAACTAGGTGTAACTTACCTACCATGTGGCACTGAGGCCGGTGTAGGTCCTCTGGTTTGGTTTAAAAGAAGGTTAGAAATAAAATGGGTTTGAGAGAAAATTTTGGTTTTGAAAAAGAGTTTGAAAATAAATTTCAGTTTGAAAGAAAAATTCTCGTGGTTTCACAACATTTTCTCGCCTTAACCAAGTCTAGCTTCTTGCTGACTGGTGTACTTCCAATTACAGGAGTCAGGCTGTTAAGCCTTTCCACGGTTATGATGTTCTCACCTAACTTCATGGTACTTTACTAAGTACTTTGTAGTTGTCAAAATTTTCCCGCACAGCCTTGTTGTAGTAGCACTTGCCATGGCAAGTGCGCCATGCTAACTGGCTGTCGGTTCAATACACACTTGTTGCGGTATTGCTTTCATCCGTACTGACGTCAGTGGCCTTGTTGGCCCTTACTTTGATCTTACAATCTTAATAATAAATCTTCTGGGTACTTCTCACTGTTTGCACATGACAACCATCAACTAGGGTGTTTCCCATTCTAGGAGACTCCCTTTCTTAGTATCGTTTCCTCACGTTTATACTGTTGCTGTTTTAGTTAACATTTGTGATCCCGTAGACACTCTCATCTCGGGTTTCTTTACTTCACTTCTCCATTGTTGCACGATTGGTGCTTTGCAAGCTGGTTGTTCTCGACTGCTCCGCATGTCAACCCAGGTTGCCGGAAATTCTATTCCTCTATGCATAAGATTCTCCTCTTTCGCTATTAAATGCGGCAAACATTGTTCAGATGGAAATCGTCTTCGGGATTCACATCTTTCAGAATCTACCGTATGACAGGTTCTCCGTACTTACAGAGGTAAATATCACTACCAGATCGGGTTTTCCCGAGTAAGAGATGACTTCCATCTCTCTAGCGTTTTTCAAGTTATAAAATAGGGTTTGTGGAGGGCGGGATGTATATTGTAGGTTTCCAGTATTCACTGGTACTCCTAACTAGCGTATTTCTCACTATCACTCAACCCTTAACCCAAAGTACTGAATTTCTAACTCGGTACTTCCTAAGCTCGGTAATTCAGTCATCAGAGCGATACTTCGCTCTGATACCACTTTTTGTAACACCCCAACTAACAACAACACACTTAACAACAAACCGCAGCGGAAATCACAACTCATAACATCACTTAACTCCTTGGTGTTACACGCCGTTAACCACCCACGTGGCCAACAAGGCTAACATACATACATTGTACCGGTCTGATGGACTAAACTCCCGAGCAACTACACATTAATCTCGTTCCATGTCCAATAATCATTATACACTTACATTACAATGGCACCGAGTATTTACCAACTAACGCCGATACATTTTCGGTCTTACTACACCTACCATACATACACATCTTCCATGACTACCCACATGCAAACGACTACCCCGTCCTACTCTCGAACGGCTTCCAGTTCCTTGTACCTGAAACAGGAAAAGAAGAAAGGGTGGCCCCCCAGGGGGCTCAGCACCTTTGCTGGTATGGTAATCCCGCAGCCCGCATGCTACCGGGCCACGCACAACTATTTGTCGTCTTAGCATGCGGTTGATTTTATTTCAAACATGCACAAACTGTACACACATATCATGCTTATAAAGCAGACATCCATTAACAGGATACAAACACAAGGTTAGCACACCCAACATAACAATATACTCCACTCAATAACGTTCACAAACTTAATACCATTCTTCTTAGAGGATATACACTTTACTTAGGTTGTGCCGGAGGTAATATAAGCCCGAGCACACCATACATACGTTTCCTTCACTTCGGTGTGGCGGCCTCATATAGGACTGATCACACCATACACAATTTCCCCTAGCTCCAATAATGATGAGTTAGGTAAGCCTTGGTTAAGCTTGTGGGTGGTTGTAATTCGAGGAGGAAAAACAACCATAACATAACAGAGAGGGAGTCGAAGCGAACATAAGCATCAACATCCTAACAACATTACACATATTTCCCCCTAACCCGATTGGAGGTCGGGTAGGTAAGCTTTGGCTAAGCTAGTGGGAGGTCGAACATCCAAGGAGGATAAACAACCCTAACATAACAGAGTGGGAGTTAATTCACATATACACATCAACTCCCAAACAACACGTGACCGGAACGACCGGATTCCTCACCCCCATAACATATACATATTAGTTAAAGGTTCCTTCATGGAACTTATCACATACACACACACATATTGTTACTAACTCGGTTAGACACATAAGGGAAGTAACATCCCTTTTCAACAAACATGGATAACTGTATCTGATAACAACAACATACTAAACAAGTCACACATCTCACACATAGTCACAACATACACTAACGCACGGATAGCCGTAGTTAGAACGTTCCCGTAGGTTGGGACGTTTATTCCGAATACCGATCTCTTATGTGACCCTAGACACAGTTAACTAAGGTTTAACACTTTCGAGGTTAAACGGTATCGGACTAGGCACGCCACATATATGAAATACTGTAAACTCATTTCATGTTTTGTCTTACAAGGTGGCAAACACACAGAAAAACACATTGGCATACAAGCCGGTGTAATCCGGTAGGACACAGGTTGCAAGAAAACCATACCTGTCACCAAGGTCCACTCTACTGCGTCCTCTTATGTTCTTTGAATAATCTTTGAACAACTGGTAACATTACATTTGTTTCCATTAACATCGGGGCAATACAATTGTTAAACGACTAGTGCGCCCATAGTTAACCCCGTTATCCCGTTATACTTAATTTTACTCTTGTGATCTTAAGTTCACAACTCTCACATCAAACCTAACACTTGCTTACACATCTTTAGGCCTTTACATGTCACCAAACGAGGCCTAAACATCATCCAAAACCATTACCATCCAATCCCCCATCATTAGAAGGCTGAAGCACACTTATAGAGCAAAATGGAGTTCAAAAGATTATCGGTCATTTTCAAATCAAAATATACATAATCATATGCCAAAACATGTCAAAACAGATAGCACTCAAAAAGAGGAATCCAACCGCAAACGACACTCAAAACGGAGTTCAAACGAAAAAGTTATGCAAAAACAAAGGCTGGTCCGAACATGCGTCCGACCTTGCATGTTCGGACTAAGCCGAGAGTCTGAAAATCTTCCGCCGTATGATGTCCGAACTTCAATGTTCGGACACATGTTCGGACATACCGAAAACTGCAAAATCAATTACGGAAAACAGCCAGAACCAAGCCACCAATCCCCCACAAAACATACATAACTTATAGTAAAATAGCCAATCGAAAACACATTTCCACGGGGTTTTAACGCATCATACACACATTAAAATCAACCAAAACATCACCAAATCAAAGAGTCAAAACAATCATACACGAAAAACAAACAAAATCAGAAATCCCCATGGACGAACGCACACAACAGAATCAGTCCACCACCTACACTCTATTCAACATTACAAACACCAAGGTTCTCCCATTCACCAAGCCATCATCAACACACTCATTTTCTACCAAAATTTCACCATAACCTCCCCATAAACCTTACACATCCATTTCATCATAATACACATCTCTTCATTCCTAATCTAGCCACACCCTTTCAAGGGTCCTATCAGCACATAACAATTCCTCAAATCCCATCATCAACAACATAATCACCATAAACTCCATAACCACAATATCAATCACAAACTCAAAACATTTGGCTCTAAAGGCCCTCCATTCAACCATTAATTCACAAACCTCCCTAAAATCAATTAAAAACATTTCCAACATAGATTTTAAATCCACAATTTTGGGTTCATTAATTTGTTTACCCATCCCAAACTCTAAAACAATTAAGAACAAGGTTCAAGGTAGTTTTCTTACCTTAATTTCACAAGTCTCCTTAATTCTCCTCTTGCTCCTCATCTTCTCCAAGATCGGTTAAGAGGGCATGGAGTTTCCAAACTCCATCCCAACATCCAAGGACACAAAACATACTCAATTAATTATCTAAACCCTTGAAATATCTCAATTCAATCAAAGGGCTAGAACACAAAGTTAGGGTTTACCTTTTTGAAGCTTTTAAGAGAGATTCTCACCCTTGAATCAAGAAGGGGATTACTCCACCATTGAAGGGTTAATTTGGAGCTCAAGAACAAGGAGAAAAACAAGGTATCAAAAATGGTGAAAAATCGATTGCACCAAGAGTTGAAGGAAAAATGACTTTTTCTTGGGAATTTTTACCTTAGAAGGAAGAGGAGACTCCAAGCTTCACATTGGTGCCATTTTCTATTCAAATGGGGAAAACCCATGGAGATCAACTTTATCCTTTTGGAATTTCGAAAAGAGAGGATGATAGAGGAAGATGAGAGGAAGAAGTATGTGATTTGTTTTGATTTGGAGCCCAAATGGAGTTGGGCATGGCATTGAAGTTGGAGTAGCCATTGGAGGAAGGGGAGAAAAATCGGTGGCTTAGGGAAGAAGAGGGAGCCGGCTGGGAAGAAAGAGAGAGAGGAAAGAGAAAAGGAAAAAGAGAAATGAGAGGAGAGAGAGATGGGTGGGGGTATAAGTGGTCTCTCTATTTTTTTTTGCTTTTGACTTAATTAATTAGTTAACTAGTCATGTGTGAGTGAGCTGTCTACATTAATAAAACCGGCCCACTAATGTATACACGCTGGAGCATTTTTCGTCTTTTAACAGAAAATGCCCGTTTATTTACCCGGTTTAGCTCTATTCACTAACCGAGACCGTTTTCCGGAATTTTTTCATTCCTTTAATTTTAACGGTTATTAAACTCCCATTAATGTTTAATTATAGTTACATAATCAACTATAATTTATATGGGTTCATTTAACTGTTTAAAGTCACGTTTTCGGGTTTCCTCGAAAAACGCGCTTTAAGACGTCGTTAGCGTTTTAACGCATTGTTTGGATCCGTTTCTTCCAGAATTTTTCCCACATGTTCTTAATGTGTAATTAAGGTATAAAAATATTTATAACCCTAATGAAGGTTATGTACCCCCTAGAATAATTAAATACGCGTTTTCACGTTTTGTGACGTTTACGCATTTACTTTTTCTTTTTGGTTTTCATTTCTTCACCAATGATCTTAAGGGCTTAATTAGCCTTAGAAAATCATAATTACACAATTAATTAACACATTAAGGTTTGGGGTATTTCAATCTACCCCCCTTAAAAGAACTTCGTCCTCGAAGTTCACACTTCCCTAGCATCATTTGAATTAGAACACAGGGACTACCTGCAAAATAAAACTTCCATAATAACATATTTTACATCACAACCTCGGACTTAACGGCCCGGGTAACACATTCACATCCATACATAACATAACATAACATACTTACATGATAACCTCGGACTCAACGGTCCGGGTATCTTATCAACATCTGTACTTACATAACAACCCTTAGACTCTTCGGTCTGGGTAACAGAACAACATTTAGACACTTAGGTCTTGATAACATAACAACCTTTAGACACATAGGTCTAGGTAACATAACACTTTCGGAACTCAACCACCTTAGGACTCAAGGTCCAAATAATAATCATTACACATACCACACAACATGTCATAGCATGTATATCAACCAGAAATACCTTTTCCATCTCTTCATGGGCTCGAGACCCATGTTGAGTACATATACACTGTGATCCCTCAGAACCCGGTCGCGATGGACACCTTCTGGTCCCCGTTCCTTTGGGAGGTCAAAACAATCACATACATCTTTAAAATATACTTCTCATGTCACCGGTCCGAAGACAAAGGCTCATACGTCCTCAGCTCGTGAGCAAGTAATACGAAAATACCCTTTATTAGGTTAAGTAGAATGAAATCTTTTGTTGGAAAGTACCAATTGAAAATCCCTTTTACAAGGTCAAGTAAAAGAAGTCCTTCCTTTGAAAATACTACTTAAGAATCTTAGAAATATCAATTGAAGTCTTGAGAATACCAATTGAAAATTTGCAACACCAATTTAAATATCTTTTGAAGACGTCATACAACTCCAAGTCCAATTGTTGTTAACTGCCTCTTATTCTTGATGTGGTTATTTGTGACCACTTATAGGGAGTTTCAAGAATCATCCAACCTTAATGTGATCAGCATCAGTGTTGAACTATCTTTCCACCACAATTTGTGTTCGGCTTCCCTTGATCTCATGATAATCAAGTTTCACCTCCCACTTCATTTTCAAACAACAACTAATTCAAGCATATACCATTTTCTATCTTTTAATCCATCTAGTCATAATCATTACATCTCCAAGGGATAGAACTCCGTCTATCAATCATCACCCAAATTCAACTTAATCCAAATTACCTAGGGAATTTAATTCTTACTAGGTTCTATATCGGTTTCATATCTCTTCATAGATCACAATACTGTATGTATATATATATCTACATATATTTTTTTATCAAAACATAATACACAATATTACATTTAGTATCATATGAACATATACTGTCGGGGTTTTAGTTCCCCGGGAGTTTCTTTGCTCCCTTATACTTATACTTTCACACACATCTGTTAACAAAATAACACACTTATCACAATGGTATTCGCATCTTCTGTGCGCAATTACCACGATTAAACCATGAATGAATGCGTATATTTATGTAACACACGCACCAATCATCAGAACAATCATTTTGTGCTATGCACACCATAGTTCACGTACACTTGTACGGTAAAACACACTAAGCGGTTTCACACTCTACCCCCCTTAAAAGGGATTACGCCCACGTAATCAATTACTGAACATTGGTTAAAAATGTTCTACCGTCGTGAAGTGTTTTATCTCCACGCGGTCTGTTATACAATGTGTTCTGGTTAGAGGATCTTAACCATACTGGCGGTTTAGTCCCAAAACCAATAATCCTCATTGGAGTTTATTTAACTCATAACCGGTTTCGGTTCTGGCCTGTGGGGCTTCTAGGGGTTATTATTTAGCCATCCACTCATATTCACTACGCACATCCAACACTAGAATTGCTGGCTCACTAGTTTCTGCTGCGCAACTCTAGATAGCTTTAGAGTTTAATTTGCCCCTTACGTTATTCTTACTGTATTGCACATCCCCGATTATCACCTTCATCTTGGCGATAACGGTTTCTCAACCGACGCGTGGTATCACTTACCATGAGCGAACTCGGTGAGTTACAAACTTCCTATCCACTTCCATGATAATTTACTGTATTCACAATGATTTACTTGATTTCTTCCGACTTATTGTCGGTTGAATTTGAGCTACTACCTAATGAGTAGTACTCCTTCAGTGATTGCCAACACTTGAGGTATATTCCATACCGATATTTAATGTACCATGTTACTGTAGTCACTTATTGTTAATCAAGTATTCTTTCCTTGGTACGACCTTGCATTTCCTATGCTTCGGTCCTATAACGTTATAAGTCATTTGCTGTTCTACCACAGTTAACATCTTCCCAACTTCCTAGCTATCTCACTCGATCATTACCGCGCAAGGGTAATACCAAAACACTCAGTCATACAGAGTGCAGAGGCGTAAACTCTTGGCAGTAAATCTCTTATGCGATTGCAATAGGAATCCATACTGTGTTCCACTGAGCTTCTTATCTCGTAATACTGGTTACTGGCTTACTGCCTAGTTACTTGCTATCACTTTTCGTTTAACAATACTTATACAACGGTCGCTCACTGCGCACCGTGCTCTTACCCCTTGTATAACCCTCACTTACATGATATTTACTGTCACATTTCCTTCCACACATATATTTACATCATTCGTATTATGGTTCGTCATTCATTTGGATGATTACTGAATGCTCCTTGAGCGTTGCTTATTCGAGTTACAAGCCGGCGTTATTCAGCTCGTGCTTCACTTTGTACATACATGCTACTAAACTAACTGCTCTCTCGCAATAATAACATAGTCCATCTTTAACATATTTCTTGTACTTGGTTCACACAACTACCGCTCCTGCGGTTTCACAATATCGAGAGGTATCCCCACTCTTAAGTAGTGGTTCGTTCTCCGCTCTGTTTACTCGTATCACATAAACTTCTACAATTGATTAAATTTATATAACATATCTTGTTTGTGGCTTATAAGCCTTATTGCCTTGAGCCCTACTCATTGTAGGCTGTCCACACACATTTACTTCTCCAAACAATATTACATGGTTTAGTGGTCGTATTGGGCTCCATGACAAGGCCGTAGCATCACAGTTCCTTTCATGGGATGCCCCTTCAAGGATGTCAGACTTCCTCCTGACGACTTATGCTTAGGCTAGGTGTTAGTCTCAACCTTTGCATTTCTGTCGTTATTTCGTTCAACCACTGTTGATCCAAACACCCTTTTAAGGACAGCTCCTGGGTGTCACTAGGTTATGCCATCACATCTGGCTTGCACTTATTGGTATGTTTAATTTACTACATAGCCTTGCGTTCTTGGTTGGGTTAAATATCCACTTCTAATGAGATCGATATCTTCAGATAGTCTATGTGATCATTCCGGGAGTCTTATCCCGATCGTTGCACATCAACGTGTCCATAGTAAGCATCTGCCTCACCAGATACAGGCTGGGTATTTACTCCAGCTATTACGTTCATCCTTCAGGATTCTTAAGACATATATGATGTCTTTACTTGTCAATCAATGCCCTTTGCACTTCCCGATTCTTAAACATTTCCTTGAAATAAACTCACTAATTCCTTTAGTCTCCTTAACTTAACTGGGTTCCTTTACTTCAACCATTCAATGTAATCCATTACTCTTGTTTGACTTTCACTGCGGACCTAGTATGGAGTCGACTACTTCCCGTGTTCCAGACTTCACTCGTATACACATGTGGGGTACCCTACTGATACATTGCTACTTACCCGACTAACCCGTAAGAAGGTCTGTTAGGCCCACAAGCTCTAACGGAGTGCGGTCGTCCCACCTTACAGTTAGTACACTCGTAGTGTCCGTCACACGCTTAGGTGAAGTATTGTTGTCAGCTCCCTTATATTATCTACGATAATATGCATTCCGTGCTTCCCGAACTTAATCAAGGGAAAGTTATCCACTATTGTATTATTATGAACTCCATCCATTCCCTCGGGTTGCTACCCTTGGGTTTACCGGTTTCCGTCCGGTTATTTAAGAGTAAACTAGGTGTAACTTACCTACCATGTGGCACTGAGGCCGGTGTAGGTCCTCTGGTTTGGTTTAAAAGAAGGTTAGAAATAAAATGGGTTTGAGAGAAAATTTTGGTTTTGAAAAAGAGTTTGAAAATAAATTTCAGTTTGAAAGAAAAATTCTCGTGGTTTCACAACATTTTCTCGCCTTAACCAAGTCTAGCTTCTTGCTGACTGGTGTACTTCCAATTACAGGAGTCAGGCTGTTAAGCCTTTCCACGGTTATGATGTTCTCACCTAACTTCATGGTACTTTACTAAGTACTTTGTAGTTGTCAAAATTTTCCCGCACAGCCTTGTTGTAGTAGCACTTGCCATGGCAAGTGCGCCATGCTAACTGGCTGTCGGTTCAATACACACTGTTGCGGTATTGCTTTCATCCGTACTGACGTCAGTGGCCTTGTTGGCCCTTACTTTGATCTTACAATCTTAATAATAAATCTTCTGGGTACTTCTCACTGTTTGCACATGACAACCATCAACTAGGGTGTTTCCCATTCTAGGAGACTCCCTTTTCTTAGTATCGTTTCCTCACGTTTATACTGTTGCTGTTTTAGTTAACATTTGTGATCCCGTAGACACTCTCATCTCGGGTTTCTTTACTTCACTTCTCCATTGTTGCACGATTGGTGCTTTGCAAGCTGGTTGTTCTCGACTGCTCCGCATGTCAACCCAGGTTGCCGGAAATTCTATTCCTCTATGCATAAGATTCTCCTCTTTTCGCTATTAAATGCGGCAAACATTGTTCAGATGGAAATCGTCTTCGGGATTCACATCTTTCAGAATCTACCGTATGACAGGTTCTCCGTACTTACAGAGGTAAATATCACTACCAGATCGGGTTTTCCCGAGTAAGAGATGACTTCCATCTCTCTAGCGTTTTTCCCAAGTTATAAAATAGGGTTTGTGGAGGGCGGGATGTATATTGTAGGTTTCCAGTATTCACTGGTACTCCTAACTAGCGTATTTCTCACGCTATCACTCAACCCTTAACCCAAAGTACTAATTTCTAACTCGGTACTTCCTAAGCTCGGTAATTCAGTCATCAGAGCGATACTTCGCTCTGATACCACTTTTTGTAACACCCCAACTAACAACAACACACTTAACAACAAACCGCAGCGGAAATCACAACTCATAACATCACTTAACTCCTTGGTGTTACACGCCGTTAACCACCCACGTGGCCAACAAGGCTAACATACATACATTGTACCGGTCTGATGGACTAAACTCCCGAGCAACTACACATTAATCTCGTTCCATGTCCAATAATCATTATACACTTACATTACAATGGCACCGAGTATTTACCAACTAACGCCGATACATTTTCGGTCTTACTACACCTACCATACATACACATCTTCCATGACTACCCACATGCAAACGACTACCCCGTCCTACTCTCGAACGGCTTCCAGTTCCTTGTACCTGAAACAGGAAAAGAAGAAAGGGTGGCCCCCCAGGGGGCTCAGCACCTTTGCTGGTATGGTAATCCCGCAGCCCGCATGCTACCGGGCCACGCACAACTATTTGTCGTCTTAGCATGCGGTTGATTTTATTTCAAACATGCACAAACTGTACACACATATCATGCTTATAAAGCAGACATCCATTAACAGGATACAAACACAAGGTTAGCACACCCAACATAACAATATACTCCACTCAATAACGTTCACAAACTTAATACCATTCTTCTTAGAGGATATACACTTTACTTAGGTTGTGCCGGAGGTAATATAAGCCCGAGCACACCATACATACGTTTCCTTCACTTCGGTGTGGCGGCCTCATATAGGACTGATCACACCATACACAATTTCCCCTAGCTCCAATAATGATGAGTTAGGTAAGCCTTGGTTAAGCTTGTGGGTGGTTGTAATTCGAGGAGGAAAAACAACCATAACATAACAGAGAGGGAGTCGAAGCGAACATAAGCATCAACATCCTAACAACATTACACATAATTTCCCCCTAACCCGATTGGAGGTCGGGTAGGTAAGCTTTGGCTAAGCTAGTGGGAGGTCGAACATCCAAGGAGGATAAACAACCCTAACATAACAGAGTGGGAGTTAATTCACATATACACATCAACTCCCAAACAACACGCGTGACCGGAACGACCGGATTCCTCACCCCCCATAACATATACATATTAGTTAAAGGTTCCTTCATGGAACTTATCACATACACACACCACATATTGTTACTAACTCGGTTAGACACATAAGGGAAGTAACATCCCTTTTCAACAAACATGGATAACTGTATCTGATAACAACAACATACTAAACAAGTCACACATCTCACACATAGTCACAACATACACTAACGCACGGATAGCCGTAGTTAGAACGTTCCCGTAGGTTGGGACGTTTATTCCGAATACCGATCTCTTATGTGACCCTAGACACAGTTAACTAAGGTTTAACACTTTCGAGGTTAAACGGTATCGGACTAGGCACGCCACATATATGAAATACTGTAAACTCATTTCATGTTTTGTCTTACAAGGTGGCAAACACACAGAAAAACACATTGGCATACAAGCCGGTGTAATCCGGTAGGACACAGGTTGCAAGAAAACCATACCTGTCACCAAGGTCCACTCTACTGCGTCCTCTTATGTTCTTTGAATAATCTTTGAACAACTGGTAACATTACATTTGTTTCCATTAACATCGGGGCAATACAATTGTTAAACGACTAGTGCGCCCATAGTTAACCCCGTTATCCCGTTATACTTAATTTTACTCTTGTGATCTTAAGTTCACAACTCTCACATCAAACCTAACACTTGCTTACACATCTTTAGGCCTTTACATGTCACCAAACGAGGCCTAAACATCATCCAAAACCATTACCATCCAATCCCCCATCATTAGAAGGCTGAAGCACACTTATAGAGCAAAATGGAGTTCAAAAGATTATCGGTCATTTTCAAATCAAAATATACATAATCATATGCCAAAACATGTCAAAACAGATAGTACTCAAAAAGAGGAATCCAACGCCGCAAACGACACTCAAAACGGAGTTCAAACGAAAAAGTTATGCAAAAACAAAGGCTGGTCCGAACATGCGTCCGACCTTGCATGTTCGGACATAAGCCGAGAGTCTGAAAATCTTCCGCCGTATGATGTCCGAACTTCAATGTTCGGACACATGTTCGGACATACCGAAAACTGCAAAATCAATTACGGAAAACAGCCAGAACCAAGCCACCAATCCCCCACAAAACATACATAACTTATAGTAGCAAAATAGCCAATCGAAAACACATTTCCACGGGGTTTTAACGCATCATACACACATTAAAATCAACCAAAAACATCACCAAATCAAAGAGTCAAAACAATCATACACGAAAAAAAACAAATCAGAAATCCCCATGGACGAACGCACACAACAGAATCCGTCCACCACCTACACTCTATTCAACATTACAAACACCAAGGTTCTCCCATTCACCAAGCCATCATCAACACACTCATTTTCTACCAAAATTTCACCATAACCTCCCCATAAACCTTACACATCCATTTCATCAATACACATCCTCTTCATTCCTAATCTAGCCACACCCTTTCAAGGGTCCTATCAGCACATAACAATTCATCAAATCCCATCATCAACAACATAATCACCATAAACTCCATAACCACAATATCAATCACAAACTCAAAACATTTGGCTCTAAAGGCCCTCCATTCAACCATTAATTCACAAACCTCCCTAAAATCAATTAAACACATTTCCAACATAGATTTTAAATCCACAATTTTGGGTTCATTAATTTGTTTACCCATCCCAAACTCTAAAACAATTAAGAACAAGGTTCAAGGTAGTTTTCTTACCTTAATTTCACAAGTCTCCTTAATTCTCCTTTGCTCCTCATCTTCTCCAAGATCGGTTAAGAGGGCATGGAGTTTCCAAACTCCATCCCAACATCCAAGGACACAAAACATACTCAATTAATTATCTAAACCCTTGAAATATCTCAATTCAATCAAAGGGCTAGAACACAAAGTTAGGGTTTACCTTTTTGAAGCTTTTAAGAGAGATTCTCACCCTTGAATCAAGAAGGGGATTACTCCACCATTGAAGGGTTAATTTGGAGCTCAAGAACAAGGAGAAAAACAAGGTATCAAAAATGGTGAAAAATCGATTGCACCAAGAGTTGAAGGAAAAATGACTTTTTCTTGGGAATTTTTACCTTAGAAGGAAGAGGAGACTCCAAGCTTCACATTGGTGCCATTTTCTATTCAAATGGGGAAAACCCATGGAGATCAACTTTATCCTTTTGGAATTTCGAAAAGAGAGGATGATAGAGGAAGATGAGAGGAAGAAAAGTATGTGATTTGTTTTTGATTTGGAGCCCAAATGGAGCTTGGGCATGGCATTGAAGTTGGAGTAGCCATTGGAGGAAGGGGAGAAAAATCGGTGGCTTAGGGAAGAAGAGGGAGCCGGCTGGGAAGAAGAGAGAGAGGAAAGAGAAAAGGAAAAAGAGAAATGAGAGAGAGAGAGATGGGTGGGGGTATAAGTGGTCTCTCTATTTTTTTTTGCTTTTGACTTAATTAATTAGTTAACTAGTCATGTGTGAGTGAGCTGTCTACATTAATAAAACCGGCCCACTAATGTATACACGCTGGAGCATTTTTCGTCTTTTAACAGAAAATGCCCGTTTATTTACCCGGTTTAGCTCTATTCACTAACCGGGACCGTTTTCCGGAATTTTTTCATTCCTTTAATTTTAACGGTTATTAAACTCCCATTAATGTTTAATTATAGTTACATAATCAACTATAATTTATACGGGTTCATTTAACTGTTTAAAGTCACGTTTTCGGGTTTCCTCGAAAAACGCGCTTTAAGACGTCGTTAGCGTTTTAACGCATTGTTTGGATCCGTTTCTTCCAGAATTTTTCCCACATGTTCTTAATGTGTAATTAAGGTATAAAAATATATTTATAACCCTAATGAAGGTTATGTACCCCCTAGAATAATTAAATACGCGTTTTCACGTTTTGTGACTTTTACGCATTTACTTTTTCTTTTTGGTTTTCATTTCTTCACCAATGATCTTAAGGGCTTAATTAGCCTTAGAAAATCATAATTACACAATTAATTAACACATTAAGGTTTGGGGTATTTCAATCTACCCCCTTAAAAGAACTTCGTCCTCGAAGTTCACACTTCCCTAGCATCATTTGAATTAGAACACAGGGACTACCTGCAAAATAAAACTTCCATAATAACATATTTTACATCACAACCTCGGACTTAACGGCCCGGGTAACACATTCACATCCATACATAACATAACATAACATACTTACATGATAACCTCGGACTCAACGGTCCGGGTATCTTATCAACATCTGTACTTACATAACAACCCTTAGACTCTTCGGTCTGGGTAACAGAACAACATTTAGACACTTAGGTCTTGATAACATAACAACCTTTAGACACATAGGTCTAGGTAACATAACACTTTCGGAACTCAACCACCTTAGGACTCAAGGTCCAAATAATAATCATTACACATACCACACAACATGTCATAGCATGTATATCAACCAGAAATACCTTTTCCATCTCTTCATGGGCTCGAGACCCATGTTGAGTACATATACACTGTGATCCCTCAGAACCCGGTCGCGATGGACACCTTCTGGTCCCCGTTCCTTTGGGAGGTCAAAACAATCACATACATCTTTAAATATACTTCTCATGTCACCGGTCCGAAGACAAAGGCTCATACGTCCTCAGCTCGTGAGCAAGTAATACGAAAATACCCTTTATTAGGTTAAGTAGAATGAAATCTTTTGTTGGAAAGTACCAATTGAAAATCCCTTTTACAAGGTCAAGTAAAAGAAGTCCTTCCTTTGAAAATACTACTTAAGAATCTTAGAAATATCAATTGAAGTCTTGAGAATACCAATTGAAAATTTGCAACACCAATTTAAATATCTTTTGAAGACGTCATACAACTCCAAGTCCAATTGTTGTTAACTGCCTCTTATTCTTGATGTGGTTATTTGTGACCACTTATAGGGAGTTTCAAGAATCATCCAACCTTAATGTGATCAGCATCAGTGTTGAACTATCTTTCCACCACAATTTGTGTTCGGCTTCCCTTGATCTCATGATAATCAAGTTTCACCTCCCACTTCATTTTCAAACAACAACTAATTCAAGCATATACCATTTTCTATCTTTTAATCCATCTAGTCATAATCATTACATCTCCAAGGGATAGAACTCCGTCTATCAATCATCACCCAAATTCAACTTAATCCAAATTACCTAGGGAATTTAATTCTTACTAGGTTCTATATCGGTTTCATATCTCTTCATAGATCACAATACTGTATGTATATATATCTACATATATTTTTTTATCAAAACATAATACACAATATTACATTTAGTATCATATGAACATATACTGTCGGGGTTTTAGTTCCCCGGGAGTTTCTTTGCTCCCTTATACTTATACTTTCACACACATCTGTTAACAAAATAACACACTTATCACAATGGTATTCGCATCTTCTGTGCGCAATTACCACGATTAAACCATGAATGAATGCGTATATTTATGTAACACACGCACCAATCATCAGAACAATCATTTTGTGCTATGCACACCATAGTTCACGTACACTTGTACGGTAAAACACACTAAGCGGTTTCACACTCTACCCCCCTTAAAAGGGATTACGCCCACGTAATCAATTACTGAACATTGGTTAAAAATGTTCTACCGTCGTGAAGTGTTTTATCTCCACGCGGTCTGTTATACAATGTGTTCTGGTTAGAGGATCTTAACCATACTGGCGGTTTAGTCCCAAAACCAATAATCCTCATTGGAGTTTATTTAACTCATAACCGGTTTCGGTTCTGGCCTGTGGGGCTTCTAGGGGTTATTATTTAGCCATCCACTCATATTCACTACGCACATCCAACACTAGAATTGCTGGCTCACTAGTTTCTGCTGCGCAACTCTAGATAGCTTTAGAGTTTAATTTGCCCCTTACGTTATTCTTACTGTATTGCACATCCCCGATTATCACCTTCATCTTGGCGATAACGGTTTCTCAACCGACGCGTGGTATCACTTACCATGAGCGAACTCGGTGAGTTACAAACTTCCTATCCACTTCCATGATAATTTACTGTATTCACAATGATTTACTTGATTTCTTCCGACTTATTGTCGGTTGAATTTGAGCTACTACCTAATGAGTAGTACTCCTTCAGTGATTGCCAACACTTGAGGTATATTCCATACCGATATTTAATGTACCATGTTACTGTAGTCACTTATTGTTAATCAAGTATTCTTTCCTTGGTACGACCTTGCATTTCCTATGCTTCGGTCCTATAACGTTATAAGTCATTTGCTGTTCTACCACAGTTAACATCTTCCCAACTTCCTAGCTATCTCACTCGATCATTACCGCGCAAGGGTAATACCAAAACACTCAGTCATACAGAGTGCAGAGGCGTAAACTCTTGGCAGTAAATCTCTTATGCGATTGCAATAGGAATCCATACTGTGTTCCACTGAGCTTCTTATCTCGTAATACTGGTTACTGGCTTACTGCCTAGTTACTTGCTATCACTTTTCGTTTAACAATACTTATACAACGGTCGCTCACTGCGCACCGTGCTCTTACCCCTTGTATAACCCTCACTTACATGATATTTACTGTCACATTTCCTTCCACACATATATTTACATCATTCGTATTATGGTTCGTCATTCATTTGGATGATTACTGAATGCTCCTTGAGCGTTGCTTATTCGAGTTACAAGCCGGCGTTATTCAGCTCGGTGCTTCACTTTGTACATACATGCTACTAAACTAACTGCTCTCTCGCAATAATAACATAGTCCATCTTTAACATATTTCTTGTACTTGGTTCACACAACTACCGCTCTGCGGTTTCACAATATCGAGAGGTATCCCCACTCTTAAGCAGTGGTTCGTTCTCCGCTCTGTTTACTCGTATCACATAAACTTCTACAATTGATTAAATTTATATAACATATCTTGTTTGTGGCTTATAAGCCTTATTGCCTTGAGCCCTACTCATTGTAGGCTGTCCACACACATTTACTTCTCCAAACAATATTACATGGTTTAGTGGTCGTATTGGGCTCCATGACAAGGCCGTAGCATCACAGTTCCTTTCATGGGATGCCCCTTCAAGGATGTCAGACTTCCTCCTGACGACTTATGCTTAGGCTAGGTGTTAGTCTCAACCTTTGCATTTCTGTCATGTTATTTCGTTCAACCACTGTTGATCCAAACACCCTTTTAAGGACAGCTCCTGGGTGTCACTAGGTTATGCCATCACATCTGGCTTGCACTTATTGGTATGTTTAATTTACTACATAGCCTTGCGTTCTTGGTTGGGTTAAATATCTTCTTCCAATGAGATCGATATCTTCAGATAGTCTATGTGATCATTCCGGGAGTCTTATCCCGATCGTTGCACATCAACGTGTCCATAGTAAGCATCTGCCTCACCAGATACAGGCTGGGTATTTACTCCAGCTATTACGTTCATCCTTCAGGATTCTTAAGACATATATGATGTCTTTACTTGTCAATCAATGCCCTTTGCACTTCCCGATTCTTAAACATTTCCTTGAAATAAACTCACTAATTCCTTTAGTCTCCTTAACTTAACTGGGTTCCTTTACTTCAACCATTCAATGTAATCCATTACTCTTGTTTGACTTTCACTGCGGACCGTAGTATGGAGTCGACTACTTCCCGTGTTCCAGACTTCACTCGTATACACATGTGGGGTACCCTACTGATACATTGCTACTTACCCGACTAACCCGTAAGAAGGTCTGTTAGGCCCACAAGCTCCTAACGGAGTGCGGTCGTCCCACCTTACAGTTGGTACACTCGTAGTGTCCGTCACACGCTTAGGTGAAGTATTCTGTTGTCAACTCCCTTATATTATTCTACGATAATATGCATTCCGTGCTTCCCGAACTTAATCAAGGGAAAGTTATCCACTATTGTATTATTATGAACTCCATCCATTCCCTCGGGTTGCTACCCTTGGGTTTACCGGTTTCCGTCCGGTTATTTAAGAGTAAACTAGGTGTAACTTACCTACCATGTGGCACTGAGGCCGGTGTAGGTCCTCTGGTTTGGTTTAAAAGAAGGTTAGAAATAAAATGGGTTTGAAGAAAATTTTGTTTTGAAAAAGAGTTTGAAAATAAATTTCAGTTTGAAAGAAAAATTCTCGTGGTTTCACAACATTTTCTCGCCTTAACCAAGTCTAGCTTCTTGCTGACTGGTGTACTTCCAATTACAGGAGTCAGGCTGTTAAGCCTTTCCACGGTTATGATGTTCTCACCTAACTTCATGGTACTTTACTAAGTACTTTGTAGTTGTCAAAATTTTCCGGCACAGCCTTGTTGTAGTAGCACTTGCCATGGCAAGTGCGCCATGCTAACTGGCTGTCGGTTCAATACACACTGGTTGCGGTATTGCTTTCATCCGTACTGACGTCAGTGGCCTTGTTGGCCCTTACTTTGATCTTACAATCTTAATAATAAATCTTCTGGGTACTTCTCACTGTTTGCACATGACAACCATCAACTAGGGTGTTTCCCATTCTAGGAGA
The DNA here is from genome assembly GCA_023374045.1 of Limonium bicolor. Taxonomy (NCBI): domain Eukaryota; kingdom Viridiplantae; phylum Streptophyta; class Magnoliopsida; order Caryophyllales; family Plumbaginaceae; genus Limonium; species Limonium bicolor. Next base: position 210,620,943 of record CM041780.1, read on the forward strand.
CTCCCTTTTCTTAGTATCGTTTCCTCACGTTTATACTGTTGCTGTTTTAGTTAACATTTGTGATCCCGTAGACACTCTCATCTCGGGTTTCTTTACTTCACTTCTCCATTGTTGCACGATTGGTGCTTTGCAAGCTGGTTTGTTCTCGACTGCTCCGCATGTCAACCCAGGTTGCCGGAAATTCTATTCCTCTATGCATAAGATTCTCCACTTTTCACTATTAAATGCGGCAAACATTGTTCAGATGGAAACTGTCTTCGGGATTCACATCTTTCAGAATCTACCGTATGACAGGTTCTCCGTACTTACAGAGGTAAATATCAACTGCCAGATCGGGTTTTCCCGAGTAAGAGATGACTTCCATCTCTCTAGCGTTTTTCCCAAGTTATAAAATAGGGTTTGTGGAGGGCGGGATGTATATTGTAGGTTTCCAGTATTCACTGGTACTCCTAACTAGCGTATTTCTCACGCTATCACTCAACCCTTAACCCAAAGTACTAAATTTCTAACTCGGTACTTCCTAAGCTCGGTAATTCAGTCATCAGAGCGATACTTCGCTCTGATACCACTTTTTGTAACACCCCAACTAACAACAACACACTTAACAACAAACCGCAGCGAAAATCACAACTCATAACATCACTTAACTCCTTGGTGTTACATGCCGTTAACCACCCACGTGGCCAACAAGGCTAACATACATACATTGTACCGGTCTGATGGACTAAACTCCCAAGCAACTACACATTAATCCGTTCCATGTCCAATAATCATTATACACTTACATTACAACGGCACCGAGTATTTACCAACTAACGCCGATACATTTTCGGTCTTACTACACCTACCATACATACACATCTTCCATGACTACCCACATGCAAACGACTACCCCGTCCTACTCTTGAACGCTTCCAGTTCCTTGTACCTGAAACAGGAAAAGAAGAAAGGGTGGCCCCCCAGGGGGCTCAGCACCTTTCCTGGTATGGTAATCCCGCAGCCCGCATGCTACCGGGCCACGCACAACTATTTGTCGTCTTAGCATGCAGTTGATTTTATTTCAAACATGCACAAACTGTACACACATATCATGCTTATAAAGCAGACGTCCATTAACAGGATACAAACACAAGGTTAGCACACCCAACATAACAATATACTCCACTCAATAACGTTCACAAACTTAATACCACTCTTCTTAGAGGATATACACTTTACTTAGGTTGTGCCGGAGGTAATATAAGCCCGAGCACACCATACATACATTTCCTTCACTTAGGTGTGGCGGCCTCATATAGGACCGATCACACCATACATAATTTCCCCTAGCTCCAATAGTGATGAGTTAGGTAAGCCTTGGTTAAGCTTGTGGGTGGTTGTAATTCGAGGAGGAAAAACAACCATAACATAACAGAGAGGGAGTCGAAGTGAACATAAGCATCAACACCCTAACAACATTACACATAATTTCCCCCTATCCCGATTGGAGGTCGGGTAGGTAAGCTTTGGCTAAGCTAGTGGGAGGTCGAACATCCAAGGAGGATAAACAACCCTAACATAATAGAGTGAGAGTTAATTCACATATACACATCAACTCCCAAACAACATGCGTGACCGGAACGACCGGATTCCTCACCCCCCATAACATATACATATTAGTTAAAGGTTCCTTCATGGAACTTATCACATACACACACCACATATTGTTACTAACTCGGTTAGGCACATAAGGGAAGTAACATCCCTTTTCAACAAACATGGATAACTGTATCCGATAACAACAACATACTAAACAAGTCACACATCTCACACATAGTCCAACATACACTAACGCCGGATAGCCGTAGTTAGAACGTTCCCGTAGGTTGGGACGTTTATTCCGAATACCGATCTCTATGTGACCCTAGACACAGTTAACTAAGGTTTAACCTTTCGAGGTTAAACGGTATCGGACTAGGCACGCCACATATATGGAATACTGTAAACTCATTTCATGTTTTGTCTTACAGGTGGCAAACACACAGAAAAACATTGGCATACTTGGCCGTTGGTAATCCGGTTTAGGACACAGGTTGCAAGAAAACCATACCTGTCACCAAGGTCACACTGCTACTCTTGCGTCCTCTTATGTTCTTGAATATCTTTGAACAACTGGTAACATTACATTTGTTTCCATTAACATCGGGGCAATACAATTGTTAAACGACTAGTGCGCCCATAGTTAACCCCGTTATCCCGTTATACTTAATTTTACTCTTGTGATCTTAAGTTCACACTCTCACATCAAACCTAACACTTGCTTACACATCTTTAGGCCTTTACATGTCACCAAACAAGGCCTAAACATCATCCAAAACCATTACCATCCAATCCCCCATCATTAGAAGGCTGAAGCACACTTATAGAGCAAAATGGAGTTCAAAAGATTATCGGTCATTTTCAAATCAAAATATACATAATCATATGCCAAAACATGTCAAAACAGATAGTACTCGAAAAGAGGAATCCAACGCCGCAAACGACACTCAAAACGGAGTTCAAACGAAAAAGTTATGCAAAAACAAAGGCTAGTCCGAACATGCGTCCGACCTTGCATGTTCGGACATAAGCCGAGAGTCTGAAAATCTTCCGCCGTATGATGTCCGAACTTCAATGTTCGGAAACATGTTCGGACATACCGAAAACTGCAAAATCATTATGGAAAACAGCCAGAACCAAGCCACCAATCCCCCACAAAACATACATAACTTATTGTAGCAAAATAGCCAATCGAAAACACATTTCCACGGGGTTTTAACGCATCATACACACATTAAAATCAACCAAAAACATCACCAAATCAAAGAGTCAAAACAATCATACACGAAAAACAAACAAAATCAGAAATCCCCATGGACGAACGCACACAACAGAATCCGTCCACCACCTACACTCTATTCAACATTACAAACACCAAGGTTCTCCCATTCACCAAGCCATCACCAACACACTCATTTTTACCAAAATTCACCGTAACCTCCCCATAAACCTTACACATCCATTTCATCAATACACATCCTCTTCATTCCTAATCTAGCCACACCCTTTCAAGGGTCCTATCAGCACATAACAATTCCTCAAATCCCATCAACAACAGCATAATCACCATAAACTCCATAACCACAATATCAATCACAAACTCAAAACATTTGGCTCTAAAGGCCCTCCATTCAACCATTAATTCACAAACCTCCCTAAAATCAATTAAACACATTTCCAACATATATTTTAAATCCACAATTTTGGGTTCATTAATTTGTTTACCCATCCCAAACTCTAAAACAATTAAGAACAAGGTTCAAGGTAGTTTTCTTACCTTAATTTCACAAGTCTCCTTAATGCTCCTCTTGCTCCTCTTCTCCAAGATCGGTTAAGAGGGCATGGAGTTTCCAAACTCAATCCCAACATCCAAGGACACAAAACATACTCAATTAATTATCTAAACCCTTGGAATATCTCAATTCAATCAAAGGGCTAGAACACAAAGTTAGGGTTTACCTTTTTGAAGCTTTTAAGAGAGATTCTCACCCTTGAATCAAGAAGGGGATTACTCCACCATTGAAGGGTTAATTTGGAGCTCAAGAACAAGGAGAAAAACAAGGTATCAAAAATGGTGAAAAATCGATTGTACCAAGAGTTGAAGGAAAAATGACTTTTTCTTGGGAATTTTTACCTTAGAAGGAAGAGGAGACTCCAAGCTTCACATTAGTGCCATTTTCTATTCAAATGGGGAAAACCCATGGAGATCAACTTCATCCTTTTGGAATTTCGAAAAGAGAGGATGATAGAGGAAGATGAGAGGAAGAAGAATATGTGATTTGTTTTTGATTTGGAGCCCAAATGGAGCTTGGGCATGGCATTGAAGTTGGAGTAGCCATTGGAGGAAGGGGAGAAAAATCGGTGGCTTAGGGAAGAAGAGGGAGCCGGCTGGGAAGAAAGAGAGAGAGGAAAGAGAAAAGGAAAAAGAGAAATGAGAGGAGAGAGATGGATGGGGGGGGTATAAGTGGTCTCTCTATTTTTTTTTGCTTTTGACTTAATTAATTAGTTAACTAGTCATGTGTGAGTGAGCTGTATACATTAATAAAACTGGCCCACTAATGTATACACGCTGGAGCATTTTTCGTCTTTTAACAGAAAACACCCGTTTATTTACCCGGTTTAGCTCTATTCACTAACGGGGACCGTTTTTCGGAATTTTCTCATTCCTTTAATTTTAACGGTTATTAAACTCCCATTAATGTTTAATTATAGTTACATAATCAACTATAATTTATACGGGTTCATTTAACTGTTTAAAGTCACGTTTTCGGGTTTCCTCGAAAAACGCGCTTTAAGACGTCGTTAGCGTTTTAACGCATTGTTTGGATCTGTTTCTTCCGGAATTTTTCCCACATGTTCTTAATGTGTAATTAAGGTATAAAAATATAGTTATAACCCCAATGAAGGTTATGTACCCCCTAGAATAATTAAATACGCGTTTTCACGTTTTGTGACTTTTACGCATTTACTTTTTCTTTTTGGTTTTCATTTCTTCACCAATGATCTTAAGGGCTTAATTAGCCTTAGAAAATCATAATTACACAATTAATTAACACATTAAGGTTTGGGTATTTCAAAGATTTATATAAACAGTATTAAAATACATGTATATATTTAGTCAATGACCGTAATATAAATCTATAATTGGGTTAAGAAATTAATAAGTTAAAATTTAGGAATATTTGTAATTAGATTACATAAAATGTTACTGTAACACCCCTACTATTAATACATGCTTACTGTCCAATCTCCTTATACGTCAGATACACGCAGCGGATACTTACTTACGTACAATGGGTGATACAATGCCGTTAGTCACCCACGTGACTAACAAGGCTACTACTTCTACATACAGCATCGGTCTGATGGACCGGAATCCCGAGTACTACACTTCTACAACACATACTCCATTCATCAAACGAATACTACAAGGTTCCATTCAATACTTTACTCCTTCATTAGCCATATAATACAAAATACATAACCGAGTTTACTAGGTTCCCAATACCATTACAATGCTTCTTCCAAGTTCATACATACTCACTAAGAGACTACTTACTACCCGTTCCTCACACGCTACTTACTTCCAAATACCAGGGTGTGCCTCCGGTCTCTTCCTTGACCATATTCGTTTCGGGTACCTGCACACTAAAAAATGTCCCCCAAAGGGGTCAGCTTTCGCCGAGCATGATAACCGCATACCCCGCGTACTAGTGAGGGTACGCCGACCACTTGGTCGAATACATGCGGTTGATTTCATTCAAACATACATGCATACAATGCTCTTATACACAATACAACAATACTTACGCAAGGCATACATACATACAACTACATTACATACAAGGAATACAATAACCATCCATACATACTTACCTTCTTCCGAAATACACATACTCATTACATACACACATATACAATTCTTGTTAGCTTCATTGGTCCACCCGGTTAAATCGGGTGGAGATTACTCTTTTACTCGTTACTTCATACACATACTACTCATACTCATACTACTTACGGATCCATACTTCTTACTCTTACTCTTACCTTCATGTTAAGTCGTCGGGACCCTCCGGCCCGGGGACTACTCCGTCCCACCACCGGGATTTACTTGACTCACCAATCCGGATGCTACCCATTTAAGGGATTTGGGCCGCGGACCAGTTTAAGAGTCAGGAATTGCAGCCAACCTCTTGTGACTCCGCATCCTCACGCGTGGCCGAAGCTATATCGGACTTGTACTCATTCCAATTTACTCATTTAAGTTAGGAGTTAGATAGTTAGGAATTAGCACAAGTCAACATCCAAGCCACAATAATACAATACACATATACACATACATACGAGGTACAATACATTACACAAGTACAATACGAGGTTCGAATACCATTCATCATCATTCATATTTTCATGAATTATACAAACTAGTGCTCAAGACAATAAATATCAAGCACAACATAAGTCAAGCACAGGTAAGTGCAATATAGTCCGATTCATGCATTTATCTTATTTGGTGGTCAAATAAGCACACACATCGGGGTAACCAGATTAGGATACAGGGCATGAAGAAATCATACCTTTCACCATTGATTTCGGACTCACCGACTCCTCTTCGATGTTCGACTAATCAAATCCTATCACATACATACATTCGGTGTGGTCAATTATCCATAATTAACCTACTCATTACTTATTTACGTTTCCTAGTGTTTACTTACTAGTCCTTATTATTCAAATCCATTTACTAATTCCTTATTATTCAAATACATTTACTTATGTTACTTACTTAAAATTATTCCCTAAGCTTGTTTATAGTCCTTAATGACCTTTAAACATCATTATTATGTTTTCTTAATCATCTTATATTATCATTACCCTTCTTACCCATCCTTAGTTTTGCTTTAAATACATTCTGGACAGATCTTGGGGTGGTCCTGGTTTGTGTCCTGGTTTTAAACCCGGACCAACTCACTGGAACAACTCTCGGGTAAATAAGGCTTGGTCCGGGTTTACACTCTGGTTTACAACCCGGACCATATGTTCTGAAATGCTACGGGTAAGTTTTTGACATCGTCCGGGTTTGTGTGCTACTTTGCAACCCGGACAAATTTGTTTTAGTAACTTACGGGTGTATTTTGGGGTGGTCCTGGTTTGCGTACTGGTTTGAAACCAGGACCATTCCCCGAGAAGGCATTCTGCCAAGTTTAAGAGATTGTCCTGGTTTGCGTACTGGTTTGAAACCAGGACAAAAATCCAGCCTGTTGCAAATTTACAGTTTTTAAGCTTTGTTTCAACTTCAATCTTTTGCCAATCTCTTCCCCATTATTCCTACATATAATCTAGCATGTTTTAGCACCTAATTAAGCTCCTAAACATGCTCAAATCCCTTACCAACTCATTACTCCTTTCCATACTAATTCACACACCAATTCTCCACATATTTCATTTCAGCACTTACATTACTTCACCAAGTGGTTTTGTGCTACAGATTTGGGTTCTTATTTCCTCCATGTCCTATTTCCCTTCTCTAATGCTAATTACCATCCCAATTCATCTCCAAACACCACCATTCTATATACCCAAGTCCAATACTCATTTTACTAACCCTTGTACTTTAATTCCTCCTAACTCCTCCAATGCAATCCACTACCTCTTGCTACAGATCCTTACATGTTTCCTCCTCATTCTCCACTTGCCAATCCATCCTCCCCAAACAAAATCTGTTACAACATTCATTTTCTACCTAGTTTCTAATTCACTAAGTGTTCTATTCCTATGTAAATTTTGCCATAGTCTCCCCTATATTTTTACCCTCTCACCACATTGTTTCTCACACATTACCATCATCTCACCAGTTTTCAATAGTCATCAATATACAATTCCCATACACCAATACTAGCCACAAAAATGCTCTTAAAATTCCTGCACAACATCTCATTCCCAAACTAGTTTGTAACAGTTTTTAAAATGTCTTTTAAGGGTTTAAATCTGTTTTCTCTTCCTACACATTACACTATCAATGCATTACTACCTTACAATACATATTAATTCCTCAAACTCTGTACACATTCATTTACAAAGCTACACAAAGGCAAGTACATTTACCTTGTTATTTTCACAAGCTTCTCCTTTCCTCTTCTTCCTCTTCTTTCCTCTTCTTTCTCACCGGTTTGTGAACCAATTCTAACACTACAACCCCATTGATATACACATTTCAATACACCATTCTAATACACAATTTACCCCTAACCATTATGTAAGTTCTATTATAGGTTTTAGGGTTTAGAAATTATTTACCTTCCAGGAGTACAAGAGCTGTTGGGATAGCTCAAGAACAGGTTTCCTCTCTTCCAACAAAGCCAAAATCGGCTAGAATACAAGGGAACCAAACAAGGTTTAGTTTCTTTTTCGTTTTGCCCATAAGGCTAGAAAAACAATGGGGTTTTTGAGGAGATTTTTACCTCAAAAGAAAAGGAGAACAAGGCCTTCTAATGGTGGTCTTGAAACTCCAAATGGGGCATACCCATGAAAACGAAAGTTGTCGTTTTTGAATTTTGGAAAGATAGGAATGTTGCTCTTGAGGAGAGGATTCCAATGGTGGTATTTTATAATTTTTGGAGAAGGTTTGATGGAGTTTCAAGAGGAGAGAAGTGAGTTTTTGTGTGAGCTTGCTTGTTCTTCCATGGCCATCGGTTGCTGGAGAAGAAGAGGGGAAAATCAGAGAGGAGAAGGGGGAAGCTTCACGTGAGAAAAGAGAATGAGAGGAGGAGAGAGAATGTGAGAGTGTGGGGGTAAAGTAGTGTAGTTACTTTTTTGGGTTTTTTAATTCTTTTTGTCTTTTACAAATAAAAGAAGTTAAGTGTGTGTGTGGGAAGTGGGAATCGGACAGCACACAGACCCATATGGGTTTTGAAAAATTCTTTTTACATTATTGGACACATAAGTTTGGTTATTTATGTTTCTACCCCACAACTTCCCGTTTTGACGGTTTTTTACTAATTTCTGTTTATTGATTTTATTGGTTCTAAAGCTTCACTAATTTTTATTAATAACGATTTAGTTGACCAAAATTGTTACGAGTCTATTTGACCCGCTTAAGGACACGTTTTCCCGGTTACCTCGAAAAACGTGCTTTAAGGTTCGTTAGTGATTTTAATCCATTTTAAGGATCCGTTTTCTTCGGGATTTGTTCCCTAATATTTATTTAGACTTAATTAAGCCTTTAGTAATACTATAGTATCCCTCGCTAACCGAGGTCTTATACCTCCTATGGTTGTTAACCTTATTTAGCGTTTTACGTTTTTTAAGTGTTTCTTTATTTCTTTTGGATTTATTTTTCCTTACCGATATTACTTAATCATTATTAGGCTCTTAAATACCCATTAGGATAATTTAATCGCCATATTTAAGGTCGGGGTATTTCAATCTACCCCCCTTAAGAACTTTGTCCTCAAAGTTGTTCGAGGTTATGGGTTTACAATGCTTACTCATTCTTACATGTCTAATACCGTGGTCATACATTCTTCCTCTTACTAATTCCCAAATCAATTACTCAAGGTTTCTACATACCATACCATCCAAAAGTACTATAATTACTCCAATCCACATTACTACCAACCATTGGTTCCCCATTACAAGTTTTCACATAAACAATGCAAGCTATCCCCAAAGCAATGCAATACACGTTACAATCCCGCAGACACTCAGGTCTCTAGACACAGGACTCCTCTATGTCCTGTTGCCCTTGGAATAATACAACATGTTACCTACTGTTATTCTCCGGTATAAGCTTCTAACAATTACTTACTCTCCAGTATAAGAGAAATACTTCACTACTACCAATTACAAATTTTTAAAACACATACTCCAAAGTCCAATATATATACATTACTTCTATCCTATGTGTGATTTTTGTGACCACTTAAGGGGAGCTTCAAGAATCATGACCCTGATGTGATCAGCATCAGTGTTGAATTATCTTTCCACCCCAATTTGTGTTCGTTTCCCTTGATCTGATCAGGATCAAGTTCGACTTCCCACATCAGTTTCAAACAAACAGATAATTTAGTTGTTTTCATTTTCTATCTTTTTACCCTTCTAGTCGTGATTATGAATTCATACATCTCCAAAGGATGGAATCAGTCCATCACTCATCCTCACTCTACTTCCCAAATGTTTTACTCCGTGGTTCAGTACCTAAGTGCTCATTTCATCGACTATCATTACTTCCATTCACTACTCTTCTTCATCTCAACTATTCTAACTAAGAAATACAGTATTTATGAAATTCAATTGTTCTCGTTTCACTTCAAATGACGTGCTTACGAATACACTACTTATGGCTACATTTCTCTACTACTCTTAATCCATTCGTACTACTTCTTTAAGGGTTACATACTTGTGGAGCTCCGTCCACTACTCATTACTCTTCTTACCAATACTCTTACACTGGTGTTACAAGATGGGTATATTCATCCTATGGTATTTGCATGTCTAATGCCAGTTACCATAATTACAATATGAATGAATACTTATGTTTATTTAACATAGTTCAATCGTCAATTTGATTCTCATTTGTGCTATGCACATTATGGTTTATGTGTTTTATTCACAAAACTTACATTAAGGGTTTCGCTCTACCCCTACCCCCCTTAAAAGGGATTACGCCCACGTAATCTACCATATGTTATTATTATTAAACATTGGTTTAATCAATTGGGCAGTCTGAAGCATTTAGCTTCACTACGGTATACTATATAATATGCTCTGGTCAAAGGGTTTTAACCATACCCATGTTTAGTCTTTGTACCAATAATTCCTATATGAGTTTATTTAACTCACAATCAATTTGGTTCTAGCCTATTAGGCTTCAAGGCATTAATAGCCCTTCTGTTATGCTTACTAGGTATATCATCTCCTAGCTAGGGCCCACTAGCTTCTGCTGCGCGACCCTGATAATCTTAGTACTTTACTGCTCTTTGGTTATTCAAATATGTTACTCATCGCCCCTTTATCCTTCGTATGGGAATAGGGTGTACTAACAGTGTGGTATTCCTTACCGCTGTTTGAACTCAATGAGTTTAAGATTTATAACCAGCTCTCTGCGATCTATTATGTATACTACTCGTGCTCCCGTGATTATTCACCAAGCTCTTCCGACTTATTGTCGGGCGAGGTTAAGTCACTACTTAGTTGTAGTGCTTCCTCTAGTGTCAATAGTTTCCGAATCATACCAGTTTTTCTGGTTCAGTACAAGTGTCCTTCACTTGTATGACCTTGCATTTTCTATGCCTTGGTCCTAGTGACTTTCTTAAGTCTCCTTTCACCTTTATTCCATTGGAATTCACATCTTGTGATTGTTAGTGTGTGTTACACTCTTCGTGCTTCTTTGGCCTTAGGCCGCACGGTTTGCTGCTAAACTTGCTTAACTGGCTTATGCCATGTTGTCGGTGAAAGAAAGGTTTACTACGGTTTACATTCTCCATATCCCTAGCCATCCCATTAGATCATTAGCTGGACAAGTGCAATACCAAAACACTCAGTCATACAGAGTGCAGAGGCGTAAACGCTTGACAGTAAGTCACTTATGTGATAGGAAAGAATATTTCTGCCTGTCTTCTCATACTTATACTCCGTGTCGTTATCTGCTACTTCCTCATAGCGGTCGCTTGTTGCGCACCGTATTCTCACTCATTGTACAACATTGTTTTTACTGTTTCTGGTACTGTGGTAGTTATCTTACTCGTTGCCATTGTCGTTGGCACCATTTCTTTATGGTGTGAGTACACTAGGAGGTTCCTAGCTCATTTGTATGACGGTTGTCGCTGCATACCGCAGCATTGTAATTCTAATGTGAAGATGTTCTTCCCTTTTAGGTTTCATGTGTAGGTTAGCTTACTTCACATTCCGTCATCATTTATGATACCATTTACCAAGTATTTTGGTTGACCAAGGATGAGATAACTCATCGGGTTATAAGCTCTTGAGCGTTAGTCATTCGTGATGTTCCATGTGTATTCTCATTGGTTGTTTGACAATTATTGTCCTTCAGTGCTGAGCATTGGTTATAGGCTCTAGCTGTGTAGTTTCACTTGTATGCACATCACCGGAACATCCACCGAACATCCCAAGAACTTCAAGGGTTTTCCGGTCCCGTTCTCCAATTGTGAGTATTCTATCCTTGGTAAGTGAATGTTCTTGTTGAGAGGTTAGTTACCACTCATAGGTCTCATGACAAGGTTTACCATGTTGGTGTTTATGCAATGGTTCACCACGTGCTTTGGTGCATATGGAGTATGCTTGATCCTTAAGTCGTGACGATTTGGAATCTCATTTCCTTATTCCATCGCGCCCTTGGCAATATCTATACGCGTAGGCTTTACTGTTATAATAGATGAAGCCTTTCTAAGGGTTCACATCTTCACCACATTGGTGGTCTTTGGCAAACGAGGGGTACCTTCCCTTGGTTTTCTCGTAGTGTCCAAGTGTGGACTAGGCCAATGTTGGCATTATCGACTGATGCTCTGGTGACAGTGGCACTGCGTTGACCATTACTCCAAACCACTCACTAAGTTGAGTGCAAATTGGTTGTTTAGTTGTCGATCTATTGTCGTATGAAGGCAACATTTCTTGCAAGTCGTGTTATTAAATGGTGTGGTATTGCAACCGTTGAGGTTTATCTAACGTAGTTGGTTGATGGCTTTTAAGCCGTATTGCTGCGAGCTATGCTCTTTGCAGGCTGCTTATATCTGTTTCCACTCCTTGTATACCATCACTGGTTGGAGGTGTTGCTGGGCTCCATGGTAAGTCGTGACATCACGCTTCCGTTCATAGGAGGTCCTTTAGGCATTCTGGTGTTAATCAGTGCCTTTGTAGTCTAGGGTATTTCCTGTTAAGTGAAATCCCTTCGGTGTCTTAACCGAGCGTTCGTTGTAGCTTTCGTGGTCTTATTATGACGCTTCGTTTGATTGTTGTTAATTCAGACACCCTTCAAGGTTTGTTCCTTGGGTGTTGTTAGGTTACGCCTTTACATCCGGCTAATGTTTATAACATGTCGTGTCTACTATACCGCCTTGTGGTATTGTATTTTGAGTTATCCCCTTGTGGGTTATAGCGTCTCCCGTTCTTGGGTAGACTGTTTATATTGCTCCTAGTGTTTTAGACTGGGTTTAAGATCCTCTCCAACGATGGATTATACTTTATGGTAATCTTGTGGCTGCTCTTGGCAACTCTGTCCCATTTGTTGAGCATTGTGGTGTTCACGTTAGGCTTTTGCCTTACTTTGTTCGGCTAGGTATTCCTTCCAGCTGTCATGTGTTTGTTTGACATCTTGAGACATATCCAATGTCTATACTTATTAGTCTGCGCTCCTTGCGCTTTCTAATTCTCATTCCTCATCTTCAGATGGATTCTCTGAGTTCCTTTATACTTAATCGTCTGAGGTGTCCAGCTCTTCTGATTTGATCTTACTGATGGTCCGTAGAACGGAGTTGACTACTTCCCGTGTTTCGTGCACTACATGTATACATACGTGGGGTACCATGTTGATACGTTACCACTTACCTAACTATATGTCAGGCCCGCAAGCTCCTTCGGAGTGCGGTTGTCCCACATCCCGTAATTGGGTACACTGGTAGTGCTCGTCACACGCCTAGGTGAAGTATTCTATTGTCAACTCCTCTTGTATCATTCTATGATACTCACCGTAGTTATGTTGGTTCGGTTTTTTAAAATCCAAGGTTTTTAAAGAAGGTTTGTGGTTTTGAAAGAAAACTTGGTTTGAAAATAATGGTTCGGTGTTAAAAGATGTTCTGCATGGCATAGCCATGTTGGGGTCTTGACCAAGTCTAGCTTCTCGCTGACTGGTATGTTCTAAATACTGTGGTCGGGCCGTTAGGCCTTTCCAAGGTCCCATACGTCTGGTCGTCAGGATGTGTGATCCTGTGGTTGTTTCGTTACGGTCACCGTACATTATTATGTACTTGTGACGTGTTAGTGTTCCTTTACATATCTCTGTCTTTACTGCACTTGCCGTGGCAAGTGCGTGGTATTGGTGGTTTTTGGATAAACCTACACCGGTCACGGTATGGTTTTCACTGGTACTTGATAGTCTTGCGGACTTTTCCCTCGATCTTATCGATCTATAATTGGTATACTCGCTCCTTTAGGTAGCTTCTTGGTGGTCTAGACATGGCTGTCGTAGATCGGGGTACTCCTCCACTCCTTGGAGGTTCCCGTTTCTATTTGGTTTAGTGTCGTTCCTTGTGGCTCGTTCCCACACATTGGTGGTGGTTACTGAGCCTTCCTTGTTTAGGCACTACTCTCGTAGTCCTATTGGATTGTATCTCATGGTTGTTCTTGTAGTTGTCTGAGCTATATTGGCCAGGTATTGCAACCTTAATGGCGTCGTAGTTTGGAGTTAACCGCTTCCGACTATGTCCTTAGTCAGCTAGCATACCGTTGGTGGTATTATTTGAATGCTACAGCCCGTAGACTTATGTCTTGGGTTTTGTTACAGTTCCTTTTTTCCGCTCTGTTGTGCTTAGTGCTTCTTTTCCTGCTGCTGGTTGGTTAGCCAGGTTCTGCGACTGCTAAGCATGTCCCCCCATGTTGTTGCATGTTGTAGTCTCCTTATGGTTGGAGTTCTCATTCTACCGCCATTAAGTGCGGGTATTGTTGTTCAACCGGGTTCCATTTCCGGATCTTCCAGTTCTTGGGATCTACATATGTCGGTTCTTGTTACTGTGTGATTGCTTCACAACTGCCAGATCGGGTTTTCCCGAGTATGAGAGGACGTTCCTTCTCTCTGGCGTTCTTCCCCAAGTTATACAGTGGGGTTGCGGTGGGCGGGACTGGTATTGTAGGTATCCGGTACTCACCGGTAGTTCCTAACTAGCATCTCTCTAATGCTATCACTCAGCCCTTAGCCCTAAGCTTCTAATTCCTAACTCGGTATTCCTAAACTCGGTACTTCCAGTCATCAGAGCGATACTTCGCTCTGATACCACTTTTTGTAACACCCCTACTATTAATACATGCTTACTGTCCAATCTCCTTACACGTCAGATACACGCAGCGGATACTTACTTACGTACAATGGGTGATACAATGCCGTTAGTCACCCACGTGACTAACAAGGCTACTACTTCTACATACAGCATCGGTCTGATGGACCGGAATCCCGAGTACTACACTTCTACACACATACTCCATTCATCAAACGAATACTACAAGGTTCCATTCAATACTTTACTCCTTCATTAGCCATACAATACAAATACATAACCGAGTTTACTAGGTTCCCAATACCATTACAATGCTTCTTCCAAGTTCATACATACTCACTAAGAGACTACTTACTACCCGTTCCTCACACGCTACTTACTTCCAAATACCAGGGTGTGCCTCCGGTCTCTCTCCTTGACCATATTCGTTTCGGGTACCTGCACACTAAAAAATGTCCCCCGAAGGGGTCAGCTTTCGCCGAGCATGATAACCGCATACCCCGCGTACTAGTGAGGGTACGCCGACCACTTGGTCGAATACATGCGGTTGATTTCATTCAAACATACATGCATACATGCTCTTATACACATACAACAATACTTACGCAAGGCATACATACATACACTACATTACATACAAGGAATACAATAAACCATCCAATACATACTTACCTTCTTCCGAAAACACATACTCATTACATACACAATATACAATTCTTGTTAGCTTCATTGGTCCACCCGGGTTAATCGGGTGGAGATTACTCTTTTACTCGTTACTTCATACACATACATACTCATACTCATACTTACTTACGGATCCATACTTACTTACTCTTACTCTTACTCATGTTAAGTCGTCGGGACCTCCGCCCGGGGACTACTCCGTCCCACCACCGGGATTTACTTGACTCACCAATCCGGGATGCTACCCATTTAAGGGATTTGGGCCGCGGACCAGTTTAAGAGTCAGGAATTGCAGCCAACCTCTTGTGACTCCGCATCCTCACGCGTGGCCGAAGCTATATCGGACTTGTACTCATTCCAATTTACTCACTTAAGTTAGGAGTTAGATAGTTAGGAATTAGCACAAGTCAACATCCAAGCCACAATAATACAATACACATATACACATACATACGAGGTACAATACATTACACAAGTACAATACGAGGTTCGAATACCATTCATCATCATTCATATATTTCATGAATTATACAAACTAGTGCTCAAGACAATAAATATCAAGCACACATAAGTCAAGCACAGGTAAGTGCAATAGTCCGATTCATGCATTTATCTTATTTAGGTGGTCAAATAAGCACACAAATCGGGGTAACCAGATTAGGATACAGGGCATGAAGAAATCATACCTTTCACCATTGATTTCGGACTCACCGACTCCTCTTCGATGTTCGACTAATCAAATCCTATCACATACATACATTCGGGTGGTCAATTATCCATAATTAACCTTACTCATTACTTTGTTACAGTTTCCTAGTGTTTACTTACTAATTCCTTATTATTCAAATACATTTACTAATTCCTTATTATTCAAATACATTTACTTATGTTACTTACTTAAAATTATTCCTAAGCTTGTTTATAGTCTTAATGACCTTTAAACATCATTAATTATGTCTTAATCATCTTATATTATCATTACCCATTCTTACCCCCTTAGTTTTGCTTTAAAATACATTCTGGACAGATCTTGGGGTGGTCCTGGTTTGTGTCCTGGTTTAAAACCCGGACCAACTCACTGGAACAACTCTCGGGTGTAAATAAGGCTTGGTCCGGGTTTACACTCTGGTTTACAACCCGGACCATATGTTCTGAAATGCTACGGGTAAGTTTTTGACATCGTCCGGGTTTGTGTGCTACTTTGCAACCCGGACAAATTTGTTTTAGTAACTTACGGGTGTATTTTTGGGGTGGTCCTGGTTTGCGTACTGGTTTGAAACCAGGACCATTCCAGCGAGAAGGCATTCTGCCAAGTTTAAGAGATTGTCCTGGTTTGCGTACTGGTTTGAAACCAGGACAAATCCAGCCTGTTGCAATTTACAGTTTTTAAGCTTTGTTTCAACTTCAATCTTTTGCCAATCTCTTCCCCATTATTCCTACATATAATCTAGCATTTTTAGCACCTAATTAAGCTCCTAAACATGCTCAAATCCCTTACCAACTCATTACTCCTTTCCATACTAATTCACACACCAATTCTCCACATTTTCATTCAGCACTTACATTACTTCACCAAGTGGTTTTGCTACAGATTTGGGTTCTTATTTCCTCCATGTCTAGTTCCCTTCTCTAATGCTAAATTACCATCCCAATTCATCTCCAAACACCACCATATCTATACCCAAGTCCAATACTCATTTTACTAACCCTTGTACTTTAATTCCTCCTAACTCCTCCAATGCAATCCACTACCTCTTGCTACAGATCCTTACATGTTTCCTCCTCATTCTCCACTTGCCAATCCATCCTCCCCCAAACAAATCTGTTACAACATTCATTTTCTACCTAGTTTCTAATTCACTAAGTGTTCTATTCCTATGTAAATTTTGCCATAGTCTCCCCTATATTTTTACCCTCTCACCACATTGTTTTCTCACACATTACCATCATCTCACCAGTTTTCAATAGTCATCAATATACAATTCCCATACACCAATACTAGCCACAAAAATGCTCTTAAAATTCCTGCACAACATCTCATTCCCAAACTAGTTTGTAACAGTTTTTAAAATGTCTTTTAAGGGTTTAAAATCTGTTTCTTCTTCCTACACATTACACTATCAATGCATACTACCACAATACATATTTTTAATTCCTCAAACTCTGTTACACATTCATTTACAAAGCTACACAAAGGCAAGTACATTTACCTTGTTATTTCACAAGCTTCTCCTTTCCTTTCCTTCTCCCCTTCTTTCCTTCTTCTTTCTCACCGGTTTGTGAACCAATTCTAACACTACAACCCATTGATATACACATTTCAATACACCATTCTAATACACAATTTAACCCTAACCATTATGTAAGTTCTAATATAGGTTTTAGGGTTTAGAAATTATTTTACCTTCCAGGAGTACAAGAGCTGTTTGGGATAGCTCAAGAACAAGGTTTCCTCTCTTCCAACAAAGCCAAAATCGGCTAGAATACAAGGGAACCAAACAAGGTTTTAGTTTCTTTTTCGTTTTGCCCATAAGGCTAGAAAAACAATGGGGTTTTGAGGAGATTTTTACCTCAAAAGAACAAGGAGAACAAGGGCCTTCTAATGGTGGTCTTGAAACTCCAAATGGGGCATACCCATGAAAACGAAAGTTGTCGTTTTTGAATTTTGGAAAGATAGGAATGTTGCTCTTGAGGAGAGGATTCCAATGGTGGTATTTTTATAATTTTTGGAGAAGGTTTGATGGAGTTTCAAGAGGAGAGAAGTGAGTTTTTGTGTGAGCTTGCTTGTTCTTCCATGGCCATCGGTTGCTTGGAGAAGAAGAGGGGAAAATCAGAGAGGAGAAGGGGGAAGCTTCACGTGAGAAAAGAGAATGAGAGGAGGAGAGAGAATTGTGAGAGTGTGGGGGTAAAGTAGTGTAGTTACTTTTTGGGTTTTTTAATTCTTTTTGTCTTTTACAAATAAAAGGAGTTAAGTGTGTGTGTGTGGGAAGTGGGAATCGAGCACAGCACACAGACCCATATGGGTTTTGAAAAATTCTTTTTACATTATTGGACACATAAGTTTTGGTTATTTATGTTTCTACCCCACAACTTCCCGTTTTTGACGGTTTTTACTAATTTCTCGTTTTATTGATTTTATTGTTCTAAAGCTTCACTAATGTTTATTAATGACGATTTAGTTGACCAAAATTGTTACGAGTCTATTTGACCCGCTTAAGGACACGTTTTCCCGGTTACCTCGAAAAACGTGCTTTAAGGTTCGTTAGTGATTTTAATCCATTTTAAGGATCCGTTTTCTTCGGGATTTGTTCCCTAATATTTATTTAGACTTAATTAAGCCTTTAGAATCCATATAGTACGCTAACCGAGGTCTATACCTCCTATGGTTGTTTAACGCTTATTTAGCGTTTTACGTTTTTTAAGCGTTTCTTTATTTCTTTTGGATTTATTTTTCCTTACCGATATTACTTAATCATTATTAGGCTCTTAAATACCCATTAGGATAATTTAATCGCCATATTTAAGGTCGGGGTATTTCATTAATGCAATCACTTTTTTCATGCAGAGAAGGTAGCCAAATCCAGGCTAGGTCTCGTACAGCTGTCAGGCGGCTAGACCCTCCGTAGCCGGCCAGCGGCCGCAGCCCTTTTTAGCCGATCAGCGGCTATAGGTGTTCTAGCCACCTAGTGGTTATGCCTCTTGTAGCCTAGATTTGGCTACCCTTAAATGTATTTTTTTGATGTTTTTAACTGTCCTAGAGTGAGATTAAGGGTGTGCCTTCGACGTTTTAACCATTCTAGGGTGATATTTAAAGTGTGTGGTGTAGGGTAATCTTGATTTAAGCCGTTTTATATTTTATAATGTCGTCAATCATATACCCGCTACTATAGTCCCAAAAATGCCTCCAACGTTTTTTAGCTTTCCTAAGGTTGTTTTTAGGGTGCGTGGTGTAGGGTAATCTTTTTTGAAGTCATTATATACTTTATAATGTCCCCACTAACTCGACATGTTTTTAGGGTGTCGTTAAGAGTTTAGGGTAGTTAGACCCTAAACCCGTCACTACAAACCCTAAAAATGCCTTCGACATTTTTAGCTTTCCTATGTGGGTTTTAGGGTGTGCGGTGTAGGATAATCTTTTTTTAAAGTTGTTTTATACTTTGTAATGTCGCCACTAACTCAACAGATTTTTATGGTTTGTGGTCTAGGGTAGTTAGATCCTAAACCAGCCACTACAAACCCTGAAAAATATCAATTCTAATGTGGTTTTTAGAGTGTGGTGTAGGTAATCTTATAAAAAAAAAGCATTTTGGGCCACCCAGCGGCTAGCCTTGAAGGGAGCCGTCAGGCGACTGCGGGATCTCTGGCCGCTGGACGGCTGTAGTGCCTCTAGTCGTCTATCGGTTATGGGGTTCTGTAGACTCCTGCCAGCTGTCTCTGTCTAAATTTAGTAAATTTAAGACTGTAAATAACAATTTAAATTAGTTTTAGATATAGGTTAACATGTTGATTTATTTAGTATAAAGTGTTACTCTCTCCGTTCAACAATATCCGTTGTTTTAGAAACTTGCATACTTATTAAGAAAAGTAGAAAAATGACGCATGTACCCCTACTTTTTACTTTTCTATTTAGATAATAAATAGCTTTTAAGTTGAATAGCAGGGTCAATGTGGAAAAAATGTGTTAAAAAGCTATAATGTCTTATATTTTTAACAAGACTCATATCCTAAAACGACAAATATTATTGAACGAAGGGAGTAACACTTTGCTCTTTTCATAGGGGGTTATACTTTGCTCTTTTTAAAGGCAAATTCGACATTGCAACATAGCCATATCCAGTATGGTGCGACCCAGTGATTTGGCCGTCCCAATCCGCTGTTGACTGGACTGTTTTGCTGACTGGAGTGTCTTTTTATTATATTAACTTTAAATGGTTCTAACTTTTAATATATAAGTCCAAAAAAATTATATCATTGTTCACCTAAATTCAAGCTCTTCAAAACAAGACCAGTCATGGATATGTTTTGACAACTTTGAAAAAAAATTACATGTATACGATGATGCACTTAAATCATAATATGATTCATTAGTTTTGATATTATGATTCATTAAAATTGATATTATGATTAACTAACTAATAAGTGGTGAATTAGATATAAACTTCGAAACCGATAAAAATCATTATTGTTTTATAGTGTATTATTATTGTTGTATGGTGTATTTTAAACCTTATATGATGAATCATGTATTTTTCTTACGTACCAAATATTGTTTTGTGTTGTATTATTGTTTAAATTTTATTTTTATATGTTCCTGATGATTGACTAAAATGATGTTATGATTCATTAAATTTGGTATTATGATTCATTGAAACTAGTATTATGATTTTAACTAATAAGTGGTGAATTAGATAACAAACTTCGGAACAAATACTGAATCATTATTGTTTTGTGGTATATTATTAATGTTATATGGTGTATTTTAAACTGTATGTGGTGAATCATAAGTGTCGTTGATATATGTTGATTTGTACATGTGGCTTACATAAAATTTTAAACTTGTCAAAACATACTCATGATTGGTCTTGTTTTAAAGAGTTTGAATTTAGGTGAACAATGATATAATTTTTTTTATTTGGATTTATATTTTAAAAATTACAAACATTAAAAATTCATACAAATATTATTCTTACTTAGGTTGTGTTCTTTCTTTCCTTGCGATTACAAGATTAATCGCTTGAGATAAAAATTGCAGGACACATGTCAATATCTTAGTGGATTATATTTAACTTAAATGACGAAAAATTACATATGTCACTCTCCAATTTATTAACCATAGGCACCGTTCGTTCACGTTCACGGCGTGAAATACCCCAAACCTAGATATGTCAATTAAATGTTAAATATGGTATTATAAGGCTAAAAAGACCTTAGAAATTTTTAGTAGCAATTTAACCATAGTAAACATAATAAAGTACCGTAAGACAATCTGAGCAAACACATGCTCTAAACTTGGGATAACCCTTGACGGTAGACCCAAGAGCAGCTTACCAGGCCTTATCAACATGCTAATGGACATGTTAAACCAATTACCAAAGAAAACCAAGCTCAAAAACAAGTTTAAACACAAAATGTGCTTTATGGAGTCTTAAAGAACGTTTTGAGAAATTGTCTTGGAAATGGGTTTTGAGTGGCTAAATGCCCATTATTACACATTAATCAATATGTGGACTACTTAGTATCACATTAGGAGCCTAAATCAATGAGAAACAAAAAATATCACAAATTTGTGCACTAATTATGAATAGTGCCCAAATAGTGCTCAATTAAGGCTTTAGTCAACTTTAATTAGTTAAATGGTCAAACTAGGCCATATATCTAATGGTGGCCACGGGTCCGGTTCCACCGTTCCGGTTCCGGTTCCGGTTCCGGTTCCGGTTCCGTTCGGTTCCACCGGTTCCGGTTCCGGAAATGTGTATTCGTATTCGGAACCGTCCGGGCGGTTCCGGTCCCGGTTCCGGTTCTGAAATCTGGATTCGCTTCGGATTCGGTCAAAAGACCGGTTCTGGCCGGTTCTTGTTCCGGTTCCGGTTCTGATCGGTTCCGGAGCGTTCCGGAAAGATTCGATCGGCTCCATTTGCTTCGTTTTAGCTCTAATTTGAGATCCGTTTGAGCGCACACGTTGCTTTTTCATCCACTTTACTCCTAGATAGGTTATTCTTCAAGTTTAAATCTTAAATGTGTAAGAAACAAAGACTTAGGATTTTTATTGAATTTACAAAAATAAGGAACAAAGAGACTTTTATTATATGATTCACTGCCTCATTAAAACCTTATTAGGTAAAAACCCATTGGGAAAACCCTAATAAGGAAAAAGAGTACAGCTACTAGAGGTTACATGATTTCATTTGCAAGTCTTAAAAAAAAGATTACATGGAAAAAAGTAATACTAAATTACTAATACATTCTAAAATATTACAAGATAAAATCCTAAGTGGTGTTATCCCCATTCATCTCATACCAATCATCATGTTGGCCTTCATATTGCAATGCGCGTGCTTGGGATCTAACGGCTATTTTCTTCAGAGGAGCGCACGCCCGAGACCCAAAATGACGTCGTTTTGGCCCGATTCCAACGGTAACTTCAACCGGTTTCCAGGGCGGTTCCGGTTCTAGTTCCACCGGTTCCGGTTCCCGGTTCCGAATCCGATGACGGTTCCAGGCGGTTCCAGGCGGTTCCGGTTCCGGTTCCGGGCCCGGTTCGGGCCCGAATCTCAAAACATGTATTTCGTATTCGGAACCGGCTGAGGCAGTTCGGTCCGGTTCCTGTAACACCCCAACTCAATCCAAATGTGGTCTCGCAACTTAACAGTATATATATAAACATGTCACAGCGAATCTTTACATTCAGGACCTTGCCACGGTCTGACTACAGAATATACCGAACATTAGTCCAACAACCTTAACCATTTACATATCCTTCTTACAATCCTCTCACAACCTATACATCTTACTAACTCAATAGCCATACGAGTGTACATGCACAACTCGTAGGTCACACTTATCCTTAACACTTGTATCCTCTTCTTACTCTCGCGACGGCCGCTTCCTGATGTACCTGTGTAGTAAAAACAGCCCCCAAAGGGGGTCAACACGAATGCTGGTACGATCCCCTCATGGCCCCCAAGCTAACGTGGCTACGACGACTAATTGTCGATAGCATGGAGGTTGATTATATGCACAACATAATAGTAAATGCTGTAAACAACGATCCAAATATGAACAATCAAAGTTCACACACAATGAACGACTTAAATGCGTTCCCTTAATTAGAGAGTTAGTTATTTAACTCCTTAAGTAATGTTCCCTCTTAATCTTAGTCCATCCTTATTTCACCTCAATCTTAGTCTTATCTTAATCTTAGAAACAACCATCCTTTATAAGGAGTGGATGTCGCTTATCTTAATCTTAATTGTACCAACCATCCTTTAAAGAGGAGTGGTTGCATCTCATCTTACCTTACCTTAATCTTAATCTCAATAATACAAACCATCCTTAAAAGGAATGGTTGCAACTTATCTTAACCTTACCTTAGCCTTAATCTTAACTTAATCTCAATATACAAACCGTTCCTGAAGGGAATGGTTGAAGCTTAATTCGAACCTGGGATTTAGGTGATCCCACCGCACCATCTAATGCCACCTACTCTGAACGGGAGTCCAGCGCAGCTGAGCCGGCAACCGGCCCTAGGCTACAAGTCCGAAGACAAGTCCTTAATCGAGGAAATCTGCTATCTGCTATATAACGACCCCCTTTCCTTAGCATGCATGACCGAGATCGGTCCCGGGTTTCCTCACTCAAGTTCCAGTTAGTAGTAATCTCAAGACCTGTTTGTTGGTTAACCTCTTTCGGTTCATATCGTCCCTTATTAGGGGCGTTCCTCAATCTCACTCAATTCCTTACTAAACATTGGTTAGTAAGTTCTCACGGTATGTTGTGTCAGTTTTCAAACATCACACAACAATACAATAGATATATATATTCCGGTTGCATGCTTTATCTTGTTTAGTGAGCACACAAAACAAATAGCACACAAGCCGAGGGACACCTCGTTAGCAAGCAGGTCACAAGAGAACTGTACCGTTCACCGTTGGTTGTTCGGTTTCTTACTCTCTTCCGGAGTCCAATTCCCAAGTCCTAAAACATTCATTCAGTTTTAGGTTGTTAATCACTTAACTTAATTCAACTTACTTAAAACTCCTTACCTTACTTAACTTACTTACCTTACTTAACTCTTAATGATCCCAACCTAACACTTCTTAAGTCTTACAACTTATCTTACAAACTTAATCTTAAGTGAATCGCTTCTCCTCATCATTTATACTTATTCATCCACTTAATTATCATTGTTACCCACCAACATGTCTTAAACAACCTTATAACATCAATACCTAATTATCCTCATCATTTCCCATCCTTAAACAAGGTTTTTGGCCAAAACAGTGGCATGTCCGAACTTGTGTCCGAGCTTACCAAGTTCGGACGCAAGTCGAGACTCAAAACTGAAAACAGACGCATGTCCGAACATGTGTCCGGACTTCGGAAGTTCGGACATGGGTCGAGGAAAATCCTAAGTAGAAGCAGGCACGTCCGAACTTGTGTCCGGACTTCCCAAGTTCGGACACAAGTCGAGACTCTGAAGATTTTCACGCAACAGGGCCTGTCCGAACGTCCATGTCCGGACGGATGTTCGGACAAGGCAAAACACTCATTTTCTAAGCCTTCAAACACTTAACCAATATTCACCAAACTTCTCCTAAACCCTCATAATGTCTTCTAACATCATTTAGGCACTTAAACTCACCTTATAACTTCCACCAAACTCTCCAAAACAACTTCCAAAGATCTTCTCAAACATTTACTAAATTCTTACAACATTCCTAACACTTGTCATATGCTTCCTTACATTTCCAACTTGTACATTTTGTCTAAAACTTCAACTAACCAAAGTGTTTCTTTTCTACCCATATAACTCCTCCTTAACATCATTGCTTGTTAAACCTTCCAAGGTTATCTTGCATGTCCATGCACAATTTCTCTTCTTTTCACTTGTTACTCATCACTCTTAAACTCT
The DNA here is from genome assembly GCA_023374045.1 of Limonium bicolor. NCBI lineage: Eukaryota > Viridiplantae > Streptophyta > Magnoliopsida > Caryophyllales > Plumbaginaceae > Limonium > Limonium bicolor. The sequence goes on from CM041780.1 coordinate 210,645,840, forward strand.
TAAGCTTGCTTATACATTTCTTTCCATTATCTTAATACCTTGACATTGTTCTTCATTTACCTTAACCATGCAACACCCTCCTTAGACATTTCCACTTCTCTTATGCAACTTACTCACCATTCTCATGATCATACCCTCTTATACGTTTCTAGTCATTTCCTTGACGACTTACAATATCCTCCTACCATTTTCACTTCCATCACCCAAGTCCACACATTACCATTCAACTAAACCTTACTAGTCCACCACTAACATCACCACCTCTTACACAAACTTCTCGAACTCTCATTGTTCTTCTCTTAGTTCATACCTAAATCACCTTAAAGCATTATACACCTTTCCTCCAGATTTGCACAAGTCTTATCATTCCTCATACCGTGTCTTTGGTGTGTTCAATGCACCCATCTAAACTCTAATTTCCTCATAGACCATTCTAGGTCATTCTAAACCTCAAGAACTCCTTAGTTAACTCATTTCCACTCAAATTCCTTTGTATGACTCCTAGTAAATCCTAGGTCATATTAGTTCTCCACCATCACCTAAACACTTATTTTCTACTCAAATTTCGCCATAGCTCCTCTAGTATATTATCATGCCCAAACACATATTTTTCCTCATTCAACCATCTCACACACATCAAGTTCTTCTCATCATATCTCATCACCCAAACCAATTCATAGCACTAAGGCTCTTAAATGCATGGCTCTTAGGCCCTTAATGACTTAAACTTAAACACTGAATTTCCCACATATAAAAGCTTTCAACCTGCAAATACCCCATCAATCTCATAGTAGTTATAATGTTCTTAAAACTCATCTTAAACTTATATTACTAACTCATTTCCTTTGGCTCCTTAGTCACAAGTTCTCAAGCTTATTTAAGTTCTTTTTCTTAGGTTACATAACCCATTACCTAATGTAAGCCCTATTAAGCTACATTGGTATCCATCTAAACTCATTCCTTAAAACTTAAACCACCATTAGGTAAGCATTTTACCTTGTTTTCTCAAGCTTATCTTAACTCCTCCTTAGACCTTCTCTTGCAAGAAATCTCGGCCACCACTTAAATTCCCCTTGCCAATTTTCTAATCAATATTCATGATCATATGAGTACTAAACAATACAACTAACCTCAAGGAATGAAAACCTAGGTTAGAAATGTGTTCAAGGCATAAAAGTGGATGATTACCTTTGAAGTCTCAAGGTAGACTTGGGCATTGAATGAAATGGACCTCCACTAGTCCTTGGTGAATAAATCAACTAGAAAAGGCATAAAAACATAGCCCCATGAGAAGGAATTTTCGGCCATGTACAAGAAATGATGGAAAACATGGTGTTTCTTACATTTTCTTTACCTTAAGAGAATGGAGAAGCTAATGAGCTCTTCAAACTTGGGTTTCCTCCATCAATGGAGTTTCCTTTGGCACCAAAATGGAGCTTTGAAGGATTTGAAAAGATAGAAGGATAGGTCTTGACCTAAACTAAGAGAAATATGTGTTTAGTTTTTGATTTGGAGCAAAGATGAACACTTAGTGAGTGATGAAGGTGGAGCACCCATGGATGGAGCTCTCTCGGTTTGGAGCAAAAGAAGAGAAGAAGAAATCGTGTGAAGAAGAGAAATGAAGAGAGAAGAGAAGAAAAAGTGGGGCTTATAGAGATATTTGCTTTATAAAGCAAATAGTACTCTTTTACTTATCTCTTCTTTTCTTCCTTATTTGACTACTTATGGTGACTCACCCTCCTTTAGAAAACCGGCCCCCTACCTTAAATAAGGCTAGTCATGGTCTTTGTTGACCAACTAATTACTTATATTGATTAAAACTTAAACTAGTCACTATTTGGCACTATTCAATCAGTGCACATATTTCTGAAATTTTTGATTTCCCATTGATTTAGACCTTAATGTGATACTAATTAGTACACATGTTGATTAAAGAGTAATGATGGACATTTAGCCACTCAAAACTCAATTCTAAGACAATTTCTCAAAAATGTGCTTTAAGACTTCTTAAAGCACATTTTGTGTTTTAACTTGTTCAAGCTTGGTTTTCTTTGCTAATTGATTTAAAATGACCATTAGAATATTACTAAGGTCTTATCATGATATTTGGGTACTCACCCAAGTCTCTCCAAGCTTAGAGCACGTTTTGCCCGATTGCCTTAAGGCACTTCTTGTTTTCCTTGGTTTAAATTGTCTACCAATTTCTAAGGCATATTTAGCCTTACTACATCATAATTTGATGTTTACTTAGCATACTTAGGTTTGGGGTATTTCAATCTACCCCCTTAAAAGAACTTTGTCCCCAAAGTTCCCATGCATCTTTTCTTATTAGAATACATGTCTTACCTCATTCCTTAGATCATATAGATCATACTTATGTATACTTAATCTCATTGGATCATTGGATCCGCCATATTCTTATACTTAAATATCACACAACATGCTTAAGCATGTATAGCACTCAAAATTCTTTGTTCCTTTTTGATGATTAAAACATTCACATAATTCCAACGTATTCTCCCATGTCACCGGTCCGTAGACAATGGCTCATTCGTCCTCGTCACCATGGGCCAGAATACAAAAACACGCTGCTCTCCCCATGTCACCGGTCCGAAGACAAAGGCTCGTGCGTCCTCGACTTCATGGGCGAGACTCAGTAAAAAGGTAATCCTTTTACGAGGTCATGTGAGGAATAATTCCTAATTAAAAATACAATCAACTCCAATTTCATTTTATCTAAGGCCTCTATCCTTAGTGTGATTTAATTGTGACCACTGGTAGGAGTTTCAGGAATCATCCAACCCTGATGTGATCAGCATCAGTGTAGAACTATCCTTCCACTCCAATTTGTGTTCGGTTTCCCTTGATCCCTAGAAAATCAAGTTCCACCTCCCACGTCATTTTCAAACATCCAAATAATTCACTCATGTCCAATTTTCTATCTTTTTAGTTCTTCTAATCATAATCAATACATCTCCAAAGTGTGGACTCAGTCCATCAAACATTCCCAATTCATCTCTTAGTAATTACCTCAGACTTAAATTCCTACTAAGTTCTATTACAGTCTCATACATTTCTCACCATCTTATGTCTCATAGCATTACTATTTCCTTCCTCATACTCATATCAAATGATATCTCATAGTGTATCTTATTCTTATCTCACACATAGTCTCATATCGACTCATACCTCATATATTCCTTATTTCTTAAGTCTCCTTAATCCTTTTCCTTAATTCTCTTAACTTGTACTCACACCGGAGAGTTAACAAGATAGGTACTTAATATGTATGGTATTCACATCTTCTGTGTGCAATAACCATGATTTATCTCAAAATGTTTATGTAAAACATATTCTCAAATTATTTGTGCTATGCACACCGTAGTTTATGTACTCAGTACACAAACATACGCTAAGCGGTTTTCGCTCTACCCCCCTTAAAATGGATTACGCCCACGTAATCAACATTAATCATCCTTGAACATAAGTTCAAGATGTCTAATTCTCACCAAGCATTCTAGCTTCCATGTCATCTATCTACTTATAATTCGATCAGAAATGACTTAGTCTCTGTATCGAGGATTCTTAACGGTACTTATACCGTTTCCTTAACTTAGTTTGGTCTAATCTCAAAGGTAGTGATCTGCTAGCTTCCGCTGCACCACTCTGATGTTCTTAGGCTTACTGCTTAATATCTTTTTTATGGCATTGTATATCCTCCTGCCTCCTTAAGTTTAGGTATATTGGTCTCTCAAGGACACGTGTTATCTTAATATACACGGCCTTAATGAGTTGTAACTCGTCTATCCATTCTCCTTGGAGATCTTATGTTATACTCTTAGTGTTTTCTCGAATGTCTAAGTGTTTCTCCAACTGACCTTTGGTTGAGGATGATTCTTAGTCTGAAACTACTGTTTAGTGCATATCGCGCTTTACAGTCTTAATCTCTTACATCTTAAGACATGTCCAATGTCTGTACTTAACAATCCGTGCTCTTCGCACTTCATAGTCCTTAATTATTCTGTTCTCTGGTTTCTCGTGTTGCTGGTTCAACTGAATTCTTCTCTTCGACTGTCTGTGGTAGTATGCTCTTGTGTGATCTTGCGTCGTGTTGTCCGTGGTACGGAGTCGACTACCTCCGTGTTCCTTACACCACTCGTCTACATGCATGGGGTACCTTACTGGTACATTACTACTTACCCAACTAACTCATAAATGAGCGTGTCAGGCCTGCAAGCCCCTGTGGGGTGCAGTCGTCCCACGTCTCGTTTTAGTAAACTCATAGTGTCCGTCACACGTTTAGCTATTGCTAATTATGAAGTATTCTGTTGTCGATCTCCTCTTTCATCGTTCCATAATAACATTTATTGTTCTTCTTGAAGTTAATCAAGGGAAGTCCATTTACTGTGTTCTTGGGTATGGTATGCTCCAGCTCCTTTCTGTATTCCGTACTGATTCTATTTCTTAGTAGCTTAGGTCTCTTCCATAGAGCCTCTATCTTCTTTCTCATATTTATTCTACTAGGAATGCACTTCCAGTTCCTTAAGGAATGGGTGTGTGCTTCCTGTGAATCTTACCAAACCAGGTCCAGACTACTGGCATCAATGCTCAGTTCGTCTTCCATCTTATTTCTTACTTATACTGGTCTTAACTCATAAATCTAATTGCCTCAGTGTCAATATTTGACGGCTCATTCATAATGGTCGCCTTACCGCGCACCATGACTTAATCCACCTTTCTAACTATTGTACTCACGACCACTACTACCGTGGTAGTTGGCCCTTACCATGTTGCCCATTGATGGTGCAACCTCTTATTCACTTATTCTAATGTCTTACCTTATACTCAATCCCTTCTTGGTGTAAACACACTGGGAGTTTTCTCATTCCGGTATTGGCGGTTGTCGTACCGTGTTGTAAAATAGTTGACTCTGATATGAAGATGTTTGCTCCAATCTCAGATTCGTAAGTAGGCTAATTTCTTCGCTTTCTTTCATCCTTAGTGATGTTATCTACCATGTAGTTTAACTGATTACTGAAGAAGTCATCCACTGAATCACAAGCTCTTCTGAGCATTGATTCATTTGACGTGCCATAATGTGCAATTTTTTATCCTCAATGTTTATCTCTGGGTGTTGGATATGGGGTCTATCTGTGCACCTTCCTTATTATTCAAGTGTAACTGATATGTTCTAAGGTAATCTCAAGTTTACAGTTTCCATTCTCTAATAAAAGTGTATTGCATCTCTAATAAGTGAAAGCCCTTTTGAGGGGTTCATTCCCACTCATGGCCTCACAACAAGGAGAGGTATCCCCACCCTAAAAGGCATGGTTCGTCCTCCGCTCCTGTCCTTAGCATTATCTAAATTTCTCATTGGTACCCTTTCTTGGTAATGTTCCTCCCAATCTAAGTTATAGGTTTGGTAACCGTTCATATCTACAAATTGTAGTCCCTTCGTGGCTTAAACAAGCTCTCTTATAACTTACTGCACCTCGGGCTCTGATGTGGTTAACATCCTTGGCTCGTAGGCTCTTAATACTTAATGTCTCAGTTCATTTTGTGCTCTTACTCATCTGCAGGTCATTCTTTAAGATTCTGGTTCTTGAGCACTATCCACCGTTAGGTTATACACTAAATGTAGTATCGGGTTTCATGGTAAGTTGCTGCATCCTGCTTCCTGCTATGGAAGTTGTTCAGGTGATCTGAGGTTACTTAATGTCTTTGACAATACTGTCATTTTATTAGACCTATGTCTTTTAGCATATAAGGATAAGTTCGTATTAGGCGTTTGCCTTAAGGTGTCCAAGTTGGATATCATCCAGTCATCTTATACTTCCATCTCAACGCTTCGTTCAACTTCCGTTTGTTGACTAGCCACCGTTGATGATCAATCATACTTGGGTGTTAATGAGTTAAACAAACAGTATCAGCTGTCATTCATCAGTTATTTGCTCGACTATACCGCTCTGTGTGGGTAGTCCGCTGAGCTTCCCTCTGTCGGGATTATACATTTTAATCCTTAGTAGGTTATAGCTTATGTTCATTTCTTTTACCCTTATTTTCTGGGTTTCCAACATCTTCATTGAAGAATGTTGTTATTGGTACTCTTAGTGGTCACTCTGGGAGTCTTATCCCGTTTTCGTTGTAAGTCGTTGCTTCAACAGTCTCAATAGTATCTTATAATACATCCCTTGTATATTATTGCTTATATTGTGTTTTTGCTCGCATTACCGAGCGATCCTTTAGGTTTTCCCCTTGGAGTTCGGGATTGTGTTCTTACCGTACTGTCGGTTGTCGTTGTAGTGGGTTATACCGTTGCAAATATTTATATGGTTTAGTACTTGTCTGAGTTCCGCTCTCCGGCTGACTTGGTGTCACCTCATCTCATCATGGTCAGGCGTCGGGCCTTTCCAAGGTCTATTTTTTTTTGTTCTTATAGATTTACAATCCGGTACTAATATGTGCTACACTGTAGCGTTCTCCTATTGCCATGATGGCCTTCCGTGTAGCTTAACCGTGGTAGCACTTGCTATGGCAAGTGCGCCATGCAGGATGGGTGGTATTGGTGCAAGGTACATTGGAAGTGATGCTTCCTTCTAATTCCATGTAATTGGTAGTCCTCGGGACTCCTTCGATGATCTCTTATTTGGATAACTGGCCATCCGGCAGTTTCCTTGTTGTTTGACAGTACTGTCATTATCAGGGCGTTCCTCTTTCTGAGGGAACCCCTAATATTTCTTATGTCTTAATCCTCGCTCTGTCTCCACATTTTGTTGTGGTTACTAAGTAATGATTCTCCTTTAGGCACTACATCGTAGTCCTATTTTGGTATACAATTTGTATGAGTTTCTACCGTCGTCCGCATTATGTCGGCCAGGTTTGTAACCTTCCTCATTGTATGGGGTTTGGAGTTCCCGTTTCTAACTGGACTTTCCAGTAATCTCAATCCTCATGCTTTGTATTATCCACTGTTATTCTTACTCGGACGCTGTCCGGTACTCATGTCTCTTATCATTTCCTTATCTATTGCACGCGTAGTGCTTTCCTTACCATTGATATCGCGGGTTATTTCGACTGCGTAGCATGTCGACCCATGTTGCCGGTAATTACCGTTCTTTTACGTAAGGTTCCATGGTAGCGCCTGTTTCGCGATGCGCTCCATAAAAATCTCCCAGTTCTCCTTAACTGTTGTGCCACAAGATGTTTCTCGTATTGCTTACTGTTAGCTAACTGCCAGATCGGGTTCCCCGAGTAAGAGAAGGCTTTCTTCTCTCTGGCGTTGTTCCACATATTCAGGGTTAGGGATGTGGAGGGCGGGCCTAGGTACTATGGATGTCCGGTAAACACCGGGAAGTCCTGACTAACGCACCTCTCACTCTATCTCTAACCCTTAACCCATAACTCAATCTCAACCTCAATATTCTCCTAAGTTCGGTATTCTTGTCTTCAGAGCGTAACTACGCTCTGATACCACTTTTGTAACACCCCAACTCAATCCAAATGTGGTCTCGCAACTTAACAGTATATATATAAACATGTCACAGCGGAATTCTTTACAATCCAGGACCTTGCCACGGTCTGACTACAGAATATACCGAACATTAGTCTAACAACCTTAACCATTTACATATCCTTCTTACAATCCTCTCACAACCTATACATCTTACTAACTCAATTGCCATACGAGTGTACATGCACAACTCGTAGGTCACACTTAATCCTTAACACTTGTATCCTCTTCTTACTCTCGCGACGGCCGCTTCCTGATGTACCTGTGTAGTAAAAAACAGCCCCCAAAGGGGGTCAGCACGAATGCTGGTACGATCCCCTCATGGCCCCCAAGCTAACGTGGCTACGACGACTAATTGTCGATAGCATGGAGGTTGATTATATGCACAACATAATAGTAAATGCTGTAAACAACGATCCAAATATGAACAATCAAAGTTCACACACAATGAACGACTTAAATGCGTTCCCTTAATTAGAGAGTTAGTTATTTAACTCCTTAAGTAATGTTCCCTCTTAATCTTAGTCCAATCCTTATTTCACCTCATCTCGTCTTATCTTATCTTAGAAACAACCATCCTTTAATAAGGAGTGGATGTCGCTTATCTTAATCTTAATTGTACCAACCATCCTTTAAAGAGGAGTGGTTGCATCTCATCTTAACCTTACCTTAATCTTAATCTCAATAATACAAACCATCCTTTAAAAGGAATGGTTGCAACTTATCTTAACCTTACCTTAGCCTTAATCTTAACTTAATCTCAATATACAAACCGTTCCTGGAAGGGAATGGTTGTAGCTTAATTCGAACCTGGGATTTAGGTGATCCCACCGCACCATCTTAATGCCACCTACTCTGAACGGGAGTCCGCAGCGCAGCTGCCGGCAACCGGCCCTAGGCTACAAGTCCGAAGACAAGTCCTTAATCGGAGGTCGAATCTGCTATAGATAACGACCCCTTTCCTTAGCATGCATGACCGGAGATCGGTCCCGGGTTTCCTCACTCAAGTTCCAGTTAGTAGTAATCTCAAGACCCTGTTTGTTGGTTAACCTCTTTCGGTTCATATCGTCCCTTATTAGGGGCGTTCCTCAGTCTCACTCAATTCCTTACTAAACATTGGTTAGTAAGTTCTCACGGTATGTTTGTGTCAGTTTTCAAACATCACACAACAATACAATAGATATAATATATTCCAGTTGCATGCTTTATCTTGTTTAGTGAGCACACAAAACAAATAGCACACAAGCCGAGGGACACCTCGTTAGCAAGCAGGTCACAAGAGAACTGTACCGTTCACCGTTGGTTGTTCGGTTGCTTACTCTCTTCCGGAGTCCAAATTCCCAAGTCCTAAAACATTCATTCAGTTTTAGGTTGTTAATCACTTAACTTAATTCAACTTACTTAAATTACTTACCTTACTTAACTTACTTACCTTACTTAACTCTTAATGATCCCACCTAACACTTCTTAAGTCTTACAACTTAATCTTACAAACTTAATCTTAAGTGAATCGCTTCTCCTCATCATTTATACTTATTCATCCACTTAATTATCATTGTTACCCACCAAACATGTCTTAAACAACCTTATAACATCAATACCTAATTATCCTCATCATTTCCCATCCTTAAACAAGGTTTTTGGCCAAAACAGTGGCATGTCCGAACTTGTGTCCGAGCTTACCAAGTTCGGACGCAAGTCGAGACTCAAAAGTGAAAACAGACGCATGTCCGAACATGTGTCCGGACTTCGGAAGTTCGGACATGGGTCGAGGAAAAATCCTAAGTAGAAGCAGGCACGTCCGAACTTGTGTCCGGACTTCCCAAGGTCGGACACAAGTCGAGACTCTAAAGATTTTCACGCAACAGGGCCTGTCCGAACGTCCATGTCCGGACGGATGTTCGGACAAGGCAAAACACTCATTTTCTAAGCCTTCAAACACTTAACCAATATTCACCAAACTTCTTCTAAACCCTCATAATGTCTTCTAACATCATTTAGGCACTTAAACTCACCTTATAACTTCCACCAAACTCTCCAAAACAACTTCCAAAGATCTCTCAAACATTTACTAAATTCTTACAAACATTCCTAACACTTGTCATATGCTTCCTTACATTTCTAACTTGTACATTTTGTCTAAAACTTCAACTAACCAAAGTGTTTCTTTTCTACCCATATAACTCCTCCTTAACATCATTGCTTGTTAAACCTTCCAAGGTTATCTTGCATGTCCATGCACAATTTCTCTTCTTTTCACTTGTTACTCATCACTCTTAAACTCTTAAGCTTGCTTATACATTTCTTTCCATTATCTTAATACCTTGACATTGTTCTTCATTTACCTTAACCATGCAACACCCTCCTTAGACATTTCCACTTCTCTTATGCAACTTACTCACCATTCTCATGATCATACCCTCTTATACGTTTCTAGTCATTTCCCTTGACGACTTACAATATCCTCCTACCATTTTCACTTCCATCACCCAAGTCCTCACATTACCATTCAACTAAACCTTACTAGTCCACCACTAACATCACCACCTCTTACTCAAACTTCTCGAACTCTCATTGTTCTTCTCTTAGTTCATACCTAAATCACCTTAAAGCATTATACACCTTTCCTCCAGATTTGCACAAGTCTTATCATTCCTCATACCGTGTCTTTGGTGTGTTCAATGCACCCATCTAAACTCTAATTTCCTCATAGACCATTCTAGGTCATTCTAAACCTCAAGAACTCCTTAGTTAACTCATTTCCACTCAAATTCCTTTGTATGACTCCTAGTAAATCCTAGGTCATATTAGTTCTCCACCATCACCTAAACACTTATTTTCTACTCAAATTTCGCCATAGCTCCTCTAGTATATTATCATGCCAAAACACATTATTTTTCCTCATTCAACCATCTCACACACATCAAGTTCTTCTCATCATATCTCATCACCCAAACCAATTCATTCACAACAACTCAATATATTGCAATAATCTTAAATTGCATAGCACTAAGGCTCTTAAATGACATGGCTCTTAGGCCCTTAATGACTTAAACTTAAACAATGAATTTCCCACATATAAAAGCTTTCAACCTGCAAATACACCCATCAATCTCATAGTAGTTATAATGTTCTTAAAACTCATCTTAAACTTATATTACTAACTCATTTCCTTGGCTCCTTAGTCACAAGTTCTCAAGCTTATTTAAGTTCTTTTTCTTAGGTTACATAACCCATTACCTAATGTAGCCCTAAGCTACATTGGTACCCATCTAAAACTCATTCCTTAAACCTTAAACCACCATTAGGTAAGTAATTTACCTTGTTTTCTCAAGCTTATCTTAACTTCCTCCTTAGACCTTCTTCTTGCATGAATCTCGGCCACCACTTAAATTCCCCTTGCCAATGTTCTAATCAATATTCAATGACTCATATGAGTACTAAACAATACACTAACCTCAAGGAATGAAAACCTAGGTTAGAAATGTGTTCTAAGGCATAAAAGTGGATGATTACCTTTGAAGTCTCAAGGTAGACTTTGGCATTGAATGAAATAGGACCTCCACTAGTCCTTGGTGAATAAATCAAGCTAGAACAAGGCATAAAAACATATCCCCATGAGAAGGAATTTTCGGCCATGTACAAGAAATGATGGAAACATGGTTTTTCTTACATTTTCTTTACCTTAAGAGAATGGAGAAGCTAATGAGCTCTTCAAACTTGGTTTTCCTCCATCAATGGAGTTTCCTCTTGGCACCAAAATGGAGCTTTGAAGGATTTGAAAAGATAGAAGGATAGGTCTTGACCTAACTAAGAGAAATATGTGTTTAGTTTTTGATTTGGAGCAAAGATGAACACTTAGTGAGTGATTGATGGTGGAGCACCCATGGATGGAGCTCTCTCGGTTTGGAGCAAAAGAAGAGAAGAAGAAATCGTGTGAAGAAGAGAAATGAAGAGAGAGAAGAAGAAAAGGTGGCTTATAAGAGATATTTGCTTTAATAAAGCAAATAGTACTCTTTTACTTATCTCTTCTTTTCTTCCTTATTTGACTACTTATGGTGACTCACCCTCCTTTAGAAAACCGGCCCCCTACCTAAATAAGGCTAGTCATGGTCTTTGTTGACCACTAATTAGCTTATATTGATTAAAACTTAAACTAGTCACTATTTGGCACTATTCACTAATCAGTGCACATATTTCTGAAATTTTTGATTTCCCATTGATTTAGACCTCCTAATGTGATACTAATTAGTACACATGTTGATTAAAGAGTAATGATGGACATTTAGCCACTCAAAACTCAATTCTAAGACAATTTCTCAAAATGTGCTTTAAGACTTCTTAAAGCACATTTTGTGTTTTAACTTGTTTTCAAGCTTGGTTTTATTTGCTAATTGATTTAAAATGACCATTAGGATATTACTAAGGTCTTATCATGATATTTGGGTACTCACCCAAGTCTCTCCAAGCTTAGAGCACGTTTTGCCCTGATTGCCTTTAAGGCACTTCCTTGTGTTTTCCTTGTTTAAATTGTCTACCAATCTTTCTAAGGCATATTCTAGCCTTACTACATCATAATTTGATGTTTGCTTAGCATACTTAGGTTTGGGGTATTTCAGTTCCGGTTCACACCGGTTCCCGGCCGGTTCCGGTTCCAATCGGTTCCGGGTAGAACCCGGTTCCGGTAGAACCGCCGGTTCCGGGTAGAACCGGACCCGATGGCCACCATTATATATATCTTAACTAAGGAATGGGGGCCGGTTTTAGAGGTGGTGAGTCATCACCATGCCAGCCAACTAAAGTAAAAGAAGAAGAAATAAAGTAAAAGACTATTTGTTTTATATGTTAAAATATCTCACAATTTCACTCTCTCACCTCACTTTCTTCATTTCCTTTCTTTCCCACCATCTTCCTCCTTGTTCTCCCAACTCCAAATAGTTCTTGCTACAGCAACCTCACTTCTCCATCTTCATTGCCTTGCCAAATCCAACTCCATGCTCCAAATCAAATTCTAAGAGCATATTTGTGCTAGTCTAGACCAAGATCTTCATTTCCCTCTTTCAAAAATTCAAGAACTCAAGTTTGAATCCATGGAGAATCTCCATTGAAGGAGGAAAAGCTCTACTTCTTGCACCTTGTTGTTCTCCTTTGCTTCAAGGTAAGAAAAGCCAAAGAAAATTCATGTTTCCTCTCATTTTCATACATGGCCGAAAATCACCTTGGTGATGCCTTGTTTTGCTCTTTTTAGTAGCTTTATTCAATCTTCAAAGGACTAGGAGGAGTCCTACCTTACTTCATAATCAAGCTCCCTTTCAAATTCCAAGGTAAATACCAATTCTAGTGTGATATAACACTTCTTGTAATCTAGGATTAATTTATGAGTTTAGGTGTAATACTTAAATCTCATTACCCTTAACTGTACATTGATTAGAAGATTGACAAGTGAACAAAAAGTTCTTGCCGGTTTTCAATCAAGAAAGACAAGTGAAGAGAGGAAATCTTGAAGAGAAAGAAGGTAAATGATCTATCCTAGTGTAGATTAGTACCTTAGGAAATTGAGCTTGCATTGTTTATAAACAATCTAAAGAGCCAAAGGGAAATGAGTTAGTAAAATAACCACAAGGTGGATTATAAGGGCATATGAGATTGTTGTGTGTATTTGCAGGTTGAAGGCATTTTATATGTGGAAATTCAGTGTTTAAGATTATAGTTATTTAAGGGCTTAAGAGCCATGTCATTTAAGGGCCTATGAAATACCCCTAAATTAATTTAGGGGATTTCTTTTATTAAATATTAAATTATTATATGGAATTATGAATATTAAATTATTATATGGAATTGTGAAATTTATTTAGGGGTTTTCTCCTATTTAACCCTAATTATTATATTATTATATAGTATTATGAATTTTATAATAAGATTTATAAGTCAATAAATCTTGGGAAAATTTCTAAAGGTCTACTATATTATAAAGATTTTAGGAAGTGTTGGAACATTGTTTTGAAACATAAAAGTCAATATAAAATTCTAGAAACCTTAAAGCTAATTAAGCCTTGCTAGGGTTGACTTTTTGAGAATGGTCAAACCAGGCCATGAAACCTATACCAATAAATAGGTTATGGAAAACCATGAAGATCGATAAAAAACGTCAAAACGGATCATCCTAGCCAAAGTTATGATCAAATGAAGTTTAGAGCCAAAATTTTGATAAAGGCTGACGTGGCATGGACTGTTGACTCATCGCCGCCTCGGGAATCGCGCACAGAACACTTAGTCATTTTTATCTACTGGATTTTCGGAACAGAAACCGATTTTGACCTATCTTGTGACCTTCATAACTTTCTCATCTTAAGGAATTTTTGAGTGTCGTCCTTCTTTTTTGTCTTCTCCTACATTCCCTCTAAACAACTATAACTCATACAAACCCTAACTCATTCTGAATCAACCGGAAAATCGAGTCAAAGTAGCCACCCTGCAAAAACCGAAACTGCAATTCCAGTTTTCTCTTCGAATCAGGTAACTTCGATCAGCCATAACTTCTACGTTACTCATCCAAATTCCATGTTATTTAGCTCGTTTTGAAGAGCTCTAATTCCTCTAAAACTTTCATGTTTATGGCCTAAGATAATTCTCAACCGATTGGAAGAGTAAGGCGTCTAAAGTTTCGGTTTCACCAGCACATAAAATCATACCGAAACTGTAAGGTAAACTCGTGATTTGCGACTTCAATTTCTTTCTGTGTGATGCGAGTTAGGATTAGTTCTTGCTATCAATATGTAGATCTAAGTTTGTTCTTTCCAATGAGCCCTTACTCATAGCCTTACTCGATTTGTACTGCTAGTTATAGATCTTCGAAGTTGGCACCATGAACTGCTCAAAGTTCGTACTTTTCCAGTTTTCCGATTTCAATTTCACTCAATTCGCACAACTCCGGTAAGTTTCCGATCAATTGCTCCATTATTGTCATTCGTAGTCATGTTACCGACCTAATCCATGTTCCAATTTAGTCAATTATGAGTTAGATTAGGAGAATTTGTTAGATTGGTTCCCGAATTGAATTTTGTATCTAATATAAACCCTAACATTCGAACTGAATTCGAAACGTGATGAACACTGCATTATAATTGGGGAAATTGGCATCAATAGAACCGAAATTCAATTTCGAATCCATAGAAACAAGAATCACTCGATTTCGTTCTGTAGATTAGGAGATATCTGTGATTTAGTACTCGGGATTGAACATGGGCTCGCTGAAGAACACGGCGTTCAGTGGCCGTTGATTTCGCTTTAAGGATTTGGACGGCCGAGATTAGATCTGGTAATTTAAAACTGTTTTAAGTTTCTATAAAATTCGGTAATAGCTCTAACTTGTTGATTTTAGTTAATGGTCTTCCCGAAGGTATTTTGACTTGAAATTTTAACCATAAATTCCTTATTTAATCTAGTTTTTTTGATGTAAATTATTATGGTTTTGGAGTTTTCAAACATAAGTTATGATTTTTGCAAGTTACGGGTTTTCTGGAATTATTTGGCCAAATTAAAAAGATATTTTTATGAAATAAAATTTTTATAATATGTCTAAAATGTTATAGTTACTGTATATTAAATTTGGGAATTTTGGGCAATGGTAAAAGGTTTTAAAATTGTGTTTATGAGTTTTTCATAAGAATAACCTATAATATAAGGTTTTTAATGTAACCAAAAATTAAAGTAAGGTTTGTTAATTAACTTTTAAGCTGGGGAAAATAAGGGAAACTAAATTAACATTTTATAACAGTAAGGTTATAAATGTTTTTGTATTAGCTTTTAAGAGAAGTGAAATTATTTACATATATGTATATATACTTACTTAAGTAGAAACTTATATAAATTAAGGAATTAATTATCCTACGTTTTATTTACTAATTATATGGGAGTTAATATTTTTAATTAAACTAAGGAATAAATATATATATATATATATATTTACGCATTTATTAAAAGGGAATTAAGTAGTAACTTAGAGTAAAACAAGGAATTAATTAAATTAACACTTATAATAACTAAATATTATGAGAGCTAGAATCCTAAGATATAGTAAAAGAAATACTTTATGGAATATACTTGGAATACAGTTTAAGGTTGTACTAATAAGATAGTTTAAATATGATAAGTTACATAGGGAATGTCTTGGTTAATTTCTAATACGGGTATACTCATATATATTAAATAAATAAGGAAACACATTATTTTATAAACCATAAGTCGGTTGTGTTAAGCCTAGAAGTTATTGAACATTAATAAATACAGTAAATTTCCTAAAAATGTTATGGATAAATTTTAATACATAAAGATATATATGTAAATATACATGTATATAAATACATTAAAATAGTTGAGGGAAATAATAATCCTTGTGATAGTTATAATAAGTAGATTATGTATATATGTTAAACCTTAGGTTTTAGTCGGCGTGTAATTAAATAATCACTATTAATTTAAGGGTTTTATTACACAACATAAACTTAGCACGGTCTTGGGCTAACCTACTAGCCCAAGTCTATGAACTCCAAAAGCCCACTTAACAATTCAAAGAGAGTTTGGGCCACTCTCAGGAATAAATTCTAAATCATTCCAAACTAAACGAGATGGGCCTAACAAAGGATTTAGTTAACAAGTCAAGCCCAAACCTTTGTAAGGGAATAATGGTAAACCTGAAACTATTAATCAGTAAGTGAGGAAGGTTGTTAAGTTTATAAGTCTCTTAACTAATCGACACTTGGAACACCTTAATTATAGGTTACTATTAGGGAATCACTTATTCGAGTTAGTTATTGTTCTTCACATACCAGGTACGATTTCTCGTACTCCGATATTTTTGTTGATTGACTTGTGGAATGTTTGGAAAACGCTAACTGACTTTAAGAGGAATTTCTAAAAAGGAAATGGTTGTGTGACTAACTCAGCTTGTGTGTCTAACTGAGCCTTGGATATGAAACTTTCATGGGTATTGGTTCCTTCTACTTGGTTACCCCGTTAGACATTGGCTGCTTAGGGTTTACGCTTCTGCACTCTGTAGGACTGAGTGTTTTGGTATTGCTCTGGGTAGTTGGTGATCTAGTGGGAATTTGGAAAAAGGTCAATCTTGGAAATTCTTCTTTCGACTCTGGATATCGTTTCATCCATGAGCTGGTTCTTGAGGTTTCGACGTGCGCGCGTCTTTAATGGTAACAGCAGGGGCTGTATATCCCTCGCCCATAGGGGCATTTATATTTGACAGCAGGGGGCTGTGTATCCCTTGTCGACCAGGACATTTTTAATATGACAGCAGGGGGCTGTATATCCCTCGTCCATACGGACATTTATATTGGCGGTGGGGGCCATCTCTCCCAGTTAAATTATTCCATTCTTGAGTTATTGGTTCTTGGATCTATTTTATCATTCCTAGTCCTTTTTTACTATCTGAGTCTTTCTACTCCTAACGGGAATTGGGTTTAACTAAGGAAATGGATGTTCACTAACACTTGATGTGATTTTGTTCCACTAACTTTATCTATCAGTTATTAACCTTTATTCTTATCTTGATTTGGTAATTTGTGAAAAGTCTTGTTCCTCTGTGTGGTTTGAGTGTTTATTTTCCTGCTATTAATTATTTAAGATTTGTGTTATAAGTTTGTTTTTGGAGGACCGTACCAGTTCCATTCCAGGGAACTGACCCACCCCTCTCGGGGTGGGCTGCTTGGTTTTATCTTGCAGGTACGAGTTATTTTACAGGTGGCCACGAAGAGAAAGAGTGATTGGGATGGGATTAGGCTTGATAGTTTATCTGTTTTATTTCTGTTTACTTTTGTTAAGTTTTCTCGAGGTTCAGGTCGTGACAGTTGTAATCATTAAGTTATATTTTGGTGAGGTTTGGTACCGGGTGTTTGGAACCCGATGGTCTATACGCCTTTAGTATTTTATTTCCGCTATAAATATGTTAAATAGGGGCGTTGCAGAAATTGGTATCAGAGCGTAGTTACGCTCTGAACCCGAGAAAACAAGCCGAGTGAAATACTTAGATTATAGGTGCACTTAAAACTGGGGAACTGGGGTAGAATTGGGAAGTGAGAATTCCAGAAAGGCGCGTGACCCTACCCCATACTTACTACTTATGTTCTACTTCATGTACATATGAACCGTCCTTAGGACGTTATAAATATTTCATAGATAGTTAGACTTTACAATACGCCTTCTGAGTAACAAAACCGTCATACCAGCTAGATGTCTCGAAGAGGAGGAGCTGGTCCCTCAGGAGGCTATGGACCCGACGCTGTCACCCGGAGGTCATAGCACAGATTGTGACAGCTGCATTGGCCCAGCAGCAGGCTCAGATCCCACAGCCACCACCGCCACCACCGAATGGTCCCCGGGAGTTCAACTGGCTGAAGGCGGTTAACGACCTTCGCCCTCCCATCTATGAAGGCCAACCAGAACCGAAGACTTTAGAGAAATACATAGACGAGATGCTGAAGGCCTTCACCTCTCTGCATGTTCCAGTGAATCGTCAGGTGGACATAGCGGCCTACTTTCTTCAGGGACAGCGCATCGATGGTGGCAGACTGCTAGAGCCGAGCTGACGGCCCAGGCGAACTTTGACTTCCAGGCATTTCTAGTGGCCCTGAGAGCTAAATTTTATCCATCCTATCTACAGAAGAGGATGAGGAGTGAGTTCGAGCAGCTGAATCAAGGGAGTCTTTCTGTTGCCGAGTACTACAATAAGTTTGTGGAGCTACTTGCTGTTATTGGAGAGGGAGCTTACGCCCCAAGATATCTGGTGGACAAATTCCATACCGGCTTGAACTTCAAGATCATGACCATGATCGGTTCCACCAGAGGGATGACCCTACAGGTATGGAATATGATTTAAAATTTCTGGTACGCAAAGGTTTCCCCACTAACACATCTTGCAACGACAGGAACTAGCTGATGATGCGAACGATTGTGAGACCACCATTGCCTATCAGGATTCTGTGCTAGGCAAGAGGAAGAATGACAATGGAGGAGGAAATGGAAGAGGACCCCCTCAGACTCAGGAAAGGAGGGGAAAGTTTTTCAAGGGAGGGAACGAGAAGGCCATCGTCCCTTCTAACGCTAATGTTAAGCCTCTCCGTTATGAATCACCTAGGGGAAACGGACCGGTGAGAAGATACTTCTGCAAGTGGTGCAAGCGGGACCACCCAGGCAAGGATTGTAAAGGAAATCTGGTGGAATGCAACTACTGTGGTAAGAAAGGGCATAGGGGATTCGAATGCCACAAGAACCCGGATTCATGGAACTACAAACCCACCACCGGGACCACTGCTAGAGCCCCAGTTGCTACTACTACTGGAGGAGGTCGAGGTAGCACAGGAGGTGCTGGACCATCTACCAGTCGCCCTGCCCAGAGTCATCCACAGAGGCCAGGACAGAACTACCCCCAGGCCGGGCAAGGCACCAGTCCTCAACATGGTGGACCGCGTCGAGGCAGCAAGTGATGACCCGAGTTCACCTGGTGAGGACTATTTTCCTCATGAAGAGGCCTAGACCCTTATTTCTTTACATTCAGTTGTCTAGTTTTTCGTTGTCAATGTAAAAGGATGAACTATAAACCCCTCATTTTGTTTCGTTTCAAACCTTTCATTTCTAGTTGTGAACCTTGACTTATTTATTTAATGGCAATTGTTCTGCAGCTTTTGATATTTGCTTTCCTATTTTGCCCTATACCGCACCCAACATCCCTTTTGAAGCCAAACCACACCCACCAGAGAAGTGTGAGGTCTTGAGACCCGGGATGATCTTACTACGAGAGTACCTGACCCCGGCAGTCCAGTATGCATTGATCCTCAAGATCAGGGAGTTAGGTGTGAAGGAAAGAAATTTTTACACCCCTACTTTCAAGAACAGTTCAACCATGAAGGTGAAGATCATGTGCCTAGGTAAGAAGTGGAACCACACCATCAAGACCTATGAAGAAGTGGAGGTGCCACCAATCCCGGAGGAACTGCAGACCATCATTAGAGCTGTAGTTAAGGCAGCACAAGAATTGGAGGATGAGCCCGTCCCAGACCTAACCTTAGACGTCTACATCATCAATTTTTATGGAAAAGAAGGTAAGCTAGGGTTGCATCAAGATAAGGATGAATCCCTAGAATCCATCACCAAAGGAGTTCTAGTGGTTTCCGTATCACTTGGAGACGACGCGGAGTTCCTATTCGGTGACCAGAAGATGATGGACCTTGCCACCAAGATCCTCCTGAAGTCAGGTGATGTACTGATCTTTGGTGGGGCAGCTAGACTCATCTACCATGGAGAAGAGAATCAAACCCAACACAGCCCCCACACCCATTGTTAACCAGACTCACCTGAAACCTGGCCGATTAAACCTGACCTTTAGACAGATCTAGCCATGTACTTTACAATTTCAGCTCTGTAATCATTAAACTGCTCTTGAAGCTTTCAATAAGAATGGAAATTCTAAGAACTTATTTCTTTGTGTAGGAGCTGGAACTTTAGAGGTCAGGCTGAATGTGTTGGACCAGGCTCAAGCAAAGTAATGGAACGGTCATCACAGGCACATTCCGAATTAATGGAGTGGAGGCCACCGTCCTATATTTGATTCTGGAGCCTCCCACTCCTTCATATCCCAAGCATTTCATACTAAGATAAATGCCCCCACAGAGGATATCCATGACTGCTCCGTTTTGTTGCAATCCAAAGAATTGATCAAATGCAACAAACAGTGCAAGAATCTGAGCATGCACATCAAGGGAGCAGACTTTCTTCTCGACGCCATTGTCTTCCCTGGCATGGGATTTGACATAATTGTGGGCATGGACACGCTACAGCGGTACAGAGGTAGACTACATTGTGCAGAGCATCGTCTCCTCTTGAAGTCAGCCACAGGGATCACAGTATCATACTGAATGCAGCCTAAGCAGCCGACTGTGAAGGTTGTATCAGCACTGTCCCTGATGAAGGAAGTGTCCAAGGGCGCGACTGCCTACTACTGTTATGCCCAGGATCTGAGGACGGATCCGAAGTTCAGGAGCGACTTTCCCATTGTGTCGGAGTACCCCGATGTTTTTCCAGAGGAGCTACCTGGACTACCACCTCTGAGAGAGGTTGAATTCAACATCGACCTCGTACCGGGCACGGGACCGATTGCTAAGCCTCCCTACCGATGGGCCCTGCAGAGATGGTCGAGTTGAAGAAGCAGTTGCAGGAACTACTAGAGATAAGGGCTTCATCAGACCCAGTGTATCACCCTGGGGCGCTCCTGTGCTGTTCGTCAAGAAGAAGGACGGAAGCATGAGACTGTGTATAGACTACAGAGAGCTGAACAATGTCACTGACAAGGACAAGAATATGACGAAGACAAGAAGGTCAAAGCGGTCCAGGCCACAGATCCCGGTCCAGACCTCGGGCCCCCTTTAGGACCTTGTTCGGGCTCCAGTTTGGGCACCAAACATCAATCCGGGTCCTATGTCCCATAATCGGGTCCCGTATTCCGGCTCCGCACTCTATGACCGGATCCCGCACCCTACACTTTGGGACCGGAAGGCTTTATAAGGAAAGAAGTGCCAAAACTAGAAGGGTGGCTCCAATAAAGTAATACCACATGTACAAGTATTAAGAGATAGACCTCACCCTCGAAGGTCTATAAATAGAGAGGAGAGGCTCACTTGTAAAGGGACACATTATTAGAAGGGGGAGAAAACACTAGAAAGCTCTCTAAAGTTGTAATACCAAAGAAGGGAATAAAGATATTGTCTAGAAGTGGATGTAGGCCGGATTATTGGCCGAACCACTATAACTCTCGGTGTTCTGTACGTTTGTGAGATTAGAGGGACCAATTATGTATTTTCATTTGGCGCCGTCTGTGGGAAACGAACAACCAAGAATGGTGACCACGATTAGCCACGACGAATAGAGAACTAAAGATCTTATGGATCCGTGTACGTGAGATTTCATCGAACAAAAGCGTCACAGGAGACAATGACTGCAAGCAAATTCGGGACGAAATTCTAAATCCGGACGCTCCGGCATTTCGCGTTATCACCAAAGTCAACTTTCGACTCAACAGAGGCAGCCGCACTCGATATCGGAAACATCGATCATAAGAAGAACGAAGAAGCCAAGGAGCATTTTACAAAAACAATCATTCGATTCACTAGAAGATCGGGAACAACACTCAAGAAGAATGGCTTTGTCCCTTCATCAAGGCATAATCGACAAAATTATCCCTAAAACAGCAAATTAGAGATCTACTAATCGATCGCTATTCTCAAAACTGGAGGAAGAATCAGGCACCACGAGCCACCAGTTATTTCAAAAATCGAAGAAAAATCAAGAGGCTTATCAACAGAGAAGCAGCAATCAAACGCCAGCAACAAAAGCAAATTGAGAAAATAATTGAGAAAATATCTCTCCTCTTTTCCTTACTATCTGATATACCACACATCATCGATCTCGCGATAATTACATTCTATTCAAAGTAATCAAGGATTAACACTAATTTTGCTTGCTCTGAGGTAGGAAAACGACTGGAAGCATACGTACAAAGATCAAAGAAATGAGCATGCAATCACGGAGATTCCGCAATCGCCAAGCCGGAGGCTAGGCAAGGAAGATTATTAGATGTGCAAGCTCAACGACCAAAAGAAGATGACCGGGCGATGCGTCAAGGCAGTTTCAAATGGTCTCTTCAGGCACTAGTCCAGGCGCCAAGAAGATCGATGAACTCTGAAGGCATTTTAGTCTAATGCCAGGGAAATTGAAAGCTTGGTAGCAAACAAACTTTAAAAGGCGGACGAGTTCTAAGAGCCGACTGTGTCTCCACCTGAAGGATCGATAATTTGGAGACAGATTCACTAATCAGCTGGTTATGTCAAGCAAAGATTACTGTCTTCCGCAAACAAAATAACTAGGAAGACTTCATCACCAGGCAATAAGCGGCGGTCCCAGTTTTGACCAAGGAAGATCGACTGCTGCGGTTGATGTCGACTTCGATCGCCGGGCGAAGAGCTCTGCAAGAAAGAGGAATATCAGGAGATTCCAAAATCAAGAGACATACACGTTTTCAATACCATAAAAGGACGTGAGGGGAAGCGATATTCATCTGAGCCTCAAAGCGACACCAAGGCTAGGTCGATTGATAAGTTTTGAAGAAATACCAGATTATTCTCGGGGAGGACGATTTCAAGTCGTGACCAGTTCCGGAACGGGAGGTGCGGGCGATGTTTCAACCCCTAGTGACTCCGGTAAATCAATCCAAGTTGGTGCGGGCGATGTTTCAACCCCTAGTGACTCCGGCAAATCAATCCAAGTTGGTGCGGGCGATGTTTCAACCCCCAGTGACTCCGGCAATTTAATCCATGTCGATGCGGGCGATGTTTTAACCCCCAGGGATTCCGGCAAATCAATCCAAGTTGGTGCGGGCGATGTTTCAACCCCCAGTGATTCCGGCAATTTAATCCATGTTGATGCGGGCGATGTTTCAACCCCTGGTGACTCCGGCAATTCAATCCATGTTGGCCGCATCTCAGTCTTTCGCCGGACCTACTTGACCGCATCTCAGACTTTGGCCGGACCTCCTTGGCCGCATCTCAGTCTTCGGCCGGACCGGAAGACAATTTGAATTCTTTAACCGCATTCTCAAGTGCAAAATCAGATCTCAGACTTTGGCCGGACCTCCTTGGCCGCATCTCAGTCTTTGGCCGGACCTCCTTGGCCGCACCTCCTCAGTCTTCGGCGGACCGGAAGACAATTGACTTCTTGACCGCATTATCAAGTGCAAAATCAGATGATGTCTTCGACTCAAACAGAACGGCGTCCTCCCTCCAGGCAGAATTGAGGACCGATTAAATCAAAGAAGGAAAGAGCTAGAAGTCGTAGAATCAACACAACTCTTGACGGTATAAGCGTCTCCTCTAAAAGTCAAGCTTGGATGTCGACCTCAATCTAGAGAAAAGCATCCGGAAAATGCCACGAACTTCCAAAGCCAATCACTAAAGATAAGTCCATCGATCCTAAAAACAATTCTCCGGGTTTATAAGAAGTTCTTTATCTCAGTGCTTAATACCATCCAACACTATTAAAACGGCATAGTGGGCCACCTAGATTGCTTCTGATTTCTATTCAGACATTCGAAATAATGTTTTCGATTACGATTCTTGAAATAGGTTCACACCTGTTTGCATACTCCCTTCAACCTTTATTCAATTTCTGATGCTCAACTTTATCTCTAGTAGGTACTTCATCTAGAAGTGATGCATTCCCATATACTAAATCTGTCGTAACCACTACATAGATCTATTTTGAGGTCACACTGTTAGGATCCACGTAGGCTAGACCGTTAATACCATAAATTTTGCTCAACCTTCTACCCATTCAGTCGTTGTACATCTTTCAAGTCTGAGCACTGTTACGAACAATTTGTCTGCGCACACATAGGAAACTTATTATTGGGATACACAATAATTGCTTCTGGTTGATTAATGATGGGGCCATCGACCAAAAAAGTATATCTGTTTTTCTACTATGAGAATCTGTTTGATTTTAGCTCTTAGCTGCTTCTGGCGTGTTGAAATTTCTCTTGGTTACGCAGGATGAGCAATTTTACTTCTTTACATACATGATATTTGTTTCGCTGTTGCACTGCCGCTATGAGAAACATGCGTAAGAGGATTGCAAAACAAAAACCCATTTCACGAATCAAACATGTATTGAGTTCTTACCAAATTCTATAGCTACTACGTATAGTAAATTGGTTTCAGTCTTTGGCTAAATCACCACTAATTACAAATGTTTGACAATAATCTGTTAAATAAAGTGGGGGATACTGTATTGTGTATGTTAGCTTACAATACTCAGTTGTGGTGTTATAATGTATGCTCTACTTCTGCTTTGATTAAATCTCTGTAGCTCACTTATCTCTGCCTTATATATGCTCTTGTTTAGTTTTTAACGACATATTGGTGACAGTGTTATTTGCTGTTTAGTTGCTGTTTACTCCCTACGCGTTAAAACATAGCTTCAACAGCAATAATGGGTCATTTTGAGCAGTTTTCAATCAATGAAAGGCTATAAA
Organism: Limonium bicolor; assembly: GCA_023374045.1. Taxonomy (NCBI): domain Eukaryota; kingdom Viridiplantae; phylum Streptophyta; class Magnoliopsida; order Caryophyllales; family Plumbaginaceae; genus Limonium; species Limonium bicolor. The sequence goes on from CM041780.1 coordinate 210,670,439, forward strand.
GTAGATTTCTGGTGCAGCCTTACTTTCATAACCATCTAAAAATGGGGCCTTTCTGCAAAACGGACTGAACTACTAATGAGGGCGTGGACCTCTTTTCTTGTTTTATTTTGCCAACAATCTGGTTTTGATCTACTAACGCAATCCACTTGATTGTTGTTCTGTTCTCTATTAAAGATATTTACATTTCTGATCTGAATTTCAGGGTTATCTGTACATTGCTTATGATTTTGCTTTCTTAGGTATAAGTATCATATGCTACTACCAAACCAAAGGAATTCTGGATATGATATTCTCAGCTTTGTCTTTTGAAATCTCGTGAGATCAGAGACCAGATCCCTATTAATCTGGATCAAATGTTTTGACAAGTGCTTTTCTTTCAATATTATTAATATTATGGTTCTTGCTGTAAAGCGGAGTAAGGATATATTTTAGGTTTCATTTTGTAAAATAGTTCTCTACGCTACAAACCTTTTCCGCTTGCTACTTTGATTAATGCTAAGTTGCCAGCACTGTTCGAATATATGAGACAATGTGGAGAACTACCTCTGATTTCTACCAAAAGTTTTGCACTCGCCCCCCCCCCCTTAGAACTGAATTCCAGTATCTACTGGTGGAAATTCCTGAGTAAGAGGAAACATCATTTTGAATGTTCACCGATATGTTGCACCATGACTGTGCTTCTGAATTTAAGATTATAATATCAGGCTTGAATATCTAGAGAGCTGCACTGTATTATTGTATTTACTTCTACTAATAGTGGTGCCTGTTTCAGTTTTTCTTCCGGTTCGTATTAATACTATCCTTACTTCAAATCTAGCTATGCTTGACTGTGATAGACCTGATCCAGGTAGTTAATGATTTAGGTGTAATATGATCTGAGTATTATCAAAACGAGTTTCTTAAACTTTTGTATGAATGGACATATTTCTGCACAATTATGATGTTGTTGGTATCTCCCAACAGGAACCGACAGCAGCACTCTTTTTTTTCCTACCTTGTTAACAGCTGCATTATCTTTGCTTCTGTTTAGTCTGTATCACTCATATGTTACACCTTTTGGACGATCTAACTTCTGCCTTGCTATCTTTTCTGCTATTCTTTGGTGCGGGTATAAAACTTGATTCAGCTGATCGTTAAACTTCATTCTGGAGCTAGTTATTATATAATATTCTAAACCGACGTGAACAACTCATACTCCTGCTAACATGCTTATTTAAAAAGACCATTCCGGCTAGAATTTGTGTGTCCGGGCATTTACATGACTATTTTTTCTGCCTCTGCATAGATGCTACAATGGTTGATGAGAAGATGACATCACCTTGGTTTTAGCACCCATCCCTAAAAGGATAATATTTTCAAAAAGATCATGTTCTCAAAATAACAACATTTCTTCTATGTCTCGAACATTAATCCATTTTTCTTCACAGGGATTATAGAGCCACACCTCTGTTCAGATACAACAATAAAAGAAAGCGGAGCTAAGAATTTCTCTGCAACAGATAATAGTGAACGGCAAGAGGACAAAAGAAGTAGATGCTCCAGAGTTTATCTTAACGAAGAAATCAAATACTAATTTCTATCAACAAGGATAACTGGCAGCAAATCGCATGATGGAGGAAATTTCTGGCGGCTAATCTTTTCAAAAGGGCAAGCGTTTGTTGAGACCCGCTAGCTGTTTCGGCGCTGGATAAGGGGACTGGCAAAAAAGAAACCTCAAGGGTCGGACTGAAAGGGAGACTCCTCCCCAGAACGAAGTATTCGCCATCTTCGTACCAGCATTCAAGGAAGCTTTAAAGCCTTAATCAAAAACAGAATGGGGTTTAAAGAATAAAGGGTTGCATAACCCAATCGCTTTCAGATTCTACTGCAACAAAGTCCCCAGAATTTCTCCCAAGCAGACCTAACCTCAAAATCTTCATCAACCAGGCGATGACTCTCCGTGTGGTATACAAATTTGTGATATCGGAAGGAGCGACTAGCTCGTGCTTGCAAGAAATTCGGGGGAGAGGTCGATCCGGGTGCACAAAAGTGGACCCCAGTCCATGCACCAAAAGGGCTCCAACTCCAACCCATAACACGGGCCAAAAGCACTAGCCCGGTCCGGACAAAAAGTAATAATAAAAAAGAAAGTTCAAAAGTATCAACAAAATCCATGGCGCTCTCATAGGCCCTCTGGTCGTGTCATTGAAGACGAAAACCCATGGCGCTCTCATGGCCCTCTGGTCCATGGCGCTTTCATAGGCCCTCTGGAAAAAGCAACACCTACAGGCTATCATGCCTTGAAAGTAAAAGAAAGCACCGGCCAACGAGCCGCAGGCACTTGTGCCTTGAAAGTAAAAGAAAGCACCGGCCAACGAGCCGTAGGCACTTGTGCCTTGAAAGTAAAAGAAAGCACCGGCCAACGAGCCGCAGGCACTCGTGCCTTGAAAGTAAAAGAAAGCACCGGCCAACGAGCCGCAGGCACTTATGCCTTGAAAGTAAAGAAAAGCACCCGCCAACGAGCCGCAGGCTATCATGCCTTGAAGAAAGCACCGGCCAACGAGCCGCAGGCTATCATGCCTTGAAAGAAAGCACCGGCCAACGAGCCGCAGGCTATCATGCCTTGAAAGTAAGCACCGGCCAACGAGCCGCAGGCTATCATGCCTTGAAAGTAAGCACCGGCCAACGAGCCGCAGGCACTTGTGCCTTGAAAAGTAACACTTAACAAAACCATCTCTGGACCCATCAGGAGCTCTGGTCGCCTGTAATGGGTGCATTGTTAGGTGTGGGACGCGCCGCACCATACCTGAATCACAAGTACCATCCTTTGGCTAGCATAAGCAAAATTGGGAAAATATATTATCTTTATTCTCCCTTAGGGGAATTATCATCCTTTGGCTAGTAAAAGCAAAGACTTAATCATCATATTATTTCACCCTTTCAAAAAGGGAATGGTTCTTTTAATAAGAACCATTGGTCTTCTTTATGAAGATCTTATTATGGACTTCTGGATTTTGGCCTTCTTAAATATCATATATCAGAACATCAGGGGATCCATCCATCAAGATATTACGGGATCCATCAAGATATATTGTCTCAAAGACTTATGTCCCAGAATTTCCAATTTGTCAGAAGGAAGACACTTGTGGGACTTTGATTTTACTATACCAACTTTCTTTTTGTAAGTTCATTTTTCTTTGTAAAAGCTAAAAGAAAAAAGAACTTGTGGGACTAGCTGAAGATAGGAGAAGGGAAGAAAGAATGTAAATTTCAATTTTTCTTTGTAAGTTCCACTTTTTTAAGTAGGAAAAAGTAGAACTTGTGGGACTGATGACAAGGATAAGAATATGACGAGGACAAGGGGGTCAAAGCGGTCTAGGCCACAGATCCCGGTCCATACCCGGGACCCCTTCAGGACCTTGTTCGGGCTCCAGTTGGGCGCCAAACTTCATTCCGGCCCGCATTCTATAATCGGGTCCCGTATTCCGACCTGCATTCCATAATCGGGTCCCGTATTCCGGCCCCGCACTCCATGATCGGGCCCCTTATTCCGGCCCCGTGCCCCGTGACTGGATCCTGCTTCTCACACTTTGGGAACGGAAGGCATTACAAGGAGAGATATACCAAAATTAAGAAGGTTGCTCTAATAAAGTGATAACACATGTACAAGGATTAAGAGAGAGACTTCACCATTGAAAGTCTATAAATAGAGATAGGGGGGCTCATTTGTAAGGGGACACATTATTAGAAGAGAGAGAAAATACTAGAAAGCTCTCTAAAGTTGTAATACCAAAGTAGGGAATAAAGATATTGTCTAGAAGTGGATGTAGGCCGGATTATTGGCTGAACCACTATAACTCTCGGTGTTCTGTACGTTTGTGATATTAGAGGGACCAATTACTAATTATGTATTTTCAAACTCCAATTCATTACTATACCGAGTATACTATACAATCCTTGAGTTACCGATACAATTTAAACTTCCAAATTCGCATTACAATACAAGTACCAATTCCTACTATACAACTACCCATGCTTACGTAGCAGCCCCCGTCCTACTCTCTCGACGGTGATCAGCTTCGGGTACCTGCACACTAAAAACGGTCCCCGAGGGGGTCAGCTTACGCTGCATATGAAATCCGCATATACCGCGTGCTAACCGCGGTACGCCGACTACTTTGGGTCGGATGTACATGGAGTTCATTTTACATGCATACATACATACTCATACTACACAATACAATCAAAGATACCTACATAAATACACAAGTACAATACTTACTAAAAGGAAGAAATTCAATAGTCAACCATTCGTATTTGTTATACATTCCTTACTCTCGTACTGTGTTCGATATTCGTTACTCTACTCATGCTTACTCCTTACTCTTGCATACTCATCACTCCATGTTCAATACCTTACTCGTACCCAATCCTTACTCTGAACTCGTTACCATACTAGTGCCTACTCACTACTCAATTCTCCATACTTACTCTACATACTCAATACTCGATACTTACTCATACGTACTCAATACTCGGTACTCATTACATACTCATGCTTGCTTCTTACTCGATACTCATTACCTTACTCATACAACGCAATACTCATTACTTGGGCCTCTGGGCGGAGTCATACTCAAGACTCGCCACCGGACCTACAATACGAGGGCTATACGCTTAGCTCCTCAAATACTCAAATGTCCGTTCTACCGGACTACACGAATTCCCAACACTCTTCTCTCAGAGCACAATACAACCTCATGGATTAGCCTAGAAGTATCTCTCTCGATAACCTCTGAGCTTAGGGAATTACCACCGTCTAGTATCCTCAGATTTAAGGGTTTCCCCAACATATCGAATACTCTCTCGTTCGGGGCATACTTACATCAGTCGGGTCCTCTCATAATGGGTCGACTGATTACTAAGGGGTTTGGAGATCCCTCATCATTCTTTACCACTCTCATGGTTCATGTTTTGTACCAAGATTATTCCTCTAATAGAGGTTACTTATATATTTCCACTACTTTTTATTTGTGGATTATTCATTTCGTTTCTCGACCGTTATCGGAAGGTTATTACTCCCGTACACTCTCTCACATTCTAGTGAGTTCATTGATTTACGTTATCGTTTATTGGTTCGTTGGTTTAGTGCGTTGCTACGGTTCCATTGGTTCACACAGGACTCTTACCACGAGTCAATATACAGTAAGACTCATCTACGAGTCGGTCTACGCACTAAGTAAGCCACACAATCAATCAAGAAGGTTAGCTCAATCAACATACAACCAGACATATAATGAAAGGCAATAAACCGTTTTCATGCTTTAGTCTTGATTAGCCGGCATACAGCACACAAATCAACGTAAACTCGGTTAGCATACGGGGCATGAGGAAATCATACCTTTCACCGGAGTTAGCTCTACCGTGTGTTCCCTTGTTCCTTGGTTCACACTTGTTCCACTGATAATGTTTCAATATTATCATTAATACTATACTCTTACGATACAAATAATTGTTACTCCCGTGCTTACCCCGTTATCCCGGTGTACTTAATGTTCTCATACTTTCAACTTACTTGGTTACTTTTTACATTTGTTTTCCTACTCATATACTTACTTCTTACCTTTACTACTTCATTTACAGTGTACTACTACATATATATGCATATATGTGTATAGGCATATATATATGTATACATATGATTATTATAATCATATAATAAATTTTTTTTTGACTCGACCGGACTTGCGACCGACCTTGCAAGTCCGGTCCATTCCAGTAGCTATCAGTACGGGAAATTTTCTGGCTCGACCGAACTTACAAGTCCGGTCACAAGTTCGGTCCATTCCAGTAGCTTGCATTACGGGAATTTTGGCCGACGACCGAACTTGCAAGTCCGGTCGCAAGTTCGGTCCATTCCAGAAGGTTTCTGACGGGAGAATTTTCTGGTCCGACCGAACTTGCATGTCCGGTCGCAAGTCCGGTCGATTCTAGAAGGTTCCCGTTTTGTAAATCTGGGCTCGACCGAACTTGCAAGTCCGGTCGCAAGTCCGGTCCGGCCCAATACTTCAGTTTAAAATCTGTTTTCAGTCCTCTCTTTTACCCATTACTTCCCCAATCTTCCTACATGTAATCCCACATGTTTAGTGCCATTTAGGCTTCCTAATATACCTTAATTCATCCGCCAAATCCATTACTCATTTCTAAACCACATACACAATTCCTTCACTTCTTCTTCAACACTTATGCACAGTTTTGTGTCTCTTATGCTACAGATTTTTAAACCAACTCCTACCATTCAATACTCCCCCTACCAATGCTACTCCTAGCATTCTAAATACCTCTCCTTACCATACCAATTCATTTCCAAGCCATTGCACTACCTATACCCAAGTTCCAACACTCATCTTACCAAAATCCTGCACATTAAATTCTCCTAACTTCTCCAATGTGTTCTTATACACTTTGCTACAGATTTTACACTTCTTATTCCTCATACTACAATTACCATTCCCTAGCTACTAAACCTCTCTACTACTCCCAATACATACCTTGGTTCTCCCATTCACCAAGTCATTCCTTAATGCACAATTCCTACCAAAATTTTGCCATAATCATCTGCTTTCCTTACTTATCCACACACATCCTTTCTCATCAAGTTCATCCCTATTCTAGCCAAACCACAAGGGTTCTACCAGCACACATATTGAGCAATCTTAATGTTATAACCCGTATAATTCATACCTTATGTTATATCAGTTGCAATGTTATTCTAAGTTGGATTATTTATTTCTTTCTATCAGTTGGACACCGGCGGTATTGTTCTAATTGTAGAGGGCAAGGAGGTCCATCTATTAAAACAATTAAGGTAATTGTTTTCTTTAATTAATAAGGGGTGGGAGCCTTATTTAATTATTCACCATCTAATTATTTTACATCGTCAGTCCATTCGTGAGGAGCGTCTCGATCATGGTTTGAACGACAGTTTCCTCTCTTCCCTTTCTCTCTCTCTAATTCCTCCTTTGCTGAAGCGTTGAGTGATCTACTGCAATCTGGTTGGGATCTGCTGCTGTGTAATCCGTTGTCCGCCTCCAGGTTTGATTCTCGAGATTCAGATTAGTAATTAGAGCAAGTTCCTCTCCTCTGCAGTTTCTGATTTTGGTTGATTGTTGTGATGAACTCAGCGATTGTGCTCTGCGTTTGGATTCGTGTTCTGTGTGTGGCTGTGCTCTGCGAATCGCTGGAGGTTCTGCAAACTCGATTTCAGGTTTGTGGTGCAGAAAGTTATACAGTTTTGAGTTTCCAAATTCTAGGTTTCCTTCGAAGTTTTCTGATTGCTGGACTTTGATTGTGGAACTCAGTGGCCGTTGTCTGTATCGGATTGTGGTTCTGCGGGTTGGGCTCTGCTGTCTGATTTGGGATTCGTCTGCTAATTGAGGTAGGTGGTTACTCGATTCAGTTTGGAAGTTCAGCCATGGGTGGGTGCAAGCAGAGCGTTGTCTGATTTTGTGTGTGATTCTTTTAGCATTTGTTGCGATTTTTGAATGGCTAAACCCCTATGGTTTCCTGTTTTAATGTCTGATTTGGTGTGTGTGCTTAATTGGCAATTCGTGGTGTTGAATTGCGTTGTTTTTCTGCTCTGTTCGTCTTCTGAAATTGCAGTTTTCGCACTGTCCGAACTTCTGTCCGAGCTTTGAAGTTCGGACAGTGCGTTCTTGCCTTACTAATTTTCAAGTTCGGGGTATGTCCGAACATCTGTCCGAACATAGATGTTCGGACACACCCTCAGGTTTCTCCTCTGGTTTAAGTTCGACCTGTGTCCGAACTTCAACGTCCGGACACAAGGTCGGACCTTCCGCGTGTTTTCCCGTAAACCTGTCCGAACATCCGTCCGAACTTGGAAGTTCGGACATTCTGAATTCCTCTATCTGATTTCAACTCGACTTGTGTCCGAACATTGATGTCCGGACACAAGTTCGGACATTTGGCTTCTCTGGTTTCTGAGTCTCGACTTGTGTCCGAACTTCGACGTTAGGACACAAGTTCGGACCCCTCTGTTTTCAACTTAACTTCTTCGTTTGAACTCCGATTTGAGTGCCGTCTGCGGCATTGGATTCCGTATGTTCTGTACTATTGATTTATGAGTGTTTTGGCATATTTAAATGCAACTTTGCTTCTGTTTAAGCAACCCTTCTGTTTGGGACATTGCACATTGTTTCTGAGCCGTGAATGGCTGGGTCGAGCTATTCCGTGGTATACCATGTAGACGTCATTCTGAGTGTGGGTCATTCCCTTTCTGTTCTGTGGGTTGACGAACCCTTTGGCTCTTTCGAGTCATTTCTGCGTTGCCGAGAGACCTGGGATGGTCTATGGGTCTCCGACCCTTCTGAGTGTGTGCATTGTGTTTTGTCCCCATTCTGTTTAAGTGCTCCGACTGTTTCTGATATGGGAACCCCTTGAGTTCCACTCTGTTTCTGTTCTGAAGCTTCTGGATATTGAGAATTGTGGATAAATGCTTATCTTCTCCTTCTTCTGTTTTCAATTGTTTTGAGCGACCTTACTGATGACGGTCGCTGCTTACTGGGCATAGTTGTGTGCTCATTCCCCTACTTCTAACATTTTTGCAGATTGATCAGCGAGGATCATCCTAAGTTCTGGAGCTTTAGCATTTAGCTTTTATGTTCATTCAGTTTGATGCCTTGAGATGTTGTAGCCTTCGGGCCTTATGCTTTTGACTTCTGTTTCTGACTCAGTTTCGTATTTAGGATTTTGGGTATTTGTTCCGCTGTATTTGAATACTTTGGTTTACAATGTTTATGTAAACTTGGTTTTGGGCCTTTATTTCGTTCGAGTGTTTTAGAGCCTTGCGTTATTAGGTAGTAATACGCGGCGTGTAGCACCCTTAACTCTTAGGCCGTTTTAGGGGTGTTACACTTAATACATCAATACCCATCAATCAAAATACTAATACACATACTCATTTCACTTGGCTCCAAAGCCTTCAATCCAAATACTTGCACTTAAATACTCAAACTTCACAATTCTCAATACTAGTACAAGGTTTTGGGTTCTTTAAATATGTTACCCATTCCCATTACTCTAATGCAATAGAATTTACATTAGGAAGGAGCTCTTACCTTGAGCTTTTGATTCCTTCTTTTTTTTCTCATTTCTCCTCTTGTTCTCTTTCTTGTCCAAATCGATTTTGTGGGGAATGGAGTTGCCAAACTCCATTCCCATTACCCAAGCACACAAAGACAAGCATGATTAATACACTAACCCTTAGATTTATGCTAGTTCATTGAAGTGTTAAAAATACAAATTCTAGGGTTTACCTTTGGAGTGCTTTAGGAGGGGTTTTAGCCCTTGGTTCAAGAAGGAGAATCCACCACCATTGCTAGGTGAAATTGATGCTCAAAAAGAGAGATAAAAACAAGGTATTACAAAGGGCCAAAAATCGGTTTCCAAGGAAGGTGGAGGAAACTTGAATATTTTATGGAGATTTTACCTTGTTGGAAAAAGAAGGCTCCAAGCTTCACAATGGTGTGCTTTTCTCTTCAAATGGGGAAAACCCATGGAGATGAAACTCATCCTTTTCGAATTTTGAAAAGATAGAAATGTAGAGGAGGATGAGGGGATTGCAAATATGTATTTTGTTTTTGATTTGGAGCTCACATGTGGATGGAGCATGAGGATGAAGGTGGAGTAGCCATGGAGGTTCCCTTTGGGCTTCAAAATCACCCAACCAGAGGAAAGAGAGGAGGGAAATCGGTGGGGTGAGGAAGAAGGAAGAAAGAGAAGAGAGAGTGAGGTGAGAGAGGGTGGAGTTACCTTTTTATTTTCTTATTTGTCCTTTAGTTTATTAGGGAGTGAAGAGGGTGTGTGAGAGAGGGGGGGCTGTCGCCCAACACACACCACACACACACTCACATTTTGCTTTTTATTTACAAACGTGGACACACTAGTTTTATTTTATTACATTCTCACCCCACTACTTCCCGGTTGTTACAGTTTTTACTAACCGGAACCCGTTTTCCGAAATTTCTCGTTTAATCATTTTTATTGATTATTAAGCTTCCATAAATGCTTAATAATTATTATTTAATGATTTATACTTTTTACGGGTCTGTTTGACCACTTTAAGCCACGTTTCGGGTTTCCTCGAAAAAGTGCGCTAAAGCTCTTTTAGCGTTTTAATACATTTCTTGAATCCGTTTTCTTCGGGAATCATTACCGTATACTAATTAGGCATGAATAAGCCTGAGGAATACTTACGATACTATAACCGAGGTCTCGTACCTCCTATGGTTATTTAACGCTCATTTTAGCGTTTTCTGCTTCCTAAGCGTTTTTCTCATTTCTTTTTGGATTTATTTTCTTTACCAAAATTACTTAGGCACTATTAGGCCCTTAAATACTATATTAGAATATATAATCACCATATTTAAGTTTGGGGTATTTCACTTTGCCCATGCCTTTATCCACTGCCCAACAGTGCAGCCTTATTGGTCCACTATCGATATTTCCCCTCCCCTAATGTTGCACTCAGACCTGGCCTTCACTGATTGGTTCCATCACCAATGTCGTTCCTTGGCGGTGTCGTCGCTCTCCTCTGGTTACCTTTTTATGGCATCTTTGGTTTGCTCGCTGTCAGGCCTCGCACAGTTCCTCGCTCCAGTTTGGCTGGGGATGGTGTCAGGGAGATAGTTTCTTGACGGTGGCTCAGTCAGCAACTTCCGCAGATCATCGTCTTTGCAAGATCACCGTCTCACGCACCCAAATTATGTTGAAATTGAGATTGACGGCAGTATTGACACCCATAAGCATCTGGGCTTGGGTTTTGTGGTGTCTCGTCATCATGCTCCCCTCTCTGCTGGCATTCATGGTTTCGTCGCTGATCTCCTTCCTTCAACGGTTGAATGCTTGGCTCTTCAGTTTTCCCTAGCCCATGCCCACAGGAAGGTCATTCCCATATCCGACTCTTGGCGGACAGTCAACAGATGATACGCTCTGTCGGCTACATCTACGACATCTCTGCTTTCGGAATCTACAACGATTCTGGATTCTGTCTTAGCTAATTTGAGTCATTTTCATGATATTCGTGGTTTTATGTACCTCGCTCGGCCAATTTAAAGGCCCATCACTTAGCCTCTTGTGCTAGAAAGTCGCAACTTCCCCGTTGCAGTTGGAAAGCGGATGCCTTTCCAGACTTTGTTTGTACTCTTATTTCTTAATATATTTCTATGGTGTTTTTCAAAAAAAAAAAAATAGTGTCTCATATACTATGTTTTAATGAGTGAGACGGTTCTATCAAATTCGCTTATGTTTGGCTAGGAGATTTAACTAAGTACTAGCTTTAATTCTAAGGATTAAAAGTTAACCTTAATTAGTATTTCGATGAGGGTAACTTAAAATGGTATACCTATATCACGTTGAAGTAAGCATTTTCCAAAACCACATTTAACCTATTAATGTTTTATGCTTTTATTTTTAATAATCTTGAAATACAATGAAATACCCCGAATAATTATCTGTTTAAATTCGAGAAGGTTAAATTAAATTATGTGTAACAATGATGATCATACTTAAAAAAATATATATATACAGGTAAATAATAAAACATCGTATGTGCGTATCGGTACGTAATACATTGTTATAAGCTCAAATAAATATGCGCACCTCTGAACCGAAAACGTCAATATAGTCACACACATATATTAATATATATATATATATATAATATATATAAATATATATATATATATATACGTATATAAGACCAATGTTTATACATAAGCAACGACGGGGCATAATAGAATAGTCGTATGTATATACATATACGACTAAACAATGTGACAAAATAAAATGGTTGTGTATATAACTAATAACGCGTTATATAATTCGGACATAAAATAATTTATGAATAATTAAATTTAGTATATACGTGTCCGAAAGCGTGACGACGTTACATATTAATAAAGTCACGTACTTATATATGTACGAATACGTAACGCTACGGTACTATAACGTTGTAATAATTAATAACGTCGCATAGTTATGTATAACTAAAACACTACAAAATAAAAAGATCGTACATATGACGTAACGAAAATTAAGTGGTCGCGTATCTAACTAACAACGTGATATATTATATGGTCTTACATATAAATAAGCATGTATACAAAAAAAAGGAGCAAAGGTGCTCCCGTTGAGGTTCAAACCCGTACCTCTTGTATGCCTAGTGAACATCTTAACCGATTGAGCTATGCTCGTATTCGGTAGTAATCTGCACCTCTAGACATATGAAGCTACAAAGTGACAAGAAAATAGTGAAACATAATCTGCAATCGACATGTACACCAGCACTAGCACAGTGTACAACCCATCCACGCGCCTCTTCGTTGCAATTTCAACAAAAGTGACCTGACTCTTATTCTTTTTCTGTTCAAGCGCACGCCTTGAAGAAAAAAAAAGAACAACAAAGCAGTACGCTCCTACTCTGCCCGATGTCGACTGAAATGAGCACTTCTTCTTGTTGTTTTCTATCTCGAGCTGCAACAGCACCAAACGACCCGCATCATTCTCCTCCTCGGTACCCAGTTTTGAATAGCAGCCGACAGCAACTCTTACTCCTTTACATGTGGGCTCAAAATTCCTCAAATCTCACTTCCCATGGGCACTGCAACAGAGTGTTATACTACCTTCTTCTGACGAGTTCCCTCCTCTGTTCGATGCGCACATCTTGGAACAAAAAAAAAACGACCGACAACAATATCATGCATATCAGTAGCTTTTGGTCCTTTTCAAGGTGGGCGCTAACCCCTTTGGTCCCATACCAGAAGCCAACAACGGAGCATGTGATGATGGCAATAGCATGTTAACGTCTCTGTAGCAAACTCTTACCGCTTTCTTTTCAAAAACAACACCACGGTAACGCCAGCCTTCATTTTCTTCTTGCCGTTTTCGCGACTCCATCTGTTCCTTCTCCCCTCTACACATACGTTTGCAACCTTGACTGGTGGAGAGGCATATTGGTAAAATTCCGTAAGTTGTTGTACCGTTGTGTTGCTACTCTATGTAGCATGGGACTACTATGTGTAGCATGGAGCTGCTCTGTTTCTCTTTCAATGCCTATAGGATTATGCTCCTGTACTGACAACCATGCAGAGCAAAGCGAACTCTTTGTTTCAATTCTATCGGAGATACTGCAATCTCCCTTCCTATTTTCTCTTGTCATGCGGTAGACCCACCTTTCTCAAACAGAAGCAAAGCAGCACTCCATCCTCTCCCTTCTCGATCCCAACCGGCATAGCAGTAGCAACTACTACTACTACTTTGTTCAACCAACACCAGTTGAAGACTCTGCCCAGGCAGAACTTGTTCCAGGTGCTAGGTCATCTTCATTCTGCATGTCTAGAAAACATCACAGACAGTCAGCACCTTTCCTTCTCATGAGTGGGTGTCGACAAGTAATAAAGCTACTCAACCCTTTCATAATCTTTCACGGTTTCACGTCCTGCGCAGGCCATGGAAGGACCTCTAACTTTCCCTTACTTTCTACACCTGCGGGTGTGTTTGTGGTCTTGAAAATCTGGAGCCAAACAGACCAGAAAGCTAGCAAAGCCCGCAACACTGGCTCCGTTGATCCTCTCCTGACATGGCCGAGATGGCAACACTTCTGGCGTTGGGAAACCAGCTCAGCATGCAACGCCACACAGCTAAGCATAGCAAGAGCCTTGGTAATCTGCGGCACTCTCTTTCAAAAAAAAAAAACAGACGAGATGATCACAACCGTCCAGAAATATTAACACCTTGGGTTTTAACTCTAGTCCAAGAAGCATCTGTACATTGGCTTTCACATCAGCTCATGGTCAGGACTTCAAAGAAACTCTGTTTCATCTCCCAACTCGCCTAACCTCCAGCCAAAGGGTTCCATAAGCCCAAGGAGGACTGAACATCTCTGGTCTGTCGCACCAGGTAAGATCCTAAACGAGACTTTCCCTGTTGCACTTCCCACCTCATGTATTCCCCTGTGTTATGGCCGGACCAGAGGGCGTTCTGACCCTTTTGTATCTCCTCCTCCCATGCATACAAAACACCTCCATGCAACCTGTATGAGAGTGGAGGCCCCAAGGTCTGATCGATTGACCAGAAACCAAACGGAAAACAAGAGAAAAGTCTACATGAGTGGGGGCCGAGAGCATAGGACGTCTCCAAGAAACAAATCGTCCTGAAGAAGTCAAGGGTAAACACGCAACTAAATAATTCATTTCAAAGTTCTGAGTGTTTTAAAATTGGTGCAATAGTAAGGCCGTAGATGAGTGAGCTTGAAAGGTGAGAAGAATTCCTTGACAAGTTAACCAAGGTAACAAAGGGCTATACTTGCTTTTCCAATATCTCAAAAATTACCAACTCGAATGCTGCATATATGCGTATTACAAGTTATAATGAGTAACAAATAATGTATATATATATGGGTATATATATATTGTGTGATATTGAGCTGATAAGGCGTAGCAATTAAGGATACATATGTAATATTCTGAATTGATAATACAAAGCCAAGAGGGTTAAAAAAAATTAGGAAGGAAAAAGAAAATATATATTTATATATCATATAATAAATAATTAAGGGTACATGAGTGTTTATACTAAGAATACGTGAGGAAATAGTTTAAAAGACTAAAAGGGAAAAATCATGTATAAACCGTAAACTTTGGTTGAATTTGAAGACATTATAATGCCCCTATAAAACTGTATTTTTGTGCTATTTTTAAGGCCATATATGCAGGCCATGTGAAGATAAGTGTTTTGTGATTTTAACGGTCATTAGCAAATTTATGGAGTGATTTATGAGGATATATGAATTCTGGTGGAAAAACTATCATAATAGTAATCATAACTATCTAGTAATATCTTGGAAAAATGTGGACGTATATATATAGACTTCTATTATGACCAAAATAAATTTTGGAAACCTTGCAAAATACTTTATACAAATAAATAAGTCATAATGGAGTCCAAGGGTAATAAGAATTAAATATAGAGTGCTAATGGTAACTTAAACCGAAAGGGATAATTTTAGGGATTTTTATAAGTATGAAATATGAACTTTACAAAATAAAAGGGGTAAATTATAAAACTAGGAAACTATGGGGGTATCTTCGTAAATACTATCAAGTGGTCAAAGAATAATTTAAGTGGTTAACCTTGACCACCTATGGAGGTTGACCAAAATTAAATGATAAGGATAATTATTCTAAGTATTTAAATTAATATTAAGTCAAAAAGAATAACAAAAATTTATTATTATGGGAGTATATGTAATTATCGAAAATTTTGGGGCATAAATGGAGATTTTAATATTTGAAGGGATTGGTATATAATCCTAAAAAGGTTTTGGAAATTTAAGTAATAATATAAATTAATTAAGGGGTATAGTATAAGGGTTTAAATAACTGAAGGGTTGGTTATAAAATAACAGGGGTGTTATGAGTGTGTTGCTAGTTGGATAATGAACCCAAAACCCTCCTAATGCACCCAACTAAGTTTATGAAACATGTCGAGAAGGTTGAACACCAGCTTGCCACATTTAAGGAGAAGTTGGAAAAGGTAATTCATGAGAATTGTGTTTCAGATTTGGGAACTTTAAGGGTTCAGTATGAACAGGTTTTTGAAGGTATTTTTAAGACTAGGTTGTCACGATATTAAGGTTAAGACATTGCCAACCCACATAGCTAAGGAGGGAACACATCTCAGGGGAATTAAAATCCACCTGAGTTAAACTTATCACATGATTGATGCTTATAATACTCTAAAGCATTAGCCCGAGGAAAAGACTTAGTTAACGTGTAAAACGTCGATGTAAGTACCCTAAGAGTAAGCTAAGGGTTAAGGTTAATACTTGGAGAATCCTAAGGGCTAATATCAGTTGAACCTTCAACAAAGAAATTACCTAGGGAACAACCCCGATAAAATGTGATTAACTAGGAGAATGTCACAAGGGTCATCACATGAAATTATAAACTGACAAATTGTTCTTAATTAACGTCAGGGCCGTAACGAACGCCAACCGGGACCCCGTGTGTGTGAGACAACCCTTGCTTCTGATCCAGGTATGGACATGTGTGGTTCGTATGTTGCCGTGTTACACGGCTTGTTTGTTGTGTGCCTTGTGTGAAAATGACCATAAGATCAAAGCATGAAATTTGGATTGTTGATATCTTGCTTATATGATTGCTATATCCTTGTTGCATATTATTTGCGCGCACACAGTAGTTTAGTCCCTTTCTCGTTTATGAAGCTTTGAGATGGAACTTGACGAACTACAAAAACAAAACAAAAGAACTATACAAAGAGAAAAATCCTCTCTAACTGTAGAGGACCGCTAATGACACCCATTATGGTGTCGAGATTAAAATGATAATGAAAGGTAAAATACCAACTGGTGAAACACGAGAATAACTCGGGAAGACAACAGCTCGGGCCGCACGGTATGGATGATCGGGAGTTGGGCATCTGCATCAGATCCTTCGACCGTCTATGGTGGAACATATTTTGGGGGTCCCTGGGTGACCCCGCCTTCTCAGCACATCCTGGAGTCTAGGGGTGACTCCTCTTTCTCGACTCTTGGCGTCGGGAATGGAGGATTGGCATTTGGTGGAGCATTTATCCTGGAGTCCAGAGGCGACTCCGCTTTCTCGACGGATGACACCGGGAATAGAGGAATTTGCTATGGAGGAGACGTCCTCCGACGTGCGGTAATAAAAGAATTCACAAATAATCCTTAAAGAAACAAGGAAAGATTGGCACCTACATGATACGGTCACGGGATCTAACTATATCCCCAGACCGGGTGCATGGAAAGAGAAAGAAAATACATATTATGGGAACAAGAGAAAAGAAATGAAAACACACAACGCTTGAATGATCCCATAGTGAGGATCATGGGTATAACATACCTACGTACACACTTTACCATTTTCATTATTGCTGTTACTATACTAGCAGCTTGTTGTGCTGGGTTGCGTGTTTGATGTCGCTATGACGCCAGAATGTTATGCTTGGTTGCTTGTTGTTAGTGCTTTACTACCTTTGAGTGTGTATGAAACCATGATGTATTGTGGCCTGCTTTACTGCTTTATTATAGCATGTAAATTGACTTAATAATATTCGACCAAGTAGTCATGTGGCCCGGCAACATACAGGCTACACACGTTCATACTCAGCGTTTGCTGAGTCCTTTACACCCAATTTTTTTTCAGGTATTGTGCCGGACGATAACGGAGCGTAGGCGGGATGACTACCATGGGGGTAGTCCATCAGGGCATAACTTTTGAATTGTGTAGTATGTTTAGTGTATGGGTTGTTACTAAACCCGAGATGTAATTCTCAGATTATGATTTGGTATTTTTTATTGTAGACACTCGGTATTTGGGAATTGTATTTTGAGTTGTATATGAGTTTTGTTTGAGGGTGGTTTCCAGTCATTTAGACCGTAGTTTGATGTTGGTAGTATGGTTGTGTCAACCACGTGGGTGGTTGGCGTCTGTGACACCCAGATGGAGTTTATACTGCTGCGTGGTTAACCGTGATGTTATTTAGGCGCGACGTTTGTATTACTGGATGTTTATTCGGGGGTGTTACATACAAAATAGATGCCATATAAATAACACTATCAGCTTGTTAATATGTATTTATAATTTATATAAGTATAAATTAACATTTTAAGATTATTTATATAATCAAGCCAAATAAAACTAAACCATTAGCGTAAATTAGACGCCGCGGGCTGTCCGTGCCCAGAATGGTGCAGTCTTGTCTATTTGTCAGCCCAGTCAGCTGCTGACTGGACTGCTTTTTTGCTGACTGAGCTGTCTTTTTATTATATTAACTTTAAATAGTTGTAATTTTTAATATATAAGTCCAAAATGAAAAAAAAATTATATCATTGTTCATCTAAATTCAAGCTCTTCAAAACAAAACCAGTCATGAATATGTTTTGATAACTTAAAAAAAATATATATTTTTACATATATATGATGATACACTAAAATGATAATATGATTCATTTTTTTTTTGTATTATGATTTATCAAAATTGATATTATGATTCATTAAGTAATAAATGGTGAAATAGATTACAAACTTCGGAACCGATAAAAAATCATTATTGTTTTGTAGCGTATTATTATTGTTGTATGGTGTATTTTAAATCTTATATGAGAATCATGTATTTTCATACATACCAAACATTGTTTTCTATTACATTTTGTTTGAAATTTTAATTTTTATATGTTTACGATGATACACTAAAATGAAGATATGATTCACTAATTTTAATATTATGATTCATTTAAATTGATATTATGATTCATTAACTAATAAGTGGTGAATTAAATAACAAACTTCGAACCGATAAAAATCATTATTGTTTTATAGTGTATTATTATTATTATTATATGGTGTATTTTAAACATTATATGTCGAATCATGTATTTTTCATACATACTAAATATTATTTTGTGTTGTATTATTGTGTAAAATTTTTTATTCTTATATATTTGCTATGATACACTAAAATGAAGATATGATTCATTAATTTTGATATTATGATTCATTAAAAGTGATATTATGATACACTAAAAAGATGTTATGAATCATAAGTCTCATTAATATATATAGAGCATGTCTTGCCTACAACCAATTGTAGCCAGACGTGGCTACATCCAGCACCCTCCACGCGCGACTTCATTTTTTTTTTATCCCACGCTATTTGTTTTTTTTTGTTTTTAATTTTTTTTCAAAATTTTTAAATTATTGTAACTTTTAATATATAAGTCCAAAATGAAAAAAAAATTATATCATTGTTCTCTTAAATTCAAGCTCTTCAAAACAAGATCAGTCATGCATATATTTGACAACTTAAAAAAAATAAATTATTTTTACATGTATAGTGCACAGAACGTAAAAGAAAACTTGTACAGATGGTCATACAAACATGTAAAATGTTCACTAAAACATGTACATTCTCACGTAAAAACATGTACATCCTCATATTAAAAACATTAGATAGTCATATAAACCTGTACGAATAATTAAATTGTACATCCTTAAATTAAAACCTGTACATATAAGGAAGAACACTTGTACAGACGGTCATACAAACATGTACAAATGTTAATTAAAACATATACATTCTCATAATTGAGCATGTACATTCACATTTGAACATATACATCGTCACATTAAAACATGTACATTCTCACATTAAATATGTACATTCCCACATTAAAGATATAACGGTTTCCAAATAGATTACCCTACCCCCCAAAACACCCCAAAGCCCACCCTAAGATAGCTAAAAATGTCGAAGGCAATTTTAGGGTTTGTAGTGGCGGGTTTAGGGTCTAATGACCTTAAACCCGCTACCATAAACCCTAAAAAACCTGTCGAGTTAGTTGCTACAATATAAAGTACGAAACAAATTCCAAATAGATTACCCTACCCCCCAAACACCCCAAAACCCACCCTAGGATAGCTAAAAAAACGTCGAAGACATTATTAGGGTTTGTAGTGGCAGGTTTAGGGTCTAACGACCCTAAACCCGCTACCACAAACCCTAAAAACCTGTCGAGTTAGTTGCTACAATATAAGTACGAAACAATTCCAAATAGATTACTCTACCCCCCAAAACACCCCAAAACCCACCCTAGGATAGCTAAAAAACGTCGAAAGTATTTTTAGGGTTTGCAGTGGACCCTAAACCCGCTACCACAAACCCTAAAAACCTGGCGAGTTATTGCGATGAAGTACAAGTTTTTACGTGTGGATGTACATGTTTTAATGAATATTGTACAGGTTTGTATGACCATCTGTACAAGTTTTTTTTTACGTTTTGTGCACTATACATGTAAAAATTATTTTTTTTTTAAAGTTGTCAAACATATCCATGACTGATCTTGTTTTGAAGAGCTCGAATTTAGATGAACAATGATATAATTTTTTTCATTTTGGACTTATATATTAAAAGTTACAATACGTTAAGTTTTTATAATAAAAAATAAAAATAATAAAAATCTGTTTCAAAAATGAAAAATGCAAAAAAAAAAAAACAAAAAAAAACAAAACGATACTTACCTCGCGCGCTCCTCCCCTGCTATCTCTCATCTCTTTTATTTTATTGCTATAATTTGACTTCAATGTCCTTGAATGTAGCTATCTTGGCTACACTTAGTTGTAGGCAAGAATTTGCCATATATATATTGATATATACATGTAATTAATATAAAATTTTAAAGTTCTCAAAACATATCCATGTTTGGTCTTGTTTTGAAGAGCTTGAATTTAGATTAACAATGATATAATTTTTTTTCATTTTGGACTTATATTTCAAAAGATACAATAATTTAAAGTTAATATAATAAAAAAGCAACCCAGTCAGCAGCTGACTGGACTGTTGACCGGATGCCAACTCACACAGCCGCGTACAACTTTTGTACGGACGGCCTGCACCATCTACCGTCCCAACCATTAGATCACGCCGATGTCTGATATTTAATTTTTCATATAATAAAGATTTAAAAAAGGCTGTTAACTTTTACGGTAATATGGCTTTGTTCGTCTGTTTTGCAACATATTTTCTATTTGGCTGGCTTGACAATGTGATTGTTTTGTCTAACATATTTGAATAAGTTAGTTACATGCAGTGCGTTTATTGGCTACAATCACAAATTTTTATTTACAATTCAAGATACTTTTTTGTTAAGAAGTAAATAAAGTAACTATTAACAAATATATGGATTAATATATACATAATTTATTAATTAGGAAAACAACAAAGTTTTATTATAATTAATATTTATTAACATTTATTTAAGATCTTTGCAAATAACTTCACTATTATCAACCACAATTCTATCAATGGATAACAATTGTAACTATACAAGGTTTAAACACACAAACTATTTTTTCACAGATGAATAAAAGGAAAGTATGATAATTAATTAGTGAACTTTATTAATGTATTATACCAAAAATAAACAATTTAATTGTTAAAAAAACCAAGATATTACTATAAGTACATATAGTTAAATATTGAGATTGTATACCTTATTTTTAATAAAATGAAGTATTACCATTACAATGTGATATTGGTAAATAAATTTTACAAAACTACTACTCAATGACACTTTTATATAAACAAATAATAAGTGAATTTTTTTTTTGAATTAGGAGAACGGAGGAGGACGAAGGAGAACGAAGAAGGAAGGAGGAGGCACGGTGCACAAACGTTCATAAAGAAAGGATGGCATAAAGCCAACCCTAGGATGAAAGAGTATTTCTTGGCTACAGCCGGGTGTAGCCATCTTTAGCTACATCCCGGCGCTTTGAGGTTTTTTTAAAAAAAAAATTGAGATGTGGCGCCCATGTTTTTTTCTTTTTCTTTTTTTTCTTTTTTTATCACAAAATCTTTAAATTATTGTAACTTTTAATATATAGGTCCAAAATGAAAAAAAAAATATATCATTGTTCATATAAATTCAAGCTCTTCAAAATAAGAGCAGTCATGGATATGTTTTGACAGCTTTTAAAAAAAATTTAAATGTATATGATTATACACTAAAATGATAATATGATTCATTAATTTTGTATTATGATTCATTAAAATTGATATTATGATTCATTAAGTAATAAGCGGTGAATTTGATGTTTTTACATTTTAATGTGATGATGTACATATTTTAATGTGAGAATGTACATGTTTTTATGTGACAATGTACATGTTCTAATGTGAGAATGTACATGTTCTTTAATAAACATCTGTACATGTTTTTACGGCCATATTTACATGTTTGTATGACCGTCTGTACAAGTGTTCTTCCTTATTATGTCATGTTTTAATCTAAGGATGTACATATTTAATGATTCGTATAGGTTTATATGACTACCTATATGTTTTCTAATGCGAGGATGTACATGTTTTTACGTGTGGATGTACATGTTTTAGTGAACATTTGTACAGGTTTGTATGACCATCTGTACAAGTTTTCTTATACGTTCTATGCTGCATATATGTAAAAATAATTTTTTTTTAAGTTGTCAAAATATATTCATGACTGGTCTTGTTTTGAAGAGCTTGAATTTAGGTGAACAATGATATAATTTTGAAACACCCCTGAACAATTAATCACATAAAATCATAAACGCGAGGAGATTATCCGAAAATAACGCGTTATATAATTCGGACATAAAACAATGTATGAACAATTAAATTTAGTATATACGTGCCCGAAAGCGTGACGACGTTACATATTAATATAGTCACGTACTTATATATGTACGAATACGAAAATACATGTACGTGACGTTACGATATTGTAACGTTGTAATAAGTAATAATAACGTCGCATAACTTCGTAACAAAAATAATACGATATAATATATAGTCTTACATATATATAAATAAACATGTGTATAGCTTATACAAAAAGGGGGAGCAGATACACTCCCGCTGAGGTTCAAACCCCGTACCTCTCGTATACCTCGTAAACGTCTTTACCGGTTGAGCTATGCTCAAATTTGGTAACTAAAACCAACAAATTAAAACTAATATCAAATCAACTAAGCTAACTACACAAAAAAAAAAAGAGAATCAAATGCATCTCTGTAGCAGTGTCGGTTTCTCCTTCCTCCTCCTCGACACAGAACCAGGTTGAAAACAGAAAAAAAAAAAACAGAAACAACTCCCAGGCGACCTAATTACTTGTTTTTCCAACCACCCATAACCTCCTCTAGTAACTTGCAACCGCGCTCATGCCCTCACTTCCTGGTTGCTTAATCGACAAATACAAAGAATACCCATACAGGGAATTGTTGTCGATCCCAGGAGCAGAAGAAAAGAATTCGCTAGAGTGCTGATATTCCCACACCATTCCTTATTCTCTCTGTCAATTCTCTGCAATATCGGGAACCAAGAAGACAACAAACCCAGAAAACCATACTCACTTGTTTTTCAAGACTCCTGCAATCTGAAGCACAACGTGAGCTGTCTCGATTTCAAAAAAAAAATATACCAACCATGTCTGTTTCTGTGTCAAAACACACTGCTGTTCCACATGATGCCTCAGAGTTTGTGATTGCAAACTCCTACGCTACTGCCTTGTGGACAGAAATCACTAACTCCATCAATCAGTCCATATACAAAACATCCCTTCCCTTCTCTTGCGTACACCAGTTCTGCATGAGCAGAAACTCGTGTTAATTCCCCTGGTTCCTTTCACCCGCAAGGTAAGTGTGCTAATCTGCATTGTCTTCTTCTCTTTCCACTTCTGTTCCTCCTGTTTTCCTGCCTCTGATCAAACCACCACTCCCTCTAACTCTCTTTTGTTTCCTCACAAGACGTGCATGCCAACTACCGAGGAAGTCCTGGGGTAATCATAAAACTCAATCCTCCTCGAAGAGCTGCTAAGGTGAGGCTATTGTAACGCCCCTATTTAACATAAATGCAGCGGAAAGTAAAATACTAAGGCGATTACAGATCATCGGGTTCCAAGCACCCGACACCAAACCTCACCAATTACAACTTATAAAATTATAACTGCTACGGTCTGAACTCGAGAAAACATAACATAATCCTAACATTAGAAAAATACGCCAACGCTCCACAAATCCTAATTCCCACCCCAATCACTCAGACTCTTCGTGGCCACCTGTATAACAACTCATACCTGCAAGATAAAACCAAGCAGCCCACCCCGGGAGGGGTGAGTCAGTTCCCTGGAATGGAACTGGTACAATCCTCATAACAGAAATTAAAACATAATCTTTAAACAATATAGAAACTTGGAAAGAAACTCTTAAAAACCAAACAGAGGGACAAGGCACTTCAAAATCACCAAGTCAAAGCAACAAGCAAGTAATAGAGATAGTCAACAATAAAGATAACGTTAGTCAGTTAAAACCACACCAGGAGTTAGTGAACATCCCATGCTTAAGTTAGATTAAGTTCCAGTAAGAGTAGAAAAACCCAAGTAGTCACAAGGACTAGGAAAGGAAAGAAGAAATCCAAGAACCAACAACTCAAGGGTGGAATGAAACCAATTGGAAGAGATGGCTCGTTGTTGACTACGTCCGATAGGACAGGGGATATACAGCCCCTCGCTGTTTACAACGTCCGACTGGACAGGGGATATACAGCCCCTCGCTGTACACAACGTCCGATTGGACAGGGGATATACAGCCCTCACTGTTTACCGATGAAGATGTGCGCACATCACAACCAATTCAGCTCATGGAGGAAACAATATCCAGGGTCAAAAGAAGCATTTACCAAGATTGACATTTCCCATATTTCCACTAGATCATTAACTACACCAGAGCGATACCAAAACACTCAGTCCTACAGAGTGCAGAGGCGTAAACCCCAGGCAGATAATATCTAATGAAACAACCAGATAGAAGGAACCAATAACCACGCAAGTTGTACATTCAAGGCTCAGTTAGCGTTTCCCAAAACATTCCATAAAGTCCGTTAGAAAAAGTATCTGAGTACGAGAAATCGTACCTGGTATATGTAGAAGCAGTAACCAAACTTGAAAATGCGAACTACTTCCACTAATCACCTATAATTAAAGTATTCCAAGCATTGATTAGTGAAGGCACTATAGTGCTACACATCCTCCATTCTTATTAGTCTATAGTTTTGTTTTACAGTTACTCCCTCCTAAGGATCTGGCTAGATCTCGTAATTAAATCTTTAATGTATACTTAACTTATTCCATTTACCCACTCCTGATTATAGGTTTAATTTAATTAAACCCTTTGGTTACGATTGGCTAACTTACTTTGACACCTATTTAAGGTTTAGGATGTGTATTTCCCCCTAATAGTCCACCTAGATGTCACATTAACATTTAATATTTTTAATTGTCACGTAGGAATTAGGTTTATCCCAATTTTTCCCTCTTAATATGTTCCCATAAGGAATGTTACTTCTTTTATTTACTTCTAATGTATTTATATATACACTTATATTTTCCTTAGGATTTATCCAAACATTCTTTAAGAAATTCTTATTGTATTTAATTATATCTAATATCTTTTAGACATATCCACAACTGATATATGGTTTATAAAATAAAGTGTGTCCCCTAACTTTAATTAAGCATATTAACCTCCATAATAATAATATGTAGTTTAGCTTACTACCTTGTTTCAATATAAGTTCCTATTTTGTTTCCTCTCATAAGTATATATATATATGTAAACAACTTTTACTTCACTTAAAAGATAACACCCAAAATATTTATAAACATACTGGTATAAAGTGTTAATTTAGGTTTAATTATTTTCCCCAACCTAAGAAGCTTATTAACAATCCATACTTTAATTTTTGTTACATTAAAACCATATATTATAAGTTATTCTTATGAAAATTCCATAAACATAATTTTTAAACCCATTTTCCCTTGAACAAAAATTCCCAAATTTAATATATAGTAACTATAACATTTTAGACATATTATAAAATTTTTATTTCATAAAAATATCTTTTTTAATTACCCAAATAATTCCATAATACTTGTAACTTGCAAAAATCATACTTATGTTCAAAAACTCAAAACCCATATTAAGTTACATCAAAATAAACTAGATTTTATAAGGAATCTGTGGTTAAAATTTCAAATCAAAATACATTCGGGAAGGCCATTAAATAAATCTAGCAAGTTAGGACTTTATTCTGGAAAACATATTAACTTATTACAACTTAAACCCCCACGATCTAATCTCGGCCGTCCATCTTTATTAACCGAGATCGGACGGCCCAGAACTCGCGAGTTCTTCAGGATTTCCGAATTCGCACCCGAGTACTAATCACTCGATATCTCACAATCTACAGAACAAATTCGGTGATTCTTGTTCCTATCGATTCGAAATCAAATTCCGGTTCTAATGGTACCGATTTCCCCAATTATCATGCAGAATTGAGTAGTTTCGAATCTGAGTTCGAAGTTAGGGTTCTTAGTGTAGTTCGAATCCGATTTTGACAAATTCTCCTATTGTAATGCATAATAGACTAAATTGACATGTGGGTTTGACCGGCAATGAAGTCACGATTGGCATGAACGGAGCAATTTGATCAGAAACTTACTGGAATTGCATTAACGGGGTGAAACCAAATCGGGAATTCTGGAAATCGGTATTTTATGTGTGGTTCAGGTATGCCTCTTCTCGAATCAACTCGCACCAACTGAGAGAGATTTGATTCATGGAACCTATCACAATCCAAACTAGACATGTAACTCTAGATGTTAGTGGAAGAATCATTGAATTTGATGAACTAGGGAGAAAGTTACAGATCTCACAAGATCCGTGTTTACCTAGTTGGTTTCGGGATGAACTGGGCAGAATTACCACCGTGATCGAGTAGGCAACTTTAGACAGATTTATCTCCCAAACCAGTGCGAATCAGCCTTGGTCATCAACATGAAAGTTATAGAGGGATTAGAGATCTTCAAAACAAGCTAACAAATACGAAATTTGGATGAGAAATGAAGAAGTTATGGCGTGACGAAGTTTACCCGATTTCAGGAAAAACTGGAATTCTGGGTTACGAACTCGCGAGGAGGTAACTTTGGATCAACTTCCCGATCATTGTAGAAGGAGTTAGATGGTGTGTGAGTAATGGTTGGAAAGAGGAAATATAGGAGAATCGAATGAAACAAACGGCATACCAAATGGTGGAGTAGGGAAAAAGATATAGGTGTCTAAAGATCGCCCCATGACATGCCAAAACCGCTGGAAAATCAACCGATTGAGTAACTCGGGTGCTGACTGGGCGCGACACGTGTCCCCAGGCGCGCGGCTGAGTCAGCTGGCCCTGGACACGTCAGCAACCTCCAAAATTTTGGCTCTAAACTTCAATTTATCATAACTTTGGCTAGGATGATCCGTTTTTAACGTTCTTTTTATCAATCTTCTTGGTTTTCCATAACCTTTTTATTGGTATAGTTTTAATGGCCTGATTTGACCATCCTCAAAAAGTCAATCCTAGCAAGGCTTTTGAAGCTTCAAGGTTTCTATGATTTTATTATGACTTTTAAGCCTTAAATCAATGTTCAAAATATTTCTAAAATCTTTATGATATAATTGGAGTGTCTCAAAATTTTCTCATGATTTATTGACTTATAAATCTTATTATTAAATTCATAATACTATATAATAATATATAATAATTAAATATTTAATTGTATACTTTAGAGTTAAATAGGAGGAATCCCCCTAAAATAATTTCCATAATTCCATATAATATTAATACTCATAATTCCATACAATAATTTAATATTCATAATTCCTTATACTAATTTAATATTCATAATTCCATATAATAATTTAATACTTAATAGTATTATTAAAGGTTTAATAAAAGAAATCCCCTAAATTAATTTAAATTAATTTAGGGGTATTTCAGCTATGAGTTCAGAGAGATAGAAAAATAAATACCTTGCAATTTCAGTTCTGTTATTCTCTTCCTTTTAGTGTCTGAGATTCTCTACTGTCTAACTCTTTCCCTCCTCATTGCTTGTGTGACATTGCTTGTGAAACAACTCAAGGATAGTGCCAAAACTCTCCAGGGGGAAATCCCATTTCTGTTTCAAAACACACCACATAACCAGGTAAAATCACTTATCAGTTTCCATGATCTGTCTACCTGATTTAAACCGGCCTGACCACTTAAGAAAAACTTTCTCAGCTATGTCGTGTGACCAAGGAGTTGAAGTCCAGTGGGCACCAAAGGATTAGATAAAGAGGAACTGTCAAGACACTCAACTGGTGAGCTAACTCTAACCTGAAACCTTAATCAGAAAACAAGCCAAACTGTGGAGTTCAACCACTGAGTATTTTGGATTCTGTAAAGTTGCTTTCTCTGTAGATTTATTGGTGAACTTAATACAACTATTGCATTACTATCACGCCCTAGACTACTTGAGTTGGTAATGAGAGAAAACTGTGGATCAAATTCGTGAGTAAAACAGAAGAGGAAGGGATATCAGCTTCACTATTTCAGTTTTTGAAATAGGGTGTTTTCTGTATAGTAACTTCTCAGAGTACAGTCAGTGTTGTTGAGGGTTTCTTTCGAGAATAAAATCACATTAAACCAACTACCTAAGCAACCAAAGAACTTTGAAAGAAAAGTAAAAGAAATCTGAACAATCTGATGTTGAAAGGTACCTGTCCAAAACTGATAACTATTTGAAACCTGTAACAATGTTTTTTTTTCAGTATGCTAAATGTTCTGGGTGGTATCGAGTTAATAATATAGATACAATATTATACATGCACCTGACTAAGTGTCTAAACGTGGGGTTGTTGGAAGAACAAGAAACAAAAAAAAAAACAGAAAACAACTTCAAAGGATAGATAACAGATGCACCAGTTTTGGTGTTTCAGTTCTGTCTTTCTCAGTTCCTGAAATGGTCTGGTCTCAGTATGAAGATAATACTGTAACACTGGCAAGTTGCTTTGGGGTTGTTTTTAAAACCAAGACTATATTAAGAGATTTAATCAAATGGGTAAACCAGTAGGGGAGTTTTGAAGACAGATTAATGGTCAAAAATCTAAGACAGAAAAGCAATGTTTCAGTTTCAGTTTTACAGTTTGTTCCTAGGACTGGTTAATGACGTTTCTGAGTTTAACATTCTGCTAGAACTTCTAAATGAGTAGATGAGTGATCTGGGAGTGGTTGAAGCCATGTCATAGCCTGACAGAAGAAGCAGAAAGGAAAATGCATCAATTCAGTTTACCAGATTTGCATTAGGAGGTCTTTTCTGTATAAATAAGTACAGATGTTATGTGAGGGTTAATTGGGTTTGAAAATGGACTTTCAGCCTTGTTCAGCCATTTAACTAAGAGTGTAGATGCTTAGGGATATATGGAATGACAGATTCGAGAATAAACGGAAAAGAAAGACTAGAGGAAAAGAAAATGCTTCAGTTTTACAATTTCAGTTTTTCAGTCTCGACTTCTGTTTCAGTTTGGTATAGCTTTGTACAGGAAGACTTGGAGGAGTCATATTGAGTTGCCAATGAGTCCAAAATACCCCTAACATACCTTAGTAAGCTATAAGTACTTAGAGGAAGATTAAGAATCAGGTGAAGACACTGATATAACAAACAGACAGAGCTGCACCAATTCAGGATGTTCCAGATTTTTGGTTGTAGGTATTTCTGTGTGATTAGTGCAGGAGTTACATGAGTGTCTATTTGGGGTAAGAACGAACTGAGAGTCTTTAATTGACTTAACTCGGAGTGTAAATGATTTGGAGGGAGTTGCAAATCAGTTTAGAAAACAAACAGAAAACAAAGTAGGAGAATACATCAGTTTGTGATTTTAGATTCTCTTCGATTCAGTTTAGGACATCTCAATAGCTTTGTCTAAGGTCTTGGGTCTATCTTTGATGTTAAAATCCTGGAATAGAACACTTAAGTAACTGAGTCAGTACTTTGGGAAGGATTGGAAAATCAACTCGTGAACAAACAAGGAACTAGAAGAGAGAGTATAAGCTACATGTTTTAGTTTTCAGTTTTTTTTTCCAGTTCTGTATAACCTTGTACAGAGAGATGTGGAGGAGTGGAACTGAGTTTCCAATGAATCTAAACACCTCTAACATACCCTATAAAGTTTATAAGTGCCTAGGGAAAAAGGAGAGGCCAGGATGATTAACTGCAAGCAAGAATCACAGAAACTGCACCGATTCCGCTTCAATTTCTTCTCTGTAATTGCCACCTCTGTATAACTGAAGTGCAGGTATTATGAGAGAGTTGTGTTGGTTTATTATTAAACCCAAAACCTATCTAATGCCTTAATTGAATCTGTAAAGAAATTAGGGTGGGATTAGGAACTGATAACTAAACTACAAGGGGAGGAATGGAGGAGCATATCACCGGTTTTGGTTTCAGATTTTCAGTAGCTGCTGTTTTGTGTAACTAAGTACAGAAGTTAGTGAGTGTCTTATTGGTTTAGTCTTGAGTTTAGAACATTGTTAACACCCATATCTAATGGGGTAAATACAGAGGGAAAGAATTAACTACCGGTTGAACTAACTAAGAACAAGAACCAAGAAGAAATGTATAGTTGTTGTTTCAGATTTCAATAATGTTGTAACTTCTGTATAACTGTGTTACAAGGGTATTATAAGTGTGATTCAATTTTAATAATGAACCCAAATAATAGCTAATAAACATAACTATGTTAGCGAAACATGTGGAGAAGGTTAAACACCAATTACTACATTAAAAGTGAAATTAGATAAGGTATTACATGGGAATTGTGTTTCAGATTTGGAAACTTTTGGTCTTCTGTATAAATGGGTTTTAGGGGTATTCTATGGTCTATAGTATCATTATACAAGGGTTAAAACATTGCTCACCTATTTAGCTAGGAGGGAATACACTTTAGACAAGTTAAATTTATCCCATATAAACATGTTACATGGTTAACGCTTAAAATGCTCTAAAACATTAACAAAGATGTGAATGTCCTAGGAGTAAGATAAGCCTAGAATTAATACTTGGGAAGTTCTAAGGGTTAATATAAACTAAGCATTTAACAACACACCTAGGGAATAACACCCGATATAAAGTGTCATCATATGAAATCATAAACTGACACATTGTCTTAATTAACGCTAGGGCCGTAGCGAACTCCGACCGGGACCCCGTGTGTGAGACAACTTGTACTCTCGAATAAGGTATGGATATGTGTGGTCCGTATGTTGCCGTGTTACACGGCTTGTTTGCTGTGTGCCTTGTGTGAAAATGACCATAAGATTAAAGCATGAAATCGGATTGCTTGCTTATCTTGTTTATATGATTGCTATATCATTGTTGTATATTATTTGCGCGCACACAGTAGTTTAGTCCCTTCTCGTTTATGGAACTTGAGATGAAACACAACGAACTATGAAAACAAAGAAAACTCTATAAAGGGAAACTCCTCTCTAACCATGGAGGACGTACCTTGACACCCACTATGGTGTCTATTCATTAGTGATAATGAAGAGCAAATCTCAACTGGTGGAACATGAGAATAACCCGGGAAGACAACATCTCGGGCCGCGCGGTATGGAATACTCGGGAGTTGGTATCTGCATCGGATCCTTCGACCATCTATGGTGGAGCACATCCTGGAGTCTAGAGGTGACTCCGCTTTCTCGACCCTGGGCGTCGGGAATGGGGGAGTGACAAATTGGTGGAGCTTATCCTGGAGTTTAGAGGCGACTCCGCTTTCTCGGCACATGACGTCGGGAATGGGGGATTAGCCATGGAGGAGACGTCCTCCAACATGCGGTGACAAGAGAACTCACAATTAATCCATAAAAAAGCAAAGAAAGATGGGCACCTATACTATATGGTCACGGGAACTAACCTACATCCCCAGACCTGGTGCAAAGAAAGAGAAAGAGAAGTACACATGGTGGAAACAAAGGAAAAAGAAATGAAAACACTCAACGTTGAATGATCCCACTGTGAGGATCATCATTATTTAAATTCTCTTGTAAGCTCTACTTGTTTTATATGCTTGAGGTGCTTGATGTTATCTCTATGCCCAACATGTTGTGAGTTGCTATGTTGATGTTGTATGTTGTGTTACTGCTTTGCTTTATTATAGCATGCAAATTGGACTTAATCATATTCGACCAAGTAGTCGTGTAGCCCGGCAACATACGGGCTACACATATTCATACTCAGCATAGTTTTGTTGAGTCCTTTATTTTTACAGGTATGAAACTGGAAGCAGGCGGAGAGTAGGCAGGGTGACTACCATAGGGGTAGTCCATCTGGGCAAGACTTTAAGTAGTATGTTTTTATTGTATGGGTTGTGACTATGCAACACTAAACCCTAGATGTACGTTTTGGTTTGTGTTGTTTAAGTTAAGAACTTATGATGTAGACTCTCGGTACTTGATTTGTATTTCCTATTGTACTTGGATGTGGTTAAGATTTAAATTCCAGTCATTCAGACCGTAGCTTGGAGTTGATAATGTTGTTGTGTCAACCACGTGGGTGGTTGGCGTCTGTGACACCCGGATGGAGTTGTGAATCCGCTGCTTAGACTTATTGTAATATCGTTTGGCGCATTGTTCAGACTGCTATTTGGTTATTCAGGGGTGTTACAGAAAGTGGTATCAGAGCGTAGTTACGCTCTGATGACTGGAACAGAGAAGTACCGAGAATAGGAAAACCTAAATTTGGGAAACGGGGTTAAGGGTTAGTAATGTGAGGCACGACTTTACCAATTTAAACCGCCAGCAAGGGCGATAATAACTTGCAGTAAGTTCTTGTGAATGTTCTAAACTAACAACGACATTTTTATGTCTGGACGACGAGGTCGAGGACGAGGCCGTGGCCACATGGAGCAAGATAATATAGCTGCAGGGCAGACTATAGCTGAGATAGTAGCAGCAGCCCTAGGTCACATGGGTTTCCAGCCAGGAGCCCAGCAGGCACCACCGGCACCACAACCTCACCCACCCAGGGAGACAAACTGGGTGAAGAGGTTAGCAGACCTTCGACCAGCTGAGTTCCGAGGAGAGACGGACCCCACCTACCTAGAGAACTACATCATCCTCCTGGAGACCGCCTTCAAGACTTTGAATGTTCCGGCAGAGGCTAAGGTCAGACTCACAGCCTATTACCTACGAAAGTCAGCGAGCGATTGGTGGAAACTTGTGAAGGATGCTTACCTAGCCGACCCCAGTTTGGATGGGATGCTTACACTGCGTTACTAAGGGCTAAGTATTACCCCGCCCACCTCCGGACAAAGAAGCGGGTTGAGCTAGACACCCTGAGGTAGACCGAGGAGATGACAGTAGACAATTATTACTCGGTGTTCACTGCTCTACTCCGTGTACTTCCAGGCTTGGGATATTCAGACGAAATCTTAGTGGAGCGTTTCTATGGTGGGATGAACCACCACATCAGATACGGCATGGGACCCAGCCGTTATGCCACGATCCAGGTTGCATTTGAACTATGAATTTGAACTAAGTATTATATTGTGAAGAGTTTACTAAACCATATTTGTGTACAGGACTGCTACCATGCAGCGACTCAGGTCGAGATCACCGTCCAGATGCGGGATGAGGAGTTCACGAAGAAAAGGAAGGCAAAAGGCGGTGACTCAGAGGACCGTAAACAGAAGGGTGCTGGCAGGAATAGGCGCTACCTGAACAGGAAGCGGGCGAGATACCATGGGAACAAGCCTACAGAGACACTACAGCTGAGCCGCTCAGCGATTGCGGCTAAGCCGCTACACTCCTACCCACTTCAGGGTAAGAAAGAACCAAAACTCTAATGCTTAAGTACCTTTACAGTTGTTATGACCAGTTGTCGACTAACCCAATTACATATTCAGGGACTGGGGCCAGTCCGGGAAAAAGGACCGAGCGCCGATTTATCTGTAGACGATGCTCGAAGAACCACCCCGGAGTTGACTGTCAGGGCAAACCGGTAGAGTGTTTTTACTGCAAGAAGAGTGGGCAGAGGGCCTTTGAGTGCTTCGCGAACCCCAAGAGCAAGAATTACAGGCCCGGCTATAGTGCGAGAGGTGACCAGAGATCGGGACCCGGAGGCCAGCGTGGAGCCTAGCACACCCAGCCTATGCACGGAGCGGGATCCCGAGACTCCCAGAAGGCATCTACCTCGAGGCCAGGGAAGGCAGCCTTGCACATCATGGACCGCACCGAGGGACCGGACACACCTACAGCTGCAGGTAAACCTTGAAACCCTAAATATTTGAAAAGCATGCCTAAATCCTTGTATGCCAAGCTGTATGACCATGAATGAAATTTGCTAGATTACTAGTACCACTAAAGAACTAGATTACCTGTAAATGCAGTAGGAACCTTTGATATGTGCTTCCCAATAAATCCAAACCTCGAACCCGATGAGTACAGCCTTGAGAATCC
This sequence comes from Limonium bicolor, assembly GCA_023374045.1. NCBI lineage: Eukaryota > Viridiplantae > Streptophyta > Magnoliopsida > Caryophyllales > Plumbaginaceae > Limonium > Limonium bicolor. The sequence continues at coordinate 210,704,387 of CM041780.1, forward strand.
CCACTACCCAAGCAAAAAGTGCCAAGTTATCCAGCCCGGAATGATTCTACTACCAGGATACCTAACACCCGAAGCTTAAGTAGCCATTATTCGAAGATGTCGTAAGTTTGGAGTGGGACCAGGCGGGTTCTACACACCGACGTACCCCGGAGGAAGGATGATGAAACTAAGAATGATGTGCCTCGGTAAGATTTGGAACCCATATACGAAGAGCTATCACACCAACGGAGCACATGCACCACCAATTCCCGAAGACTTTCTATCCCTAATTACGGCAACCCTACGCGTTGCACAGCAACACGAAGTACCATCAGTGCCCGACCTACAAGCCGACATCTGCATCATCAACTTCTATGAGAGGGAAGGCCGACTTGGATTACACCAAGACAAGGACGAGACGCGGGAGTCCCTAGACCAAGGGATACCCATAGTGTCTGTGTCCATCGGAGATGATGCTGAGTTCCTCTATGGTGAAGAAAAGAGGATTGACCGAGCTATGAAGATCTGGCTAAAATCCGGTGACATGTTGATCATAGGCAGACCATCAAGAATGTTATACCACGGATTAAAAGAATCAAACCGAACACAGCACCTTCAACAGTGATAAACGCTACCCATATGAAGCCTGGACGCCTCAACCTAACCTTTAGGAAATATTAAGCCATGTACCTTTTGTATTAAGTTATGTAATGGAATGAACATGTAATGTTGGAAAGATGAATAAAGAAAGGCTGATTATCTACAATTCTTCTCGTACCATCACTAATTATACTTATAAACGTTATTTTTGGGAATAGGTGTTGAACCCTGGAGGGAGGGTCCCTGAGCATTCTCACCCAGGCTCAGGCCGGCGGCACACGGCCATATTATCACTGGTACCTTCTTTCCCGGAACGGAGTCCCAGCCTCAGTATTATTTGACTCCGGAGCCTCACACTCATTTGTATCCCCGACATTAGCAGAGCAGTTGCATCTTGACCTAGTGGAATTAGAATATTTCAGGTGACACTACCTTCCAAGAAAGAGTTTGTTGTACCCGGTATTTCCGAGGAGCCACCATCAGAATCCGAGAGGAGGATTTCCCGTTGGACCTGATAGAGTTCAGAGGCCTGGGTTTTGACGTCATTGTGGGCATTAATTGGTTGAGAAACACCGAGGTCGTATAATGTGTGCCAAACATAGATTACTGCTAAAGAGGTCATCCGGCGTAACCGTATCATACCGCCAGAACCCCCGACATCCGTCCGTGAAAATCATTTCAGCCATGACCATGGCCAAAGAGATTCAGAAGCGGCAGGAGGTGTACCTCTGTTATGTACAAGATACTCAGCAAGACCCAGAGTTTAATCCAGATGTACCCGTGGTTGGGGAGTTTCTAGACCTCTTCCTAAGGAGCTTCCCGGTATGCCACCACCACGAGAGGTCGAGTTCACTATTGACTTAGTAGGGACAGGACCTATCGCCAAAGCCCCGTACAGAATGGCCCCGGCGGAGATGGCTGAGTTAAAGGAGCAATTGAAGGAGTTGTTAGATTAAGGATTCATACGCCCGAGCGTATCCCCTTGGGGCGCACCCGTTCTATTTGTCAAGAAGAAAGACGACAATCTCCAGTTATGCATTGATTATCGAGAGCTGAATGCAGTGACAGTGAAGAACCGCTACCCTTACCACGCATAGATGATCTGTTCGACCAACTCAGAGGAGCGACAGTATTTTCGAAGATAGATCTCAGATCAGGATACCATCAGATCCCAGTGAAGGAGAGCGACATCGAAAAGACCGCATTTAGGACCCGATACGGCCACTACGAATTCACAGTTATGCCGTTTGGACTGACTAATGCTCCAGCAAAATTTATGGACTTGATGCACTGAGTTTTCAGAGATCAGTTGGAAAAGACAGTTATGGTATTTATTGATGATATACTGGTTTATTCGAGAACCAAGGAAGAACATCAACACCATCTCAGACAGGTACTCGAGATTCTTAGAGCCAACCAGTTGTACGCCAAATTTTCTAAGTGTGAATTTTGGTTAGATCAGGTAGCATTTCTTGGACATATCATTTCTGTTGCCGGGATAGCAGTTGATCCGGCCAAAGTGGAGGCAGTACGTACATGGCCGAGACCGAAGTCTGCGACAGATATACGAAGTTTCCTTGGTCTAGCAGGCTACTACAGATGGTTTTTTAAGGACTTCTCCCGCATCGCAAAACCAATGACAAACCTCATCAAGAAAGATACCCTTTCACGTGGACAGGAGACTGTGAGGCAGCATTTCAGAAGTTGAAAGACGCATTGACCTCAGCCCCCATCCTCACGATTCCCGAAGGTACTGATGGATATGAAGTCTACTATATGCATCCGGTATGGGTATGGGATGTGTCCTCATGCAGCACGGGAAGGTTGTCGCCTATGCCTCCCGACAGCTGAAGACACAGGACACTACCCTACACATGATCTTGAGCTAAGAGCAGTCGTGTTTGCACTCAAAATTTGGCTCCATTACCTCTAGGGTGCCCAGATCACCATCTACTCCGACCACAAAAGCTTGAAGTATGTATTCACCCAAAAAACTGAATATGAGACAGCGCATATGGATGGAGTTCCTCAAAGACTATGATATTAACCTTCAGTATAAGGAAGGCAAAGCCAATGTAGTTGCCGATGCACTTAGCCGCCGAGCACACACATTGCATACACTCATGGCAGGCACCAGCCTAGTTGAAGAAGTGTGTAATGCTCAGCAGAACGACAGAGTGATGGCTGATATTAGACGGAAGTTAATTGATGGCACGCTAGATAAGAAGAAATATGACTACCGACTTCATGAAGATGGCCTGATTCGTGTGAATGGCAGATTATGTATTCCCCACGAGAGCGCAGAGCTCAAGGAACGCATCATGAGAGAGTCTCATACTTCTACTACCTCTATTCACCCTGGAGCTTCAAAAATGTACAAAGACATGAAGCGATACTTTTGGTGGGTTGGCATGAAGAACGACGTCTTGAACTTCGTTATCAGATGCCTCACCTGTCAGAAAATAAAATTTGAACACCGAAAACCTGGAGGCACAGTTCAGCCAATGCCTATCCCAGAGTGGAAATTCTATGATCTATCGATGGATTTTGTAGTTGGACTGCCACCGACCAGAGGAGGATTGAATATGATATGGGTAATTGTTGATCGCCTTACAAAGGTAGCATGATTCATTCCAATGAAGGACACATGGAAAGTGTCGAAACTAGCCGAGCTTTTTGATAAAGAGATTTTAAGACACCATGGAGTACCAAAGACCATAGTGTCAGATAGGAGACACGAGATTTCTTTCAAGATACTGGAGAGCTTCACGAGAAGCGTTAGGCACCGAGCTGAAGCTCAGCACTGCTTTTCACCCGCAGACTGATGGTCAGACGGAGAGAACCATTCAAACCCTAGAGGACATGCTTAGAGCATGTGCCTTAGATTTCCAGGGCAGTTGGTTGGATAAGTTACACCTTATCGAGTTTGCATATAATAACAGTTATCACGCCTCAATCAAGATGCCACCTTTTCAGGCGTTATATGGTAGACCTTGCCGTACACCGTTGTGCTGGGACGAGTCCAGTGAAGCTTTTATCATAGGCCCATACTATTTGCAGCAGGTTCAGGATGAGGTTCAGCAGATCAGAAAGAACATAAAGGCCGCACAGGATAGACAGAAAGCATACGCAGATAACAGACGTCGAGACCTAGAGTTCGCCGTAGGCGACCAGGTATTCTTGCGAGTGTCGCCGATGAAAGGAATTTTCAGATTTGGGAAAAAGGGAAAGTTGAGCCCGAAATTTGTAGGCCCCTACAGTATTAGGGAGCGTGTGGGCCCAGTTGCTTATCGACTTGATTTACCCTCAGAGTTGGGAAGAGTTCATGATATTTTCCACATCTCTCAGCTAAAGAAATACATGCCTGATCCCTCACATGTACTACAGCCCGAGAGACTAGTCCTAGAGCCCACATTGAGATCCGTGGAGACCCCTCAAAGAATTCTAGACACTAAGACCCGGGAGACCCGGAATAAGACAATTAGACTAGTGAAGGTGTTATGGTCAAACCAAGATATGGAGGAAGCCACATGGGAGCTGGAAGATAAGATGAGAGATATGTACCCCCATCTTTTCACCGATACTTCGGTTTAGTGTAGGGTACGAGGCGTACCCCTCTTTAAGGGGGGTAAGCGTGTTTCGTTTTGGATGTTTTGCGTGTGTCACTGTGTTATAATCCTACAATAATTCTACAACCACACGTTGATGGTTGGTAGACTTGTGTGTGAGAATGTCATGAACGTAGATGTACGCTCTGTATGAATGAATGTTGTGTGCCTTGGTTTGCACTTTAGCATGTTATATGCTCTGTATGAATGAATGTTTGTGTGCCTTGGCTTACATTTTAGCATGTATATACATTGCTAGCATCTTGGTCTACTATGAGAACTTGTGTGAAGCCACTGATGTGGCATGGTGCTTAGAAGTGCTGAGAATTATAATTAGGGACTTAATCCCTTGGGTTATCGTGAATGAATGTGGGACTGGATCCCTAAGATTACAAGGAGTGGAAAATACAAGTAAATGAAGTAAGACTTCGGGACGAAGTCTCTTTTAAGGGGGGTAAGTTGAAACACCCCTGAACAATTAATCACATAAAATCATAAACGCGAGGAGATTATCCGAAAATAGCGCGTTATATAATTCGGACATAAAACAATGTATGAACAATTAAATTTAGTATATACGTGCCCGAAAGCGTGACGACGTTACATATTAATATAGTCACGTACTTATATATGTACGAATACGAAAATACATGTACGTGACGTTACGATATTGTAACGTTGTAATAAGTAATAATAACGTCGCATAACTTCGTAACAAAAATAATACGATATAATATAGTCTTACATATATATAAATAAACATGTGTATAGCTTATACAAAAAAAGGGGGAGCAGATACACTCCCGCTGAGGTTCGAACCCTGTACCTCTCGTATACCTCGTGAACGTCTTTACCAATTGAGCTATGCTCGAATTCGGTAACTAAAACCAACAAATTAAAACTAATATCAAATCAACTAAGCTAACTACACAAAAAAAGAGAATCAAATGCATCTCTGTAGTAGTGTTGGTTTCTCCTTCCTCCTCCTCGACACAGAACCAGGTTGAAAACAGAAAAAAAAAACAGAAACAACTCCCAGGCGACATAATTACTTGTTTTTCCAACCACCCATAACCTCCTCTAGTAACTTGCAACCGCGCTCATGCCCTCACTTCCTGGTTGCTTAATCGACAAATACAAAGAATACCCAGACAGGGAATTGTTGTCGATCCCAGGAGCAGAAGAAAAGAATTCGCCAGAGTGCTGATATTCCCACACCATTCCTTATTCTCTCTGTCCATTCTCTGCTATATCGGGAACCAAGAAGACAACAAACCCAGAACACCATACTCACTTGTTTTTCAAGACTCCTGTAATCTGAAGCATAACGTGAGCTGTCTCGATTTCAAAAAAAAATACCAACCATGTCTGTTTCTGTGTCAAAACACACTGCTGTTCCACATGATGCCTCAGAGTTTGTGATTGCAAACTCCTACGCTACTGCCTTGTGGACAGAAATCACTAACTCCATCAATCAGTCCATATACAAAACATCTCTTCCCTTCTCTAGCGTACACCATTTCTGCATGAGCAGAAACTCGTGTTAATTCCCCTGGTTCCTTTCACCCCAAGGTAAGTGTGCTAATCTGCATTGTCTTCTTCTCTTTCCACTTCTGTTCCTCCTGTTTTCCTGCCTCTGATCAAACCACCACTCCCTCTAACTCTCTTTTGTTTCCTCACAAGACATGCATGCCAACTACCGAGGAAGTCCTAGGGTAATCATAAAACTCAATCCTCCTCGAAGAGCTGCTAAGGTGAGGCTATGAGTTCAGAGAGAAAGAAAAATAAATACCTTACGATTTCAGTTCTGTTATTCTCTTCCTTTTAGTGTCTGAGATTCTCTACTGTCTAACTCTTTCCCTCCTCATTGCTTGCGTGACATTGCTTGTGAAACAACTCAAGGATAGTGCCAAAACTCTCCAGGGGGAAATCCCATTTCTGTTTCAAAACACACCACATAACCAAGTAAAATCTCTTATAAGTTTCCATGATCTGTCTACCTGATTTAAACTGGCCTGACCACTTGAGAAAAACTTTCTCAGCTGTGTCGAGTGACCAAGGAGTTGAAGTCCAGTGGGCACCAAAGGATTAGACAAAGAGGAACTGTCAAGACACTCAACTGGTGAGCTAACTCTAACCTGAAACCTTAATCAGAAAACAAGCCAAACTGTGGAGTTCAACCACTGAGTATTTTGGATTCTGTAAAGTTGCTTTCTTTGTAGATTTATTGGTGAACTTAATACAACTAGTGCATTACTATCACGCCCTAGACTACTTGAGTTGGTAATGAGAGAAAACTGTGGATCAAATTCGTGAGTAAAACAGAAGAGGAAGGGATATCAGCTTCACTGTTTCAGTTTCTGAAATAGGGTGTTTTTGTATAGTAACTTCTCAGAGTACAGTCAGTGTTGTTGAGGGTTTCTTTCGAGAATAAAATCACATTAAATGAACTACCTAAGCAACTAAAGAACTTTGAAAGAAAAGTAAAAGAAACTGAACAATCTGATGTTGAAAGGTACCTGTCCAAAACTGATAACTATTTGAAACTGTAACAATGTTTTTTTTTCAGTATGCTAAATGTTCTGGGTGGTATCGAGTTAATAATACAGATACAATATTATACATGCACCTGACTAAGTGTCTAAACGTGGGGTTGTTGGAAGAACAAGACAAAAAAAAAAACAGAAAACAACTTCAAAGGATAGATAACAGATGCACCCAGTTTTGGTGTTTCAGTTCTGTCTTTCTCAGTTCCTGAAATGGTCTGGTCTCAGTATGAAGATAATACTGTAACACTGGCAAGTTGCTTTGGGGTTGTTTTTAAAACCAAGACTATATTAAGAGATTTAATCAAATGGGTAAACCAGTAGAGGAGTTTTGAAGACAGATTAATGGTCAAAAATCTAAGACAGAAAAGCAATGTTTCAGTTTCAGTTTTACAGTTTGTTCCTAGGACTGGTTAATGACGTTTCTGAGTTTAAAATTCTGCTAGAACTTCTAAATGAGTAGATGAGTGATCTGGGAGTGGTTGAAGCCATGTCATAGCCTGACAGAAGAAGCAGAAAGGAAAATGCATCAATTCAGTTTACCAGATTTGCATTAGTAGGTCTTTTCTGTATAAATAAGTACAGATGTTATGTGAGGGTTAATTGGGTTTGAAAATGGACTTTCAGCCTTGTTCAGCCATTTAACTAAGAGTGTAGATGCTTAGGGATATATGGAATGACAGATTCGAGAATAAACAGAAAAGAAAGACTAGAGGAAAAGAAAATGCTTCAGTTTTACAATTTCAGTTTTTCAGTCTTGACTTCTGTTTCAGTTTGGTATAGCTTTGTACAGGAAGACTTGGAGGAGTCATATTGAGTTGCCAATGAGTCCAAAATACCCCTAACTTACCCTAGTAAGCTATAAGTACTTAGAGGAAGATTAAGAATCAGGTGAAGACACTGATATAACAAACAGACAGAGCTGCACTAATTCAGGATGTTCTAGATTTTTGGTTGTAGGTATTTCTGTGTGATTAGTGCAGGAGTTACATGAGTGTCTATTTGGGGTAAGAAGGAACTGAGAGTCTTTAATTGACTTAACTCGGAGTGTAAATGATTTGGAGGGAGTTACAAATCAGTTTAGAAAACAAACAGAAAACAAAGTAGGAGAATACATCAGTTTGTGATTTCAGATTCTCTTCGATTCAGTTTAGGACATATCAATAGCTTTGTCTAAGGTCTTGGGTCTATCTTTGATGTTAAAATCCTGGAGTAGAACACTTAAGTAACTGAGTCAGTACTTTGGGAAGGATTGGAAAATCAACTCGTGAACAAACAAGGAACTAGAAGAGAGAGTATAAGCTACATGTTTTAGTTTTCAGTTTTTTTTTCAGTTCTGTATAACCTTGTACAGAGAGATGTGGAGGAGTGGAACTGAGTTGCCAATGAATCTAAACACCTCTAACATACCCTATAAAGTTTATAAGTGCCTAGGGAAAAAGGAGAGGCCAGGATGATTAACTGCAAGCAAGAATCACAGAAACTGCACCGATTCCGCTTCAATTTCTTCTCTGTAATTGCCACCTTTATAACTGAAGTGCAGGTATTATGAGAGAGTTGTGTGATTTATTATTAAACCCAAAACCTATCTAATGCCTTAATTGAATCTGTAAAGAAATTAGGGTGGGATTAGGAACTGAAAACTAAACTACAAGGAGGAATGGAGGAGCATATCACCGGTTTTGGTTTCAGATTTTCAGTAGCTGCTGTTTTGTGTAACTAAGTACAGAAGTTATTGAGTGTCTTATTGGTTTAATCTTGAGTTTAAACATTGTTAACACCCATATATAGTGGGGTAAATACAGAGGGAAAGAATTAATACCGGTTGAACTAACTAAGAACAAGAACCAAGAAGAAATGTATAGTTGTTGTTTCAGATTTCAATAATGTTGTAACTTCTGTATAACTGTGTTACAAGGGTATTATAAGTGTGATTCAAGTTTAATAATGAACCCAAATAATAGCTAATAAACATAACTATGTTAGCGAAACATGTGGAGAAGGTTAAACACCAATTACTACATTAAAAGTGAAATTAGATAAGGTATTACATGGGAATTGTGTTTCAGATTTGGAAACTTTTGGGCTTCTGTATAAATGGGTTTTAGGGGTATTCTATGGTCTATAGTATCATTATACAAGGGTTAAAACATTGCTCACCTATTTATCTAGGAGGGAATACACTTTAGACAAGTTAAATTTATCCCATATAAACATGCTACATGGTTAACGCTTAAAATGCTCTAAAACATTAACAAAGATGTGAATGTCCTAGGAGTAAGATAAGCCTAGAATTAATACTTGGGAAGTTCTAAGGGTTAATATAAACTAAGCATTTAACAACACACCTAGGGAATAACACCCGATATAAAGTGTCATCACATGAAATCATAAACTGACACATTGTCTTAATTAACGCTAGGGCCGTAGCGAACTCCGACCGGGACCCCGTGTGTGAGACAACTCGTACTCTCGAATAAGGTATGGATATGTGTGGTCCGTATGTTGCCGTGTTACACGGCTTGTTTGCTGTGTGCCTTGTGTGAAAATGACCATAAGATTAAAGCATGAAATCGGATTGCTTGCTTATCTTGTTTATATGATTGCTATATCATTGTTGTATATTATTTGCGCGCACACAGTAGTTTAGTCCCTTCTCGTTTATGGAACTTGAGATGAAACACAACAAACTATGAAAACAAAGAAAACTCTATAAAGGGAAACTCCTCTCTAACCATGGAGGACGTACCTTGACACCCACTATGGTGTCTATTCATTAGTGATAATGAAGAGCAAATCTCAACTGGTGGAACATGAGAATAACCCGGGAAGACAACATCTCGGGCCGCGCGGTATGGAATACTCGGGAGTTGGTATCTGCATCGGATCTTTCGACCATCTATGGTGGAGCACATCCTGAAGTCTAGAGGTGACTCCGCTTTCTCGACCCTGGGCGTCGGGAATGGGGGAGTGACAATTGGTGGAGCTTATCCTGAAGTCTAGAGGCGACTCCGCTTTCTCGGCACACGACGTCGGGAATGGGGGATTATCCATGGAGGAGACGTCCTCCAACGTGCGGTGACAAGAGAACTCACATTAATCCATAAAAAGCAAAGAAAGATGGGCACCTATACTATATGGTCACGGGAACTAACCTACATCCCCAGACCTGGTGCAAAGAAAGAGAAAGAGAAGTACACATGGTGGAAACAAAGGAAAAAGAAATGAAAACACTCAACGTTGAATGATCCCACTGTGAGGATCATCATTATTTAAATTCTCTTGTAAGCTCTACTTGTTTTATATGCTTGAGGTGCTTGATGTTATCTCTATGCCCAACATGTTGTGAGTTGCTATGTTGATGTTGTATGTTGTGTGTTACTACTTTATTATAGCATGCAAATTGGACTTAATCATATTCGACCAAGTAGTCGTGTAGCCCGGCAACATACGGGCTACACATATTCATACTCAGCATAGTTTTTGAGTCCTTTATTTTTACAGGTATGAAACTGGAAGCAGGAGGAGTAGGCAGGGTGACTACCATAGGGGTAGTCCATCTGGGCAAGACTTTAAGTAGTATGTTTTTATTGTATGGGTTGTGACTATGTAACACTAAACCCTAGATGTACGTTTCGGTTTTGGTTGTTTAAGTTAAAACTTATGATGTAGACTCTCGGTACTTGATTTGTATTTCCTGTTGTACTTGAATGTGGTTAATTTAAATTCCAGTCATTCAGACCGTAGCTTGGAGTTGATAATGTTGTTGTGTCAACCACGTGGGTGGTTGGCGTCTGTGACACCCGGATGGAGTTGTGAATCCGCTGCTTAGACTTATTGTAATATCGTTTGGCGCATTGTTCAGACTGCTGTTTGGTTATTTGGGGGTGTTACAAATTTTTTTTCATTTTGGACTTATATATTAAAAGTTACAACAATTTAAAACTTTTATGATAAAGAAAATAAAAGAGATAAAAATTCTTTAAAAAATAATAATAAGGGCGGCGCCTCTTAATTTTTTTTTAAAAAAAAACAACGAACCGTTACATCCACCTGTAGCTCAGACTCAGTGAGGATCAAATGTGTTCACCGAACCGTCAATTATGACTGGGGCATTTTGGCCAAAAATGCCAACACCCGAAATGACATATAAATGCCACCCAAAAGCCAAGCCTGAAGATTCCATATATGCTTCAAAATTTGTTGAAGAACTTTTAAACTTAGATAAATCAACTTATTATATGGTATTGAAAATTATGAATATTGAGTCATTACCAACTTATTCTACATGAAACTTGACTATGTTATCTTTAAAAAAACTAATGATTATATAAAGTTAAAATTTAAGCGAATGGATCAAAATTATATACAATTTAATTAAAAACTGAGTATATACGCATATTTGACAACTTGACGTGTTCATACAATGGTTGTGCAGTTCGTATATGTTAACTGGACTGCTTATGTGGCACATGGGGTAAGAAGAATATTTGTATTAACTTTATAGTTGTAAGTTTTAATATATAAGTTCAAAATAAAAAAAATTGTATCATTGTTCATCTAAATTCAAGCTCTGCAAAACAGACCAGTCATGGATATGTTTTGATAACTTAAAAAATACATGTTTATGATGATACACTAAAATGATAATATGATTCATTAATTATGATATTATGATTCATTAAAATTGATATTATGATTCATTAACTAATCGGTGGTTAATTAGAAAACAACTTCAGAACCAATAAAAAATCATTTTTGTTTTGTAGTGTATTATTATTATTATTATTATTATTATTATTATTATTATTATTATTATTATTATTATATTATTATTATTATTATATGGTGTATTTTAAACCTTTATGGTGAATCATGCATTTGTCATACATACCAAATATTTTTATGTTGTATTAGTGTCTAATTTTTTTATTTTATATGTTTACGATGATACACTAAAGTGTTGATATGATTCATTAACTTTGATATTATGATTCATTAAAATTGATTTCATGATTTATTATCTAATAAGTGGTGAATTAGATACAAACTTCGGAACCAATAAAAAATCATTATTTTTTGTACTATATTATTATTGTTGCATGATTATTTTAAACCTTGTATGGTTTATCATGTATTTTAAATTTTCTGTATTGTATTGTTTCAATTGTTTTATGTTTTTTATTGTTTATGTTTACGATGATACACTAAAATGAAGATATGATTCATTTATTTTGATATTATGATTTATAAGAGTAGATTACTGGGAACCCCTTAAGGTTTTGGGATATACCGGTAATCACCTTGTGTTTATCATAATGATGGTAACCCCCTGAGATTACGGTATCTTTAACTACGAGCCCCTGAACTAGTAGTTCCGTTAATAATTGTTAACCCCTTGCTAACTTGTCAGCTTATTCACTAAATCAGGTCAAGCTAGACAAAAAACACTACTGCTTATCTCTATTCTAAGTTTCTCATCCCACCGCTATTTTCCTAAAAACGTTAACCCTAACTCATCAATATGAACATGCTCCAAATCTTGCATGTTTTTAGGAGGTTGTTTATCTGCTACGCAACACTTAAAGAATGATTTGTTCTTGGTTGAAACCTTCCTAAGTTAGGGTTAACGTTTTTTGAAAATAGTAGTGAGATGATGAGACTTAGACGATGCTGATTAAGCAGTGTAATTGTCTAGGCTGACATCATTAATAAGCTGACGGCTCACAAGGTTAACAATTTTATTACGGGGCTATAGTTTGGGGACTCATAGTCAAAATACCATAGCCTTAAGGAGGTTACCAATAATTATGATAACACAAGGTGGTATACGTATTATCCCAAAATCTCAAGCGGGTTTCCAGCAATTACTCTTTATTAAAATTGTTATTATGATACACTTGATGTTATGTATTTATGATGATACACTAAAAATGATGTTTGGATCATAAGTCTCTTGTTATATGGATATATAAATGTAATTAATATAAATTTTAATCATCTCAAAAAAATCCATGACTAGTTTTATTATGAAGAACTAGAATTTAGATGAACATAATATAATTTTTTTTTCATTTTACTTATATTTAAAAGTTACAATCATTTAAAAAATGTAATAAAAAGGTATGTAGTCACATGACTGGACTTTAAGATCATCCCACCCCAATATGGTATGGGCAGCGTGCATAGTCGACGCACTTGGAGTATACAATTCAGTAATGAATGAATTGTAAACCTTGCACTTTATTACTTCAAAAATATCAGTACGATTGTAAGAGAAGCAAGGATAATTTTTAGTTTGATCATTCAACTTCGTCTTCTATATGACCAAATAATCGCATTTGTTGTCATTTTCACCAAAAAATCAATTATTTTAGGTCTTAGCTCTACATTGGAATTAGTTAAGTTATTACAGCTTTAAGTTTTCCAACTAGCAAAATGTTATAAGAGCATCCACGTTGGTGATTCGCCTAGGTTTTTAACAAGTGAACAAACAAAAGTGATGATGTAATGAGAGTGATATAAATTGATGAACTATATAGATTTTATCATTTACTATCTGGCATATATGGTGCTGCAGAAATGGGGCGGTCTTCAACTCGGAGGAGTTTCAGTAAGTAAGGTAATGCTCCGAGTAAAGATGGAATTTGGCGCTGGGTCCGGTGCTGGTGGCGTGACTTCCCATCAGGTGCGAGCGATTTGTAAGCTCCTGTACTTGCAAGAAGACCTCTCCTATCTCTGAATACACAAACAAGGAGGGTGATGGACAATTTTCTACAGAGGTGGAATCGAACATGCATGGGGGCCTTTTTGCCTCGGCTCTGTCTATTCTGTCTATCCTATCTGTTTACTTTCTGTCACCTGATCGCTGTTGATAAACCAGCAGTTAGCAAATATACCAATGCTATATTAGTTGCTTATACTGCATGGACCTCACGGCTTTTGCTTCTGAATGGCCCGTGGCAGGCTAGTTCTGCTAGTTGTGCTAGTTTTTCTTTACTATTTTTGAGCAGCTGGAAGTATTATTGGGGATGAGTAGTTCATTGGTGCTGTGTAGTAGCTCAGGAGTGCTAGTGCTTAACGTGTGAAAAGGGAGGGCTGGGTACTCTTTTCTCTTTGGGTTTTTTCTCATCGGTTTTTGCCAGAGAGGTTTAATGAGGCCCGTGTGGGCCTTCCCGACTGGCTATTTCAAATCTTGAGTCAGATTACATTGCTTGTTTTGATTAAATGAGAAGTGTCTAATTATCAAAAAAAAATATAGATTTTATCATTTATGGAAAGAAAAAGGGAGAGTTATTTACCTACTTATGTTGTATTCGCTTTTAACACTATAATTGGTATTGTGTTTTCTCATGTACTCATTCTTCGTGAAACATTAGCTAGAGAAAATTCATAATTCTAATTTATTTTTCCTCCTAGTCCACACTCACATGCATGTTTTAGACTCACTATAACCCAATACTTCTTGACTTAGTCAATCTTGTTCATAGATGAATACTGTTAACAACTATGTCTGCATTTGATAACTTACAGTTATTAAGGTACGTAGAGGTATTTGTTAATGTAAGCCTTCCAACACGAGAAGGATACCTTGTTTTTTAACAACAAAAAAACTTTCTCTACCTTGTTAAATCATCAACAACATGCTCCTTACGTCTTATCCCGTAATACATAATAGCCCAAATGTGTTTCCAACTGTATTGGTCAAAAATTACGTGCTTTCGTATTCGTAATGGGAGCCTTACTTGTAGACGTATAATTTCACCAAATACTAAGCAAATTCCCACAGGCACCATTTCATAACTTGGCATTGTTTTACGGCAGTTTCACAGAACAAACTAGCTAAGTTTTCAACAAAGAAAAGGTGATAAATGGTGTCACCGTTTCTACTTGCTTCAATTGTTTCTTTTCAACCAATTCATGTATCACATGGAGCTATCTTTTTAGCACAAAATACTAAGGTGTAGGGTGAGAAGGGTCACTCGATTTAACCCCTTTAGTATGTTAGAGCTGACCAAAGGTTTCATTATTCCATAACACTTGAAAACCATAAGAAGTTATGCAATGCTTGACATGGTTTACAAACTTGACGAGGGAGGTTGAGAAATGAGAGGGTATCCTTGATCAAGTTTCAACATAGAGTAGCATTGATAAAGATTCATTTGAGCATACCTTAAGACCTTTTTAGGTCCATTAGCATACCATTTATTTCATTGGAAATTTTTATAGCATGAAGTAGTTTCTGCGTAAGAACCACTCTATTAGACATTTGTTTATCTTGAATAAAACTTGTTTCCACTATGGATAGGATATGGTCTTGAGCAGGGTATCAAATAAACTAAGTAAAGACATGCATTGTAAGAAACATTACAAATATAACAGGTAGCCTATTATCTATCATATTGGTAGGATGCTCCATATAGCTTGGAAATAATTATGAGGTATGGTTGATCTTAGAGTTGAGATGATCAGCATGGAAACATATCTCACACGCTTAAACGTTGTACTCGCTACAAAATTTTGTAGAAGAATCGGGAAACCAACTTTACATGGTGTCATGAGGAGCTCATATCCACGGTAGCAAATCTTATATCTTTCTTGGTAACATGCAATTCAAGTTTGTGCAAGCATTCTCTCGCACCACAATAAAATAATTGAACGAAAAAAAAAACAGGAGATGGAACAAGTCATCCTCTCTAAGTGTTGTGATAAGATGAAGTTATCTTATGTTCTAGCAGTCCAAAAAAGGTAACCTTTTTTTTACCGAAACCACACATGATCTTCTTTGAGAAGTCATATTTCAAGCTTTTTCTTTAGTCTGATCTCTTGGATAACAAGGTGATCACTGCTATTCCTTTTAATATACCCCCTATTTGAGCAATAATTTGTTGTCATTTGGGTTTTTATCTAAAAAGAAACCAATTTGAGTGTGTAACATCTCATAAGTAGTACATGATAAATAGTCTTATAACTAGTTATAAAAAACTAGTATTACTTATTATAATAATAAGATCGTAGCAGAAATAAAACTTAACATATGATGCTACGTCACACCCTCAATTGGTGTCAGTGCTAAAGCACAACTATAAAACTTTATCTTTCAAAAAAAACTATAAAAACTTTGTAGGGAGTAATTCATGGTGACCAACGA
Source organism: Limonium bicolor (assembly GCA_023374045.1). Lineage (NCBI taxonomy): Eukaryota > Viridiplantae > Streptophyta > Magnoliopsida > Caryophyllales > Plumbaginaceae > Limonium > Limonium bicolor. Next base: position 210,720,271 of record CM041780.1, read on the forward strand.
CAGTAACTCCAAATAGTTTGAGGACAGCCCTGAAGATTTGCCAGAATATGCCACAAAAGGTGAACGTGGTGTGAATGCAATACCAGATGAGAATGAGAAGATGAATGAGGGTGGCACAGAGGAGAAATCATTTCAGGATGGAAATTAATCCGAGTCAAACACCAGTGAGTTCCAGAATGAAGAAAAAAAAGACATATGATGAAATTGTGGAGATGATGAGAGATGTTGACAGAAAAGACCCGAGTGAAGATAAACCTGCCTGAAGAGAGTGAGAACAACACATCATCCAGTGACGATGGGACTAAGACTTATGAGAGTTTGGTTGATAAGGAGGCTCGAAAAGAGGAAGGTCAGATAGAAGAGAATGTCGATCCAAATTTAAACAAAGAAACAGGTGAAAGCTTTGGGGAGGAGGTTAAACCCAAGGATGAGATTTCCAAAGTGGTGTTCCCTTTTGGGGCCCAATCAGAGCTGTTGTATCAGTCAACTGCCTAGAATGGGTCATGGTCAACTCTAGCAGTCGAGTCAAAGAAGGAGAAGGAAGGGAAAGCTTCAGAATTGAACCAAACTAGTGGCTCAAGCTGGAAATTATGTGAGACCAGTGCTGGGCCTAATTTTATTCCTTGCCTTGATAACCTGGATGCTATTGGATACCTTAGATCTATAAGGCATTTAGAGCATTAGGAAAGGCATTGCCCTGTTGAGCCACCTACCTGTCTTGTTCCTTTTCCATAAGGGTGCAAGATCCATGTTGGATGCCCAAAAAGCAGGGCCAATATTTGGTACACTAATGTTCACACCAAGCTAATAGAGATTGAAGGATATCATTGGATTAACGTGAGTGGCGGGTATCTTACTTTTCTTGGTGGTGGAACTCAGTTCCAACAAGGTGCCCTCCATTACATTAAATTCATAGAAAATATTTTGCTTTTGATTTCAAGTGGGGAAAGAGTCCGTCCACGAGTTGTGTTGGATGTTTGGTATGGTGTTAGCAGCTTTGGGGGCTTCCTCTTTGAAAAATGTGTTGACGATGTCCTTTGCTCCTAAACATGAACGTGAGGCTCAAGTACAATTTTCTCTTGAGAGGGAAATTCCTGCAATACTTAGGCATAATTAGGCTACCATTCCCCGACATAGTATTTGATGTTGTCCACTATGCGCCTTGTAGAGTTCCATGGCTTGTTCATGGCCGGAAGTTTCTATTGGAGCTAAGTCGTGTGCTCCGTCCTAGTGGTTTCTTCATTTGGTCCTCTGTTGGAACCCAAGGTTTTGCTGATAATGGCAACAGGGTAAGTCTGGTGACAGAAGAAGTATCACTGATAATAGCATCAGAGTAAGTCTAGGCGACGAAGGAGTCGTTCTGCGACATAATATTCTCTTGGAAAGTTCTAGAAGCTATGAGGCAAATCTCTACTGTTAAAACGTGGAGAAATTCAAGGAAATAACTTCTACACACGTTCATATATAACCAGGTCCGAAAATCAAGGCGTTCAAGGTTAAAGAGCACCAGAATGAGTCCCTCTACAGAGCAGTTGAGATATTTTCCGCCCAATGTGTAGTGGGAAGACGTGGGACTTCGTGGAAACACATTTTTACACATCATGGGAGCAGTTACTTCAGGTTTTATCAGTATTTAAGCAGATAGAAGTCATTTGCAATACTTGAAGCTTTCACTTCCAAATTTTGAGAGAGAGAGAGAGAGTCATATCGAGAGAGAAAGCATTTTCGAGAGATCTTAGTGAGACTTTGTCATTTTAGCTTAGGTATTTATTACTATAGAGCACACAAAACACTCCCTTAACTCCTTAATCCATATTGATCTACTTCTAGAGTAGAGCGAGTGTTGGATGAGATAGAATACCTCTATCGAATCCCAAGATAGGAAGCTAGGTTGTAATTCACCTTGAATTTCAATATAAGCAGAATTCTATCTTGTTAAGTTTATACAAAAGCTTCTGTGTTATCATCCTTTACAAATACTTGTCTTCAAGTAGGGTTGGTCTGACACTAACACTTCAGACCTACTCGGTCAGCACCCCGATCCTATCAAGTGGTATCAGAGCCTGCGTTGGCTGACAAATCTCATAAGATGACAGAAAGTTCCTACTCAGAAAAGGTTGAGTCAGGCACCACCAGTTTGGCTTGATGGCTCATAATGGTGAGAAAACCGCTCACGATCAGGTAAGTGAGACTCCCTCTGCGATGAAATTTGCAGATATTGTGGTTATGATGGCCACACGGACTCTTCCTGTAATAAACTTTGTCATGATTTGTCATTTAATATATCTCATGTGTCTGCAATTATCAAAGCTCGTGATCTTTACTATAGTACTTCTTCATTATCGTCTACGAGGGGACACAAGTACATCTGGTTCCCAAAACTAACCAGTAGATTTTTACAGACAGAGTGGCTCGGAACAATGACTCTTGGTTTCTGGACAGTGGTTGTTCAAGATATATGACAGGAAACCAAATTGAGTTTACGACTCACTCTGACCATCAAGGGGGAAAAGTTACTTTTAGAGACAACATGTACGAAAAAAAATAATAAGAATTGGCTCCATTGGTAACCCTTCTTTATTTAAAGTTGAAAATGTTAACTTAGTTGCTATTTTTGGACATAGTCTCTCAAGTGTCTCTCAAATTTGTGATTTCTCTAAACTTATGTTATAAGATTTATGATTCTATCACTCGTGATCGTAAGGAAATATGGTGTACGACTCTAATACTGGTGATCTTAAGGTAATATGGCATGTGTTGATATGAATATCCAATATATATATTAGAATCTCGTGCAGAAAGCAAGCAGACTCGGTCTGTAAATCATGTGTAGAAGCAAGCCGACTATCTCTGCGAATCTTGTGCAGAAAGCAAGCTGACTCGCTCCAGCTTCAAGTACTTTGAAGACTACGGTATTTTTGATCAAAATGTTACCATTATGTATGATAATACCAGCTAAGGTCGTCAAATTCTCTAAATTTCATGCTCGCACTAAATTTATATACTTGAGTTCTCATTTGTTACGAGATCATGTGGAGATGAACTTAATCTAATTAAACTATGTTTCCACAGACCCCAGCTTGCTGATATCATCACCAAGGCATCACACATGCTTGCATTTGAGCTTTTTCGCACACACCATGGCATGACTCGTTTTGACTGAGGGTGGTTGTATCTCCTCTCCCTCTTGGAGGCAGAGTCTGGGTACTCAGGTATAGTCTCTCATGGCACCATACTCTCCTTGGTTAAGTAGTTCAAACTTAACTTTTGTCTGCAAATTTTGTTGTGAAAACCCGTAAGATTTCCATACCAATTCGACCAAAGCACCCACATCAACCATCTCACTATTCCAAAACCTAACTTCGTCGTCCTTGAAACCATTGCTATTTACCTTCACAATCAACCCACAAATTCCTAACCCTCAAACCATTTCTACTCACTCTCCCACTCAAAGCCGAAAACCCTCCAAACAGGCACTATTGTTATCCCCACTCCCGAAACCATCACTAAGTCTCCCATGGCCGTCTCACCATACAAAATCCCATCCACTTTGGGTCATCATTACTAATGCCCAACTCACCCTACAACTCTAGTCGATTACCCAACCTACCTTGCCCAAGCTCCAACCTTTTCTCTATAATTTTTTCCATGGCCACTAACAAAACTTTTACCACTCTTAAAGTTGTCACCCTCGACTTATAACAACTCCAAGCTTTGATCCTACAACTCGCAACTAAAACAAACCTCCACCGGCTCCACTACTATCTCTGTTGAAGCCCTTGCCACTCTTACCAAACCCACTGCCACTACCACTGAAGCAAACCCCACTATCTCTCTACCACCTAAGTCCATCACAACCCCTTCCCTTCATTCGACCAAGAAATACTGCTAGAGTCAATACCAAGATGCAGACCAAGTCCCTCACCCCATTTCCTTGCCTACACCCCAGACCATACTTTTAACCTATCTCAAACTTTGTTTATCTTGGCGGTGTTTTTATATCAAACTTTGGTAGACTCTGTCGGTTGACTATTTAGCCATGTGATTGCCTCTGGATGTCAGGCAGACTCACCCTATTTTGCCAGATGATGTCAAAAAGGGGGAAAGCGGTGAATCCCACTCCCAGTAAGACGAATTAATGTTTCTGGTGGTAGGAAGACTGAATTGCACTTATGGATTTTGCCCTGATTGATGGTCAAGCAGACTGTTTCTGTTTAAGCTTAGTTTAATTCTATTATGCTCTTCTCTTACTGGTCTTGTCTTAATGACATGCTCAAACTTAGGGGGAATAATGGACTAAGGGGGAATCAATCAACGAGAGGTTGGTTCTTCCAAGATTCTTTGCTTGTGTGACTTTTTGCGGGTTAACTCTTGCTACGGGATTCACTCGAGTGATTTTTGGCATCATCAGCAAAAAGGGGGAAATGTATGAAGATATTAGAGTTTTGTTGAAGATTGCCAAAGCTTAGCTGCCAGCAAGAGTCGGTCTGAGAAATTGATGCAACGAAAAGAGACCAAGTCAAAGAGAGTATGAGTTTAACGAACAGTAACTCCCACTGTAGAGAACAAGTCATCCAGAGCCTGCCCACAGACAAAGAGTCACGACAGACATAGTTTGGTTGTCAACCGACTCGATCTGTCAAGCGGTTTGCATTTATCTCACCTTATAAATGATGCTTAACTTAAGGGGGAACTTTATCTCATCTTGACTGAGTTGATTTCCTTTGCCATCATCAGCAAAAAGGGTGAAATTGTTGGAACCCAAGGTTTTGCTGATAATGGCGAAAGAGTAAGTCTGGTGACAAAAGAAGTATCATTGATAATAGCATCATAGTAAGTCTGGGCGACGAAGGAGTCTGACTGCGGAAGAAGTCGTTCCGCGACATAATATTCTCCTGGAAAGTTCTAGAAGCTATGAGGCGAACATCTACTGTTAAAACATGGAGAAATTTAAGGAAATAACTACTACACACGTTCACATATAATCAACTCTGAAAATCAAGGCGGTCAAGGTTAAAAAGTGCCAGAACAAGTCCCTCTACCACGTTTAGATATTTCCCGCCCAATGCGTAGTGGGAAGACGTGGGACGTCGGGAAACACCATTTTACACATCATGGGAGCAGTTACTTCGGGTTTTATCAGTATTTAAGCAGGTAGAAGTCATTTGCAATACTTGGGGCTTTCACTTCCAAATTTCCTAGAGAGAGAGAGTCATATTGAGAGAGATAATATTTTTGAGAGATCTTAGTGAGACTTTGTCATTTTAGCTTAGGTATTTATTACCTATAGAGCACACAAAACACTCCCTTTACTCCTTATTCCGTATTGATCTACTTCTAGAGTAGAGCGAGTGTTGGATGAGACAGAATACCTCTGTCAAATCCCAAGATAGGAAGCTAGGTTGTAATTCACATTGAATAAGCAAAATCATGTCTTGTTAAGTTTCATACAAAAGCTTCCACGTTATTATCTTTGGAAAATACTTGTCCAAGCATGGTTGGTCTGAGACTAACACCTCATACCTACTCGATCAGCACCCTGATCCTATCATCCTCCACTTCTGTTTACCAGAAACTGGATGAAAATTTGGAAAGCGATGTCCAAATTAACCAAAGTAATGTGTTGGGAACTTATGCAAAGGAGAAGGATCCTGTGAATGGTGTCGATGTGGCAGTATATAGGAAGCCTACTACTAATGAGTGCTATTAGAAGAGGTCACAAAAGGAACCTCCTATGTGCCCAGAATCTTATGATCCGCATGCAGCATGGAATGTCTCGCTGCAAGCATGCATGCACTAAGTGCCCATGGGTGACTCAGAATGTGGGTCACAGTGGCCAACGAATTGGCCAGCAAGAGTTGAGAGCCCCCATGTTGGTTGACAAGCTCGCAGGTTGGAGTATATGGAAAGTCAGCACCATAAGATTTCACTGATGATTATGAGCACTGGAAGCATGTTGTATCACAGTCATGTCTGACAAGGTTGGGAATCGACTGGTCCACAGTCAGAAATGTAATGGACATGAGATCCATCTATGAGGATTTGCAACTGCTTAGAAAGAACTAAAAGTTTGGGTTATGAATGTGGTGACAGTATATTCACCGGGTACGCTTCCCATCATCTATGAACGTGGGATCTTAGGAAAGTATCATGATTGGTGTGTGTGCAGATCTTCCCATCACCTCTTCTCCATGATAAAGAAGTGCAGTTTCCTTGGACTCGTTGCAGAGGTTGATCGAACTTTAAGACCATGTGGTAAGCTTATTGTCCTAGACAATGTGGAGATGATCAATGAGCTTGAGGACACATTAAGATCCATGAAGTGGCAGATTAGGATGATATACTCCAAGGACAAGGAAGGTATGTTGTGTGCTCAAAAGACCATGTGGCGTCCCAAGGAAACTGAGAGGCTTCGGTATGCCTTCTTGTGTGGTTTTGGTTTTCTGTGATTTCCTGCGTTGGCCCATTACAAACAAATATTATGACACAACAGTGAGATTAGGTATTCTTCAAATTGATATTTCTAGTTTTGCGTCGTAGACATATGTTCCCTTTCTTCCCTCCTTCTCCCCCCTGCTTCAAGTGTATATTGTCTTGTTTTTAGAGTTTGTAATATTTGCTCTTTAATTTTACTGTCTTTCTGGATTCTGATACTAAGGTTTTGCTCATAATTGATTAGTTCAAAAAAAAATTGAGTGTCACGCTTGTAATCCCCTTAATCAAGTCAAAAGACACTGCTAGCTACGCACAACACAAATCGTTTTTTTTTTCGAAGAGTTATGCAAATCAAGGACACTTTGAACTTGTGAATCTAACTAACAATTATTCATCAGTTTTATATAAAATAGAGAAATTTCCTATTATATTTATAGCTAATTCATGAAATGCTTCAAAATAAAAAGAAAGTCATAAAATATTATACATTTTTGCAAATATCCATGAAATGTCATTATATCATTGACCAAAAAGAAAAAGGCACCTACTAATTAACAAAGTATTTTTAAAGTTCATAATATGCTCTAAGTATTTCAAAATTCACAAAAAATTCAAATATTAGTATACAAATATAGATAACTATAAAATACATTTTAAATATTATAAAAATTGAAAATAAAATATAAAATATATTAAAATATAATAATATTATAAAAAGTTAAATATCTCTTAGATTTTTAAAAAAGTTATTAATACCATAAAAAAGAACATAGTGTTTTAAACACATAATTTATACCAATTACGTCCCATAATTTATACGATTTAAAATACCATATTTTTACCTTACATCTTTTAGATTATTTTTTCTACCAATTCAAATTATTTATTCAAAATCAATCATCTTAATATTTAGCACTTTTTTTAATTTATAATCTATTTTCTAGATAAATTTATGGTATAATATTTTTTGTTATCTACAAAATACTGTCATAAAGTTATCCAGAAAATAGAATACAAATTTTTTAAATAATTTACTTGAGTTTTAGTAAAAAAAAGTATTTTATAGTTTATTTTGAATAAATAATTTATATTTTTAAAAAAGATAATAAAATATTACTCACCAACTAATATATACCTTCATACATCACTTGCAGAAGTTATCAACTCCTCATTTACGTTACATGGTTTAGAAGGCTTTTATGACCTATTTTATTTTTGTTTAATTATATTATTCTCTTAAACGGGGCGGCAGTCCTGCAAATAACAAACTTCCTTTAGCGGGGTGGCAGTTTTAATAAACATCGTGAGCGATTAACATTCGGTCTATTTAGCAATAAACATCTCATTTCAACTTATCAAGCGATCAATATCTTACTGATTTTGTTATGCCACTGGGTAAATAGCTTATCAACCGGCCAGAGTTAATGTGACGGAAGACATAATTCCGTCAGTGACGGAAACAAATCAGACCATCCAATGAAGAGAGGTGGTGCAGACCAACGGTTGCGATTATATAACAAAGAATAAATTACATCCTTTATTACTGTAGCAATAAATCAGAGACAAGACAGTGTCTCGACACACGCAGTCAACTTCTAAACCAAGTAATTGTTATTAATTTCTTATTTAGAAGTTCAGCCCAATGAGCTTCACTATCTGTCATTTTTTTTAACTAAATACTAGTATTAAACAGTTTTTGTACAAAAATTATAAAATGTAGAAACTATATTTCGTTTGTATATCTTATTTTAATTTAATATATTGTACTAATACTTTTATTTATGTTTTTTAATATTTATTTAATATGTATAACATAATAATTATAGTATATTTCATAATTACATATAATCTTTCTATAAAATCATATATCACCGTACTTTCTTAATTCTATAATACACATATGCAAAAAAAATGAGTCTACATCAATAATACTTTCTTGATATATGTGAAGGCTATAAATAAGGTTTGTAAACTATAAATTGAGTTGTTGAAGTCGATTTTACATATTCATTCAATCTTGATTTTTACGTATCTACTATAATTTATAAACGTATCATTGATGATTAGAAACATATACATATCTTTCTATATTCGTGTCCATCATGATTTTAAAAAAGATGACACTACCTGTTATATATCTTACTTTTTGTCGTTCTTATCGAATCATTGTGTATACGAATATTTTCCTACCATTTATAAGTTTACAAAACTTAAGTGATTGATTGATTGAAGAGATTCAAACCATGAAAAACTAAAAACCATAAACCATTTAAATACTTGTAAATCTATGTACTAAATAACCATAATTATTCTAATAAAATTAGGCTCACATACACTTTATATTGTCTCAACTGACTTGACAGTTTTTTAGGGTTTGTAGTTTAGGGTCTAACGACCCTAACCATGCACTATAAACCATAAAAATGTCTTCGACGTTTTAGCATTCCTAGGGTGGTTTTTAGGGTGTTTGGGGGTAGGGTAATCTTTTTGGCATTAGTTCTATGCTTTATATTGTCGCCACTAACTCGACAGATTTTTAGGGTTTGTGACCCGAAACCCTGTACTACAAACCCTAAAAATGCCTTCGACGTTTTAAGCTATCCTAGGGTGTTTTTTGGGTGTTTGGGGGGTAGGGTAATCTTTTTAGCATTAGTTCTACGCTTTATATTATCGCCACTGACTCGACAGTTTTTTAGGGTTTGTGGTTTAGGGTTAGGGTCGTTAGACCCTAAACCCTGCACTACAAACCATAAAAATGCCTTCGACGTTTTTAGCTATCCTATGGTGTTTTTTGGGTGTTTGGGGGGGGGGGGGGGGGGTAGGTAATCTTTTTGGCATTAGTTCTACGCTTTATATTGTCGCCACAAACTCGACAGTTTTTTAGGGTTTGTGGTTCAGGGTTTAGGGTCCCTAAACCCTGCACTACAAACCATAAAACTGCCTTCGACGTTTTTAGCTATCCAAGGGTGGATGTTTTTTGGGTGTTTGGGGCGTAGGGTAATCTTTTTGACATTAGTTCCACTTTAATTGTTGTCACTAACTCGATAGATTTCCACACACCACTTATAAATATTTTTCCAACGTTTTACATAAAGGTGTCCACAAATTCAAATAAATGTTTCCACATGTTCATTTAAATGTTTCCATGTTTCTACAATTCCATGATTATCTATATGTTTCCACACCACGAGTACATATAAACATTTCCACAACATGATTATATATAACATTTTTATAATTATATATGATGTTTCCACGCACAAGTATATAATGTTTCCACCGTATACATAAATGAGTCCACGAGTTCGGATAATGTTTCCACTTTTTATTTAAACGTTTCCACCTTTTTATTTAAATATTTCCACGTTGTTATATATACGTTTCCACATTTTTATTTAAACGTTTCCCCGTTTTTACGATTCCATGATTATATATAACGTTTCCATGGCATGAATATATGATTGTTTCCATGCCACAATACGATTCCATGATGTATATATAAACGTTTACACGCCATGATTACATATATACGTTACCCAATTATATATTTCATGCCACAATTAAATATAATGTTTCTAAAACACATTTCCACACCACAATCAAGTATAAACGTTTCCACCGTTATGCATAAACGTATCCACTAGTTATATAAACGTTTCCACATTTTTTTATAAACGTTTCAATGTTTTTATATAAACGCTTCCACGTTTCTATGATTCCATTATTATATATAAACGATTCCACGTCATGATTATATATAACATTTCCAACATTTATAATAAACCGAATTGTTGGAGTCGACTTTACGTAATTATTAACATTTGATTTTTACATATGCACTACACGATAACTTATAACATGAAGGTAAAAAATTAATCGGCAATATTTTTTAAAAATATCATACATCAATTTTTTAATTTCAAAAATAATATAATTTTAGCTTGGTATTTGTTTTGTATTAGCAATTTCTTAATTTAATCAGTGGATTGATGTATTTTGAATTGCTATACTCTAGTTTTTATATATATGTATCAACAACAAATATTATAAGATTTCTAATCATAATACAATAGCAATAACATTCAGTTTTTTTCTTTAAAAAGTATAAATATTTAACTTGGTGTTCAAATTTATACACAATAAAATGTGGAAAATTAAATCCTTCACTTATAAGTGTCTTCATAATAGATGTAGAGACATTAGAGATCTTTGTATTTTATATATACATATTTGTACCTACATTTAGCATAAGCTCTTATTATATAGTTCTACACAAACAAGTGTAACTAAATAAAGTGGTTATATTAAAAAATTTACTACACTTTATTAAGTGAGATTAAAAAAATGCCATTATCTATATTTTTGTAGTAGTGATGGTTTAAATTAGTATTTTTTTAAAAAAAAATATTCGATTGATTAAGATATATATTTGAATTATATGTGCTCTATTATTTATATGTATTCATAACCCACCAGTATTATTAGATTTAAAAGCTGCTAGCTATTATACAATATGTACAATCATGTAGTTTAATATAATTGATGAATTGTTATAACGATATAATTAGTAATGTTAGTAAGAAATTGCAAAAAAAAAATATATACAAACACCACCTATCACTGACTTCTGAGTTCACGTGCTCTGTAATAAAAGAAATATTCCGTCGGGACGGAGAATTCCTTTCTGTCATGTAATCCTCGACACTGTTCCGAGTTTCAGTGCCAGTGACAGACCTGTTGCACTTTGTCTAGTGCCCCCAAGTAGGGGTGTTCATGGAAAACCAGAACCGTTAAACCGGACCGAAACCGTGAAACCGAAACCGGAAACCCGGTTAACCGAAGTCGTTTGCCGGTTCGGTTAGCCGAACCGTTTAGTTTCCCGATCCCGGTTCCGGTTATTGATTTTGACGAATCCGGTTAACCGAAAAAACCGTTTTAAGCATTTAATTTATTAGTTTTTTTAATTTTTTGAGTATAAGTATAAAACTATATGGTTAATTATGAGATTTATCAAAAATAATTATACAATTATAAAATTAATGATTAGAATTATACCAAAACCAATAAAATCCTATCAAAATCGGCGGTTAACTGGTTTAATATCACACCAAAACCAGAAAACCACACATTGTTTACTAATTATAAGAAAAAAACACATAAATCTACATCATTTAGGTTAACCGCTTCTAAATGAACCGGTTACGATTATCAAATTTGACTAACCAACAATCCAGTTAACCGGTTTCCGGTTAACCAAAAAGCGGTTAACCGGTTAACCGGTTATGAATACCCCTACCCCCAAGCCTTATTCTGCTTATCAGTCCATAAACAGCCATTTTGTGATAAAAACAAAATAGTTGAAACAAGATGAATGATGCTGTGGCATTGATATAATCGGCTATATGGTTCGAAATATCATGTTTGTTCCACACGCCCTAGTGCATGCGACAGCAGCATCAGCTGCACAATCAGGACAAGACCCTGCTAAGGAACATCATATAAAGCTAGCCAAAACCCCAACTTGCTGTGCTAATTTGTCCCAGTTGAGTACATGGGACATCCTTTCAATTATGACCCACATGTGACGTTACAGCGTGAGCATGAGTACATCTTCTTACCCAATATCACCGCAACTTTGTATCTGTTGTTTTGTTGCCTCGGAATGCAGATAGAGAGAAGAATGACCTCGATGCTGGAAAAACCCACGAATTTGGTGTTTCATATGTTAGTAAGATTTCTGTATAAGATGACCCAAATGGAGACCAAATAGAGTGACAGACCAACCTTTTGATGTGGTTGAGCTAGAACTCTGAAACGAGCTGTTACTCGCATTCGATCGTGCTACATGATACACAGGTATTAATTAGCATAAAAACTTCAAATCAGAAGCGAAAAGCTTACATCAAACATACCGAAGTCATGTTACACATGACATTATCACTAGTCCTGGAAATGTAAACGCGCAGCAGCTACACACCTGAGAGAGGCTCAGGATCCGCCAAATTTTTATCATAACCATCTGATGAGATCCCATACTGTCCATGATGAGTAGCATTTAGGGCCGCCTTCTTCAACAAGTTATCAGAGTTCTTCCTACCCAACCCTTTGCACTCGTCACCATCATCTTCTCCTTCAGATGTGTATGGGCTTGCACCTGCCACATTTGCTTCTCCCTTACTTTTCCTAGCAAACTTCAACAACCTCTTCAGCCCTTTGGGAGCATCTTTATGGAACACCATTGAAGGAGGATTCCCGCATTTCCCCACTCAATTATGTCGGATTCGCTACTTTCCTCCAAGAGCATCTGGGAGAGTGAATGGCGGACCCGGGAACCAGATGATCCCACTTCAGCCTGGTTAGTCAAAGAAGCCAATTCAGAAGCAGTTTCAGAGCTCGGGATATCCTGTTTACCATTTTCCACCCAGGCTGTGGTGAAATGATTGGCTCCTCTTCATACTGGATCTCAACTTCAGAGGTCTCTACTATGATTCTTTCATCTTTATCGTCACATGTTGGAGGGTTTTCACTTAGAACCTCCTCCTCATACCCACATGTGGAAGGGTTTCAACAAGTAGATGAGATTCGGGTTCGAAGTCAACATGACCAATTTCAGAGGTTTGTGCCTCCTCCACGGTTTGATTAGTTGGTTCAGAAGCTCTGAGATGAATAGCCTCATCATCTAGATCAGGTACTAGTGTTTCACACTTGGGCACAGGCGTTTCTTGAGGACTTTTAGGCTTGCTTGGACGTTCTTTAGCTGAAGGGCTACCTCTCTTTTTAGGAGTAGAGGTCTTGGCAGGACTGGTTATGGAGGCTTTAGGAGTAGAGCTCTTGGCAGGACTGGCTATGGAGGCTTTACGCGGAGTAGTGTTGGATGCTTTCGACTCCAAAGGAACCACACTGCTCTTTTTTGTGACTACATTCTTTCTCAGCCCAGGTTTTACTGGAACCTTGGGACCATTCTCGTCAGACACAGAAATCACTTTTGCTTTTGTTGTCTTAGAAACCTTGGGAGCCATTAGTGTTTTATTTTCATCCATCATTTTTGGAGTTCTTTATTCTCAACCTTGCTTTTTCTTGCCTCTTTCCTTTGCGACTGAGGTGCTTCAACTTTAGGAGCTGAACAAGAAAGAGGAGCTGATAACTGACCTCTCTGGCGCGAAGATGCAAGTCCAGATGAATTTATGCTCGGTGCAGTCCTTATTGCACCAGTCCGAGAAGCAACTGAAGAAGGCGCCGACGGCCAAGACTTTCTTGTGGCTGGGAGAGAAGAAGGTTTAGGTGGAGCCTTCTGAGCGAGCTCCCTTTTTGTGTTTGATGTCAAAGGAGATCTTTTAACCACTCTCTCTTTCTGGGCAACGACTGATGCTTGTTTCTTCGCCACACCTGTGGCAATTGCAAAAGATGTATCATTTTTAGAGGTCCTATCAAGAGATTTTCGCACTGTTCTAGTGGGCCCTTGCTTGTCTGTCTTCTTCACAACTTGTTTTATAGTTTTCTTCTCAGCATCATCTCCTTGGAGTCTTTGGATTCTCTGATCTTTGTACTGGATAAGCCCGCTTTTCCGTTTCTGAGAGCCAGGTTTTCTGCTATCTTCAGACTCTATTTTCTGATACTTGCTGGTAGGCTTGCAAAGTGCAAATTTTACCAGCATCTGGTTCAACTCTTCCTCTTTTTGCTTGCTCCACTCAGCTGAATCGAGTTTTTCATCAGTTCCTTCCTCTAGAGATCCAGCTACATCTATGTGATTTGACAATACCGACCCTACATTACCACTTTCCAATTGTCCACAAGTTTGAACAGCTTGCTGTCCTGCTGTAGACAGATTAGAAGCAGGGCCTCTTTCTTGTTGAATTTCTTGAGCATCATCAGCGGTCTCACCTTCATCCATAGCTCTATCAGTATCACTACAAGCTTCTACCTTGTTTTGAGTACTTTGATCTAAGAATTGAGCAGATGATTCACCCATCCCCGAGCTCCATCTTCTTAGCACTGGCTTTACAGGTTTATCGTCTTGTGACTTCTTTGGCTGGACATCAGTGGTGGATTGATCTTTCTGTTTCTTCTCAAAGAGACTAATATCTTGACATCTTGACAACATTCTCATTGCATCTCTCTACATTGCTTTGCATCATTCACCGCTCAGACTGACTTCTCATCTGTCATCATCATCTTCACACCAGTGTCTCTAGAAGGGAATCTTCCAGGAAGTAACTTAGGCTCTTAATGGCAATTGCAGGAGTACGACGTGGTCCAGATTTTCCAATCTGTACTCTCCTCATTGGAGAAGCTGATCTTCTTGGGGTAGCAGATCTTGTGAGAGAACGACTTCTTTCAGTAGAGGGCTGACTTTCCTCCTCACTAGAATTGGAGGAATCTTCACTATCAGTTAAGGTCATGCGTTCAGCTAGAGCGGCCTTGGCTGGAGAAGCATTGTATTTTACAGGTTGGTCTAAATTTGATGGCAGCAAGATCTTCGTATCACCAGTTGTCTTGTTTACAGGATTAGACTGAGTATAACGCATCATTGTATGCTCCTTACAATCTAAGGAATCACCAACTTTGCTGTTTTGACTTGAATCTAGTAACTTGCAAAAAGTGTTCCTACAATAACGGGGAGCGAAACAAAGAACTCGTATGAATGCAATATAGCAGTCAGCAACACCAGCATTTCCATAAACTGGGAAAAGGACATGTGACTTTCCTTCTAGTATCAAGCCAATCCAAATACCTTAAAGTACTGCGCCCAAAGTGTTCAGAGAACTTTTTCAAACCCTCAATCTCCTTGTTAGAGCAGACCTCTTCAGCTGCTTGATTGAAAGTTGTAGTAAGCTCTTCCCTTAGGGCTTTAAGCCTCAAGTTCATCGCTCGAAGAAGCTCATTCCTGAGAAAAAAGGTAGCCATAAGAGTCGTAAGACCAGAACTCACACATTTTAAATGTAGGAAAAGAATTAAGACCTCAGATAAACTCACTTTGAGTCATCTGAAGATTGAACCTGCTTCTCTGCCTGTCCAGAAGCAGTAGATTATGTTAGCAGAAATAAAATGATAGAACAAACGACAGAATCACAAACTACAAAATACGCAAACAAAAAGAAAAAAAGGTTGGTCATTACACTCAGATGGAAGTATATGCGGTTAGAATATCCAGTCATGGGCAAAGGAGCTACCTGGCTATATAAAGAGAGATGGAATCCTCTAGTCTCCTCCAACTGAGAGATTTCATTGTTTAAGGCCACCATTTTTTTTAATGCATCAGGGGAGTCAATCATCTTAAACATCCTGATGGTAAGGGAATTAACAAAAAGAAACCCTTCATCACCAGGTTCGATCAAGTTTCTAAACTGTAAAACATTTTTATACACCAAATACTAGCCAGAGACTTCTGTGTACTGATAATTGAGATGCAATCAGACATCAGATATGCATCGAATGCCACTTATCAGTAGAGCACATACTCAGCGTTAAGGGTTCAAACCATAATTCAAACAAGTTCAAGGTATAAAGACCTCATGAGTGTGGCTTTTGTGAACCATGTGTTGTCTCCAAGATCCTCTGGCAAACGTAGCAGCATGTTATTGTGGGATTGTTCCAATAATGATCCTGTAGGTGACAAGTATGCCAGTATTTGCTCCGTGGGAGAACATCCAACTTTCTCCTCCACTTCACCACAGCATATAAACACATCATAGCTGAGACAAGAAAAATGGAATGACGGTTTCAATCTTTTTGCAACAAGAACTTATGAAAAATAAGCAAAGAAAACCATGCTCTAAAGAACTATCCACTTTCACTTATTAAGTGGCCATCACCAAAATTATAGTTTTGCTATTAAGAAGTTGTCTTTCTAATGTTCAAACCATGGTTCTTGTCTTAGACAGACCACCTGTAATGCATCTAGAAACATGAAGCTGATGCACCATTTCATTGCCGAATTCCAAGTCACCATCCTTTTGGACTGATAACTAATCTTTCCTATGCCCGTCTTCTCTAATTATTTTCCGACATCATCATGGGCACAAACCTTAACAAGGTGATTCTTTTACACTCCAAAAATGCAGACTTGCATATGTCTTATATCAAGCAGCTAAAGAAAGGGTTTTTTTTTTATCATTCTATTGAATTTATCAACGGGACCTTCATTTAATCCAACATGGACCCATTTGCTTACTAACCCAGCTGGCAGTATCACTTCACATCAGAACAGGCTAATTGGGAAGAGAGCTAAAAAGCAGAAATTGTACGAAGAGGAAGAGGAAGAGGAAGAGGGTGCACACTTGTTTGGAGGCGAAATACGAAAATCAATAAAATCCAATGCAGAATCAGCTTCAATCTGCTGCTCCATAGCTTGAATCAATTAGAACCCACCCAGGAGCCTGAAAAAGAAGGATTGAGAGCGCGAATTACAGTTACAGAAGCGAGAAAAATAATTAATGTTTCCAGCTTCACCATATTCGAATTCATAAGCTCTGAACTAAAAAAAATTCAATCGCACCCAAGAACGAGCCCAAAAGATAAATGTCCGACGAGAGATGACAGCAGAAAAAGAATTCAGATCTAAGCAAACAATAGCGTGACATTGAAGGCAGCTCACCGACAGGAGTCAAAACGACGCTAAATAGTACAATGAAGAGAGAAATTGCCTGGGTTCCTTCTTTAGCTGACCACTCTGAGAGCCTAAAGCCCCCACCTACCCCAACCCAGGTAGAAACTCGGATAATCAATTTCGGTCACGAAATCCCGTAATTTCAAAGCCCGTTTCGATCAGAAATGACTCTGGTCGATGAAGAAGCTTTCTCCACCGGAAGCGTTCGTCTTTCCCCTTCCCCTTCACCTTTATTGGGGAGGTATGAAGAGTATAGGATGCTCTGACGGCGGTGGAGATGAAGATGGCAGATCTTACAAAAGAGCTCAAACCGAATGCATGTGCTCACTCCCCTGTCTCTTTCTCTCTTCCCTGTCTGTCTACTCTCCCTCCTCAAACAGGTGCTAGTTCCTGTTTGGCCGTATATATTTATTTTCCTCTACCAGACTACTACCGCAGAATCTCGCTTTAATTCTGAGTAGGCATAGAAAGATGATGATGACTCCGAAGGACCAAATAATGGGAGTAGGAGGATGAGAGAGAACGACTACCACGTGCTAGCCAAATATAGCTACGTACTACTATTGATTTGTCTTTGTTTTCGTATATGGTTGTTAGCTGGATTTTAAAAAAAAAAAGTTTATGGTTGTTTGCTGTTGATTTGTATATTATTGTAGTTATTAGTTTTGAGAAACATTAATAGTTATAATTAATTTTTTTTTTTAAGTTAGTAAATACTACCTCCATCCTGAATTGACCATCTTGTTTACTTTATAGCATGCTTTCAATATTAAGTATATAAGTTAAAATAATTTTATAAAACTAAATTTTCACTACAACAATATTGTGCTTTTGGGGCAAGTTTAGATTATCATTTAGTGCAACTGAAAGGTTGCACCAAAAGTTAGAACAAACAGTGCAAAGT
Organism: Limonium bicolor; assembly: GCA_023374045.1. Taxonomy (NCBI): domain Eukaryota; kingdom Viridiplantae; phylum Streptophyta; class Magnoliopsida; order Caryophyllales; family Plumbaginaceae; genus Limonium; species Limonium bicolor. The sequence continues at coordinate 210,738,216 of CM041780.1, forward strand.
TGAAGTGCACTACTTGATTACAACAAATGGTGCACAAAAACAAAACTTGCACCAATAGATATGACCAAACAGGGCACAGAGAAACTTGCACTAACTGATCATATCAATTGGAGCAACTATTTACGTTGCCCTATTTGTTGATGTCATCCCAAAACCATATACACTACGGGCATAATCAAGCGGGGCAGATAGAAATTTTGGCTCCAATAGAGTTAATCAATTAGTGCAACTTCAGTTTTTGCACTAATTGATAGTGTCTAATAGTGCATTTCGTCTAGTTGCACCAGTAGAACTAACTATCAGTCGGTGCACACTTTATCTTGCACTAATAGGTAGTATCAATTGGTGCAATTCTATTACATTCGCTCTATTTGTCTAATGGTTAAATAGTGCAACTATTCTTTTGCACTATTTGGTTTAGTCAAATAGTGGATCTATGTACTGGTCGCCCTATTAGTACAAAACATAAGTTAGTGCATTTTAAATTTGCACTAATTGATACCATCAAATAGGAGCAACAGATGTTATGCCCTATTAGATATGCACAATTGGTGCAAAAATTTTATTTCGCACTAATACCCTAATTCTATTTTGCAACCAAGATATAACTTCTATCTATCACGGTTTCTTCACTCAATTTTAAAAAATATTTTCTTTTCACTCAGGTTCATCTTCATTCTCGCACTATTCATTGACGGAAGTCTTCTTCTCTTTCACTCACGGTATCTTCATTCTTGAACACCAGATTGAAGACGAGGCTGAATAATCTTGGAACCGGTAATTTACTCAAATCTATCTTTTTTCTACACTCACGGTAATTTTGCAAGCCCAGGCTGGAGAACAAGGAACATATATGCTCAAAACCCCAAATTGAATCAGTTAGGGTTCTACCAAATTGAATCGTTAGTCACTGATTCTTCTCTTCACTACGGTCGCCTTCTTCCTCGCACACCAGATTGAAGGCGGGGCTGAAAAAACTTTGAATTCTAACTGTATCTTCTTCTCTTCACTCACGGTCACCTCTTCTCTTCACTCACGCTCGCCTTCTTCTCTTCACTCACGGTCATGCTCTTCCTCGCACACCAGATCGGGGCTTAAAACACTTCGAATTCATAACGGATGATCCCGGTTGACAGTAGTGGGTGTTTTGAGAATCTGTTGCTTACGACCATGTAATAATCCATGGGCTTTTGGTTAGCGGTGACAAGGACGGAGTAGCATTGTCCGAGATGAATATCGAGTGAGTCATACATGCTTTGACCGGTGTGGGACCCTTCAATCTCTACTAATTTCATTCTATGGCCTTGGATTCTGAAATTGAGGGAGTACTTATTACCAACGTTGCAGATTCTGTAACGGTAAGTCTTTCCTGGTTTCATGGTGAAATGTGGCTTCTCGTCGACGGAATTACCGTCAACATTTCCATGTTTCCCGTTAATCAGTAAACCGTCGGGGCTGCCGAGGGTGGCACCACTGTCCAGTTGTACTCATCCAGTTGGAGAATCTTCCCAAATTGTACTCATCCAGTTGTAGAGTGTTCAAGTATGAAGAGCTACAAAGGGCTACATCAGATTTCGCACCAGGTTCGATGTTGTTAATAGACGAGTGTTTTTTGTTCCATTCAAAAGTATGAATACTTTATGTTTTACTCATTCAGAGGTTCTACTTCCTGATGACAAGAATCTTCTGATGGTGTAGAAAATTTAATTGGAAAAGGAGGAAGCAGTAAGGTATACAGAGGTTCACTTCCTGATGGAAATCAACTTGCGGTGAAGATTTTAAGGCCATCTGCGGATATTATGAAGGAGTTCATCCTGGAAATTGAGATCATCACCTCGCTGCGGCACAGGAATGTGATATCTCTTTTCGGTTTCTGTTGAGGAGAATCTCCATGGTAGAGCTATTCTGAATACATGAATAATGCTTTCATTTCTGGGTTTCTCTTCAAAATGAACTTATTTAAAATGTATCATTGGCAATGCCGACAACAGGAAGCAAGAAGGACCTGCAAGCTTTTGGTTGGAATGAGAGGTACAAGGTGGCTGTTGGGGTTGCAGAGGCGATCAATTATCTTCATAACCTTGCTAGCCGGTCTCTGATTCACAGGGATGTGAAATCATCAAACATATTGTTATCTGATGATTTTGAGCCCCAGGTACTATCTTAAATCCTGAAAATTCAATTGCATGTTTCTCTGGCTTTCCATCTCATTGCATTGCAGCATGATCATTGACCTTTCTTCTTATTTTTCTCGTTTGTCTGGGTATTCCAAAGCTCTCCGACTTTGGTCTTGCCCAATGGTCATCACACGGAACCCTTGACTAAACCAATGTCTGTTTTCTTTTCTTAATTTTACTGAAGTTCTGTTTTATTGCACCTATGTAAAAGTTGAAGCGTTGCAACTAAACATGGAAATAAAGAATGTCAGCACTAAAGTGATCACGATGATGATAAATTTTGCTTTTTTTCAAACTGGGCAAATGCTTTTGCATACTCATATGAAAACTTCAGTTAACTCAGCATGTATATCACATCAGGGCTCTGGAGATTCTTTTGTACTTTTACCTTTTCTGATTTTTACTTCTCAATATCAGCGGAAAGTTAAATTTTCTTGACTCAACAACCATTTCTCTTGTCTTGCAGTTAGTCACTTTTTTATTTACATGTGATAAACTTCTAATTAGACAGGTTGCTGATCTTCTTCTCTGCCGCACTTTGTTGCTTCCTAATGAATTCATCGTCATGTGTAAGTTATTCATTCAGCTGATGAATTTCATCTTGAAGTTTCTTTTCCTGATATAAAAAGTGTGAAATAGAACCTTGCTTGGAGATTTTCTTTTCAAGCCATTTACCACGATATCCTTTAGCATTCTTAACTGATTTAACATCTCATTAGGTTGATAGAGTGTACCTAGGTTCATCAGATGCGGTTTCCCTCTTTGATCATGGCAAGAGAAGAACATATTCAATAGCAAAGCAAGGACTTCCTGATACAGGTATCGTTATTCAGCTATTATTGGTAGTATTAATTGATGATGATATCATCTGCTAGTAGATATATGTAAACCCGTAACTCCGATCTCTCAATAAATAATGTATATACAGAGATAGATTTTGTTGCTTATTAATACTTTCTGCTCTGTTGATATTTCGACTTATTTGACCTGTGATTGCAGCAGAATGAAGTATTTGTTCCTTATCAATACTTTCTGCTCTGTTGATTGTTCCGTTTATTCTTTGTTTATGCTTGATTGCTTATTGGACCTGCAAAGTGCAAAAGCTAGTTGCTATCATCTCTTTGGTGCTAATTCTAATTGTAAATTACATGATTGTTAGTGCTTTCTGCTAACAGCTAATGCTTATTTGACTAAGATGTCCTCTCTTTAATTTCCTTTTTCAGTGGTTGCTGCCCCAGATGTCACTAAAATTGAAAATAAAGATGAGGGACTTCCGGTTGACATTAAACTGCCTGTTCGGCGTGTCCTATCCAAGGAGCTTCAGGTGCGGGCTATTTGTGGCTAGATCATTTATATTATTTTCAAACTTGACTCATGCCTGATTAATGGCCCGATTAAAAATCCATGTGTTACATGCGAATGATTCATATTACCATTTGATTGATGATGACATTTTTTCTTCGGTACAGTTATTTTATCAAGTTATTGATAGAGAAGAAGTATTCATTGTCATACCACGTGGTTGCCGCATTGGTGGCTCATTTCATGAGATTCCGTGATGATGTTAGGAGAATGCCTGTGATATGGCATCAGACACTTCTTGCCTTTGTTGAAAGGTTGGTGGTCTGGTTGTGACAAGGATTTCATTTTTATTGTCCTAAATTTCTTTCACTTTTAGCAGCAGTTTATGCTTGGACTCCTTCATATCTATTGTTGGTCATTTTACATCTTCCCTTTTATTTGTTTTTCTTTATCGGTATTATTCACCATGTTTTGTGGTTTTTCTCTTCTTTATCTGACTAAGATGGTCACAACAGATCAGCAGACACCATCGTTCTTTCTTTTTTCTTCTCAAAGTGTTGTACTATATTAACACTTTCATTGCGGACATTTCCAGTGATGATATGGTTTGAAAGATGTGCTATCATGTTGGATTTTTTTTTCTGAAACGGTATCTACAATTGGGAGTGGCGGTGTGGCCTTTCATATTTGATATGATGTTACAATCGATGCTGGAGATGGCATACTTGTATATGATTCTTATATGCTACTGATGTTCGCTTGGAATTCTAATTCATACATGTTTCCTTTTTCTGTTTCATTCTGTGTCAACAGATACAAGCATCATCTACTGGAGGAGGATAAAGACAACCTCAGGGAATTGGTCGATAAGCAGAACCATTATCAAGTGAGACCATGATTGATTGTATCATTCAGGAGGAAGAGCTCTCAAAGACAGGCAACAAACTAAGTAATGAAGGTGACCAATTCACTCACTCACTTTATGTTAAGGTTAATTTCATTGATCGTGGTTGTGGCAATTAAAAGGGTTGCAATTCAGGAGGAAGAGCTCTCAAAGCTTGTGTTGATCTTCAGAATGGAGTTAAGCTCTTAAACTTCTCACAAAGCTTCAGACAAACAGCAGAACAAGAAATGATGTGTTATTGTAATAGCAAGCTTAACTTGTTTACTGTGATTTGGTAAGTTCTTTGTTCATAACAACTCTTTTTGGTAAGTTTTTTGTGTAACTTGTATTGTGTAATCGTGATTCTACATATTTACTCTCAGTTATGCAGAGGACATCAAATTGTTGAAGCAGCTATTGTTGCTGGGACTCATCTTTTAGAAATTTTATGTTTTGAGCAGTTGAAGTAATTATATTGTGTTTTCCAGAACAGTTTTTGTATGATACATTGATGTGTAGAAACATGAAAATTATCTATGTGTAGAAAATCCAAAGTTACCATTGTGTAGAAACAGAATGATATTATATTGTTTGTGGTAAATAATATATAATATTTTCTCATTTTTTTAATTTTCATGTTTTGTTAATATAATATAAAAGATTAAACAGAGTACTAACAGTAAAAGATCAAATAGAATGAAAATTACAGTGCAGGATTTTCTTTTTTTTTTCAATTCTAAAAGATCAAATAGGGCAACTCATTTTTGCACCAAATATGATATCGAAAAGAGCAATAATAGTCAAATGCACTAATGGAAGGATACAAATAGTGCAACTTTTAAGCTTTGCTCTTTTAGTGTATGATAGTGTGTAAGCATGTTCATGCACCAAGTGGTGCAATGTCCTTAATGCCCTATTTGTAAATATCAAATGGTGCAAGAATCAGATGTTGCACCAATTGTTAACCTTCTAACGGTGCAAGAAATAGACTTTGCACCAATAGTTAACTATCAAATGGTGCAAGAAATATACTTTGCACTAATAGTTAACTATCAAATGGTGCAATAAGTAGACTTGCACCAATTGTTAACTAGTTATGTCGTAGTAGAAGGAGATCAAACGGGGCAACAAAAAAAATTGCACTATTTGGTATTGCCCAAACGGTGCAACAACATATTTGCACCCTTTGGTATTTATCAAATGGTGCGACCCAACGAACTTGCACTAATAGACTAGCATCATTTAGTGCAATATTAAGTGCACTGTTTGGGTTTTATCAATGGGTCACGAGCTTTCAAATGGTGCACCCAAAAAATGTCAATTTTATGGTTCACTTGAACATTGCAAAAAATCAATTTGTCAAGTAGTCTTATTGCATATCCTTGATCTTGTACAACTTACAATAACTTTTTGTACATTACATTAAATTAATCAAAATTTTGTACTTGAATGTGTTAGAATTTTGAACTATTTGATACCTTGTTTAAATATTATCAAATAAAGTATCAGTTGGAATTAGCACTATTAGGTTCATCATTAAAACTTTGTTTTTTAAAATATCAGTAGTTTGCACCATGCTTTTCAAATGGTGCTAAAAAAATGAATCTTTGTGTGGATATACAGGTGCAAATGGAAAGCAACATTAAAATTGCACATTATCTGATTGGTGCAAAATATATATTTGCAAAAATTGCCTATCAATTTATATCTTGTAGTGTTTGTAACATGTAGAGTTTATCATGTAAGTAAATTTTGTGTAAACTTTAAAATTTTAAAATTATTTATCTATATATCTTTTAAATATTGAAATAAACAACATAAACAAGACAGTTAATTTAGGATGAAATATCTATATTTAATATCTAGTTAAAACTGTTTTTATACGAGGTATACATTTAGGGTGCGTTCACTTCGAAGCGAGGAAACGGAATGAATCAGGAAGGGAATCAAAAGGAAAGGAAAGGGATTCCCCCGAATCAAGAAGTCGTTTGATTTTAACGAAACATAATAGAATTCTCAATGAGTGTCTTTGTTGTTGTTTGGTTCAAACAGAGAAGTTAATACATATTTACACTATGAATAATATATATTAATCTTTATCTAATTTGTATGCAACATATACTAATATTTATATAAATATATAGCATATATAATAGTTTTAAAATTATAAATGACATATATTAATATTTATATAGTTTCTATTATGTATAATTTTTTAATTTTATAGTATTTTGTTATGAAAAAGTATTTAGTAATATATATGGATAAAGGGATTTAACTAGAAACAAGAGAAATAGATATTTATATAAATTATATATACTGATTGGTTTTGTAGAGGGAAAGGGGAAAGAATATTATGTAACAATATTTAAGAAATTAGAAAAGAATATAGATAAATAGATTTTAATATATTAAGTAATATGCGATTTAAATTTAGAAACAAGAATATATATATTATTATATCATTTAAAGTATAAATAATATTTATTAATATTAATATAGATTATATATAATATTTATTCATATTTATTTAAATTATAACGAATATGATAAATGATATATATAGTAATATTTATTTAAATAAGATATATTATTTATTTTAATGAAATTATATTATAGATATATAGTTTTTTATTAGTTCAAAGATAAAGAATAAAGATACCAGGAGAATAATAGAGGATTATTATTATTGTATATTAATTTTTAAATTATAAATTTTATATATTTAACATTTATATAATATATATATATTATATTCATATTGATATCTATATTTATATAAAGTATAAATAAATATTTGTATTTCTATTAGATAAAAAATTGTTTATTAATATTTATAAAAATTATATAACATATATTAGTATTTATATAATTATATATTATATATATATTATATATAATTAATATTTGTTTATGGTAAAGATGATGATAGGGGTAAGAGGGAGGAAAGGGAATACCTTTCCCTGGCAATTGGGGGGAATCACCAAAGGGAATTTGGGGCTTTTGAAACCTAAAGTGGGGGAAACAGAATCATTAAAAATACAAAACAAACAACCACAAACGGAATGATTCCGTTTCCCTTTGTGATTACCCCGAAGTGAACGCCCCCTTAGTTCAATCATTTTAAAGTATTATTATAAGGATTTGATCGGTATATTACAATTAATGTATATTAACTTTATAATCCTAATTCATAATTTAATTATCTTAACTTATTTATATATAATCATATACACAAAAAATACGAAAAAGTAACGTGTTTTTTAACGGAACAAAAAAGTTACATTCAAACAAAGAATAATAACCGAAATGATATTATAGTGAAGTATATAGCATATATAAGTAATACATACATAGTTTTTAGGAAAATCATATTAAGGCCAAAAGTTTATAAAAAATACTTGTGGCATATAGAAAAATAGAATTTGTGAGTTTAAACTACAGTTAATAATATACGTATGCAAAAAAAATTATAATTTATATTATAACATATATAATAAAATAACCTAATCATATTTATGTTATATCGGGCACTTACTTAGTTTAGAAAAAACACAGGCAACTTAAAAAAAAAAACTAGTAACTATTTAATGTGATGAAGATGTGAGGAACATTCAAATGATATAATGTATGAATTCGGACTAGTTAATAACTTACTTACATAAATTAATATAGTTAATGTACTCCTAAATAAAATATAAAGAAGAAAAGCTCTAGGCAAAATAAGACCATAAAATTAACTCTATATGCTCTTCAATGTGTTACTTGTGCCTCCATATCTTTCTCCCTCTAGCATGAGCATTTCTTTTCTATGGTTGTGTCCTTGTTTTCCACCCGTTGTTCTTGAATCAAGGTGGTTCCTTTATATTTTCATCTACCGATATTGGTAATGACGCTGGTGATTAGAGCTTCCTTGAGGGAGGGGATAATCTTCTGTAACACCCCATCCAACAACAAATACATAACAACAATCTGCAGCGGAATACACAACTCAACAATTAACTCAACCGCTGGTGTTACACGCCGTTAACACCCACGTGGCTAACAAGGCTAATACACATACATTGTACCAACAAGCTAATACACTACATGTGTACCGGTCTGATGGGCTAAATTCCCGAGCGACTACACATTACATCCCTTCCATTAACACAACAACAACGTACACCTTCCAACTATACCGAGTATTAATAAACTGGTGCCGACAACAATTTCGGTCTTACTACACCTACTGTATATATACACTTAAATGATTACCCATGTACAATGACTACCCGTCCTACTCTCGAACGGCTTCCAGCACTCGTACCTGAAATAGGAAAAGAAGAGAAAGGGTGGCCCCCAAGGGGCTCAGCACCTTGCTGGTATGGTAATCCCGCAGCCCACATGCTACCGGGCCACGCACAACTAATTGTCGTCTTAGCATGCGGTTGATTATTTTTAAATCATACATGCAACTGTAAACACACAACACATATCATTCGCCTCAACGGGCTCAACAAACGGATAATATATCCTTACTTAATAAGTCACTCATGGTATTCATCATCCCTAGAGTGTTCCTCCTCTAATGGAGCTACTTCCTTAATAGACGACACATACCCTTAAATCGGGTTATCCTTAAACGCCTCTTATCACAAACTGGGAATCATATCCATGATCCACACACTCCACATTATACAACCTACAACATACACTACATACAACACTTAACAACACTTTGCACGTTTCCACGTGCACAACATAATACCGCAAAAGATATTGCATCACAACAAAAATACATAACATAACGGGAGTGGTTCTCTTAGGAACCGACCCAAACATTGTTTATACACTGGTGAGCCTAGAGAATGTTGCCAGTCTCATGATAAGCTCGTTATACAATAACAACAACACTCATTACCGTCCTAATAGTTGGACGAGTAACTTAAGTTAAGGCGGTTCGGGTTGGAGGCCCGAACACACCACACAAACACATGTTCCCCCTAAACGATCATAAGTCAGAATAGCTAAGCTTGGAGTAAGCTAATGGAGATCATAACCCGTGAGGGAAACAACCATAACAAAGAGAGGGTAAGGCTACAAGGATACCCTCTCCAAACAACGCGCGACCGGCCAAACCGGATTCCTCACTACTGTTAGTACATACTTACTTTAGATATTAGTTAGAACCCCACTAGGGACTATCATAACTACACACCATACAGTATTACAACTGGGTTAAAACACAAGGGAGATCCCTACATTCACAACACAGTCACACATTAACACACGCATAGCGTGGTTAGAACGTCCCATGGTTCGGGTCGTTTACTCCGAATACCGAACTCTCATGTGATCCTAGACTCAGTTAACTAAGGTTAACACTGCCGAGGTTAAATGGTATCGGAGTTGAACACGCCACATATATGAATTACTGTAAACTCATTACATGTTTTATCTTACAACGTGGCAAACATACAGAAAAAACACATTGGCATACAAGCCGGTGTAATCCGGTAGGACACAGGTTGCAAGAAAACCATACCTGTCACCGGAGTCCACTTTACCACGTCCACTTATGTTCCTCGAGCGATTCTCGAACAACTGTTAACATCACATGTGTTTTTATTAACATCGGGGTTTGCTGATTATTTAATGTCTAATGCTTAACTTTCCCCGTTAACTTTGTTACATAACTTTACATTTTTAACTTGTTTTACTTTACATTTTGATACAACTTTTCACCACTTAATTGCCATTTAAAACTCACCTAACATGTCCTCCTCAACAACCTTATAACATCATTACCTATCAATCCCCATCATTACATATCCTTTCATAACCTTAAACCTGTTTTTTTGGTCCGACCGGACTTGCCGACCGGACTTACCCAAGTCCGGTCGATTCCAGAACACATTTCCGTCAAAATTTTCTACTCCGACCGGACTTGTAAGTCCGGTCCTATGTCCGGTCCATTCCAGAAACTAATTCCACAGGGTAAACTGGGCCCGACCGAACTTGCAAGTCCGGTCGCAAGTCCGGTCTGCCCCAAATCTTTGTTTTCCTTTTTACATTCAACTCCAAACTTCACCCCATATATCCTAGTATACCCTAACCTCATTTGGCACTTCAAACACACCTTTATCCATGTGCTAAACTCTTTAAATCACTCACCAAAACCATTTATCATTCACAACTTCTTACAAAATTCCTAGCACTTGGATGTTTTCTCCTTAAGATTTACAAGTGGTAGTTCACCAATAATGACCACTACACCAAGGTGTTTCCTCTACACCTTAACATCATCTCTCAACTTCTTTTCTTACTAACAAATCTCCTTTTTCACAACTCCTTAAATTCCTTCTCAAAACCTTCTCTATACATTATTCCCACCTTGCACATCAACATACCTAAACCTTAAACAAACTTCCTCAAGACTTTAATACCCTCAAAACACACATTGAATTCCTAGAACTTCCAAGATAACACCTAAATCCTTGCATCACTCTAAATCACCTTAATACATGTTTTCTTCTCAAGTAAACATTTATTCACCTTTAACACTTCCTAGTTCACCAAAACCATTTAAAACACTTAGAACTTCTTACACATTTCCCAAATTTGGCCATAGCTTCTCTTGTATATACTCACATCCAAACACTTAGGTTTTTACCTTATTTCATTCAAGAACACCTAAAATCCATCAAGAACATTTTTACACACAAACTTCACACATTAAGCACTACATCACAATATAGTGCATAACTTAAATTGCTTGGCACTTAGGCCCTTAAACAACATGGCTCTTAGGCCCTTAAATTGCATAAACCTTAAACACTGAATTTCCCACATAAGTAATGCCTTTGACCTGCAAATACATACACCAATACATATGTTCTTATAATCTCCTGAGAACATTTACTAGGTCATTCACCATTGCTCCTTAGGTATTTTATTAAGCAAATCAAGCTCATTTTCCTAAGGCATTTAAACACATTTAGATAGCTGTTTACCTCTTTTCCTCACAAACTTCTTTCTTGTTTCCTTGTAAACCGGTAAGGCATTTGGTTCCTTGCCAACTACTAAACATTATACAAACAACATAATGAGTATTCAAGCTTTAAGCTCCATCTCATTGTAAACCCTAGGTTTACATATTTTAAAACATTAATGTAGTTGTTTTACCTTAATCTTGAAGGGTGTTTGAATATCTATGAAGAGAGGACTCCACCTAGTCCTTGAAAGATTCAAATGGAGCTAGAACAAAGCAACACAAGGAGCTCCATCAATGAATATTTTCGGTCACACACAAAACATGGAGGAAACTTGATTTTTCTTTGAGATTCCTTACCTAGGAGCAAGGGAGATCAATAATATGTGGAAAGACAAGCTCAAGCTCCATCAATGGTGGAACTCCATGGCACCGAAATGGTGATCTTGAAATTTTGAGAAGATAGGAATGAAGAGCTTGATGAGAGGAAGAGAATGGTGGTGTTTGTTTTTGATTTGGTTAAGTGAGCTAGGTTTTACAAGGGTTCAAAGGTGGACTTCCATGGTGGTGGTGCTGTATGAACGTGAGAACAGAGAGAAGAGAGGTAGAAGAGAGCTTAGATACGTGGGAAAGGAGAAGGAAATGAGAGAATGAGATAAGTTTTGCTTTTTGGAAGATATTTGTACTTAAAAAGCAAATAGTAACTTATATTAGTCATCTTTATTTCTTAACAAGTTAACAAGTGAGTGGTGAGTCACCAAACTTAAGAAAACCGGCCCCCTTTATTACATAAGGGTATTATAGTCTTGTTGGTCAATTTAATTACTTATAACATCATATGTTACAAACTAGCTTATAAAAATCACTATTCACCTAAACAAGGCACTTAGAAGTGAAATTTTTGATTTCCCATTGATATAGCCACCCAATGTGATACTATATAGTACACATGTTAATTAAAGAGTAATGATGGACATTTAGCCATTCAAAACTCATTTACAAGACATTTTTCAAAAACGTGCTTAAAGACTCCTTAAAGCACATTTTGTGTTTTAACTTGTTTTCAAGCTTGGTTTCTTTAGTAATTGATTTAATATGTTCATTAACATATAAATAAGGTATAGGTATGACCATTAGGTCTTATACAAATTCATCCCAAGCTTAGAGCACATTTTTGCTCATATTGACTTTAAGGTATTTTCTTGTGTTTATTGGTTTAACTGCCCACCAAGGTTTCCTAAGGACTTATTTAGCCTTATTAAATCATAATTGAATATTTAAGTCTTGGTAGGCTCTTTGGGTCCTAACCAAGTTCACTCATAGCTTAGAGCATGTTTTTGCTCAAACTGTGTCTTAATGTTTTATTGCATTTACTATGGTCTAAATTGTCACTGATGTTACTAAGGCACTTTTTAGCCTTTACATACCATAGTTTGATATTTAAACCACATATCAAGGTTTGGGGTATTTCAATCTACCCCCCTTAAAAGAACTTCGTCCTCGAAGTTCACACTTTCCACACATCATTAGATTTGAACACAGGAATCACTTGGAAATAAACTTCCATAACCAAACACACTTTACATCACAACCTCGGACTTAATGGTCCGGGCAACACATTCACATCCACACATAACATAACATATCCACATGATAACCTCGGACTCTATGGTCCGGGTATCTTAACAACACTTACACATACATAACAACCCCTTGGACTCACTGGTCTCGGGTAACATCACAACATTTGGACACATAGGTCCCATAACATAACAGTCTTCAGACACTTAGGTCTATGTAACACAACACATTTAGACTCATAGGTCTCAATAGCATACACTTTTAGGAGATCAAAGTCAAAATAACATTTATTACATACCACACAACATGTCATAGCATGTATAACAATCAAAATATATCTTTTACATACACACTGTCGATCCCGCAGAACCCGGTCGCGATGGACACCTTCCATCCCCGTGCCTTTGGGAGATTAAAAACATCACTAGATTTTAAAATTTCCTTGTGAGGTTAAGTAAGAGAACTTTAATTATGTAAAGTATCTATCAACGTTTTATAAATACCAACTGAAAATCCTTTTGAAAACACAAACAAACTCCAAGTCCAACTTAAGCTCTTTGCTTCTTTCCTTAGCGTGGTTATTTGTGACCACTTATGGGAGTGAGTTTTCAAGAGTCATCCAACCTTGATGTGATCAGCATCAGTGTTGAACTATCCTTCCACTCAATTTGTGTTCGGCTTCCCTTGATCACATGCAAATCAAGTCCACCCCCACTTCATTTCAAGCATCAAGTAAATCACTCATTTCCAATTTTCTATCTTTTTAATCATTCTAATCATGATCATACATCTCCAAAGGATAGAACTCCATCTATCAGTTATCTCCATTCACTTTAATGTGGTTGCCTAGGGAATCTTATTCTCACTAGGTTCTATGTCGGTATCATGCCCTTTCTTGATCACTATATATATATATATACACATATTTTTATCAAAATACAACACACAATTTCACATTTAACACTGTCGGGGTTTATTCCCCCGGGAGTTTCTCCACTCCCAACTTGTACTATCACACACAACTGTTAACAAATACACACACTTATCACAAGGTATTCGCATCTTCTGTGCGCAATTACCACAATTAACCATGAATGAATGTGTATGTTTACGTAACACACACACCAATCATCAAAACATAAATAATTTTGTGCTATGCACAATATAAGTCACATACACTACGTACACTTGTACGGTAATATACTGAGTGGTTTTGCGCTCTACCCCCTTAAAAGGATTACGCCCACGTAATCAATCACTAAACATTGGCTTAAATGTTCTGCCGTCGTGAAGTGTTTTAGCTTCCACGCGGTCTATTACACAATGGATTCTGATTAGAGGATCTTAACCATATTGGCGGTTTAGTTCCTAAACCAAGAATTCTCAATGGAGTTTGTTTTAAACTCTTAGTCGGTTTCGATTCTGGCCTGTTAGGCTTCTAGGCGTTAATAATTAGCCATTCACTCGTGTTCACCATGTACATTCAACACTTGAATCACTGGCTCACTAGTTTCTGCTGCGAAACTCTAGTAACTGTAGAGCTTAATTGCTCCCTTTTGTTATTCTTACTGTATTGTACATCCCCAATTGTCACCTTCATCTTGGTAACAATGGTTTCTCAACCGACGCGTGCTATCGCTTACCGTTAGCGAATTCGGTGAGTTATAAACTTTCTATCTACTTCCATAACGATTTACTGTGTATACAGCTATGTATTTCACAATGATTGACTTGTTCCTTCCGACTTACTGTCGGTCGAGATTGAGCTACTACCTAGTGTGTAGTGCTCTCTCAGCTATTTACAACATTTGGGGTATATTCCATACCGATATTTGGGCTAGTGCTACTGTAGTCACTTACTGTTAATCATGTCTCCACATTTGGTTTTGTACAAGCACTCTTTATTGGTGCGGCCTTGCATTTCCTATGCATCGGCCATTATAACATTATTGCTCCACAATTAACATGTTTCCAATTCCTAGCTATCCCACTCGATCATTACTGCGCAAGTGCAATACCAAAACACTCAGTCATACATAGTGCAGAGGCGTAAACTCTTGACAGTAAATCCCTTATGTGATTCGCCATGGAATTCACACTGTGTTTCACTGAAATTCTGATCTCATAATACTGGCTACTGGCTTACTGCCGAGTCTGTTTAATATCAATTAATCTTGCATCTCCACTGAGTTTAACTCATAACTGATCTTATCTGTTACGTTTTCGTTTAACAACACTTATACAACAGTCCCTTGTTGCGCACCGTGCTCTTACTCGCTGTATAACATCAGCTTATATTGTATCTACTGTCACCTCAACTTCCACACATAAACTTACATTTATTTTTCACATTATAGTTCATCATCATTTGAACGACTACTGAATGCTCCTTGAGCATCGATCATTCGAGTCACAAGCCGGCATTATTCAGCTCGGTGTTTCCCTTTATACACACATACTACTAAGCTAACTGCTCTCTTTCAATAATAACATCGTCCATCCTTAACACATTTCTTGAACTTGGTCCATATAACTACCGCTCCTGCGGTTTCAGAATATCGAGAGGTATCCCCACTCTTAATGCAGTGGTTCGTTTACCACTCTATTCACTTATACAACATAAACTTCTACAATCAATCTAATTTTCATAACACATTTTATTTGTGGCTTATAAGCCTTACTGCCTTGAGCTGCGCTCATTGTAGGCTGTCCACACACATGTACTTCTCTGTACAACTTTACATGGTTTGAATATTATATTGAGCTCCATGACAGGTCGTTACATCACGTTTCCTTTCACGGAATGCCCCTTAGGATTGCCAGTCCGTCTCCTGACAACTTATGTCTAAACTGGGTGTTAATTCAACCCTCGTGTTTCTGTCACGTCGTTTCATGCAACAACTGTTGATGCGAACACCCTTCAAGGATTTTTCCTGGGTGTTGTTAAGTTATGCCTTTACATCTGGTTTATAGTTATTGGTACATTCTGTTAGCCACACCGTTTGCGTTCTTAACTGGCTTATTATCTCCTTCTGTGAAGATCAACATTTCCTGGTAGTGTAGGTACTCATTCTGGGAGTTTCATCCCGTTCATTGCACATTAATATGTCCACATTAGGCATCTGCTTGCCATGTACAGGCTGGGTCACCGTTCCAGCTAACATGTTTATCCCTGAGGATCCTTAAGATATATATACGATGTCTTTACATAACAGTCAGTGTACCTTCGCACTTCCTGACTCTTAAACATTTCCTTGAAAATGAATTCACTGATTCCTTTAGTCTAGTTATCTCAACTGAGTTCCTTAACTTCAACCATTCCTTGTAATCTTTAGCTCTTGTTTGATTTATACTGCTGACCGTAGACGGAGTCGACTACTTCCCGTGTTTCGGACTCCACTCGTATACACATGTGGGGTACCATAATGATACATTGCTACCTACCCAACTAACCCATAAGTAGGTCTGTCAGGCCCACAAGCTCCTATCGGAGTGCGGTCGTCCCACAATTCAGTTGGTACACTGGTAGTGTCCGTCACACGCCTAGGTGAAGTATTCTGTTGTCAACTCCCTTATATTGTCCCGTGACAATATTCATTCCATGCTTCCCGAACTTAATCGAGGGAAATTTATCCATTGTTGTATCCTTGTCAACTCTCCTTGGTTTACTGGTTTGGTTTAAAAGAAGGTTGGAAAGAAGTGTTGGTTTGAAAGAAAATCTGGTTTGAAAAGAAAAGGGTTGTATAAATCTGGGTTTAAAGAAAAATTTTCATGGTTTCACAACATCTTCTTACCTTAACCAAGTCTAGCTTCTTGCTGACTGGTGTACTTCCAATTACAAAGGTCAGGCGTTAAGCCCTTCCATGGTTATAATGTTCACACTTAACTTCGTGGTACTTTACTAAGTACCTGTAGTGGTTATAAATTTCCCGAACAGCCCTGTTATAGCAGCACTTGCTATGGCAAGTGCGCCATGCTAACTGGCTATCGGTTTAACACATACTGGTTATGGTATTGTCTTTACCCATACTGTCAACAGTGGCCTTGTTGGCCCTCACTGATCTTACTGCCTTGATAATAACTCTTCTAGGTGACTTCTCACTGTCTTCACCTGACGATCATCAACTAGGGTGTTTCCCATTCTGGGAGACCCCTTTGTCTTAGTGTATTCTCTTCGTAGCCCGTTCCACGCATTGTCGTGGTTACTGAGACTTGTCTCTTGTTTGGGCACTACGTTGCAGTTCCTTTATCGGTTGGTACACCGTTGGTGTATTGTTTATCAACTGTGGTCCCGTAGACACTTGTCTCGTCGGTTTCACTAATCCACTTCTTGCCTGTTGCACGGTTGGTGCGTTGCAAGTTGGTTTTTCTCGACTGCTTAGCATGTCGACCCAGGTTGCCGGAAATTCTATTCCTCTATACACAAGATCCTTCATTCTTGCTATGAAATGCGGTTAACATTGTTCAGATGGAGACCGTCTCCGGGATTCCCAGTTTTCGGGATCTACCGTGTGACAGGTTCTCCGTACCTTAGAGGTACTTAATAACAGCCAGATCGGGTATTCCCGAGTAAGAGAGGACTTCCATCTCTCTGGCGTTGTTTCCCAAGTTATAAAACAGGGTTGTGGAGGGCGGGTTGGACATAGTAGGTTTCCAGTATTCACTGGTAGTTCTTACTAGCGTATCTCACGCTATCACTCAACCCTTACCCAAAGTACTAAAATCCTAACTCGGTACTTCCTAAGCTCGGTAATTCAGTCATCAGAGCGATACTTCGCTCTGATACCACTTTTTGTAACACCCCATCCAACATTAACACACTTACAATAAACTGCAGCGGGAAAAAACAACCTCATCACATTACTTAACTCATTGGTGTTACACGCCGTTAGCCACCCACGTGGCTAACAAGGCTAATACACATACATTGTACCGGTCTGATGGGCTAAATTCCCGAGCGACTACACATTACTACCCCTTTCCATTAAAACAACAACAACGTACACCTTCCAACTATACCGAGTATTAATAAACGTGCCGACAACAATTTCGGTCTTACTACACCTACTGTATATATACACTTAAATGTTTACCCATGTACAATGACTACCCGTCCTACTCTCGAACGGCTTCCAGCACTTCGTACCTGAAATAGGAAAAGAAGAGAAAGGGTGGCCCCCAAGGGGCTCAGCACCTTTGCTGGTATGGTAATCCCGCAGCCCACATGCTACCGGGCCACGCACAACTAATTGTCGTCTTAGCATGCGGTTGATTATTTTTAAATCATACATGCAACTGTAAATACACAACACATAATCATTCGCCTCAACGGGCTCAACAAACGGATAATATATCCTTACTTAATAAGTCACTCATGGTATTCATCATCCCTAGAGTGTTCCTCCTCTAATGGAGCTACTTCCTTAATAGACGACACATACCCTTAAATCGGGTTATCCTTAAACGCCTCTTATCACAAACTGGGAATCATATCCATGATCCACACACTCCACATTATACAACCTACAACATACACTGCATACAACACTTAACAACACTTTGCGCGTTTCCACGTGCACAACGTAATACCGCAACAGATATTGCATCACAAAAAAATACCTAACATAACGGGAGTGGTTCTCTTAGGAACCGACCCAAACATTGTTTATACACTGGTGAGCCTAGAGAATGTTGCCAGTCTCATGATAAGCTCGTTATACAATAACAACAACACTCATTACCGTCCTAATAGTTGGACGAGTAACTTAGTTAAGGCGGTTCGGGTTTGGAGGCCCGAACACACCACACAAACACATGTTCCCCCTAAACCGATCATAAGTCAGAATAGCTAAGCTTTGGAATAAGCTAATGGGAGATCATAACCCGTGAGGGAAACAACCATAACAAAGAGAAGGGTAAGGCTACAAAGGATACCCTCTCCCAAACAACGCGCGACCGGCCAAACCGGATTCCTCACTACTGTTAGTACATACTTACTTTAGATATTAGTTAGAACCCCACTATGGAGACTATCATAACTACACACCATACAGAATTACAACTGGGTTAAACACACAAGGGAGATCCCTACATTCACACACATTTCGCACAGTTAACACACGCATAGCCGTGGTTAGAACGTCCCATGGTTCGGGTCGTTTACTCCGAATACCGAACCCTCATGTGATCCTAGACTCAGTTAACTAAGGTTAACACTGCCGAGGTTAAATGGTATCGGAGTTGAACACGCCACATATATGAATTACTGTAAACTCATTACATGTTTATCTTACAACGTGGCAAACATACAGAAAAACACATTGGCATACAAGCCGGTGTAATCCGGTAGGACACAGGTTGCAAGAAAACCATACCTGTCACCGGAGTCCACTTTACCACGTCCACTTATGTTCCTCGAGCGATTCTCGAAAAACTGTTAACATCACATGTGTTTTTATTAACATCGGGGTTTGCTTGATTATTTAATGTCTGATGCTTAACTTTCCCCGTTAACTTTGTTACATAACTTTACATTTTAACTTGTTTTACTTTTACACTTTGATACAACCTTTCACCCACTTAATTGCCATTTAAACTCACCTAACATGTCCTTAACAACCTTATAACATCATTACCTATCAATCCCCATCATTACATACCTTTCATAACCTTAAACCATGTTTTTTTTGGTCCGACCGACTTGCCGACCGGACTTACCCAAGTCCGGTCGATTCCAGAACACATTTCCGTCAAAATTTCTCTACTCCGACCGGACTTGTAAGTCCGGTCCTATGTCCGGTCCATTCCAGAAACTAATTCCCACAGGGTAAACTGGGCCCGACCGAACTTGCAAGTCCGGTCGCAAGTCCGGTCTGCCCCAGATCTTTGTTTTCCTTTTTACATTCAACTCCAAACTTCACCCCATATATCCTAGTATACCCTAACCTCATTTAGGCACTTCAAACACACCTTTATCCATGTGCTAAACTCTTTAAATCACTCACCAAAACCATTTTATCATTCACAACTTCTTACAAAATTCCTAGCACTTGGAATGTTTTCTCCTTAAGATTTACAAGTGGTAGTTCACCAATAATGACCACTACACCAAGGTGTTTCCTCTACACCTTAACATCATCTCTCAAACTTCTTTTCTTACTAACTAAATCTCCTTTTCACAACTCCTTAAAGTTCCTTTCTCAAAACCTTCTCTATACATTATCCCACCTTGCACATCACATAACCTAAACCTTAAACAAACTTCTTCAAGACTTAATACACTCTCAGAACACACATTGGATTCCTAGAACTTCCAGGATAACACCTAAATCCTTGCATCACTCTAAATCACCTTAATACTTGTTTTCTTCTCAAGTAAACATTTATTCACCTTTAACACTTCCTAGTTCATCCAAAACCATTTAAAACACTTAGATCTTCTTACATTTTCCCAAATTGGCCATAGCTTCTCTTGTATATACTCACATCCAAACACTTAGGTTTTTACCTTATTTCATTCAAGAACACCTAAAATCCATCAAGAACATTTTTACACACACACTTCACACATTAAGCACTACATCACAATATAGTGCATAACTTAAATTGCTTGGCACTTAGGCCCTTAAACAACATGGCTCTTAGGCCCTTAAATTGCATAAACCTTAAACACTGAATTTCCCACATAAGTAATGCCTTTGACCTGCAAATACATACACCAATACATATGTTCTTTTACTAATCTCCTTGAGAACACTTACTAGGTCATTCACCATTTGCTCCTTAGGTATTTATTAAGCAAATCAAGCTCATTTTCCTAAGGCATTTAAACTACATTAGATAGCTTGTTTACCTCTTTTCCTCACAACTTCTTTCTTGTTTCCTTGTAAAACCGGTAAGGCATTTGGTTCCTTGCCAACTACTAAACATTATACAAACAACATAATGAGTATTCAAGCTTTAAGCTCCATCTCATTGTAAACCCTAGGTTTACATTATTTCAAAACATTAATGTAGTTGTTTTACCTTAATCTTTGAAGGGTGTTGGAATATCTATGAAGAGATGACTCCACCTAGTCCTTGAAAGATTCAAATGGAGCTAGAACAAAGCAACACAAGGAGCTCCATCAATGAATATTTTCGGTCACACACAAAACATGGAGGAAACTTGATTTTTCTTTGAGATTCCTTACCTAGGAGCAAGGGAGATCAATAATATGTGGAAAGACAAGCTCAATCTCCATCAATGGTGGAACTCCATGGCACCGAAATGGTGATCTTGAAATTTTGAGAAGATAGGAATGAAGAGCTTGATGAGAGGAAGAGAATGGTGGTGTTTGTTTTGATTTGGTTAAGTGAGCTAGGTTTTACAGGGTTCAAAGGTGGACTTCCATGGTGGTGGTGCTGTATGAACGTGAGAACAGAGAGAAGAGAGGTAGAGAGAGAGCTTAGATACGTGGGAAATGGAGAAGGAAATGAGAGAATGAGATAAGTTTTGCTTTTTGGAAGATATTTGTACTTAAAAAGCAAATAGTAACTATATTAGTCATCTTTATTTCTTTAACAAGTTAACAAGTGAGTGGTGTGTCACCAAACTTAAGAAAACGGCCCCCTTTATTACATAAGGGTATTATAGTCTTTGTTGGTCAATTAATTACTTATAACATCATATGTTACAAACTAGCTTATAAAAATCACTATTCACCTAAACAAGGCACTTAGAAGTGAAATTTTTGATTTCCCATTAATATAGCCACCCAAATGTGATACTATATAGTACACATGTTAATTAAAGAGTAATGATGGACATTTAGCCATTCAAAACTCATTTACAAGACAATTTTTCAAAAACGTGCTTTAAGACTCCTTAAAGCACATTTTGTGTTTTAACTTGTTTTCAAGCTTGGTTTTCTTTAGTAATTGATTTAATATGTTCATTAACATATAAATAAGGTATAGGTATGACCATTAGGTCTTATACAAATTCATCCCAAGCGTAGTAGAGACATTTTTGCTCATATTGACTTTAAGGCATTTTCTTGTGTTTTATTTGGTTTAACTGCCCACCAAGGTTTCCTAAGGACTTATTTAGCCTTATTATATCATAATTGAATATTATTAAGTCTTGGTAGGCTCTTTGGGTCCTAACCAAGTTCACTCATAGCTTAGAGCATTTTTGCTCAAACTGTGTCTTAATGTTTTATTGCATTTACTATGGTCTAAATTGTCCACTGATGTTACTAAGGCACTTTTTAGCCTTTACATACCATAGTTTGATATTTTAAACCACATATCAAGGTTTGGGGTATTTCAGGAAGCATGGAATGAATATTGTCACGGGACAATATAAGAGAGTTGACAACAGAATACTTCACCTAGGCGTGTGACGGACACTACGAGTGTACCAACTGAAATGTGGGACAACTGCACTCCGTGAGGAGCTTGTGGGCCTGACAGACCTACTTATGGGTTAGTTGGGCAAGTAGCAATGTATCAGTATGATACCCCACATATGTATACAAGTAGAGTCCGAAACACGGGAAGTAGTCGACTCCATACTACGGTCAGCAGTATAGGTCAAACAAGAGCTAAGGACTACCATGAATGGTTGAAGTTAAGGAACTCAGTTAAGTTAACGAGATTAAAGGAATTAGTGAATTCATTTCAAGGATATGTTTAAGAGTCAGGAGGTGCGAAGTGCACTAACTGTTATGTAAAGACATCACACATGTCTTAAGAATTCCGAGGGGTAAACATGATAGCTGGAACGGAGACCCAACCTGTGCATGGCAAGCAGATGCCTAATGAGGACACATTAATGTGCAATGAACGGGATGAAACTCCCAGAATGAGTACCTACACTACCAGGAAATGTTGATCTTCACAGAAGAAGATAATAAGCCAGTCAAGAATGCAAAACGGCGTGGCTAACTGAATATACCAATAAGTGCAAGCCAGATGTGATGGCATAATATAGCAACACCCAGGAGCAATCCTTGAAGGGTGTTTGCATCAACAATTGTTGCACGAAATAACGTGACAGAAACACGAGGGTTGAAACTAATACCCAGTTTAGACATAAGTAGTTAGGAGACGGACTGACAATCCTAAGGGGCATCCCATGAAAGGAAACGGAATGCAACGACCTTGTCATGGAGCTCAATATGATATCCAAACTATGTAATGTTGTACAGAGAAATAAATGTGTGTGAGCCGTCCACAATGGACAGAGCTCGAAGCAGTAAGGCCCATAAGCCACAAATAAAATATGTTATGTAAATTTGATATATTGTAGAAGTTTATGTTGTATAAGTGAATAGAGTGGAGAACGAACCACTGCATTAAGAGTGGGGATACCTCTCGATATTGTGAGACCGCAGGAGTGGTAGTTATGTGAACCAAGTTCAAGAAACATGTTAAGAATTGACCATGTTATCATTGCGAGAGAGAGAACAAATAGTTTAGAAGCATGTGAGTATAAGTGAAGCACCGAGCTGAATAACGCCGGCTTGTAACTCAAATAAGCAAAGCTCAAGGAGCATTCGGTAGTCATCCAAATGAATGACGAACCATAATGCGAATAATGTAAGTATATGTGTGGAAGTTAATGTGACAGTAAATACCATGTAAGTTAGTGTTATGCAATGAGTAAGAGCACGGTGCGCAGCAAGCGACCGTTGTATAAGTGTTGTTAAATAATAATGTGGCAGATAAGACCAGTTATGAGTTAAACTCAGTGGAGATGCAAGATAAGTGATAGTAAACAGACTGGGCAATAGGCCAGTGGTAGGTACTATGTGATGAGGAACTCAGTGTGAATTCCATGGCGAATCGCATAAGGGATTTACTGTCAAGAGTTTACGCCTCTGCACTCTGTATGACTGAGTGTTTTGGTATTGCATTTGAACAATAATGATCGAGTGCGATGGAAGGGGTTTTGGAAACGTTAAATGTGGTGGGTGGAAACAGAAAACGGCTTATAACGCCATAGTGATTGATGCATAGGAAATGCAAAGACATACCATGAAAGGGTACTTGTACAAAACCAAATGTGGAGACATGATTAACATTAAGTGACTACAGTAGCACTAACTGTCAAATATCGGTATGGAATATACCCCGAATGTTGTAAATAGCAGAGAGAGCACTACACACTCGGTAGTAGCTCAATATCAACCGACAGTAAGTCGGAAGGGAACAAGTCAATCATTGTGAAATACATAGCTGTATACACAGTAATTGTTATAGAAGTGGATAGAAAGTTTATAACTCACCGAATTCGCTAACGGTAAGTGATACCACGCGTCGGTTGAGAAACCATTGTTACCAAGATGAAGGTGACAATTGGGGATGTACAATACAGTAAGAATAACAAA
Source organism: Limonium bicolor (assembly GCA_023374045.1). NCBI lineage: Eukaryota > Viridiplantae > Streptophyta > Magnoliopsida > Caryophyllales > Plumbaginaceae > Limonium > Limonium bicolor. Next base: position 210,762,507 of record CM041780.1, read on the forward strand.
TGGGGCAATTAAGCTCTACAGTTATTAGAGTTTCGCAGTAGAAACTAGTGAGCCAGTGATTCAAGTGTTGAATGTACATGGTGAACATGAGTGAATGGCTAATTATTAACGCCTAGAAGCCTAACAGGCCAGAATCGAAACCAGTTAAGAGTTAAAGCAAACTCCAATGAGAATTCTTGGTTTAGGAACTAAACCGCCAATATGGTTAAGATCCTCTAATCAGAATCCATTATGTAATAGACCGCATGGAAGTTAAAACACTTCATGACGGCAGAACATTTTAAGTGATTGATTACGTGGGCGTAATCCCTTTTAAGGGGGGTAGAGCGCAAAACCACTTAGTGTGTATTACCGTACAAGTGTACGTAGTGTATGTGACTTATATTGTGCATAGCACAAAATTATTGTTTTGATGATTGGTGTGTGTGTTACGTAAACATACACATTCATTCATGGTTTAATTGTGGTAATTGCGCACAGAAGATGCGAATACCATTGTGATAAGTGTGTTGATTTATTAACAGTGGTGTGTGATAATACAAGTGTGGGGAGTAGAGAAACTCCCGGGGAACAAAACTCGACAGTGTATAAATGTGAAACTGTGTGTTGTATTTTGATAAAATATATGTGTATATATACTATATAGTGATTCACGAAAGGGTATGAACCGACATAGAACCTAGTGAGAATAAGATTCCCTAGGTAACAACATTAAAGTGTATGGAAATAACTGATAGACGGAGTTCTATCCCTTGGAGATGTTATGATCATGACTAGAATGATTAAAAAGATAGAAAATTGGGAATGAGTAATTTATTTGATGCTTGAAAATGAAGTGGGAGGTGGAACTTGATTTGCATGCGATCAAGGGAAGCCGAACACAAATTGGAGTGGAAGGATAGTTCAACACTGATGCTGATCACATCAGGGTTGGATGATTCTTGAAGCTCCCTATAAGTGGTCACAAATAACCACGCTAAAAGGAAAGAAGCAAAGAGCTTAAGTTGGACTTGGAGTTGTGTGTGTTTTCAAAAGGATTTTCAATTGGTACTTATAAAATGTCGATAGATACTTTACATAATTAAATTTCTCTTACTTAACCTCACAAGGAAAATTTTCAAATTTAAGTGATTATTTTGATCTCCCAAAGGCACGGGGACGGAAGGTGTCCATCGCGACCGGGTTCTGCGGGATCACAGTGTATATCAAAGATATTTTTGATTGCTATACATGCTATGACATGTTGTGTGGTATGTGTAATAAATATTATTTTGACCTTGAGTTCCTAAAGTGTATGCTATTAAGACCTATGAGTCTAAATGTGTTGTGTTACATAGACCTATGTGTCTAAAGGCTGTTATGTTATCAAGACCTATGTGTCTAAATGTTGTTATGTTACCCAAGACCAGAGAGTCTAAGGGTTGTTATGTGTGTGTAAATGTTGTTAAGATACCTGGACCATTGAGTCCGAGGTTATCTAGTGAATATGTTATGTTATGTATGGATGTGAATGTGTTACCCGGACCATCAAGTCCGAGGGTGTGTGTTGTAAAATATGTTTGGGTTATGGAAGTTTATTTCCAAGTGATTCCTGTGTTCTAATCTAATGATGTGTGGGAAGTGTGAACTTCGAGGACGAAGTTCTTTAAGGGGGGTAGATTGAAATACCCCAAACCTTGATATGTTGTTTAAGGTTAAAATATGGTATTTAAAGGCTAAAAAGTGCCTTAGAAACATTAGTGTACAATTTAAACCATAGTAAAAAAAATAAAGCACTAAAACACAGTTTGAGCAAAAACATGCTCTAAGCTTGGAGTGAACTTGGTTAGGTCCCAAAGAGCCTACCAGGACTTAATAATATTCAATTATGATTTAATAAGGCTAATTAAGTCCTTAGGAAACTTTGGTAGACAGTTAAACCAAACAAAACACAAGAAAATACCTTAAAGTCAATAAGAGCAAAAATGTGCTCTAAGCTTGGGATAAATTTGTATAAGACCTAAAGGTCATATCTATACCTTATAAATATGTTAATGAACATATAAATCAATTACCAAAGAAAACCAAGCTTGAAAACAAGTTAAAACACAAAAAGTGCTTTAAGGAGTCTTAAAGCACGTTTTTGAAAAATTGTCTTGTAAATGAGTTTTGAATGGCTAGACGTCCATCATTACTCTTTAATTAACATGTGTACTATATAGTATCGCATTTGGAAGTCTAAATCAATGGGAAATCAAAAATTTCACAAATATGTGCCTTAGTTTGTGAATAGTGCTCAAATAGTGCTAGTTTTGACTTAAGTCAACATAAGTCAATTACTTGGTCAACAAAGACCATATATATCTCTAATATGTAAGGGGGCACGGTTTTAGTGGTGTGAGTCACCATACTTGGCCATCCAACTAAGAAAAGTAAAAGAAAATAAAGTAAAGTTACTATTTGCTTTATAACATAAATATCTTCAAACTTTGCCTCTCTCCTCACCTTTCTTCATTTCTCTTGTTCCCACCGTCATCTTCCTCCATTCTCCCAACCAAAACCGTTCATGGTGCAGCACCTCTCTTCTCCAACTTCAATTGCTCACCAAATGTTCATTAATGCTCCAAATCAAATTCTAAGACCATATTGTCTTAGTTAGACCAAGCTCTTCACTTCTATCTTTTCAAATCTTCAAGAACTCAATTTTGGTGCCATGGAGATTCACCATTGAAGGAGCTTGAGCTCACTTTCCATATATTATTGTTCTCCTTTGCTTCAAGGTAAGGAAACTCAAAGAAAATCCATGTTTCCTCCATGTTTATATGATGTCCGAAAATTCACCTCACAATGGTGTTTTCACCTTGCTTGTTGTAGCTTCATTTGAATCTTCCAAGGGCTAGGAGGAGTCCTCTCTTGATACTCATTCAAGCTCTCTTTCCATTCAAAGGTAAAACAATTACCTTAATGTGTTAAAACAATATATGTAACTAGGGTTTACAATGAGATGAAGCATAATGCTTGAATACTCATTCTATTATGTGTACATTGTTTAGAAGTTGACAAACAACCAAACATCCTACCGGTTTTACAAGGAAACAAGAAAGAAGTTTGTGAGGGAAAAAGAGGTAAACAAGCTATCTCAATGTAGTTTAAAATGCCTTAGGAAAAATGAGCTTGATATGCTTAATAAAATACCTAAGGAGCCAATGGCAAATGAGCTAGTAAAATGCTCTCAAGGAGTTTATTAAGGACATATGTATTGTTGGGTGTATTTGCAGGTCAAAGGCATTACTTATGTGGGAAATTCAGTGTTTAAGGTTTATGCAATTTAAGGGCCTAAGAGCCATGTTATTTAAGGGCCTAAGTGCCAAGCAATTTAAGCTTATGCACTATATTGTGATGTAGTGCTAATGTGTGAAGTGGTGTTGTATAAATGTGTTTGATGGATTTTAGGTGTTCTTGAATGAAATAAGGTAAAAACCTAAGTGTTTGGATGTGAGTATATACAAGAGAAGCTATGGCCAAATTTGGAAAATGTATATGAAGTTCTAAGTGTTTTAAATAAGTTTTGGTGAACTAGGAAGTGTTAAAGGTGAACAAATGTTTTACTAGGGAAGAAAACATGTACTAAGGTGATTTAGCGTGATACAAGGATTTAGGTATTATCTTGGAAGTTCTAGGAATTGAATGTGGTTTTTGAGAATGTTGATGTACAAGGAAGAAATGATGTTTAGGTAAGATGTGAAAAGGAGATTTTTAGTAAGAAAAGAAGTTTGAGAGATGATGTTAAGGTGTAGAGGAAACACCTTGGTATAGTGGTCATTATAGGTGAAATACCACCTAGAAATCTTAAGGAGAAAACATTCCAAGTGCTAGGAATTTTGTAAGGAATTGTGAATGATAAGATGGTTTTGGTGTGTGATTTAAAGAGTTTAGTACATGGCTAAAGGTGTGTTTGAGGTGTCAAATGATGTTAGAACACATTAGGAGGCTTGAGGAAAAATTTGGAGAAAGTTTGACAATGTATGGGAAGTTTCTGCAGCCGACCTACCCAGGGGACCGACCCCAGTCTGGGTCGGTCGGGCTGAAACTGTGAACTTGGATGATCTCTGCAGCCGACCTACCCAGGGGGTGGGTCGGTCGGTGGGTCGGTCGGACCTTAAAAAAAATTAAATTAAATTTTAAGAATGTTAAGTGGTATCAGTGGTATGCCATTAAGAGAGTATTGATGATTAGAAAAATAATTATAAAAGGACTTAAGAGATTAAGTTAAGTAAGATGTGTGGAGGGTGATTTTTCGGTATGAGGGGGGGTCTATCTAAATATGGTCTGACTGAAAAGCCGAGACCCTAGAATCTGCCATTCTGTGGGGGGTGAAAACCCGTTATTGTTGGCATCCCTCAAATACCTACTAAATCATCCGTCTTTCCCAGAAAGCATAAAGGGGAGTGCAAGTGTGCACTACACCCGCTCTCGATGGGCTCCACGCGGACTTATGCCCTAAGGGCAGAAATTGACTAGAGTCGCCACCTAGTTTGACCTAAGGAACTAGGAAGGGGGAAAAGGGTTCTAAGAACCGTTAATTGACTCTGATGATTTGTTGCCTATGGATAGGACTTATCTGATCATACTAGAGATTCTGTGTGGGTTCGCACTGGGTTACACCCCTCAGAAGTGGCAACGACCACGACTTCGGATTGGTGCCCGAGGAAACCTCGGTCTCCAATTGTCGGGATTGTCTTCTTTCAAAACCTCTTTAGAGAGATTCAATTAAAGCCAAAGGATAGGATTAGGACAGAAGGAGAGAAAACGAGTGGGTGAGGCGAGCTTTTCTGCCAAGCTAGCGCCAAGAAGAAAAATTGATGATGAATTCGATTGAGTATAGAATGAAGGTTTAGGAAAAAGTATGAGGTTGAGTGAATGTTTAAGGCTTGGAGTATGACAGTTTGAAGTTTGTGGGAGTCGTAGAAGGTTTGAGTGTTTTCAGAGGTATGAAGAACACCTTAGAGGGGGGAAAAAGGGTTTTTTGTTTGGAATGGGGTCGCACCCTAGATGGGCTGCCTACGTACTCAACTCCCTGTTGAGATCAGACCTTGCGTAGTTCAGGACCTTTGGATGGTTGAGTTTTTTTGAGGTAATCGAGGGTTGGAGGTGCTCGGGGTTGTTTGAAGGTGAGATGGCTGAATGCAAAAAGGTATTTTGATTGGTGTGGGGTCGCACCCTGTGTGGGTTGCCTACGTACTCAACTCCCTGTTGAGATCAGACCTTACGTAGTTCACGTTTTGGAGGTTTGGGAGTTTTGGGGTTTTAAAGGAATTAGGCTTTTGACCTTTTGGGTCTTTGAAGGGTCAAAGAGGTTTTGTGGTCATTTTTGTAAGGTTTGACAGATTGTCTGGTTCATTTGGAGTTTTAGGTGTGAGAGTCTGTGAGATGCTCAACTCTATGAGACATTTAGATTCTTGAAATGATGAAGTCTGTGAGACGCTCGGGTCTGTGAGATGTTCGAGGCTTGAAAGGGTTATCAAATTTCGAGAGGTTCGGCTTTTTGAGGAGCTGAGGATTTTTGAAGTGTGATTTGATGATGAGTCTATTGAGATGTTCGAATCTGTTGAACTCCGGAGACATCGAGTCAATTTGATGAGTCTATTAGGTGTCTTGAATCTGTTGAATCGGAGACATTCGGAGTTATGTTTGTCGAGCTGTTGAGACGGTAGAGTCTGTTGAGCTGCTGAGACGGTCGAGTCTGTTGAGCGGTTGAGATGGTCGAGTCTGTTGAGCTGCTGAGACGGTCGAGTCTGTTGAGCTGCTGAGACGGTCGAGTCTGTTGAGCTGCTGAGACCTTCGAGTCTGTTGAGCTGCTGAGACGTTCGAGTCTGTTGAGTTACTGAGACACTTAGAGATTCGAGATGCTTGACTTCAAGGAGTTTGAGATTTATGATGTTTGGAATTATTTGGGATTGAAATGAAGTTGAATTGAATGAAAATGAAAAGAATTTTGAATTGAATTGGATTGAAACGAATTGATTCTGATCAGAATTTGATTGAATTGGATTGAAATTGGATTTGAATTGGAATTGAAGTTGAATTGGATTGAAACTAAACCGGGATCGAATGGAGATAATGAGCCGGATTTGGGCCTTGAAATGTGGGCCGGATTGGACCTTTGAAATTGGGCCGGGTTGGACCCTATGAATGAGCTGGATTTGGGGCTTAGAATTGGGCTTGGTTTGACCTTTGAAATTGAGATTGGAAGATGATTTGAATCTATGAGACAATTGGAGTTTGGAAAGAGTTTGAAGTTTTGATCTTAGAACTTTTGGAAGCATTTCAAATGCTTTGTGAGGCTGAAGTGTGTCTAATGAATGTATGAAGAGTATTTATGTTGTCATGTGAAAAGCTTTGATTTCGAAAGAATTCATAAAGAATATCTGGTTTCGGAGTATGAGAGGGATTGATTTGGAGAGTGTATGATGAGTGAGTATGAGAGGGATTGATTTGGAGTGTGTTTGGTGTGAGAGTATGAGAGAGTTTGATTTTGAGGTGTGTTTTGATGAGAGAGTATGAAAGAGATTGATTTGAAGTGTGTTTGATGAGAGAGTGTGAAAGAGATTGATTTGAAGTGTGTTTGATGAGAGAGTGTGAATGAAAGAGATTGATTTGAAGTGTGTATGATGAGAGAGTTTGATTTTGAAGTGTGTTTGGTGTGAGAGTATGAGAGAGTTTGATTTTGAAGTGTGTTTGGTGTGAGAGTATGAGAGAGTTTGATTTTGAAGTGGAATTTGACCCGTTGGATCTTTAAATTGATTTGGAATTGGATGATCGGTTGGTTGTGAATTTTATTCTGACTTTAGAGGATGATTTGGAAAATTTTAAGGGAAACGGGTATTCCTCACATGGACCGTGTCTAGGACCCGTATGCATTGAGGATACCCCAAACCTAGAGCTTTTCTAAAATGGACTAAGAGGGTAACCTGATTGGCTTTCTAGGGCCACCTATTCAAGCCCGTTTGGTTGGTTATGGACCGAACCTGATCAAAATTAGATTTGGGCCAAGAGTTACATGGGCCCAAACAGGATCTGTCCATACACTTACAAAATCATAGGCAAGGAATGATGAAATGATATGTAGAGATGAATTTCCAAGGCTATATAAACAAATATACATGCGGAATAAAACAATATATGTAAGAAAAGAATTCAGAATCTGCCTAAGTAATTATATACATGTGGACATGAATTTTAAAAGCTTAAGTTATGTATATGAAATGAATTTTGGAAGTAGTACGGGAAATGTATATACAAGAACGAATCATCATAGCTATCCAGGTAGCGAATCATAATTATTCAAATCTAAAACTCTCAAAAGCTAACAAGATGAGTCCTACTGTATAGGTTGCTAACCAATTGTTAGTCTTATCCTATTTACTATCTTTCAATAGTCAATCAAAGGTTGAAAGCAAGAGAATAATACAAAGGTCATGGGATGAATCCACAATGAATAAATCAATCCACAATGAATAAATCATACGATTGCAACCGAAAGTAAAAACAACAGAAGAATTACAAATTGATACAAATACAAATAAAAATCTTTAGATAGAAAGCTGCTATGGGGGGTCGCATCGACGCCGCCTCACTTGAGCTGATAGGATCAGCAAGAAAGTGCACAAACCGATACACGTGTTTGAAGTGGAGACCTCGGTAGTCCTAGCTAAGGTCCAGCTCCTTAATCCCGCAGTTCATTGTTCCTCAAGCAATATGTACATGCCATAGAAGAAAAAACAAAGAGGTACGAGAATAATTAGTAATAAAATGTAAATGGGTTGGGGTGTGTGCAATGGGATCATACGGCCCCTCTCAATGGGAGGAAAGGGGGCAATCTAATCATCTCCCACACCCCAACCGAGAACAAGGAAAAAGAGTTTCAAGCTGCCAACAAATGCTAAAGATTGTGAGATAAATCAAGCATTGAGGTTGCTACTCAAATTAATTCGTCATCTTAGATTGAGACTCAAACCGAAGTGTAGTATTGAAGGGGTGAAGTTGTGAGTCATGTGGGATCATACCTAGAAGGGTTTATATCATTTCCCTTCTAAGATGAAGAATTAATAAGGACCATCCAGCCAATGAATGATTTATCTAAGCAATCATATCATTTGGGCAACTATCATTCAATTTATGTTCATATCTAAGCGCAAAGGGACAACATCATGCTAGTTATCAAACTCAATTTCCAAACCACATATCAAAGCGCAAGGGGCGGTTAGCTATCAGAAGCGATTTAATCATAGTAAAGGTTGAAAATAGCATTTCCAAACCCAATGGAGAATCATCAAGCCCAAATGCCTCAGTAAGGTCAGTTTGCTTTGACTCCAATGTCGACCTCCAAATCAGGCAAGTATAGCCTCCGTAGTCCAGCCCACAGTCATGGACAATTTGTAAGTCCCACGGTCGGATTAAAGCTACATGGTCAGAACTGAGTCCAAATCCAAAAGATACACCTCGGTCAAGAGAAATCAAATGTCAGAAAAGTCTCAAAACCAGCATATAAGGAGAACTGAGTTTTTACATCACGCGATGGATAATTTAGAACAATCTTAAAGTGACTGGACCAACAAGCCCAACAAATGAACCAATATTCAGATGGATCAATGTCTTCAAAATCAAGACATTCGAGCCCAAAATGCGTGCTAGGAAAATGAATGAATCGTGGCCCATAAATATCAACCGTTCATTTCGGTCCAATCTTGGAATCAAAGTCAACCGACCCAACATGTGTAACTTCGAGTGAAATAAGTCAGAGAGGCCAAACGTTAGAAATCTTGCCCAAACGGATTGACCAAACCGGATCAGAGGTTATCACCGAACAAGCAAGACTAATGAGTTCTAATGACTCACCAGATATACTTCAGCAGCTTAGCTTGTGTCATTAACAGCATGAACGAAACCACATGGATTTCCTCGAGTTATAAATGGCAGAATACACGCATTAGAAAAATAGGAGAATAACGAATATCTTGGCGTACCAGCAATGAGAGAAGATTTCCAAACCAGGTACATGATGCGCAAGAGGCAAACGTCCAATTTGACAAGGAAGCGGATTATCAATTATAATCAATGGAAACAGAGCAACGAGATGGCCAAACCTCATAGAATTTGCCGAGGTCCAAGGTCAAATCCAAGTCAAGCAAGCCCAATTAAACTCTCACGATACCTCAGCCAAAGCGCACAATCAGAAGTTACACAGGTCTAGAAACACACTAAACATCTCCATATATAATAAGAATGATCAGAGCTTCGTCTCGGAATAAGTCGAATTGGCTTCGACAACAACAAACTAGCCCAGAAACCTGAAGAAGCACACGCACAGACTAGCTCTCAACTTGTTGAGCTAGAAAGTGAAGTCGGATTATATTCAAACAAACATATTAGGCTCAGCAGGAGAAATCGAACAAAAGGAGTGATTTATCAGAGCCTAACAGCAAACACAGGCAACAAGGATCTGGGCTAGAACCAAACCTAATACCCGGCAAAATAGATAATCGAACAAATCAGAGCGAATTAACCTGAGGAAGAAAGATTTGAGGATAGCAAAATGAAGGAATTTATAAAATATCATAGTGACAAACAGGCAGCCAACGCCTATCGATGACCACCAGTTATAACGATCGAGAGAGCGAATCGCCGGGACGAAAGAGACGCAGCATCCAAAGTGGTCCAGCAACGAGGGAAATGGCAAGGTCCTCTGAACACCACAGAGGGGCAACACCGCGGTGGAGGTGGGGATAACCGGTGGTGGATTTTGGTGGGAGGAGATTTCTGGCGTGCAGTGTTTGTTGATGGTGGATTTTCGGTGGAGAAAGGCTTAGAAACTGGGTTTCCGTTCCTGGGTTTCTCTTGCGATTTCAAAATGCGAATCAGAGAATAGAAGTTGCTGGTAACGGAGCGTGGGTACTGTCGGTTGGCTTCTTCGGTTTTTGGAGAAAGAAACGAAGAGGATGATGGCCGATGGAAGATGGTAGTGGCGCCAGGAAGGTAAAAAACAAACAGGAGAGCGGCCCTTGATTGAGAAAGAAAAGAAAGTCGTGAAGGTAAGATGATGAGGATGAAGTAATTGCCAATTTTGGGTTGCAAATACCGTGAAGAAGAGAATGTAGTGTAGGGCGTCTGTTCGACAATTTCGGGTTGCAAAATTACTGACATGGAGAGAATAGGAAAAATGACCGATCAAGAGGTAGAAGATGTGTGTTTTCTTTTCGATTCCAGAGGGAAAGGGGTGAGAGTGAGGGTGGTGACTGATCGAGGTAGAAGGAAAAATGGTGGTGGCTTGGTTGCTAAACTGGGTTAAATTTCAGGGATGAAGGGGAAGGAGTGGGAGTTGGTTGTTTCTGGCGTGTGTTCTCAGTTGAAGGAGGGAGGTTGATGGTGAAAGAAAGAACGAAGAAGGGTCCGGAGTCGGCTAGTAGAAATCAGTCTACAGTAGGGTTTTGTTATGGGTTTTTTATAACAAACTGATAGGGTTTTGTAAGAAGAATCTGTTGATTTTTGAATGGGCTGGTTAGATAAATGTGGGCTCTATTTTGGAGTAATGGGGCTGAAAAAATCGGACCCAATTGAGAGGGGCTGGGCTTGGTTCACCCCATGTGGAAAAAACAAAATAGAAAACGAAAATTGCTCTCACCCGGATTCGAACTCGGTACCACCGGCCTCCTCATTACATGCCTTAACCAATTGAGCTATAACAGCATCCAGTAAGCGAATACAAAATAGAATAAACATAACATAGTAAAATAAGTAGGTAAACAAGGAGGGACGGGTTTGAAATCGGACTGTCGTCGGAAATTCATTTTTGAAAAATCTTGTTCTTATGAAATGCTTTTGAAAAGATTATAAAACCATGGTTTCGTTTTGGCACGCACGCTAATATGTTTTGAAAAATAAAGACGACGACTCCTCTTATTATTTCGGAATTTGCATTATGGGGTGAGAATTTTTGGTGTCTACAAGATGATTTAAATGTTTAAGGTTATAAAATGAAATGTATTGAAATGTAAAAGTAAAACAAGTTAAAATGTAAAGTTATGTAACTAAGTTAACGGGAAAAGTTTTAAGCATTAGACTTTAAACAATCATGTTACCCGATTTAATAAAAGTACATGTAATATTATCAGTTGTTCGAGAATTGCTCGAGGAACATAAGTGGACATGATAAAGTGGACCCCGGTGACAGGTATGGTTTTCTTGCAACATGTGTCCTACCGGATTACACCGGCTTGTATGCCAATGTGTTTTTCTGTGTGTTTGCCACGTTATAAGATAAATCATGAAATGAGTTTACAGTCGTTATTGTTGTTGTATGTTTACGTGCCGATACCGTAACCTCGAATGCGCTTGAAGGGCTAGTTAACCACTATTAGGTAAAACGTAAGAGAACGGTATCCGGTGACAACGTTTCCGACCTAAGGAACGTTCTAACCACGACTATGCGTGAGTTAGTTATGTGATGTTTGTGTGTGATGTTTGTGTGTGAATGTATGACTCTCCCTTCCCTTGTGTGTGTCTAACAAGACTTAACCCTATGTTGTGATTGTTTAATTAAGTTCTATGTTGAACTTCTAACAAGTGCTAACGGGGGAGTGAGGAGTCCGGTCTGTTCCGGCCACGCGTGTGAGTATGGGGGTCGTTGTCATATCAGGTTCGATCCTCTCCGTATGTTATGGTTGTTTTCCAATTTGGTTTCAACCTTCCCTTTAGCTTAACCAAGGCTATTACTGACTCACGTCAGGCCACAGGGGCATACTATGTTATGTTTGTTCGGTGTGCTTGGATCACTATATCCGAGACACCTTGTGTTAAGTTATCCGTTCATTTAACGAGACGGTAACGAGTTATGTAACGAGCTTATCATGAGACTGGCAACATTCTCTAGGCTCACCAGTGTATTAACAATGTTTGGGTCGGTTCCTAAGAGAACCATTCCCGTTATGTTATGTGATGTTGTTGTAATGCAATTTCTATTGCGATGTTATTATGTGCACGTTGAAACGTGAAAGTGTTGTTATGTGTTGTTATGGGATGCATGTTATATGTTGTAAAATGTGGAGTATGTGGATCATGGATATGAATCCCAGTTTGTGATAAGAGGCGTTTAAGGATAACCCGAATAACGGTAAGTGTCGTCTATTAAGGAAGTAGCTCCATTAGAGGAGAAACACTCTAGGGATAATGAATACCATGAGTGACTTATCAAATAAGGATGTATTATCCGTTTATTGAGCCCATTGAGGCGAAATGTTGTGTGTTGTGTGTTTACAGTTGCATGCATGATTTAAATATAATCAACCGCATGCTAAGACGACAATTAGTTGTGCGTGGCCCGGTAGCATGTGGGTTGCGGGATTACCATACCAGCAAAGGTGCTGAGCCCCTTGGGGGCCACCCTTTCTCTTCTTTTCCTATTTCAGGTACAGAGAGCTGGAAGCCGTTTGAGAGTAGGACGGGGTAGACATTGTACATGGGTAATCATGTAAGTTAAATATATACAGTAGGTGTAGTAAGACCGAAGTTGTTATCGGCATCAGTTTGTAAATACTCGGTACTGTTGGAAGGTATGTGTATGTTTTTGTTGTTAATGGAAAGGGATAATAATGTGTAGTCGCTCGGGAATCTAGTCCATCAGACCGGTACAATGTTTATGTAATAGCCTTGTTAGCCACGTGGGTGGTTAAGGCGTGTAACACCAACGAGTTAAGTTATTTGATGAGGTGTGTATTCCGCTGCAGATTGTTGTTATGTGTTTGTTGTTGGATGGGGTGTTACAAAAAGTGGTATCAGAGCGAAGTATCGCTCTGATGACTGAATTACCGAGCTTAGGAAGTACCGAGTTAGGATTTTAGTACTTTGGGTTAAGGGTTGAGTGATAGCGTGAGAGATACGCTAGTTAGGAACTACCAGTGACTACTGGAAACCTACTATATCCTTCCCGCCCTCCACAACCCCTGTTTTATAACTTGGGAAAGAACGCCAGAGGGATGAAAGTCCTCTCTTACTCGGGAATACCCGATCTGGCTGTTATTACATACCTCTAAAGGTACGGAGAACCTGTCATACGGTAGATCCCGAAAACTGGGAATCCTGGAGACGGTTCCCATCATGTAATAGCGAAGAATGAAGAATTTTATGGATAAGGGAATAGAATTTCCGGCAACCTGGGTCGACATGCTGAGCAGTCGAGTACAACCAGCTTGCAACGCACCGACCGTGCAACAGGTAGGAAGTGGATTAATGAAACCCGAGACGAGTGTCTACGGGACCACAGTTGTTAAATGATACACCGACAGTATACCAACCGACAAAGGAACTACAACGTAGTGCCCAAACAAGAGACAAGCCTCAGTGACCACGACAAATGCGTGGAACGGGCTACGAAGAGGATACAGTACTAAGTAAGAAAGGGGGTCTCCCAGAATGGGAAACACCCTAGCTAATGATTATCATGTGAAGATAGTGAGAAGTTGAAGTTACCCAGAGGGTTATTGTCAAGACTGTAAGGTCGAGTAAGGGCCAACAAGGCCACTGATAATAATGCGGGTAAAAAAAATACCACAACCGGTATGTGTTGAACCGATAGCCAGTTAACATGGCGCACTTGCCATGGCAAGTGCTGCTATAACAGGGCTGTTCGGGGAAGTTTTAACAACTACAAAGTGCTTGGTAAAGTACCACGAAGTTAAGTGTGATCATTATGACCATGGAAGGGCTTAACAGCCTAACCTCTGTAATTGTAAGTACACCAGTCAGCGAGAAGCTAGACTTGGTTAGGGTAAGAAGATGTTGTGAAACCATGAAAATTTTCTTTCAAACTCAGATTTATTTCAAACTCTTTTCTTTCAAAACCAGATTTTCTTTCAAACCAATACTTCTTTCTAACCTTCTTCTAAACCAAACCAGTAAAACCAAGGGCAGTTGATAAAGATACAACAGTGGATAAACTTTCCGTCATTAAGTTCGGGAAGCATGGAATGAATATTGTCACGGGACAATATAAGAGAGTTGACAACAGAATACTTCACCTAGGCGTGTGACGGACACTACGAGTGTACCAACTAAAATGTGGGACGACTGCACTCCGTGAGGAGCTTGTGGGCCTGACAGACCTACTTATGGGTTAGTTGGGCAAGTAGCAATGTATCAGTATGATACCCCACATATGTATACAAGTAGAGTCCGAAACACGGGAAGTAGTCGACTCCATACTACGGTCAGCAGTATAGGTCAAACAAGAGCTAAGGACTACCATGAATGGTTGAAGTTAAGGAACTCAGTTAAGTTAACGAGATTAAAGGAATTAGTGAATTCATTTCAAGGATATGTTTAAGAGTCAGGAGGTGCGAAGTGCACTAACTGTTATGTAAAGACATCACACATGTCTTAAGAATTCCGAGGGGTAAACATGATAGCTGGAACGGAGACCCAGCCTGTGCATGGCAAGCAGATGCCTAATGAGGACACATTAATGTGCAATGAACGGGATGAAACTCCCAGAATGAGTACCTACACTACCAGGAAATGTTGATCTTCACAGAAGAAGATAATAAGCCAGTCAAGAATGCAAAACGGCGTGGCTAACTGAATATACCAATAAGTGCAAGCCAGATGTGATGGCATAATATAGCAACACCCAGGAGCAATCCTTGAAGGGTGTTTGCATCAACAATTGTTGCACGAAATAACGTGACAGAAACACGAGGGTTGAAACTAATACCCAGTTTAGACATAAGTAGTTAGGAGACGGACTGACAATCCTAAGGGGCATCCCATGAAAGGAAACGGAATGCAACGACCTTGTCATGGAGCTCAATATGATATCCAAACTATGTAATGTTGTACAGAGAAATAAATGTGTGTGAGCCGTCCACAATGGACAGAGCTCGAAGCAGTAAGGCCCATAAGCCACAAATAAAATATGTTATGTAAATTTGATTGATTGCAGAAGTTTATGTTGTATAAGTGAATAGAGTGGAGAACGAACCACTGCATTAAGAGTGGGGATACCTCTCGATATTGTGAGACCGCAGGAGCGGTAGTTATGTGAACCAAGTTCAAGAAACATGTTAAGGATTGACCATGTTATCATTGCGAGAGAACAAATAGTTTAGAAGCATGTGAGTATAAGTGAAGCACCGAGCTGAATAACGCCGGCTTGTAACTCGAATAAGCAAAGCTCAAGGAGCATTCGGTAGTCATCCAAATGAATGACGAACCATAATGCGAATAATGTAAGTATATGTGTGGAAGTTAATGTGACAGTAAATACCATGTAAGTTAGTGTTATGCAATGAGTAAGAGCACGGTGCGCAGCAAGCGACCGTTGTATAAGTGTTGTTAAATAATAATGTGGCAGATAAGACCAGTTATGAGTTAAACTCAGTGGAGATGCAAGATAAGTGATAGTAAACAGACTGGGCAATAGGCCAGTGGTAGGTACTATGTGATGAGGAACTCAGTGTGAATTCCATGGCGAATCGCATAAGGGATTTACTGTCAAGAGTTTACGCCTCTGCACTCTGTATGACTGAGTGTTTTGGTATTGCATTTGAACAGTAATGATCGAGTGCGATGGAAGGGGTTTTGGAAACGTTAATTGTGGTGGAAACAGAAAACGGCTTATAACGCCATAGTGATTGATGCATAGGAAATGCAAAGACATACCATGAAAGGGTACTTGTACAAAACCAAATGTGGAGACATGATTAACA
This sequence comes from Limonium bicolor, assembly GCA_023374045.1. Classification (NCBI taxonomy): domain Eukaryota; kingdom Viridiplantae; phylum Streptophyta; class Magnoliopsida; order Caryophyllales; family Plumbaginaceae; genus Limonium; species Limonium bicolor. The sequence goes on from CM041780.1 coordinate 210,778,244, forward strand.
GTAAGTGACTACAGTAGCACTAACTGTCAAATATCGGTATGGAATATACCCCAATGTTGTAAATAGCAGAGAGAGCACTACACACTCGGTAGTAGCTCAATATCAACCGACAGTAAGTCGGAAGGGAACAAGTCAATCATTGTGAAATACATAGCTGTATACACAGTAAATTGTTATAGAAGTGGATAGAAAGTTTATAACTCACCGAATTCGCTAACGGTAAGTGATACCACGCGTCGGTTGAGAACCATTGTTACCAAGATGAAGGTGACAATTGGGGATGTACAATACAGTAAGAATAACAAATGGGGCAATTAAGCTCTACAGTTATTAGAGTTTCGCAGTAGAAACTAGTGAGCCAGTGATTCAAGTGTTGAATGTACATGGTGAACATGAGTGAATGGCTAATTATTAACGCCTAGAAGCCTAACAGGCCAGAATCGAAACCAGTAAGAGTTAAAGCAAACTCCAATGAGAATTCTTGGTTTAGGAACTAAACCGCCAATATGGTTAAGATCCTCTAATCAGAATCCATTATGTAATAGACCGCATGGAAGTTAAAACACTTCATGACGGCAGAACATTTTAAGTGATTGATTACGTGGGCGTAATCCCTTTTAAGGGGGGTAGAGCGCAAAACCACTTAGTGTGTATTACCGTACAAGTGTACGTAGTGTAGTGACTTATATTGTGCATAGCACAAAATTATTGTTTTGATGATTGGTGTGTGTGTTACGTAAACATACACATTCATTCATGGTTTAATTGTGGTAATTGCGCACAGAAGATGCGAATACCATTGTGATAAGTGTGTTGATTTATTAACAGTGGTGTGTGATAATACAAGTGTGGGGAGTAGAGAAACTCCCGGGAACAAAACCCGACAGTGTATAAATGTGAAACTGTGTGTTGTATTTTGATAAAATATATGTGTATATATACTATATAGTGATTCACGAAAGGGTATGAAACCGACATAGAACCTAGTGAGAATAAGATTCCCTAGGTAACAACATTAAAGTGTATGGAAATAACTGATAGACGGAGTTCTATCCCTTGGAGATGTTATGATCATGACTAGAATGATTAAAAAGATAGAAAATTGGGAATGAGTAATTTATTTGATGCTTGAAAATGAAGTGGGAGGTGGAACTTGATTTGCATGCGATCAAGGAAGCCGAACACAAATTGGAGTGGAAGGATAGTTCAACACTGATGCTGATCACATCAGGGTTGGATGATTCTTGAAGCTCCCTATAAGTGGTCACAAATAACCACGCTAAGAAAAGAAGCAAAGAGCTTAAGTTGGACTTGGAGTTGTGTGTGTTTTCAAAAGGATTTTCAATTGGTACTTATAAAACGTCGATAGATACTTTACATAATTAAATTTCTCTTACTTAACCTCACAAGGAAAATTTTCAAATTTAAGTGATTATTTTGATCTCCCAAAGGCACGGGGACGGAAGGTGTCCATCGCGACCGGGTTCTGCGGGATCACAGTGTATATCAAAGATATTTTTGATTGCTATACATGCTATGACATGTTGTGTGGTATGTGTAATAAATATTATTTTGACCTTGAGTTCCTAAAGTGTATGCTATTAAGACCTATGAGTCTAAATGTGTTGTGTTACTTAGACCTATGTGTCTAAAGGCTGTTATGTTATCAAGACCTATGTGTCTAAATGTTGTTATGTTACCCAAGACCAGAGAGTCTAAGGGTTGTTATGTGTGTGTAAATGTTGTTAAGATACCTGGACCATTGAGTCCGAGGTTATCTAGTGAATATGTTATGTTATGTATGGATGTGAATGTGTTACCGGACCATCAAGTCCGAGGGTGTGTTGTAAAATATGTTTGGGTTATGGAAGTTTATTTCCAAGTGATTCCTGTGTTCTAATCTAATGATGTGTGGGAAGTGTGAACTTCGAGGACGAAGTTCTTTTTAGGGGGTAGATTGAAATACCCCAAACCTTGATATGTTGTTTAAAGGTTAAAATATGGTATTTAAAGGCTAAAAAGTGCCTTAGAAACATTAGTGTACAATTTAAACCATAGTAAAAACAATAAAGCACTAAAACACAGTTTGAGCAAAAACATGCTCTAAGCTTGGAGTGAACTTGGTTAGGTCCCAAAGAGACCTACCATGACTAAATAATATTCCATTATTAGTTTAATAAGCTAATTAAGTCCTTGGAACTTTGGTAGACATTAAACCAAACAAAACACAGAAATATACCTTAAAGTCAATAAGAGCAAAAATGTGCTCTAAGCTTGGATAATTTGTATAAGACCTAAAGGTCATATCTATACCTTATAAAATATTTAGATGAACATATTAATCAATTACCAAAGAAAACCACGCTTGAAAACAAGTTAAACACACAAAAAGTGCTTTAAGAGTCTTAAGCACTTTTTGAAAATTGTCTTGTAAATGAGTTTTGAATGGCGACGTCCATCATTACTCTTTAATTAACATGTGTCTATATAGTATACATTTGGAAGTCTAAATCAATGGGAAATCAAAAATTTCACAAATATGTGCCTTAGTTTGTGAATAGTGCTCAAATGTGCTAGTTTTGACTTAAGTCAACATAAGTCAATTACTTGGTCAACAAAGACCATATATATATCTAATATGTAAGGGGGCACGGTTTGTGGTGTGAGTCACCATACTTGGCCATCCAACTAAGAAAAGTAAAAGAAAAAGTAAAGTTACTATTTGCTTTATAACATAAATCTTCAAACTTTGCCTCTCTCCTCACCTTTCTTCATTTCCTCTTGTTCCCACCGTCATCTTCCTCCATTCTCCCACCCAAACCGTTCATGGTGCAGCACCTCTCTTCTCCAACTTCAATTGCTCACCAAATGTTCATTAATGCTCCAAATCAAATTCTAAGACCATATTTGTCTTAGTTAGACCAAGCTCTTCACTTCTATCTTTTCAAATCTTCAAGAACTCAATTTTGGTGCCATGGGATTCACCATTGAAGGAGCTTGAGCTCACCTTTCCATATATTATTGTTCTCCTTTGCTTCAAGGTAAGGAAACTCAAAGAAAATCCATGTTTCCTCCATGTTTATATGATGTCCGAAAATTCACCTCACAATGGTGTTTTCACCTGCTTGTTTTAGCTTCATTTGAATCTTCCAAGGGCTAGGAGGAGTCCTCTCTTGATACTCATTCAAGCTCTCTTTCCATTCAAAGGTAAAACAATTACCTTAATGTGTTAAAACAATATATGTAACTAGGGTTTACAATGAGATGAAGCATAATGCTTGAATACTCATTCTATTATGTGTACATTGTTTAGAAGTTGACAAACACCCAAACATCCTACCGGTTTTACAAGGAAACAAGAAAGAAGTTTGTGAGGAAAAAGAGGTAACAAGCTATCTCATGTAGTTTAAAATGCCTTAGGAAAAATGAGCTTGATATGCTTAATAAAATACCTAAGGAGCCAATGGCAAATGAGCTAGTAAAATGCTCTCAAGGAGTTTATTAAGGACATATGTATTGTTGGGTGTATTTGCAGGTCAAAGGCATTACTTATGTGGGAAATTCAGTGTTTAAGGTTTATGCAATTTAAGGGCCTAAGAGCCATGTTATTTAAGGGCCTAAGTGCCAAGCAATTTAAGCTTATGCACTATATTGTGATGTAGTGCTAAATGTGTGAAGTTTGTGTATAAATGTGTTTGATGGATTTTAGGTGTTCTTGAATGAAATAAGGTAAAACCTAAGTGTTTGGATGTGAGTATATACAAGAGAAGCTATGGCCAAATTTGGAAAATGTATATGAAGTTCTAATGTTTTAAATAAGTTTTGGTGAACTAGGAAGTGTTAAAGGTGAACAAATGTTTTACTAGGGAAGAAAACATGTACTAAGGTGATTTAGCGTGATACAAGGATTTAGGTATTATCTTGGAAGTTCTAGGAATTGAATGTGTGTTTTTTGAGAATGTTGATGTACAAGGAAGAAATGATGTTTAGGTAAGATGTGAAAAGGAGATTTAGTTAGTAAGAAAGAAGTTTGAGATGATGTTAAGGTGTAGAGGAAACACCTTGGTATAGTGGTCATTATAGGTGAAATACCACCTAGAAATCTTAAGGAGAAAACATTCCAAGTGCTAGGAATTTTGTAAGGAATTTGTGAATGATAAGATGGTTTTGGTGTGTGATTTAAAGAGTTTAGTACATGGCTAAAGGTGTGTTTGAGGTGTCAAATGATGTTAGAACACATTAGGAGGCTTGAGGAAAAATTTGGAGAAAGTTTGACAATGTCTGGGAAGTTTCTGCAGCCGACCTACCCAGGGGACCGACCCCAGTCTGGGTCGGTCGGGCTGAAACTGTGAACTTGGATGATCTCTGCAGCCGACCTACCCAGGGGGTGGGTCGGTCGGTGGGTCGGTCGGACCTTAAAAAAAATTAAATTAAATTTTAAGAATGTTAAGTGGTATCAGTGGTATGCCATTAAGAGAGTATTGATGATTAGAAAAATAATTATAAAAGGACTTAAGAGATTAAGTTAAGTAAGATGTGTGGAGGGTGATTTTTCGGTATGAGGGGGGGTCTATCTAAATATGGTCTGACTGAAAAGCCGAGACCCTAGAATCTGCCATTCTGTGGAGGGTGAAACCCGTTATTGTTGGCATCCCTCAAATACCTACTAAATCATCCGTCTTTCCCAGAAAGCATAAAGGGGAGTGCAAGTGTGCACTACACCCGCTCTCGATGGGCTCCACGCGGACTTATGCCCTAAGGGCAGAAATTGACTAGAGTCGCCACCTAGTTTGACCTAAGGAACTAGGAAGGGAGGAAAGGGTTCTAAGAACCGTTAATTGACTCTGATGATTTGTTGCCTATGGATAGGACTTATCTGATCATACTAGAGATTCTGTGTGGGTTCGCACTGGGTTACACCCCTCAGAAGTGGCAACGACCACGACTTCGGATTGGTGCCCGAGGAAACCTCGGTCTCCAATTGTCGGGATTGTCTTCTTTCAAAACCTCTTTAGAGAGATTCAATTAAAGCCAAAGGATAGGATTAGGACAGAAGGAGAGAAAACGAGTGGGTGAGGCGAGCTTTTCTGCCAAGCTAGCGCCAAGAAGAAAAATTGATGAATTCGATTGAGTATAGAATGAAGGTTTAGGAAAAAGTATGAGGTTGAGTGAATGTTTAAGGCTTGGAGTATGACAGTTTGAAGTTTGTGGGAGTCGTAGAAGGTTTGAGTGTTTTGAGAGGTATGAAGAACACCTTAGAGGGGGAAAAAAGGGTTTTTTGTTTGGAATGGGGTCGCACCCTAGATGGGCTGCCTACGTACTCAACTCCCTGTTGAGATCAGACCTTACGTAGTTCAGGACCTTTGGGATGGTTGAGTTTTTTTGAGGTAATCGAGGGTTGGAGGTGCTCGGGGTTGTTTGAAGGTGAGATGGCTGAATGCAAAAAGGTATTTTGATTGGTGTGGGGTCGCACCCTGTGTGGGTTGCCTACGTACTCAACTCCCTGTTGAGATCAGACCTTACGTAGTTCACGTTTTTGGAGGTTTGGGAGTTTTGGGGTTTTTAAAGGAATTGGGCTTTTGACCTTTGGGTCTTTGAAGGGTCAAAGAGGTTTTGTGGTCATTTTTGTAAGGTTTGACAGATTGTCTGGTTCATTTTGGAGTTTTAGGTGTGAGAGTCTGTGAGATGCTCAACTCTATGAGACATTTAGATTCTTGAAATGATGAAGTCTGTGAGACGCTCGGGTCTGTGAGATGTTCGAGGCTTGAAAGGGTTATCAAATTTCGAGAGGTTCGGCTTTTTGAGGAGCTGAGGATTTTTGAAGTGTTTGAATTTGATGAGTCTATTGAGATGTTCGAATCTGTTGAACTCCGGAGACATTCGAGTCTGTCGAGCTGTTGAGACGGTAGAGTCTGTTGAGCTGCTGAGACGGTCGAGTCTGTTGAGCGGTTGAGATGGTCGAGTCTGTTGAGCTGCTGAGACGGTCGAGTCTGTTGAGCTGCTGAGACGGTCGAGTCTGTTGAGCTGCTGAGACCTTCGAGTCTGTTGAGCTGCTGAGACGTTCGAGTCTGTTGAGTTACTGAGACACTTAGAGATTCGAGATGCTTGACTTCAAGGAGTTTGAGATTTATGATGTTTGGAATTATTTGGGATTGAAATGAAGTTGAATTGAATTGAAAATGAAAAGAATTTTGAATTGAATTGGATTGAAATCGAATTGATTCTGGATCAGAATTTGATTGAATTGGATTGAAATTGGATTTGAATTGGAATTGAAGTTGAATTGGATTTGAAACTAAACCGGGATCGAATGGAGATAATGAGCCGGATTTGGGCCTTGAAATGTGGGCCGGATTGGACCTTTGAAATTGGGCCGGGTTGGACCCTATGAATGAGCTGGATTTGGGGCTTAGAATTGGGCTTGGTTTGACCTTTGAAATTGAGATTGGAAGATGATTTGAATCTATGAGACAATTGGAGTTTGGAAAGAGTTTGAAGTTTTGATCTTAGAACTTTTGGAAGCATTTCAAATGCTTTGTGAGGCTGAAGTGTGTCTAATGAATGTATGAAGAGTATTTAATGTTGTCATGTGAAAAGCTTTGATTTCGAAAATTCATAAAGAATATCTGGTTTCGGAGTATGAGAGGGATTGATTTGGAGAGTGTATGATGAGTGAGTATGAGAGGGATTGATTTGGAGTGTGTTTGGTGTGAGAGTATGAGAGAGTTTGATTTTGAGGTGTGTTTGATGAGAGAGTATGAAAGAGATTGATTTGAAGTGTGTTTGATGAGAGAGTGTGAAAGAGATTGATTTGAAGTGTGTTTGATGAGAGAGTGTGAAAGAGATTGATTTGAAGTGTGTATGATGAGAGAGTTTGATTTTGAAGTGTGCTTGGTGTGGGAGTACGAGAGAGTTTGATTTTGAAGTGTGTTTGGTGTGAGAGTATGAGAGAGTTTGATTTTGAAGTGTGTTTGGTGTGAGAGTTGAGAGAGTTTGATTTTGAAGTGGAATTTGACCCGTTGGATCTTTAAATTGATTTGGAATTGGATGATCGGTTGGTTGTGAATTTTATTCTGACTTTAGAGGATGATTTGGAAAATTTTAGGGAAACGGGTATTCCTCACATGGACCGTGTCTAGGACCCGTATGCATTGAGGATACCCCAAACCTAGAGCTTTTCTAAAATGGACTAAGAGGGTAACCTGATTGGCTTTCTAGGGCCACCTATTCAAGCCCGTTTGGTTGGTTATGGACCGAACCTGATCAAAATTAGATTTGGGCCAAGAGTTACATGGGCCCAAACAGGATCTGTCCATACACTTACAAAATCATAGGCAAGGAATGATGAAATGATATGTAGAGATGAATTTCCAAGGCTATATAAACAAATATACATGCGGAATAAAACAAATATATGTAAGAAAAGAATTCAGAATCTGCCTAAGTAATTATATACATGTGGACATGAATTTTAAAAGCTTAAGTTATGTATATGAAATGAATTTTGGAAGTAGTACGGGAAATGTATATACAAGAACGAATCATCATAGCTATCCAGGTAGCGAATCATAATTATTCAAATCTAAAACTCTCAAAAGCTAACAAGATGAGTCCTACTGTATAGGTTGCTAACCAATTGTTAGTCTTATCCTATTTACTATCTTTCAATAGTCAATCAAAGGTTGAAAGCAAGAGAATAATACAAAGGTCATGGGATGAATCCACAATAATGAATAAATCATACGATTGCAACCGAAAGTAAAAACAACAGAAGAATTACAAATTGATACAAATACAAATAAAAATCTTAGATAGAAAGCTGCTATGGGGGGTCGCATCGACGCCGCCTCACTTGAGCTGATAGGATCAGCAAGAAGTGCACAAACCGATACACGTGTTTGAAGTGGAGACCTCGGTAGTCCTAGCTAAGGTCCAGCTCCTTAATCCCGCAGTTCATTGTTCCTCAAGCAATATGTACATGCCATAGAACAAAAACAAAGAGGTACGAGAATAATTAGTAATAAAATGTAAATGGGTTGGGGTGTGTGCAATGGGATCATACGGCCCCTCTCAATGGGAGGAAAGGGGGCAATCTAATCATCTCCCACACCCCAACCGAGAACAAGGAAAAGAGTTTCAAGCTGCCAACAAATGCTAAAGATTGTGAGATAAATCAAGCATTGAGGTTGCTACTCAAATTAATTCGTCATCTTAGATTGAGACTCAAACCGAAGTGTAGTATTGAAGGGGTGAAGTTGTGAGTCATGTGGGATCATACCTAGAAGGGTTTATATCATTTCCCTTCTAAGATGAAGAATTAATAAGGACCATCCAGCCAATGAATGATTTATCTAAGCAATCATATCATTTGGGCAACTATCATTCAATTTATGTTCATATCTAAGCGCAAAGGGACAACATCATGCTAGTTATCAAACTCAATTTCCAAACCACATATCAAAGCGCAAGGGGCGGTTAGCTATCAGAAGCGATTTAATCATAGTAAAGGTTGAAAAATAGCATTTCCAAACCCAATGGAGAATCATCAAGCCCAAATGCCTCAGCAAGGTCAGTTTGCTTTGACTCCAATGTCGACCTCCAAATCAGGCAAGTATAGCCTCCGTAGTCCAGCCCACAGTCATGGACAATTTGTAAGTCCCACGGTCGGATTAAAGCTACATGGTCAGAACTGAGTCCAAATCCAAAAGATACACCTCGGTCAAGAGAAATCAAATGTCAGAAAAGTCTCAAAACCAGCATATAAGGAGAACTGAGTTTTTACATCACGCGATGGATAATTTAGAACAATCTTAAAGTGACTGGACCAACAAGCCCAACAAATGAACCAATATTCAGATGGATCAATGTCTTCAAAATCAAGACATTCGAGCCCAAAATGCGTGCTAGGAAAATGAATGAATCGTGGCCCATAAATATCAACCGTTCATTTCGGTCCAATCTTGGAATCAAAGTCAACCGACCCAACATGTGTAACTTCGAGTGAAATAAGTCAGAGAGGCCAAACGTTAGAAATCTTGCCCAAACGGATTGACCAAACCGGATCAGAGGTTATCACCGAACAAGCAAGACTAATGAGTTCTAATGACTCACCAGATATACTTCAGCAGCTTAGCTTGTGTCATTAACAGCATGAACGAAACCACATGGATTTCCTCGAGTTATAAATGGCAGAATACACGCATTAGAAAAATAGGAGAATAACGAATATCTTGGCGTACCAGCAATGAGAGAAGATTTCCAAACCAGGTACATGATGCGCAAGAGGCAAACGTCCAATTTGACAAGGAAGCGGATTATCAATTATAATCAATGGAAACAGAGCAACGAGATGGCCAAACCTCATAGAATTTGCCGAGGTCCAAGGTCAAATCCAAGTCAAGCAAGCCCAATTAAACTCTCACGATACCTCAGCCAAAGCGCACAATCAGAAGTTACACAGGTCTAGAAACACACTAAACATCTCCATATATAATAAGAATGATCAGAGCTTCGTCTCGGAATAAGTCGAATTGGCTTCGACAACAACAAACTAGCCCAGAAACCTGAAGAAGCACACGCACAGACTAGCTCTCAACTTGTTGAGCTAGAAAGTGAAGTCGGATTATATTCAAACAAACATATTAGGCTCAGCAGGAGAAATCGAACAAAAGGAGTGATTTATCAGAGCCTAACAGCAAACACAGGCAACAAGGATCTGGGCTAGAACCAAACCTAATACCCGGCAAAATAGATAATCGAACAAATCAGAGCGAATTAACCTGAAGAAAAGATTTGAGGATAGCAAAATGAAGGAATTTATAAAATATCATAGTGACAAACAGGCAGCCAACGCCTATCGATGACCACCAGTTATAACGATCGAGAGAGCGAATCGCCGGGACGAAAGAGACGCAGCATCCAAAGTGGTCCAGCAACGAGGGAAATGGCAAGGTCCTCTGAACACCACAGAGGAGGCAACACCGCGGTGGAGGTGGGGATAACCGGTGGTGGATTTTGGTGGGAGGAGATTTCTGGCGTGCAGTGTTTGTTGATGGTGGATTTTCGGTGGAGAAAGGCTTAGAAACTGGGTTTCCGTTCCTGGGTTTCTCTTGCGATTTCAAAATGCGAATCAGAGAATAGAAGTTGCTGGTAACGGAGCGTGGGTACTGTCGGTTGGCTTCTTCGGTTTTTGGAGAAAGAAACGAAGAGGATGATGGCCGATGGAAGATGGTAGTGGCGCCAGGAAGGTAAAAAACAAACAGGAGAGCGGCCCTTGATTGAGAAAGAAAAGAAAGTCGTGAAGGTAAGATGATGAGGATGAAGTAATTGCCAATTTTGGGTTGCAAATACCGTGAAGAAGAGAATGTAGTGTAGGGCGTCTGTTCGACAATTTCGGGTTGCAAAATTACTGACATGGAGAGAATAGGAAAAATGACCGATCAAGAGGTAGAAGATGGTGTTTTCTTTTCGATTCCAGAGGGAAAGGGGTGAGAGTGAGGGTGGTGACTGATCGAGGTAGAAGGAAAAATGGTGGTGGCTTGGTTGCTAAACTGGGTTAAATTTCAGGGATGAAGGGGAAGGAGTGGGAGTTGGTTGTTTCTGGCGTGTGTTCTCAGTTGAAGGAGGGAGGTTGATGGTGAAAGAAAGAACGAAGAAGGGTCCGGAGTCGGCTAGTAGAAATCAGTCTACAGTAGGGTTTTGTTATGGGTTTTTTATAACAAACTGATAGGGTTTTGTAAGAAGAATCTGTTGATTTTTGAATGGGCTGGTTAGATAAATGTGGGCTCTATTTTGGAGTAATGGGGCTGAAAAAATCGGACCCAATTGAGAGGGGCTGGGCTTGGTTCACCCCATGTGGAAAAACAAAATAGAAAACGAAAATTGCTCTCACCCGGATTCGAACTCGGTACCACCGGCCTCCTCATTACATGCCTTAACCAATTGAGCTATAACAGCATCCAGTAAGCGAATACAAAATAGAATAAAATAACATAGTAAAATAAGTAGGTAAACAAGGAGGGACGGGTTTGAAATCGGACTGTCGTCGGAAATTCATTTTTGAAAAATCTTGTTCTTATGAAATGCTTTTGAAAAGATTATAAAACCATGGTTTCGTTTTGGCACGCACGCTAATATGTTTTGAAAAAGAAAGACGACGACTCCTCTTATTATTTCGGAATTTGCATTATGGGGTGAGAATTTTTGGTGTCTACAAGATGATTTAAATGTTTAAGGTTATAAAATGAAATGTATTGAAATGTAAAAGTAAAACAAGTTAAAATGTAAAGTTATGTAACTAAGTTAACGGGGAAAAGTTTTAAGCATTAGACTTTAAACAATCATGTTACCCCGATGTTAATAAAAGTACATGTAATATTATCAGTTGTTCGAGAATTGCTCGAGGAACATAAGTGGACATGATAAAGTGGACCCCGGTGACAGGTATGGTTTTCTTGCAACATGTGTCCTACCGGATTACACCGGCTTGTATGCCAATGTGTTTTTCTGTGTGTTTGCCACGTTATAAGATAAATCATGAAACGAGTTTACAGTCGTTATTGTTGTTGTATGTTTACGTGCCGATACCGGTAACCTCGAATGCGCTTGAAGGGCTAGTTAACCACTATTAGGTAAAACGTAAGAGAACGGTATCCGGTGACAACGTTTCCGACCTAAGGAACGTTCTAACCACGACTATGCGTGAGTTAGTTATGTGATGTTTGTGTGTGTGATGTTTGTGTGTGAATGTATGACTCTCCCTTCCCTTGTGTGTGTCTAACAAGACTTAACCCTATGTTGTGATTGTTTAATTAAGTTCTATGTTGAACTTCTAACAAGTGCTAACGGGGGGAGTGAGGAGTCCGGTCTGTTCCGGCCACGCGTGTGAGTATGGGGGTCGTTGTCATATCAGGTTCGATCCTCTCCGTATGTTATGGTTGTTTTCCAATTTGGTTTCCAACCTTCCCTTTAGCTTAACCAAGGCTATTACTGACTCACGTCAGGCCACAGGGGCATACTATGTTATGTTTGTTCGGTGTGCTTGGATCACTATATCCGAGACACCTTGTGTTAAGTTATCCGTTCATTTAACGAGACGGTAACGAGTTATGTAACGAGCTTATCATGAGACTGGCAACATTCTCTAGGCTCACCAGTGTATTAACAAAAATGTTTTGGGTGCCGGTTCCTAAGAGAACCATTCCCGTTATGTTTGTGATGTTGTTGTAATGCAATTTCTATTGGCGATGTTTATTATGTGCACGTTGAAACGTGAAAGTGTTGTTATTAGTGTTGTTGGTGTGATGCATGTTATTGTTTGAATGTGGAGTATGTGTGGATCATGGATATGAATCCCAGTTTGTGATAAGAGGCGTTTAAGAATACCCCGAATAACGGGTAAGTGTCGTCTATTAAGGAAGTAGCTCCATTAGAGGAGAACACTCTAGGGATAATGAATACCATAGTGACTTATCAAATAAGGATGTATTATCCGTTTATTGAGCCCATTGAGGCGAATGTTTTGTGTTGTGTGTTTACAGTTGCATTCATGATTTAAATATAATCACCGCATGCTAAGACGACACAATTAGTTGTGCGTGGCCCGGTAGCATGTGGGCTGCGGGATTACCATACCAGCAAAGGTGCTGAGGCCCTTGGGGGCCACCCTTTCTCTTCTTTTCCTATTTCAGGTACAGAGAGCTGGAAGCCGTTTGAGAGTAGGACGGGGTAGACATGGTACATGGGTAATCATGTAAGTTAAATATATACAGTAGGTGTAGTAAGACCGAAGTTGTTATCGGCATCAGTTTGTAAATACTCGGTACTGTTGGAAGGTATGTGTATGTTTTGTTGTTAATGGAAAGGGTAATAATGTGTGATCGCTCGGGAATCTAGTCCATCAGACCGGTACAATGTTTATGTAATAGCCTTGTTAGCCACGTGGGTGGTTAACGCGTGTAACCACCAACGAGTTAAGTTATTGATGAGGTGTGTATTCCGCTGCAGATTGTTGTTATGTGTTTGTTGTTGGATGGGGTGTTACAAAAAGTGGTATCAGAGCGAAGTATCGCTCTGATGACTGAATTACCGAGCTTAGGAGTACCGAGTTAGGATTTTAGTACTTTGGGTAAGGGTTGAGTGATAGCGTGAGAGATACGCTAGTTAGGAACTACCAGTGACTACTGGAAACCTACTATATCCTTCCCGCCCTCCACAACCCCTGTTTTATAACTTGGGAAAGAACGCCAGAGGGATGAAAGTCCCTCTTACTCGGGAATACCCCGATCTGGTGTTACACTACCTCTAACGGTACGGAGAACCTGTCATACGGTAGATCCCGAAAACTGGGAATCCTGGAGACGGTTCCCATCATGTAATAGCGAAGAATGAAGAATTTTGTGGATAAGGGAATAGAATTTCCGGCAAACCTGGGTCGACATGCTGAGCAGTCGAGTACAACCAGCTTGCAACGCACACGACAGTGTTGCAGGTGGAGAAGTGGATAATGAAACCCGAGACGAGTGTTACGGGACCATAGTTGTAAAATGATACACACCGACAGTATACCAACCGACAAAGGAACTACAACGTAGTGCCCAAACAAGAGACAAGCCTCAGTGACCACGACAAATGCGTGGAACGGCTACGAAGAGGATACAATACTAAGTAAGAAAAGGGGGTCTCCGAATGGGAAACACCCTAGCTAATGATTATCATGTGAAGATAGTGAGAAGTTGAAGTTACCCAGAGGGTTATTGTCAAGACTGTAAGGTCGAGTAATGGCCAACAAGGCCACTGATAATAATGCGGGTAAAAACAATACCACAACCGGTATGTGTTGAACCGATAGCCAGTTAACATGGCGCACTTGCCATGGCAAGTGCTGCTATAACAGGGCTGTTCGGGGAAGTTTTACAACTACAAAGTGCTTGGTAAGTACCACACGAAGTTAAGTGTGATCATTATGACCATGGAAGGGCTTAACAGCCTAACCTCTGTAATTGTAAGTACACCAGTCAGCGAGAAGCTAGACTTGGTTAGGGTAAGAAGATGTTGTGAAACCATGAAAATTTCTTCTTTCAAACTCAGATTTATTTCAAACTCTTTTCTTTCAAAACCAGATTTTCTTTCAAACCAATACTTCTTTCTAACCTTCTTCTAAACCAAACCAGTAAAACCAAGGGCAGTTGATAAAATACAACAGTGGATAAACTTTCCATCGATTAAGTTCGTGAAGCATGGAATGAATATTGTCACGGGACAATATAAGAGAGTTGACACAGAATACTTCACCTAGCGTGTGGCGGACACTACGAGTGTACCAACTGAAATGTGGGACGACTGCACTCCGTGAGGAGCTTGTGGGCCTGACAGACCTACTTATGGGTTAGTTGGGCAAGTAGCAATGTATCAGTATGATACCCCACATATGTATACAAGTAGAGTCCAAAAACACGGGAAGTAGTCGACTCCATACTACGGTCAGCAGTATAGGTCAAACAAGAGCTAAGGACTACCATGAATGGTTGAAGTTAAGGAACTCAGTTAAGTTAACAAGATTAAAGGAATTAGTGAATTCATTTCAAGGATATGTTTAAGAGTCAGGAGGTGCGAAGTGCACTAACTGTTATGTAAAGACATCACACATGTCTTAAGATTCCGAGGGGTAAACATGATAGCTGGAACGGAGACCCAGCATGTGCATGGCAAGCAGATGCCTAATGAGGACACATTAATGTGCAATGAACGGGATGAAACTCCCAGAATGAGTACCTACACTACCAGGAAATGTTGATCTTCACAGAAGAAGATAATAAGCCAGTCAAGAATGCAAAACGGCGTGGCTAACTGAATTACCAATAAGTGCAAGCCAGATGTGATGGCATAATATAGCAACACCCAGGAGCAATCCTTGAAGGGTGTTTGCATCAACAATTGTTGCATGAAATAACGTGACAGAAACACGAGGGTTGAAACTAATACCCAGTTTAGACATAAGTAGTTAGGAGACGGACTGACAATCCTAAGGGGCATCCCATGAAAGGAAACGGAATGCAACGACCTTGTCATGGAGCTCAATATGATATCCAAACTATGTAATGTTGTACAGAGAAATAAATGTGTGTGAGCCGTCCACAATGGACAGAGCTCGAAGCAGTAAGGCCCATAAGCCACAAATAAAATATGTTATGTAAATTTGATTGATTGTAGAAGTTTATGTTGTATAAGTGAATAGAGTGGAGAACGAAAACCACTGCATTAAGAGTGGGGATACCTCTCGATATTGTGAGACCGCAGAAGCGGTAGTTATGTGAACCAAGTCAAGAAACATGTTAAGGATTGACCATGTTATCATTGCGAGAGAACAAATAGTTTAGAAGCATGTGAGTATAAGTGAAGCACCGAGCTGAATAACGCCGGCTTGTAACTCGAATAAGCAAAGCTCAAGGAGCATTCGGTAGTCATCCAAATGAATGACGAACCATAATGCGAATATGTAAGTATATGTGTGGAAGTTAATGTGACAGTAAATACCATGTAAGTTAGTGTTATGCAATGAGTAAGAGCACGGTGCGCAGCAAGCGACCGTTGTATAAGTGTTTTTAATAATAATGTGGCAGATAAGACCAGTTATGAGTTAAACTCAGTGGAGATGCAAGATAAGTGATAGTAACAGACTGGGCAATAGGCCAGTGGTAGGTACTATGTGATGAGGAACTCAGTGTGAATTCCATGGCGAATCGCATAAGGGATTTACTGTCAAGAGTTTACGCCTCTGCACTCTGTATGACTGAGTGTTTTGGTATTGCATTTGAACAGTAATGATCGAGTGCGATGGAAGGGTTTTGGAAACGTTAATTGTGGTGGAAACAGAAAACGGCTTATAACGCCATAGTGATTGATGCATAGGAAATGCAAAGACATACCATGAAAGGGTACTTGTACAAAACCAAATGTGGAGACATGATTAACAGTAAGTGACTACAGTAGCACTAACTGTCAAATATCGGTATGGAATATACCCCAAATGTTGTAAATAGCAGAGAGAGCACTACACACTCGGTAGTAGCTCAATATCAACCGACAGTAAGTCGGAAGGGAACAAGTCAATCATTGTGAAATACATAGCTGTATACACAGTAAATTGTTATAGAAGTGGATAGAAAGTTTATAACTCACCGAATTCGCTAACGGTAAGTGATACCACGCGGTTTGAGAAACCATTGTTACCAAGATGAAGGTGACAATTGGGGATGTACAATACAGTAAGAATAACAAATGGGGCAATTAAGCTCTACAGTTATTAGAGTTTCGCAGTAGAAACTAGTGAGCCAGTGATTCAAGTGTTGAATGTACATGGTGAACATGAGTGAATGGCTAATTATTAACGCCTAGAAGCCTAACAGGCCAGAATTGAAACCAGTTAAGAGTTAAAGCAAACTCCAATGAGAATTCTTGGTTTAGGAACTAAACCGCCAATATGGTTAAGATCCTCTAATCAGAATCCATTATGTAATAGACCGCATGGAAGTTAAAACACTTCATGACGGCAGAACATTTTAAGTGATTGATTACGTGGGCGTAATCCCTTTAAGGGGGGTAGAGCGCAAACCACTTAGTGTGTATTACCGTACAAGTGTACGTAGTGTATGTGACTTATATTGTGCATAGCACAAAATTATTGTTTTGATGATTGTGTGTGTGTTTTACGTAAACATACACATTCATTCATGGTTTAATTGTGGTAATTGCGCACAAGATGCGAATACCATTGTGATAAGTGTGTTGATTTATTAACAGTGGTGTGTGATAATACAAGTGTGGGGAGTAGAGAAACCCCGGGGAACAAAACCCCGACAGTGTATAAATGTGAAACTGTGTGTTGTATTTTGATAAAAATATGTGTTATATACTATATAGTGATTCACGAAAGGGTATGAAACCGACATAGAACCTAGTGAGAATAAGATTCCCTAGGTAACAACATTAAAGTGTATGGAAATAACTGATAGACGGAGTTCTATCCCTTGGAGATGTTATGATCATGACTAGAATGATTAAAAAGATAGAAAATTGGGATGAGTAATTTATTTGATGCTTGAAAATGAAGTGGGAGGTGGAACTTGATTTGCATGCGATCAAGGAAGCCGAACACAAATTGGAGTGGAAGGATAGTTCAACACTGATGCTGATCACATCAGGGTTGGATGATTCTTGAAGCTCCCTATAAGTGGTCACAAATAACCACGCTAAGAAAAGAAGCAAAGAGCTTAAGTTGGACTTGGAGTGTGTGTGTTTTCAAAAGGATTTTCAATTGGTACTTATAAAACGTCGATAGATACTTTACATAATTAAATTTCTCTTACTTAACCTCACAAGGAAAATTTTCAAATTAAGTGATTGTTTTGATCTCCCAAAGGCACGGGGACGGAAGGTGTCCATCGCGACCGGGTTCTGCGGGATCACAGTGTATATCAAAGATATTTTTGATTGCTATACATGCTATGACATGTTGTGTGGTATGTGTAATAAATATTATTTTGACCTTGAGTTCCTAAAGTGTATGCTATTAAGACCTATGAGTCTAAATGTGTTGTGTTACATAGACCTATGTGTCTAAAGGCTGTTATGTTATCAAGACCTATGTGTCTAAATGTTGTTATGTTACCCAAGACCAGAGAGTCTAAGGGTTGTTATGTGTGTGTAAATGTTGTTAAGATACCTGACCATTGAGTCCGAGGTTATCTAGTGAATATGTTATGTTATGTATGGATGTGAATGTGTTACCCGGACCATCAAGTACGAGGGTGTGTTGTAAAATATGTTTGGGTTATGGAAGTTTATTTCCAAGTGATTCCTGTGTTCTAATCTAATGATGTGTGGGAAGTGTGAACTTCGAGGACGAAGTTCTTTTAAGGGGGGTAGATTGAAATACCCCAAACCTTGATATGTTGTTTAACGGTTAAAATATGGTATTTAAAGGCTAAAAAGTGCCTTAGAAACATTAGTGTACAATTTAAACCATAGTAAAAACAATAAAGCACTAAAACACAGTTTGAGCAAAACATGCTCTAAGCTTGGAGTGAACTTGGTTAGGTCCCAAAGAGCCTACCAGGACTTAATAATATTCAATTATGATTTAATAAGGCTAATTAAGTCCTTAGGAAACTTTGGTAGACAGTTAAACCAAACAAAACACAAGAAAATACCTTAAAGTCAATAAGAGCAAAAATGTGCTCTAAGCTTGGGATAAATTTGTATAAGACCTAAAGGTCATATCTATACCTTATAAATATGTTAATGAACATATTAAATCAATTACCAAAGAAAACCAAGCTTGAAAACAAGTTAAAACACAAAAAGTGCTTTAAGGAGTCTTAAAGCACGTTTTTGAAAAATTGTCTTGTAAATGAGTTTTGAATGGCTAGACGTCCATCATTACTCTTTAGTTAACATGTGTACTATATAGTATCACATTTGGAAGTCTAAATCAATGGGAAATCAAAAATTTCACAAATATGTGCCTTAGTTTGTGAATAGTGCTCAAATAGTGCTAGTTTTGACTTAAGTCAACATAAGTCAATTACTTGGTCAACAAAGACCATATATATCTCTAATATGTAAGGGGGCACGGTTTTAGTGGTGTGAGTCACCATACTTGGCCATCCAACTAAGAAAAGTAAAAAAAATAAAGTAAAGTTACTATTTGCTTTATAACATAAATATCTTCAAACTTTGCCTCTCTCCTCACCTTTCTTCATTTCCTGTTCCCACCGTCATCTTCCTCCATTCTCCCAACCAAAACCGTTCATGGTGCAGCACCTCTCTTCTCCAACTTCAATTGCTCACCAAATGTTCATTAATGCTCCAAATCAAATTCTAAGACCATATTTGTCTTAGTTAGACCAAGCTCTTCACTTCTATCTTTTCAAATCTTCAAGAACTCAATTTTGGTGCCATGGAGATTCACCATTGAAGGAGCTTGAGCCCACCTTTCCATATATTATTGTTCTCCTTTGCTTCAAGGTAAGGAAACTCAAAGAAAATCCATGTTTCCTCCATGTTTATATGATGTCCGAAAATTCACCTCACAATGGTGTTTTCACCTTGCTTGTTTTAGCTTCATTTGAATCTTCCAAGGGCTAGGAGGAGTCCTCTCTTGATACTCATTCAAGCTCTATTTCCATTCAAAGGTAAAACAATTACCTTAATGTGTTAAAACAATATATGTAACAAGGGTTTACAATGATATGAAGCATAATGCTTGAATACTCATTCTATTATGTGTACATTGTTTAGAAGTTGACAACAACCAAACATCCTACTACCGGTTTTACAAGGAAATAAGAAAGAAGTTTGTGAGGAAAAAAGAGGTAAACAAGCTATCTCAATGTAGTTTAAAATGCCTTAGGAAAAATGAGCTTGATATGCTTAATAAAATACCTAAGGAGCCAATGGCAATGAGCTAGTAAAATGCTCTCAAGGAGTTTATTAAGGACATATGTATTGTTGGGTGTATTTGCAGGTCAAAGGCATTACTTATGTGGGAAATTCAGTGTTTAAGGTTTATGCAATTTAAGGGCCTAAGAGCCATGTTATTTAAGGGCCTAAGTGCCAAGCAATTTAAGCTTATGCACTATATTGTGATGTAGTTCTAAATGTGTGAAGTTTGTGTATAAAATGTGTTTGATGGATTTTAGGTGTTCTTGAATGAAATAAGGTAAAAACCTAAGTGTTTGGATGTGAGTATATACAAGAGAAGCTATGGCCAAATTTGGAAAATGTATATGAAGTTCTAAGTGTTTTAAATAAGTTTTGGTGAACTAGGAAGTGTTAAAGGTGAACAAATGTTTTACTAGGGAAGAAAACATGTACTAAGGTGATTTAGCGTGATACAAGGATTTAGGTATTATCTTGGAAGTTCTAGGAATTGAATGTGTGTTTTTGAGAATGTTGATGTACAAGGAAGAAATGATGTTTAGGTAAGATGTGAAAAGGAGATTTAGTTAGTAAGAAAAGAAGTTTGAGAGATGATGTTAAGGTGTAGAGGAAACACCTTGGTATAGTGGTCATTATAGGTGAAATACCACCTAGAAATCTTAAGGAGAAAACATTCCAAGTGCTAGGAATTTTGTAAGGAATTTGTGAATGATAATGGTTTTGGTGTGTGATTTAAAGAGTTTAGTACAAGGCTAAAGGTGTGTTTGAGGTGTCAAATGATGTTAGAACACATTAGGAGGCTTGAGGAAAAATTTGGAGAAAGTTTGACAATGTATGGGAAGTTTCTGCAGCCGACCTACCCAGGGGACCGACCCCAGTCTGGGTCGGTCGGGCTGAAACTGTGAACTTGGATGATCTCTGCAGCCGACCTACCCAGGGGGTGGTCGGCGGGGGCGTCGGCCTTAAAAAATTTAAATTAAATTTTAAGAATGTTAAGTGGTATCAGTGGTATGCCATTAAGAGAGTATTGATGATTAGAAAAATAATTATAAAGGGACTTAAGAGATTAAGTTAAGTAAGATGATTTAAATGTTTAAGGTTATAAAATGAAATGTATTGAAATGTAAAAGTAAAACAAGTTAAAATGTAAAGTTATGTAACTAAGTTAACGGGGAAAGTTTTAAGCATTAGACTTTAAACAATCATGTTACCTCGATCGATGTTAATAAAAGTACATGTAATATTATCAGTTGTTCGAGAATTGCTCGAGGAACATAAGTGGACATGATAAAGTGGACCCCGGTGACAGGTATGGTTTTCTTGCAACCTGTGTCCTACCTACCGGATTACACCGGCTTGTATGCCAATGTGTTTTTTCTGTGTGTTTGCCACGTTATAAGATAAATCATGAAACGAGTTTACAGTCGTTATTGTTGTTGTATGTTTACGTGCCGATACCGGTAACCTCGAATGCGCTTGAAGGGCTAGTTAACCACTATTAGGTAAAACGTAAGAGAACGGTATCCGGTGACAACGTTTCCGACCTAAGGAACGTTCTAACCACGACTATGCATGAGTTAGTTATGTGATGTTTGTGTGTGATGTTTGTGTGTGAATGTATGACTCTCCCTTCCCTTGTGTGTGTCTAACAAGACTTAACCCTATGTTGTGATTGTTTAATTAAGTTCTATGTTGAACTTCTAACAAGTGCTAACGGGGGGAGTGAGGAGTCCGGTCTGTTCCGGCCACGCGTGTGAGTATGGGGGTCGTTGTCATATCAGGTTCGATCCTCTCCGTATGTTATGGTTGTTTCCCATTTGGTTTCCAACCTTCCCTTTAGCTTAACCAAGGCTATTACTGACTCACGTCGGGCCACAGGGGCATACTATGTTATGTTTGTTCGGTGTGTTGGTGGATCACTATATCCGACACCTTGTGTTAAGTTATCCGTTCATTTAACGAGACGGTAACGAGTTATGTAACGAGCTTATCATGAAACTGGCAACATTCACTAGGCTCACCAGTGTATTAACAATGTTTGGGTCGGTTCCTAAGAGAACCATTCCCGTTATGTTATGTGATGTTGTTGTAATGCAATTTCTATTGCGATGTTATTATGTGCACGTTGAAACGTGAAAGTGTTGTTATGTGTTGTTATGGGATGCATTATATGTTGTAAAATGTGGAGTATGTGGATCATGGATATGAATCCCAGTTTGTGATAAGAGGCGTTTAAGGATAACCTGAATAACGGGTAAGTGTCGTCTATTAAGGAAGTAGCACCATTAGAGGAGAAACACTATAGGGATAACGAATACCATGAGTGACTTATCAAATAAGGATGTATTATCCGTTTATTGAGCCCATTGAGGCGAAATGTTGTGTGTTGTGTGTTTACTGTTGCATGCATGATTTAAATATAATCAACCGCATGCTAAGACGACAATTAGTTGTGCGTGGCCCGGTAGCATGTGGGCTGCGGGATTACCATACCAGCAAAGGTGCTGAGCCCCTTGGGGGCCACCCTTTCTCTTCTTTACCTATTTCAGGTACAGAGAGCTGGAAGCCGTTCGAGAGTAGGACGGGGTAGACATTGTACATGGGTAATCATGTAAGTTAAATATATACAGTAGGTGTAGTAAAACCGAAGTTGTTATCGGCATCAGTTTGTAAATACTCGGTACTGTTGGAAGGTATGGGTATGTTTTGTTGTTAATGGAAAGGGATAATAATGTGTAGTCGCTTGGGAATCTAGTCCATCAGACCAGTACAATGTTTATGTAATAACCTTGTTAGACACGTGGGTGGTTAACGGCGTGTAACACCAACGAGTTAAGTTATTTGATGAGGTGTGTATTCCGCTGCAGATTGTTGTTATGTGTTTGTTGTTGGATGGGGTGTTACAGGAAAGGTGAATGATCAAGCACAAGATCATTGTGAAAATCCACCACTTTTTGGAAAACACAAAATGACTAGTACGCTCCACGGTAATGACCGCTGCTCTTGAAGGTGGGTTGAACTTCAAAAATAGCGGGTCACAATGTGGGGACTAAATCATTTATTTTGAAATACGTTTGTTAAATTCAATTTTGAAAACTGTTTTCATTGAAATACCCCAAACCTAAGTATGCTAAGCAAACGTCAAATTATGATGTAGTAAGGCTAGAATATGCCTTAGAAAGATTGGTAGACAATTTAAACCAAGGAAAACACAAGGAAGTGCCTTAAGGGCAATCAGGGCAAAAACGTGCTCTAAGCTTAGAGAGACTTGGGTGAGTACCCAAATATCATTATAACCTTAGTAATATTCTAATGGTCATTTTAAATCAATTAGCAAAGAAAACCAAGCTTGAAAACAAGTTAAAACACAAAATGTGCTTTAAGAAGTCTTAAAGCACATTTTTGAGAAATTGTCTTAGAATTGAGTTTTGAGTGGCTAAATGTCCATCATTACTCTTTAATCAACATGTGTACTAATTAGTATCACATTAGGAGGTCTAAATCAATGGGAAATCAAAAATTTCAGAAATATGTGCACTGATTAGTGAATAGTGTCAAATAGTGACTAGTTTAAGTTTTAATCAACTTAAGTCAACTAGTTGGTCAAACAAGACCATAAATATCTTGTTTATAATGAGGGGGGCCGGTTTTTTCTAAGGGTGGATGAGTCACCATAAGTAGTCAAATAACGAAGAAAAGAAGAGATAAGTAAAAGAGTACTATTTGCTTTATTAAAGCAAATATCTTATATTAGCCACCTTTCTTCTTCTCTCTCTTCATTTCTCTTCTTCACACGATTTCTTCTTCTCTCTTCTTTTGCTCCAAACTGAGAGAGCTCCATCCATGGGTGCTCCACCTTCAATCACTCACTAAGTGTTCATCCTTGCTCCAAATCAAAAACTAAACACATATTTCTCTTAGTTAGGTCAAGACCTATCCTTCTATCTTTTCAAATCCTTCAAAGCTCCATTTTGGTGCCAAGAGGAAACTCCATTGATGGAGGAAAACCAAGTTTGAAGGGCTCATTAGCTTCTCCATTCTCTTAAGGTAAAGAAAATGTAAGAAAAACCATGTTTCCACCATTTCTTGTACATGGCCGAAAATTCCTTCTCATGGGGCTATGTTTTTATGCCTTGTTCTAGCTTGATTTATTCACCAAGGACTAGTGGAGGTCCTATTTCACTCAATGCCCAAGTCTACTTTGAGACTTCAAGGTAATTATCCACTTTTATGCTTTAGAACACATTTCTAACCTAGGTTTTCATTCCTTGAGGTTAGTGCATTGTTTAGTACTCATATGAGTCATTGGATATTGATTAGAACATTGGCAAGGGGAATTTAAGTGGTGGCCGAGTTCTATGCAAGAAGAAGGTCTAAGGAGGAGATTAAGATAAGCTTGAGAAAACAAGGTAAAATGCTTACCTAATGGGGTTTAAGATTAAGGAATGAGTTTTAGATAAGTACCAATGTAGCTTAGAGCTTACATTGTGTATTGGGTTATATAACCTAAGAAAGAGAACTTAAACAAGCTTATGAACTTGTGATTAAGGAGCTAATGAGAATGAGTTAGTAATATAAGTTTAAGGTGGATTTTAAGAGCATTATAACTACTATGAGATTGATGAGTGTATTTGCAGGTTGAAAGCTTATTTATGTGGGAAATTCAGTGTTTAAGTTTAAGTCATTTAAGGGCCTAAGAGCCATGTCATTTAAGAGCCTTAGTGCTATGCAATTTAAGATTAATTGCAAATATTGAGTTTGTTGTGAATGAGTTGTTTTGGTGATGAGATGTGATGAGAAAGAACTTGATGTGTGTGTGAGATGGTTGAATGAGGAAAAATAATGTGTTTGGGCATGATAAGATACTAGAGAAGTTATGGCGAAATTTGAATAGAAAACAAAGTGTTTAAGTAGTGGTGGTGAGTTAATATGCCCTAGGGTTTACTAGGGAGTATAAAAGGAATTCGAGTGGAAATGAGTTAACTAAGGAGTTCTTGAGGTTTAGAATGACCTAGAGATGTCTAGGAGGAATTAGAGAATTGATGAGGGTATTAAACACACCAAAACCAAGATATGAGGAATGTAAGACTTGTGCATCAGGTTGAAGGAGGAGGTGTATAATGCTTAAGGTGATTTAGATATGAACTTGGAAATATATCAATGAAAGTCTTGGGAAGCTTGTCTAAGTGGTGATGATGCTAGTAGTGGAACAATAAGGTTTTAGTTTAGATGGTAATGAGTGGACTTAGGTGATGGGAGTGAAGATTGAAGGAGAATGTGGTGTATTGACTAGGAATGTATAAGAGCGTAAGGTCATGAGAATGGTGAGAAATTGAGCAAAGCAAAGATGTAAGGTAGTGATGTTAAGGAGGAGCTATATGGGTAGGAAAGAAACATTCTGGTTTCTTGAAGTTTTAGATAAAATGTACATGTTGGAAAGATAAGGAATTAACTAACAAGTGTTTGGAGTTTTAGCAAGAATTTAGTAAATGATTAAGAAGATCTTTTGAAGTTGTTTTGAAGAGTTTGGAGGAAATTCTAAGGTGAGTTTAAGTGCCTAAATGGTATTAGGACACATGGGGGAACTTGTGGAGAAGTTTGGAGTCAAATGGGAATTTAGAAATAAGGTTCTGGAGCCGACCGACCTTAGGACCGGACTTGCAAGGTCGGTCGAGCTCAGTTTACACTACCGGAGAAAGTTTCTGGAATGGACCGACCTTGGGGACCGGACTTACAAGGTCGGTCGGGCATGTATTTTGTACGGTAATAAGTCTCTGGAATCGACCGAACATAGGACCGGACTTGGCAAGTTCGGTCGAGCTTAAATTTCCCTCGGGGAAACTCTCGGGAATGGACCGACCTTGGGGACCGGACTTGCAAGGTCGGTCGGGGTAGAATTTTCAAACGGTGAAGTGTTCTGGAATGGACCGACCTTGGGTAAGGTCGGTCGAAAGTTCGGTCGGACCATAAAAAAAAAAGAAAAAAAAAAAAAAGAAAGAAACCCTAAGAGAGTTTAGTGGTATTAATGATACCCCATTAAGGGGGCAATGATGATTGGAGGTATAAAGACCTAAGGGATTAAGTTAAGAATAAACTTAAAAGTTTAAGATTAAGTTTGTAAGATTAAGTTGTAAGACTTAAGAGGTGTTAGGATGGAGTCATTAAGGGTTAAGTAAGTTAAGTAAGATAAGTAAGTTGAATTGAGTTAATTGATTAACAACCTAAAACTGAATGAATGTTTTAGGACTTGGGAGTTTGGACTCCGGAGGAGAGTAAGCAGCCGAACGACCAACGGTGAACGGTACAGTTTTTCTTGTGACCTGCTTGCTAACGAGGTGTCCCTCGGCTTGTGTGCTAATTGTTTTTGTGTGCTCACTAAACAAGATAAAGCATGCAACCGGAATATATTATATTTATTGTATGGTTGTGTGATGTTTGAAAACTAACACAACATACCGTGAGAACTTACTAACCAATGTTTAGTAAGAAATTGAGTGAGACTAAGGAACGCCCCTAATAAGGGACGATATGAACCGAAAGAGGTTAACCAACAAACATGGTCTTGAGACTATTACTAACTGGAACTTGAGTGAGGAAACCCGGGACCGATCTCCAGTCATGCATGCTAAGGAAAAAGGGGGAACGGTATCTGAATCAGATCCGCCCTCCGCTTAAGGACTTGTCTTCGGACTTGTAGCCTAGGGCCGGTTGCCGGCTCAGCTACGCTGGATTCCCGTCCAGGGTAGGTGGCATTAAGATGGTGCGGTGGGATCACCTAAATCCCAGGTTTGGACTTAGGCTACAACCATTCCCCTCCAGGAACGGTTTGTATTCTGAGAATAAGTTAAGATTAAGATAAGTTACAATCATTCCTTTTTAAAGGATGATTTGTATTGTTAAGATTAAGATTAAGTTAAGATTAAGATAAGTTGCAACCATTCCTCTTTAAAGGATGATTTGTATAATTAAGATTAAGATAAGCAACATCCACTCCTTATTAAAGGATGGTTGTTTCTAAGGTTAAGATAAGACTAAGATTAAGGTGAGATAATGATGGACTAAGGTTAAGAGGGAACATTACTTAAGGAGTTAAATAACTAACTCTCCAATTAAGGGAACGCATTTAAGTCGTTCATTGTGTGTGAACTTTGATTGTTCATATATGGATTGTTGTTTACAGCATTTTACTATTATGTTGTGCATCTAATCAACCTCCATGCTATCGACAATTAGTCGTCGTAGCCACGTTAGCTTGGGGGCCATGAGGGGATCGTACCAGCATTCGTGCTGACCCCCTTTGGGGGCTGTTTTTACTACACAGGTGTACATCAGGAGGCGGCCGTCGCGAGAGTAAGAAGGGGTACAAGTGTCACGGGTTAAGTGTGGCCTACGAGTTGTGCATGTACACTTGTATGGCAATTTGAGCTAGTAAGATGTATAGGACGTGAGGGGGTTGTGAGAAGGATATGTAAATGGTTAAGATTGTTGTACCTATGTTCGGTATATTCTGTAGTCAGACCGTGGCAAGGTCCTGGATTGTAAAGAATTCCGTTGTGACATGTATATATATATGCTGTTAAGTTGCGAGACCACAATTGGATTGAGTTGGGGTGTTACAAAAGTGGTATCAGAGCGTAGTTACGCTCTGAAGACAAGAAATACCGAACTTAGGAGAATGATGAGGTTGAGATTGAGTTATGGGTTAAGGGTTGAGAGATAGAGTGAGAGGTGCGTTAGTCAGGACTTCCCGGTGTTTACCAGATATCCATAGTACCTAGACCCGCCCTCCACATCCCTAACCCTAATTATGTGGAACAAACACCAGAGAGAAGAAAGCCTTCTCTTACTCGGGGAAACCCGATCTGGCAGTTAGTTAACAGTAAGCAATATAAGAAACAACTTGTTGTACAACAGTTACGGAGAACTTGGAGGTTTTCAATGGAGCGCAACAGAGAAACGGGCGCTGCCTATGGAATACTATCAATAAGGGAACGGTAATTACCGGCAACATGGGTCGACATGCTACGCAGTCGAAATAACCCGCAATACCAATGGTAAGGAAAGCACTACGCGTGCAATAGATAAGGAAATGATAAAAGACATGAGTACCGGACAGCGGTCCGAGTGAGCATAACAGTGAGATAATACAAAGCATGAGGATTAAGACATAAGAAAATATTAAGGGGTTCCCTCATAAAGAGGAACGCCTGGTAGATGACAGTACTGTCAAACAACAAGGAAACTGCCGGATGGACGGTTATCCAAGATAAGAGATTATCGAAGGAGTCCCGAGGACTACCAATTACATGGAAATTAGAAGGAAGTGTCACTACCGATGTACCTTGTACCAATAACCCATCCTGCATGGCGCACTTGCCATAGCAAGTGCTACCACGGTTAAGCTACACAAAAAGCCATCAAGGCGAGATAGGAGAACGCTACAGTTGAAACGCATATTAACACCGGATTGTAAATCCATGAGAACAGAAAATAAGACCTTGGAAAGGCCTGACGGCCTGACCATGATGAGACGAACCGATACATCAGTCAGCAGGGACTGAGCTTAGACGAAATGCTAAACCATATAAATATTAGCAACGGTATAACCCACTACAACAACAACTGACAGTACGGTAAGAACACCAATCTCAAACTCCACGAGGAAAACCTAAGAGATCGCTCGGTGATCCGAGCAAAACAATATATAAGCAATGATATACAAGGGATGTATTATAAGATACTATTGAGGTTGTTGAAGCATCGACTTACAACGAAAACGGGATAAGACTCCCAGAGTGACCACTAAGAGTACCAATAACAACATTCTTCAATGAAAATGTTGGAAAACCCAGGAAATAAGGGTAAAAGAAATGAACATAAGCTATAACCTACTAAGGATTAAAAAAAAATGTATAATCCCGACAGAGGGAAACTCAGCGGACTACCCACACAGAGCGGGTATAGTCGAGCCATATAACTGATGAATGACAGCTGATACTGTTTGTTTAACTCATTAACACCCAAGTATGATTGATCATCAACGGGTGGCATAGTCAACGGAAGTTGAACGAAGCGTTGAGATGGAAGTATAAGATGACTGGAAGGTATCCAACTTGGACACCTTAAGGCAAACGCCTAATACGAACTTATCCTTATGTGCTAAAAGACATAGGTCTAATAAAATGACAGTATGGTCAAAGACATTAAGTAAACTCAGATCACCTGAACAACTTCCATAGCAGGAAGCAGGATGCAGCAACTTACCATGAAACCCGATACTACATTTAGTGTATAACCTATTAACGGTGGAAGTGCTAAAGGAACCAGAATCTTAAGAGAATGACCTGCAGATGATAAGAATACAAATAATGGAACTGAGACATTAAGTACTTAAGAGCCTACGAGCAAGGAGGTTAACCACATCAGAGCCCGAGGTGCAGTAAGTTATAAGAGAGCTTGTTTAAGCCACAAAGGGACTAATTTGTAGATATGAACGGTTACCAAACTATAACTTAGATTGGGGAGGAACATACCAACAAGAAAGGGTACCAATGAGTAAATTGAGATAATGCTAAGGACAGGAGCGGAGGACGAACCATGCCTTTTAGGGTGGGGATACCTCTCCTTGTTGTGAGGCCATGAGTGGGAATGAACCCCTCAAAAGGGCTTTCACTTAATAGAGATGCAATACGCTTTTATTAGAGAATGGAAACTGTAAACTTGAGATTACCTTTAGAACATATCAGTTACACTTGAATAATAAAGAAGGCTGCAAAGACAGACCTCATGTCTAACACCCAGAGATAAACATTGAGATTGCACATTATGACACGTCAAATGACCAATGCTCAGAAGAGCTTGTGATTCAGAGGATGACTTCTTCAGTAACCAGTTAAACTACATGGTAGATAAACATCACTAAGGATGAAAGAAAGTGAGAGAGATTAGCCTACTTACGAATCTGAGATTGGAGTGGAACAGCTTCATATCAAGAGTCAACTATTTTACAACACGGTACGACAACCGCCAATACCGGAATGAGAGAACTCCCAGTGTGTTTACACCAAGAAGGGATTGAGTATAAGGTAAGACATAGAGATAAGTGAGTAAGGGTTGCACCATTAATGGGCAAATGGTAAAGGCCAACTACCACGGTGGTAATGGTCGTGAGTATAATAGTTAGATAAGTGGATTAAGTCATGGTGCGGGGTAATGCGACCATTATGTATGAGCCCAAATATTGATTGACTGAGCAATTAGATTTATGAGTTAAGACCAGCATAAGTAAGAAATAAGATGGTAGACGAACTGAGCATTGAGGCCAGTAGTCTGGACTTGGTTAGGTAAGATTTCGCAGGAAGCACACTACCCATTCCTTAAGGAACTGGAAGTGCATTCCTAGTAGCATAAATATGAGAAACAAGATAAGAGGCTCTACGGAAGGAGACCTCAATTATTAAGAGACCGAATCAGTACGGGATACAGAAAGAGCTAGAGCATACAATACCAGGAACACAGTAAATGGACTTCCCTGATTGACTTCAAGAAGAACAATAATGTTATTATGGAACGATGATGAAAGAGGAGATCGACAACAGAATACTTCATAATTAGCAATAGCTAAACGTGTGACGGACACTACGAGTTTACTAAAACGAGACGTGGGACGACTGCACCCCATAGGGGCTTGCAGGCCTGACACGCTCATTTATGAGTTAGTTGGGTAAGTAGTAATGTACCAGTAAGGTACCCCATGCATGTAGACGAGTAGTGTAAGGAACACGGGAAGTAGTCGACTTCGTACCACCGACAACGACGCAAGATCAGACAAGAGCAGCTACTACCACAAACCCAGTCGAAGAAAAGAATTCAGTTGAACCAGCAACACAGAGGAACCAAAGAACAGATAATTAAGGACTATGAAGTGCGAAGAGCACAAATTGTTAAGTACAGACATTGGACATGTCTTAAGATGTAAGAGATTAAGACTGTAACGCGCGATGCGCACTAAACAGCAGTTTCAGATTGAGGATCATCCTCAGACCAAAGGTCAGTTGGAGAGAACAACTTAGACATTCGAGAAAACACTAAGAGTATGAACATAAGATCTTCAAGGAGAATGGATGGACGAGTTACAACTCATTAAGGCCGTGTATATATAAAGATAACACGTGTCCATTGAGAGACCAATATACCTAAACTGTAAGGTGGCAGGAGGAAGAGGATATACAATGCTATAAAAAGATAAGTGAAGCAGTTAAGCCTAAGAACATCAGAGTGGTGCAGCAGAAAGCAGCAGATCACTACCTTGAGATTAGACCAAAACTAAATTAAAGGAAACGGTATAAGTACCGTTAGAATCTTCGATACAGAGACTAAGTCATTCCTGATCGAATTCTAAGTAAGATAGATACATCTTGAACTTATGTTCAAAGATCATGTAATGTTGATTACGTGGGCGTAATCCATTTTAAGGGGGGTAGAGCGAAACCGCTTAGCGTATGTTTGTGTACTGAGTACATAAACTACGGTGTGCATAGCACAAAATAATTTGAGAATATGTTTTATATAAACATTTTGAGATAAATCATGGTTATTGCACACAGAAGATGTGAATACCATACATATTAAGTACTTATCTTGTTAACTCCGGTGTGAGTACAAGTTAAGAGAATTAAGGAAAAGGATTAAGGAGACTTAAGAAATAAGGAATATATGAGGTATGGGGTCGATATGAGACTAGGTGTTAGATAAGAATAAGATGACACTATGAGATATCATTTGATATGATTATGGGTTAGGAAATAGTAATGCTATGTGGTATGAGACAGTGAAGAAGTTGGTATGAGACTGATATAGAATTTAGTAGGAATTTAAGCCTTGAGGGATTACTAAGAGATGAGTTGGGAATGTTTGATGGACTTAGTCCACACTTTGTAGATGTATTGATCATGATTAGAAGAACTAAAAAGATAGAAAATTGGACATGAGTGAATTATTTGGATGTTTGAAAATGACGTGGGAGGTGGAACTTGATTTTCTAGGGATCAAGGGAAACCGAACACAAATTGGGGGTGGAAGGATAGTTCTACACTGATGCTGATCACATCAGGGTTGGATGATTCCTGAAACTCCGTACCAGTGGTCACAATTAAATCACACTAAGAATAGAGGCCTTAGGATAAAATGAAATTGGAGTTGTTTGTATTTTTAATTAGAGGAATTATTCCTCACATGACCTCGTAAAAAGGATTACCTTTTTACTGAGTCTCGCCCATGAAGTCGAGGACGCACGAGCCTTTGTCTTCGGACCGGTGACATGGAGGGGAGAGCAGAGTGTTTTGTATTCTGGCCCATGGTGACGAGGACGAATGAGCCATTGTCTACGGACCAGTGACATGGGAGAATACGCTGGAAGTTATGTGAATGTTTTAATCATCAAAAAGGAACAAAAGGAATTTTGAGTGCTACACATGCTTATGCATGTGTGTGTGATATTTAAGTATAAGAATATGGTGGATCCAATGATCCAATGAGATTAAGTATACATAAGTATGATCTATATGATCTAAGGAATGAGGTAAGACATGTATCCTAATAAGATAAGGTGCATGGGAACTTGGGGACAAAGTTCTTTTAAGGGGGGTAGATTGAAATACCCCAAACCTAAGTATGCTAAGCAAACATCAAATTATGATGTAGTAAGGCTAGAATATGCCTTAGAAAGATTGGTAGACAATTTAAACCAAGGAAAACACAAGGAAGTGCCTTAAGGGCAATCAGGGCAAAAACGTGCTCTAAGCTTGGAGAGACTTGGGTGAGTACCCAAATATCATGATAAGAACTTAGTAATATTCTAATGGTCATTTTAAATCAATTAGCAAAGAAAACCAAGCTTGAAAACAAAGTTAAAACACAAAATGTGCTTTAAGAAGTCTTAAAGCACATTTTTGAGAAAATTGTCTTAGAATTGAGTTTTGAGTGGCTAAATGTCCATCATTACTCTTTAATCAACATGTGTACTAATTAGTATCACATTAGGAGGTCTAAATCAATGGGAAATCAAAAATTTCAGAAATATGTGCACTGATTAGTGAATAGTGCCAAATAGTGACTAGTTTAAGTTTTAATCAACTTAAGTCAATTAGTTGGTCAAACAAGACCATAAATATCTTGTTTATAATGAGGGGGACGGTTTTTCTAAGGGTGGATGAGTCACCATAAGTAGTCAAATAACAAAGAAAAGAAGAGATAAGTAAAAGAGTACTATTTGCTTTATTAAAGCAAATATCTTATATTAGCCACCTTTCTTCTTCTCTCTCTTCATTTCTCTTCTTCACACGATTCTTCTTCTCTTCTTTTGCTCCAAACCGAGAGAGCTCCATCCATGGGTGCTCCACCTTCAATCACTCACTAAGTGTTCATCCTTGCTCCAAATCAAAAACTAAACACATATTTCTCTTAGTTAGGTCAAGACCTATCCTTCTATCTTTTCAAATCCTTCAAAGCTCCATTTTGGTGCCAAGAGGAAAACTCCATTGATGGAGGAAAACCAAGTTTGAAGGGCTCATTAGCTTCTCCATTCTCTTAAGGTAAAGAAAATGTAAGAAAAACCATGTTTCCATCATTTCTTGTACATGGCCGAAAATTCCTTCTCATGGGGCTATGTTTTTATGCCTTGTTCTAGCTTGATTTATTCACCAAGGACTAGTGGAGGTCCTATTTCATTCAATGCCAAGTCTACTTTGAGACTTCAAGGTAATTATCCACTTTTATGCTTTAGAACACATTCTAACCTAGGTTTTCATTCCTTGAGGTTAGTGCATTGTTTAGTACTCATATGAGTCATTGGATATTGATTAGAACATTGGCAAGGGGAATTTAAGTGGTGGCCGAGATCTATGCAAGAAGAAGGTCTAAGGAGGAGATTAAGATAAGCTTGAGAAAACAAGGTAAATGCTTACCTAATGGGGGTTTAAGATTAAGGAATGAGTTTTAGATAAGTACCAATGTAGCTTAGAGCTTACATTGTGTATTGGGTTATATAACCTAAGAAAAAGAACTTAAACAAGCTTATGAACTTGTGATTAAGGAGCTAATGAGAATGAGTTAGTAATATAAGTTTAAGGTAGATTTTAAGAGCATTATAACTACTATGAGATTGATGAGTGTATTTGCAGGTTGAAAGCTTATTTATGTGGGAAATTCAGTGTTTAAGTTTAAGTCATTTAAGGGCCTAAGAGCCATGTCATTTAAGAGCCTTAGTGCTATGCAATTTAAGATTAATTGCAAATATTGAGTTTGTTGTGAATGAGTTGGTTTGGTGATGAGATGTGATGAGAAAGAACTTGATGTGTGTGTGAGATGGTTGAATGAATGAGGAAAAATAATGTGTTTGGGCATGATAAGATACTAGAGAAGTTATGACGAAATTTGAATAGAAAACAAAGTGTTTAAGTGGTGGTGGTGAGTTAATATGACCTAGGGTTTACTAGGGAGTATAAGAGGAACTCGAGTGGAAATGAGTTAACTAAGGAGTTCTTGAGGTTTAGAATGACCTAGAGATGTCTAGGAGGAATTAGAGAATTGATGAGGGGTTATTAACACACCAAAACCAAGATATAAGGAATGTTAGACTTGTGCATAAGGTTGAAGGAGGAGGTGTATAATGCTTAAGGTGATTTAGATATGAACTTGGAAATATATCAATGAAAGTCTTGGGAAGCTTGTCTAAGTGGTGATGATGCTAGTAGTGGAACAATAAGGTTTTAGTTTAGATGGTAATGAGTGGACTTAGGTGATGGGAGTGAAGATTGAAGGAGAATGTGGTGTATTGACTAGGAATGTATAAGAGCGTAAGGTCATGAGAATGGTGAGAAATTGAGAAAAGCAAAGATGTAAGGTAGTGATGTTAAGGAGGAGATATATGGGTAGGAAAGAAACATTCTGGTTAGTTGAAGTTTTAGATAAAATGTACATGTTGGAAAGATAAGGAATTAACTAACAAGTGTTTGGAGTTTTAGCAAGAATTTAGTAAATGATTAAGAAGATCTTTTGAAGTTGTTTTGAAGAGTTTGGAGGAAGTTCTAAGGTGAGTTTAAGTGCCTAAATGGTATTAGGACACATGGGGGAACTTGTGGAGAAGTTTGGAGTCAAATGGGAATTTAGAAATAAGGTTCTGGAGCCGACCGACCTTAGGACCGGACTTGCAAGGTCGGTCGAGCTCAGTTTACACTACCGGAGAAAGTTTCTGGAATGGACTGACCTTGGGGACCGGACTTACAAGGTCGGTCGGGCATGTATTTTGTACGGTAATAATTCTCTAGAATCGACCGAACATAGGACCGGACTTGGCAAGTTCGGTCGAGCTTAAATTTCCCTCGGGGAAACTCTTGGGAATGGACCGACCTGGGGACCGGACTTGCAAGGTCGGTCGGGGTAGAATTTTCAAACGGTGAAGTGTTCTGGAATGGACCGACCTTGGGTAAGGTCGGTCGAAAGTTCGGTCGGACCATAAAAAAAAAAAAAAAAGAAAGAAACCCTAAGAGAGTTTAGTGGTATTAATGGTACCCCATTAAGGGGGCAATGATGATTGGAGGTATAAAGACCTAAGGGATTAAGTTAAGAATAAACTTAAAAGTTTAAGATTAAGTTTGTAAGATTAAGTTGTAAGACTTAAGAGGTGTTTGGATGGAGTCATTAAAGGTTAAGTAAGTTAAGTAAGATAAGTAAGTTGAATTGAGTTAAGTGATTAACAACCTAAAACTGAATGAATGTTTTAGGACTTGGGAGTTTGGACTCCGGAGGAGAGTAAGCAGCCGAACGACCAATGGTGAACGGTACAGTTCTCTTGTGACCTGCTTGCTAACGAGGTGTCCCTCGGCTTGTGTGCTAATTGTTTTTGTGTGCTCACTAAACAAGATAAAGCATGCAACCGGAAATATTATATTTATTGTATGGTTGTGTGATGTTTGAAAACTAACACAGCATACCGTGAGAACTTACTAACCAATGTTTAGTAAGAAATTGAGTGAGACTAAGGAACGCCCCTAATAAGGGACGATATGAACCGAAAGAGGTTAACCAACAAACATGGTCTTGAGACTATTACTAACTGGAACTTGAGTGAGGAAACCCGGGACCGATCTCCGGTCATGCATGCTAAGGAAAAAGGGGGAACGGTATCTGAATCAGATCCACCCTCCGCTTAAGGACTTGTCTTCGGACTTGTAGCCTAGGGCCGGTTGCCGGCTCAGCTACGCTGGATTCCCGTCCAGGGTAGGTGGCATTAAGATGGGCGGGGGGATCACCTAAATCCCAGGTTTGGACTTAGGCTACAACCATTCCCCTCCAGGAACGGTTTGTATTCTGAGAATAAGTTAAGATTAAGATAAGTTACAATCATTCCTTTTTAAAGGATGATTTGTATTGTTAAGATTAAGATTAAGTTAAGATTAAGATAAGTTGCAACCATTCCTCTTTAAAGGATGATTTGTATAATTAAGATTAAGATAAGCAACATCCACTCCTTATTAAAGGATGGTTGTTTCTAAGGTTAAGATAAGACTAAGATTAAGGTGAGATAAGGATGGACTAAGGTTAAGAGGGAACATTACTTAAGGAGTTAAATAACTAACTCTCCAATTAAGGGAACGTATTTAAGTCGTTCATTGTGTGTGAACTTTGATTGTTCATATATGGATTGTTGTTTACAACATTTACTATTATGTTGTGCATCTAATCAACCTCCATGCTATCGACAATTAGTCGTCGTAGCCACGTTAGCTTGGGGGCCATGAGGGGATCGTACCAGCATTCGTGCTGACCCCCTTTGGGGGCTGTTTTTACTACACAGGTGTACATCAGGAGGCGGCCGTCGTGAGAGTAAGAAGGGGTACAAGTGTCACGGGTTAAGTGTGGCCTACGAGTTGTGCATGTACACTCGTATGGCAATTTGAGCTAGTAAGATGTATAGGACGTGAGGGGGTTGTGAGAATGATATGTAAATGGTTAAGATTGTTGTACCAATGTTCGGTATATTCTGTAGTCAGACCGTGGCAAGGTCCTGGATTGTAAAGAATTCTGCTGTGACATGTATATATATATGCTGTTAAGTTGCGAGACCACAATTAGATTGAGTTGGGGTGTTACACGAAAACTATTTGAAAATCATGTTGGTGAAGAATGTTGTTTGAAATTCGTTTGTAGGAAGTAGGTTTTTGAAATGAAATTCATGGGAAGTAGTGTTTGAAAATCATTTGTAAACAGTAGATTTTTGAAATTTGTTTTTTGCAAGCTGTTTGATAAAGTTTGTTTTGTTTTTTTTAGGACTTTGATTGAAATCGGCTTTGAAAGTGTTGTGGAAATAATGATTTTGAAATCATTATTTTTGGAAATCATTCGAGATAAACGGTTTTGAAGAGATTTCATTAGAGCGTGTTCGACATGATTCATTTTCTGATTTTTGCTAATTTTTAAAACATGATCACACATAGATGTAAGCGCAAAATGAGAATCGTGGCTGATTTTATGTGGAGCTGAGTACGAATGATTGGGATAATCACCTTCCTGGTCAATCAGTGCTCCCATACCACCGGGGGAACCGTCGTCCCTTCACTGTTCATCTCTCGGGATTTATCTCTGTTATGCCTTGTGGGGCACGTCATCAAGAAAGTCCGAAGTGCTTAAGTTCGAAAGGTCAGGATACTCGAAGTGATACAGTCACACGAGCCACGGCCGGGGATTATCACAACATACCCACTTTTGGGAAACTTGGGGAAGTACTGCATGGGAACAGGTCTCCCCTCGTCTGCACGATAAGGTGTGTCTAAAGTCTAAATTATTCGCTGACTACGCTGTGTCATGTATGGGTATCCGTAAATACGGGATCCGCTATGAATTTGTAGCGTGACATTGGGCTTTAAAGACACCCGTGGTGCAGAGGAATCATGGAGAACTGAGCTCATGCAATCTTCAGGGTAAGGTAGAGGGTGGTCAGACAGGCGACATACAAAGGGGTAACTACCCATAAAACCCGTCCTAGACACCGGATTAGGCAGCTGAACACTGAAGGCTCATGGTTTACTATATGCTGGCTTTGTCTCTGACATGGAGGATAATTTTGGATCATGAGTCTTTAGGGCGTAGGTCGGTGACCGTCTCGCCTCGCGGGCTTAACCACTCAATGAGTGACCCGACTCATGGGAAATCAATCGTGGACCGATGGGATGCCGTGACTCGTGGAAATAGGGGTGACACAGAGAAATGCATGTCCTAAGCTACCCATGCACTCACAACTTGTAAATGTAAAGGCGGTAACGGTGTAGGTCAATGACCGTCTCACCCCGCAACAAGCAACAATAATATGAATGCGGTAAATAAAGCAGAGAAGAGAAAACAAACAACCTATTTACTAACTGTTTTGCCTTGAAGGGGTAATTCCAATTGGTTGTTTTTAACCTAAAGGGAAGTTAGCTTCATTCAATCCTAAGTGTCTCTTTCTAATCGTGAGCTAATCATTAACCCAATTGTTGTAATGTTTGCTGAGGATCTAACAAATCCTATCTGTCCTCATCATATACACACTTAAAGTGTGGAGTAGAATAATCCTAGAGGCTTTGAAATGAATCTCTTGAAGGTTTTGAAAGAAGTGGGGAAGTCCCGACAATTTTGAATGGAGTTCAATCTTCCTTGAGTTTGAGAAAAACTTACTCAAGTTTTCCCCAGCAGAGTCGCCATTCTGTGGAGGGTGATTTTTGGTATGAGGGGGGTCTATGCCAATATGGTCTGACTGAAAAGTCGAGATCCTAGAAAATGCCATTCTGTGGAGGGTGAAAACCCGTTATTCATGGCACCCTCAAATACCTACTAAATCGTCCGTCTTTCCCAGAAAGCATAAAGGGGAGTGTTAGTGAACACTACACCTGCTCTCAATGGGCTCCACGCGGACTATAGCCTATAGGCAGAAATTGACTAGAGTCGCCACCTAGTTTAACCTAAGGAACTAGGAAGGGAGGAGAAGGGTTATAAGAACCGTTAATTGACTCTGAGATTGCTGCCTATGGATAGGACTTATCTGGTCATGTTAGAGATTCTATGCTGGGTTCGCACTAGGTTACACCCCTTGGAAGTGGCAACGACCACGACTTCGGATTGGTGCCCGAGGAAACCTCGGTCTCCAATTGTCGGGATTGATTCTTTCAAAACCTTGTAAAAGAGATTCATTTAAGAGCCAAGAATAGGATTAGGACTGGAAGAGATGAAGAGAGTGGATAATGCGAGCTTTTCTACCAAGCTAGCGCCAAGAAGAGGAATTGGGAATTCGAATGAGTATAGAATAGAATGAAGATTGGGAGGGGTTTGAGGTTGAGTGAATAGGCAAAACTTGGAGTCTGATGATTTGCAGTTTGTAGGAACCGAAGAAGGTTTGAGTGGGAAAAGGTTTTTTGATTGGAACGGGGTCGCACCCTAGATGGGCTGCCTACATACTCAGCTCCCTGCTGAGATCAGACCTTACGTAGTTCAAGGTTTTGGGATTTTAGGAGTTTTATGATGGTAATCGAGGGATGGGAGTGCTCGGGGTTGTTTGATGGTGAGATGGTTGAATACAAAAGGGTATTTTGATTGGTGTGGGGTCGCACCCTGTGTGGGTTGCCTACGTAGTCAACTCCCTGTTGAGATCAGACCTTACGTAGTTCACAGCTTTTGGAGGTTTGGGAGTTTTGTGGTTTTGAAGGAATTGAGGTTTTGACCTTTTGGGTCTTTGAGGGGTCAAAGAGGTTTTGTGGTCATTTTGTGAGGTTTGACAAATTGTCGGGTTCATTTTGAAGTTTGAGGTGCAAAAAGTCTATGAGACACTCGGGTCTGTGAGACATTTAAAATCTTGAGATGACGGAGTCTGTGAGATGCTCGGGTCTGTAGGATGATCAAGGCTTGAAAGGGTTACAAGTTTTGAAGGTGTTTGGGTGTGAAAAGCTGAGGGTTCTTGAGGTTTTTGAGTTGCCTGAGTCTATGGAGATATTCGAGTTCATTGAGCTGCTGAGACAGTCGAGTCTGTTGAGCTGCTGAGACGGTTGAGTCTGTGTGAGCTGCTGAGATGGTC
This sequence comes from Limonium bicolor, assembly GCA_023374045.1. Taxonomy (NCBI): domain Eukaryota; kingdom Viridiplantae; phylum Streptophyta; class Magnoliopsida; order Caryophyllales; family Plumbaginaceae; genus Limonium; species Limonium bicolor. The sequence goes on from CM041780.1 coordinate 210,817,785, forward strand.
GAGTCTATTAAGCTGTTGAGACGTTCGAGTCTACTGAGTTGTTGAGATGTTCGAGTCTGTTGAGCTGCTGAGACGTTCGAGTCTGTTGAGCTGCTGAGACATTCGAGTCTATTGAGCTGTTGAGACGTTCGAGTCTGTTGAGTTGTTGAGACGGTTGAGTCTGTTGAGCTGCTGAGACGGTCGAGTCTATTAAGCTGTTGAGACGTTCGAGTCTGTTGAGAGCTGTTGAGACGTTTAGAGATTCGAGATGCTTGAGTTCTAAGGAGTTTGGAGTTTCAAGGAGTTTGAGAATATGTTTGGGATGAATTGAATTGAAGTTGAATTGAATGGGAATGAAAAGAATTTTGAATCGAATTGGATTGAAATGAGATTGAGAATCTAATTGAATTAAGAATTGAATCGATTTTGAATTAGGCTTGAACTGAAATGAATCGGGTTTGGACTTGAATTTGGTTTGAGTCGAATTTGGTTGGGGTTGGAAAACAAGGCGGGTCAAAGTTAGACCAAGTCAAAATGGGATTGAGTCACAGTTGGGTCAAGGTCAACTTGGGCTGGTCAAAGTTCGGATTGGTCAAAGCTTGGGTCATGGTCAAAGTTTAGTCAAAGGTCATAGTTCAAGTCAAGGTTTGGTCAAAGGTCAACATTCAAGTCAAGGTTTGGTCAAAGGTCAACATTCGGGTCAAGGTTTGGTCAAAAGTCAACATTCGGGTCAAGGTTTGGTCAAAGTTTGACATTCGGGTCAAGGTTTGGTCAAAGTTTGGGTCTTGGTCAAAGCTTGGGTCATGGTCAAAGTTTAGTCAAAGGTAAGGTTTGGTCAAAGGTCATCATTTGGGTCATGGTTTGGTCAAAGTTTGACATTCAGGTCAAGGCTTGATTCTTATGGACTTGCTTGGTTTTGTGGACTTTGGTCAAAGTCAAAGGTTCGGTCAACTCGAGTTTGGTCAAAGGTTCGGGTCAAGATCAAATCGGTTTGACTTTTGTGGGCTTGGGTGGTCTGGGCTTAATGGGCCGAATTGGATTTGGACCTGGAATGGGTTTGGGTCAAACTGGGCTTGAATCAGGCTTGATGAGCCAATTGTGTTTTGAAATGGGCTTTGATTTTATTTACAGGGTTGGGCCACACATGGATTGGGCCTGATGGGCTTATTGGGCTAAATGGGTCAAGCTAGAAGTGGGTCAGGCAAGAAGTGGGCCAGGTTGAGTGATTTGGGCCTGATTTGTTATTTGGGCTTGTTGGAGAGAAAATTTGATTGGGAATATTTGTATAATATACATATATACATATTTAGGTGTGTTTTTTAGGGTTTGGGGGTGTCACCACCACGAGATTGGTCAATGACCTATCAGGCCAGGGGGACCCCTCTATCCTAATGGCTTGGACCTAAGGACATAGTAGCTAAGGCTTATGGCATTAATAAGCAACAAGCAAAGGGCATAAATCACAAAACAACAAAGCAAATATCTCACATAGGGTACAAACATTGGAGAAGCAAAATGAAGTGTAAACATTATGTACAAAAAGTTGGTGATTGAACACTAGCAAAAATCCTACAAGATTTCAAATTAATCTCCAAGCTCAAATGAATATATATAAGGGGAAAAATAAACGCTAGAACAACATAATCCAAAACTAGCTAGAGATAACATGCTAACCTTGTTCACGTGTAAAGAATGAATTACAAAAATGAATAAGTCCTAAGACTACAACCGAAAGTAAGAACAATAAACAAATTACAGATTAATACAAACATAGATAACAATTTAAATAGAGAGCTGCTATGGGGGGTCGCATCGACGCCGCCTCACTTGAGCTGATAGGATCAGCAAGAATTACACCAACCGTTACATGTGTTTGAAGCGGAGACCCCGGCAGTCCAAGCCACGATCCTGTTGCTTAGTTAGAGTAGTTTCCCGTTCCACGAGCATTAGGTACATGTCAAAGAAACACAACCAAGAGAGGCACGATACATCAGTCAAGAGAACGGAGGGAGGTTGGGATGTGTGCAATGGGATCATACGGCCCCTCTCAATGGGAGGAAGGGGGGCAATCTAATCATCTCCCACACCCCAACCGAGAACATAGAAAAGAGTTTCAAGCTACCAGAAAATACTATGAATTGTAAGATAAATCAAGCAAAGGGAATGAAACCCAGATTAATTCATCATGCTAGATTATGACTCAAACCGAAGTGTAGTATCAAAGGGGTGGATTGTGAGTCATCTGGGATCATATGTGGAAAGGATTATATATCATCTCCCTCTCGAATGATAGAATTAATAAGGACATCCAACCGATGACTGAATTATCTAAACAATTATAGCATAGGGTAACTATAACCTAATTCATGTTCTTATCTAAGCGCAAAGGGACAGGTTATGCTAGTCTCAAACAAATTTCCCAGCTAAATCAATGCGCGAGGAGCAATTAATTATCAAACCAACTGAACGACAGTTATGAAAGCTGAAGGTTAGATTTCCAAACCCATAAGGAGCTGTCGCAAAGCCCAAAAATGCACACAAGGCCCGATGTCGACCCAAGCTCAATCAAGTACAGCCCAAATCCAATTGATTGTACATGTACCTCGGCCAAGTAATAGAAAGATGATAAGCGTATCGAATCGAATAGTCAATACGAAGGGACGACAAGATTGCTGAAATCAGCTTAAATTCAATTTTAATGAACGGTGCAAAAGGAGGCAGTCCACTGTGACTTCAAGAACATGAATCTCAGACCCAAACAGAGAAGGTTGAAGGCATCTTCAGCCCAACTTAGTGACCAAACGAATCAGGAGAACCCACTATCAAATACAGCTATCAACATTGCAAGTCAAGGGCAAAACATAGCCAGGTGACAGGACTTTGTCGGAGGCTCAGATGTATCATCCTGCAAATCATATTAGTCTCCAAACTAACAAACAAATTAGCTTAAACTCACGAGAGCTTCACCAACAAGTGTCAAACGTAACCTAGAATCAGGGCCAACCAATGGTGTTCAGGTACAAATGAGATCATAAAATGTGAAACAGAACATATACAAGTGGGTTGTAGCAACAGATCCAAGCAAGACCGAAAGATCATAAACCAGAATGTCTGAACAATGGGTATAGAGATTATGAAGTTTCCAGAAAATATTTAACAGCAGGCTAAGTTCATTCTTTCAAGCAAACATAAGTGGCGAGATCAATAGGCCGACCCAAATCGAAACGCAAATTATATCACAAATTATTTGAAACACATCCTCAATCCAACCCAACGTTTCAGGAAAAAAGTTGGAGTCACTCACCAGCTGGGTCGAGCATAAAGCACAGTAGAATCAAGCTCAAAGCGAAACAGAACCGTGGAGCTCCATAGTTTCTCAAGGCGAATAAGAACGTAATTTAAAACACCCATAGAAAACTCGGCAATGTTTGCATCAAATAAAATTGCTTAGGTAAACCCGAAATAGCCAAGAAAAATAGATAATCGAACAGGCCAGAGGGATGAAATACAAATAAGAAACCCACAATGAAGAGAACGAAGAAGCGGAGCAGATGCTCCTTGTTTCGCTAGTTAGATTGCAAAATTACCGTCGAGGAGAAATGAAGAGCATATTTGCTCTTTATTCGCAGTTAGGTTGTGGGATTGTCGACCAGTGAAGAGAATGCAGAAAGCAGGTTTTTCCAGAGTGAGAGAAGTGAGGGAGGTGTGGGTATGATGTTCCTTGTTCGCAAATTGGGTTCGCAGCCACTGGAGTTACAAGAAACGGTGAAGACGGAAGCAAGAGGTGGGGGATGAGGGTTTTTGTTGAAGAGAAATCCAAATGAGCAAGATAAGCTCCATGGTAACGCCTGCTTGAGGGTCGATCGATAAAGGAAGACTGTGGGGTTTTTTTGTGTTGTGTTGGCATTTCGATTTGGAAGATGAAGGGGAGGAATGAGAGTAGGCGGTCTGGAGATGAAGGCGATTGGAGAGATTAACCGAGGGGGAGGCGATCGATAGATTTGATGGTGATCGGGTTTGAGCAAGCAATTGAGGGAGAGTGTTCATCAGAGGCACTCCGTTGAAGAAGGATTGTTTTTTTCTTTTGAAGATCGACCGAGAAGAAGACAATGCAATAGTGCCGCCCCTCTCGCATCGGTTGAGGCTAGGGTTTTTCTTTTCAGAGCTTGGAAGGTCAGAGTTCAAATGTGGGCTGGGCTCTATCAAAATTTGGATGAATCTGAGTGGGGTGGGTTTGTATTTTGGGACTGAAATCAGAATAGGAGCAGGCCACCGAGAGTGGGCCTTGAAGACTAGATCATGTAAATAACAATAAAAGTAGTGTAATACAGTGAACATAAAAGGATGAAAATAATTGTAAAATTAATAATGACAAAACAACATAAAAATGAATACTAAAAATGAATAATTGTAAAATTCATAATGATAAAGCAACATAAAAATGAATACTAAAAATGAGTAAAATACATGTAAAATCCAATGAAATGATAGAAAGTAAACACGTAATAAAATACCATAAACTAGATAGCATAAAAATGAATATGTAAATAAAAAAAAAAAAAATAATAAAAAAAAACAAGATTGTAAGCTAATTAAATAAACGGAAAAGGAAGGGCTTGAACATAGATTGTCACTTGAAATTCATTTTTGAAGACTTGTATTTTTCTGAAATGCTTTGAAATTTATTCAAGAATTTTGGCATAAAATGATAGTTTCATTTTGGCACGCCCGTTGATATGTTTTGAAAAAGAAAGGCGACGACCCCTCTTATCGCATTTATGATTTCGGAATTTGCTTTATGGGGTGAGAATTTTTGGTGTCTACAGGTAGTAGCTCAATCTCAATCGAGAGTAAGTCGGAAGGAATCAAGTCAATCATTATGAAATACGTAGCAGTTTACGCAGTAAGTTATTAGAGAAGTGGATGGAAAGTTTTGAAACTCACCGAATTCGCTCACGGTAAGAGATACCACGCGTCAGTTGAGAAACCGTTATTACCAAGATAAAGGTGATAATTGGAGATGTACAATACGGTAGAATAACGAGTGGGGCAAACTAAGCTCTACAGTTATCAAAGTTGTGCAGCAGAAACTAGTGAGCTAGTGATTCAAGTGTTGAATGTGCATAGTGAACATGAGTGAATGGCTAATTATTAATGCCTAGAAGCCTCACAGGCCAGAACCGAAACCAGTTAAGAGTTAAAGCAAGCTCCAATGAGAATTCTTGGTTTAGGGACTAACCGCCAATATGGTTAATATCCAGTGGTTGATTACGTGGCGTAATCCCTTTTAAGGGGGGTAGAGCTCAAAACCGCTTAGTGTGTTTTACCGTACAAGTGTACGTGAACTATGTTGTGCATAACACAAAATAACTTGCTTGATGATTGGTGTGTGTGTTACATAAACATACGCATTCACTCATGGTTTGATTGTGGTAATTGCGCACAAGATATGCGAATATCCTTGTGATAAGTGTGTTTATTTTGTTAACGGTTGTGTGTGAGAGTACAAGTGTAAGGGAGTAAGAAACTCCCGGGGAACAAAAACCCCGACAATGTATAAATATAAAACACGTGTGTTGTTGTTTTGATAAAAAATATATGTATATATGTAATATAGTGATTCATGAAAGGGTATGAAACCGACATAGAACCTAGTGAGAATAAGATTCCCTAGGTAACAAGATTAAAGTGAACGGGAGATAACTGATAGACGAGTCTATCCTTTGGAGATGTAATGGTTATGACTAGAAAGACTAAAAGATAGAAAATGGGAAGTGTGTGTATTATTTGATGCTTGAAAATGAAGTGGGAGGTGGAACTTGGTTTGCATGTGATCAAGGGAAGCCGAACACAAATTGGGGTGGAAGGATAGTTCAACACTGATGATGATCACATCAGGGTTGGATGATTCTTGAAGCTCCCTATAAGTGGTCACAATAACCACGCTAGGAAAAGAAGCAAAGAGCTTAAGTTGGACTTGGAGTTGTATGCGTTTTCAAAAGGATTTTCAATTGGTATTTTTTTTAAAACCTTCAATAGATACTTTAATAAAGAAATTTCTTAAATTAAGTGAATGTTTGATCTCCCAAAGGAACGGGGACAGAAGGTGTCCATCGCGACCGGGTTCTGCGGGATCATAGTGTATACTAAAGATATTTTTGGTTGTCATACATGCTAAGACATGTTGTGTGGTATGTGTAATAAATATTATTTGACCTTGAGTCCTAATGTGGTTGAGTTCCGAAAGTTGTTATGTTACCTGGACCTATGTGTCTAAATGTTGTTATGTTACCTAGACCTGAGAGTCTAAGGGTTGTTATGTAAGTACAATGTTGATTAAGGTACCCGGACCGTCAAGTCCGAGGTTATCATGTAAGTATGTTATGTTATGTTATGTATGGATGTGAATATGTTGCCCGGACCGTTAATTCCGAGGTTGTGATGTAAAGTATGTTTGGTTATGGAAGTTTTATTTGCAAGGAATCCCCGTGTTCTAATCCAAATGATGCGTGGGAAATATGAACTTCAAGGACGAAGTTCTTTTCAGGGGGATAGATTGAAATACCCCAAACCTTTGTATGTTGTTTAAATGTTAAACCGTGGTATATTAAGGCTAAAAAGTGCCTTAGAAGCATCAGTGTACAATTTAAACCACAGTAAAACACTAAGACACAGTTGGAGGAAAAACATGCTCTAAGCTTGGAGTGAACTTGGTTAGGACCCAATGAGCCTACCAAGACTTTATAACATTCAATTATGATTTAATGAGGCTAATTAAGTCCTTGGGAAACCTTGGTAGACAGTTAAACCAAACAAAACACAAATAAATACCTTAAAGTCAATATGGGCAAAAATGTGCTCTAAGCTTGGGATAAGTTTGTATAAGACCTAAAGGTCATACCTATACCTTAATTACATGTTAATGAACATATAAAATCAATTACTAAAGAAAACCAAGCTTGAAAACAAGTTAAAACACAAAATGTGCTTTAAGGAGTCTTAAAGCACATTTTTGAGAAATTGTCTTGTAAATGAGTTTTGAGTGGCTAAATGTCCATCATTACTCTTTAATTAACATTTTTACTACTTAGTATCACATTAGTAAGTCTAAATCAATGGGAAATCAAAATTTTCACAATTATGTGCCTTGGTTAGGAATAGTGCCCAAATAGTGCTAGTTTTGACTTAAGTCAACTTTGCTTAATTATATGGTCAACATAAGTCATGAAATGCCCTATTATAGGAAGGGGTCCAGTTTCCTAAGTGGTGACTCACCACCATGTAAAAATCAATTAAGAAAGGAAGGAAAAGTAAGTAAAAAGAAGAAAGTTACTTTATAACATAAATATCTTGTAAAAGCAAACACTTCATTTCATTTCTTCCTTTCCCACTCACACCCACCGTCACCTATCTTCATTCTCCCAAATCCATCGGTTTTGCTACAGCAAAACCTCACCATCTCCATCTCCATTTGCTTGTAACGCATGACTCCATGGTCCAAATTCAATTTCAAGACCACCATTCTTCTAGTTGGAGCAAGCTCTACACTTCTATCTTTTAAAATCTTCAAAAGCCTCATTTCGGTGCCATGGAGATTCACCATTGAAGGAGCTTGAGCTCATATTTTCATGCCTTGTCATTCTCCTTTGTTTCAAGGTAAGGAAAAACCAAAGAAAACAACATTTCCTTCATTTTTATGCATGCCCGAAAATTCACCATTAATGGTGTCTTCTCTTGTTCTTCCTTAGCTCCATTCCAATCTTCAAAGGGCTAGGAGGATTCCTATCTTGCTACTTATTCAAGTTCCCTCTCAAATTCCAAGGTAAACTTCCATTTTAATGAATTAAAACACTTATGTTAAACCTGGGTTTGTATATGAGTTTAAGTATAAATTCTTAAGCTCATTACCCTTATATGTGTGTGTGGATAGATGATTGACAAGCAATCAAGGTCCTTGCCGAATTTAAACAAGGAAACAAGAAAGAAGTTTGTGAGGAAAGGAGGTAAATGTGCTAACCTAATGTAGTTTGAATGCATTATGAAAAATGAGCTTAAGTTGTTCATTAAAACTACTTAAGGAGCTAATGGTAAATGAGTTAGTAAAATGCTCTTAAGGAGTTTATTAAGGGCATATGTGATGTTGAGTGTATTTGTAGGTGAAAGGCAATTATTATGTGGGAAATTCAGTGTTTAAGTTTAATACAATTTAAGGGCCTAAGAGCCATGTTATTTAAGGACCTAAGTGTCAAGCAATTTAAGTTTATGCACTATATTGTGATGTAGTGTAGTTTAAGGATTTAGATGTGTGTGAAGAACATTCTTTGTGAAGATGAGTGTCTTGGATGGTTAAAGGATGAAAAAAAAACAATATGTTTGTGGGTATTAAATGAATAAGGGTTCTTGGTTACATTAAGGTGAAAAATTATGTGTTTTGGTGTAAGGAGATACAAGAGAAACTATGTCAAATTTGGTTAATGAACAAGGAGTTTTAGGTGTTCAAAATGATGTTTGGTGACCTAGGTTGAACTAGGAATGATTAGGGTTTAAATTTGTGAAAGAAGGTGAAATAAGTCTTCTTAGGTGTTAAAATGTCTTGGGTGTTATCTTGGAGGATTTAGGATGCAAATGAATATTTTAAGGATACTTTGAGATTATGGTGAGATTGTGTTAAGGATTTATACAAGTTTTGGTACCAATTAGGAAGTAAGGTGTTGTAAGGAAGATGTGTGAACTTGTGGAGAAAATTCTTGGAAGGACATAAAGTATTTTGGAGGGCTAAATAATGTGTGGGAACATGATATAAACCTAAGGGGGAAACATTATAAGTGTTGAGCATTTAGGCAAGAAATGAGTAAGTGTTTAAGGGTATAGAGAAATGAAGTTTTTGGCACGTTCGAACTACCGTCCGAACTTGGACGTTTGGACATGCCCTGTTGCGCGTAAGTTTTCTGAGCTTCGACTAGTGTCTGAATACCGTCCGAATTTGGAAGTTCGGACACCCCCATCTCTATTCTCTGGTTTGGCCTCGAACAGTGTCCGAACTTGGGAAGCTCGTACGCATGTTCGGACATTCGTCAGTTTGCACCCTTCTAAGTCTCGAACAGTGTCCGAACTTGGGAAGTTCGGACACAAGTTCGGACAAGGTGCTGTTTTGACCAAAAACTTTGTTAAGGTTAGAAAATGATATCTAAATGATGGGGATTGATAAGTAATGATGTTATGAGGTTGTTAAGGACATGTTAAGTGAGTTATAATGATAATTGAGTGTGGGTGAAAAGTTGTGTTAAAATGTAAAAGTAAACAAGTTAAAAATGTGAAGTTATTTAACTGTTTAACGGGAGTAAGTCATGAGCATTAGACTTTAAACAATTAAGTTACCCCGGTGTTAATGAAAGTAAATGTAATGTTACCAGTTGTTCAAAGATGTTACGAGGAACATGTGATGGCACCTTAGAGTGAAACCCTGGTGACAGGTATGGTTTCTTTCTTGACCTGTGTCCTACCGGATTACACCGGCTTGTATGCCATTGTGTTTTTCTGTATGTTTGCCACGTTATAAGATAAATCATGAAACGAGTTTACAGTCGTTATTGTTGTTGTGTGTTTGCGTACAGATACCGGTAACCTCGAATGCACATGGAAGGCTAGTTAACCATTATTAGGTAAACGTAAGAGAACGGTATCCGGTAATAACGTTTCCAACCTAAGGAATGTTCTAACCACGGCTATGCGTGAGTTAGTTGTGTGATGTTGTGTGTGATGTTTGATGTAAATGTATGACTCTCCTTTGTGTGATTAACTCAGTTGTAATACCGTATTGTGTGCTGATGTGATAGGTTCCACAGCGGAGTCTTTATCTGTGAATATTTATATATTATGGGGGGTGAGGAATCCGGTAGTTCCGGTCACGCGTTGTTTGGGAGTTGTTGTATACAGTTTCTTCAGCTTCCTCTTGTTGGTTGTCTTCCTTCATTGGTCTTCGATCACCCCTGAGCTTAACCAAGGCTCTTGACTCACGTCTGTTGGGGATTATGTATGTTGTGTTCGGATCACTATATCCGATCCATCTTATGTTAAGTTGTCCGTTCGTCTAACAAGACGGGTAACGAGTTATGTAAACGAGCTTAGCATGAGTTGACAGCATCCTCTAGGCTCTCCAGTGAACTAACTATGTTTGGGGCGACTCCTAAAGAGACCCGTACCCGTTATGTTATGTGTTATTGATGTACTGCAATGCTATTGCGATGTGATGTTATATGTTGTATGAATCGTGAAGAAGTTATGCGGCTCAGGATTGAATCCAGTGATAAAAGAGACTTTTATGGATAACCCGACTAGTGGGTAAGTGTCGTCTATTAAGGAAATAGCTCCATTAAAGGAGAAACACTCTAGGGTCAAAGAACACAAACAGTGATTTATTAGGTGAAGATGTGTTGTCTGTATTTGTGGTGACCACTGTTGTGGATTGTACTGTGTTTTGTGTAATTGGTGTACATGCATGATTTAAATGTAATCAACCGCATGCTAAGATGACAAATAGTTGTGTGTTGCCCGGTAGCATGCGGGCTGCGGGATTACCATACCAGCAAAGGTGCTGAGCCCCCTGGGGGGCCACCCTTTCTCTTCTTTTTCCTATTTCAGGTACAAGGAGCTGGAAGCCGTTCGAGAGTAGGACGGGGTAGTCGTTTGTACATGGGTAGTCATTTAAGTTGTACATGTACGGTAGGCGTAGTAAGACCGAAATTGTTATCGGTATTAGTTTGTAAATACTCGGTACAGTTGGAAGGTATATGTATGTTGTTGTTGTTAATGGAAAGGGATAGTAATGTGTAGTCGCTCGGGAATCTAGTCCATCAGACCGATACAATGTATATGTAATAGCCTTGTTAGCCACGTGGGTGGTTAACGGCGTGTAACACCAACGAGATAAGTAATGTGATGAAGTATGTTTTCCGCTGCAGTTTGTTGTCAAGTGTGTTGTTGTTAGTTGGGGTGTTACACTTTAAAGAAATTGAAGTACATATCACTTAGTAATTCAAAGCTCCATTTGTATACTATTTTCAACCAAAGATATTCTTTAAAGTTCTAGGAACATGTGTACTTACTTTTAAAGGATTGCATTTTTAGCAATGTATTCTCCATAAGTATGCTTTTGAAAAATAGCTTAATATTTGATTTATCCCAACCAAAATCTTATCGTAGTCAATATGCGATGTTCCAAACTTATATATATTTTACTGTAGTTTAATGTTTGAACGGTATAACAGCACACCACACTCAACAGACATTCATAGAAGAAAAGTGTGTAAAGGAATCATTCACAATTCCAAGAAGGGTTAGGAGTCGTGCCTTACTGGAGTCCTCACTTCGCAATTCTACCCCAATTCCCCAATTTTAAGTGCACCTATATTCTAAGTGTTTCACTCGGCTTGTTTTCTTGGGTTCAGAGCGTAACTACGCTCTAATACCAATTTCTGTAACGCTCCTATTTAACGTATTTACAGCGGAATTAAAATACTAAGACAATTACAGACCATCGGGTTCCAAACACCCGGTACCAACCTCACCAATTACAACCATTACAATTATCTAAGTTACGGTCTGAACTCAAGAAAACAACGTAAACAAAACTGAACGTAAAACATAATAACTCTCTACAATTCCTAATTCCCTTCCCAATCACTCATGCTCTTCGTGGCCACCTGTATAAACAATTCGTACCTGCAAGATGAAACCAAGCAGCCCACCCCGGGAGGGGTGAGTCAGTTCCCTGGAATGGAACTGGTACAATTCTCCAAAACAACATTTAAAACATAATTCTTCAAAATAAACAGTAACTTGAGATCAAACTCTTGAAAGTAAAACAGGGAAACAAGGCACTTTAAAATCACCAAGTCAAAGATAACAAGTTAAGGATAGAGATAAATACTAGAAAGGTAAAGTTAGTCAATCCAAAACCACACCATGAGTTAGTGAACATCCAATGCTCAAGTTAGAACCAATTCCAGCTAGGAGTAGAGAGACCCAAGTAGTCACAAGGACTAGGAATGAAAGAATATATCCAAGAACCAACAACTCAAGAGTGGAATAAAACCAATTGGGAGAGATGGCCCCCACCGCCAAGTACGCCCTTTTGGGACAGGGGATATACAGCCCCTCACTGTTTACTACATCCCTTTTGGGACAGGGGATATACAGCCCCGCACTGTTTATTACGTCCCTTTTGGGACAGGGGATATACAGCCCCTCACTGTTTACTACGTCCCTTTTGGGACAGGGGATACACAGCCCCTCACTGTTACCATTGAAGACGCGCGCACGTCACAACAAAAGACTCAGCTTATGATGAACAGTATCCAGATTAAGGAAGAATTACCAAGAGTTCCTCATATTCCCACTATCACTAACTACACCAGAGCAATACCAAAACACTCAGTCCTATAGAGTACAGAAGCGTAAACCCTAGGTAGTTAATGTCTAATGAAACATAATGAAACAACCAAATAGAAGGAACCAATAACCACGTAAGTATCACATTCAAGGCTCAGTTAGTCACATCAAGCTGAGTTAGCCACACAACAGTTTCCTTTTGAAATTCCTTTAAACTCAGTTAGTGTTTTTCGAAAATGTCACATAAAGTTCGTTAGCAAAAGTATCTAAGTACGAGAAATCGTACCTGGTAATTGTTGTAGCAGTTCTAGTCGACTTGTGCAAATAATCAACAATACTCTGAGGAATATTAAAGTTAGTCTAACATCAACTTGTAGCCTAAGTTAAACTTAAATAAATTCCTCACTCTTATTTCTAAGTCTCAATTGTCTTTTAAGCCCTCACTTAAATGTTATGTATAACCTTTGACTTATCTTAGAATGTTGTATAACCCAAGGTTGTAAGACTGGGGAATGTATGTTATTAACACTTGTTAATTGTTACACTCTTATCCACTTTACTCATACTTAACCCTAATTCTCAATTCAAGACTCTTAAGACCCTTATGTCATAAATGCATTTTATGTTATTCAATAAACCTTAGAATTTCAATAACAATTCTTAAGCATAATACTTTTATTCTTAATTTAGAATAAACATCGTATTATGACCTATGATAGGTTTATCTTAGAATGTTATACTATTATTTACAATGTAATGATTATGTATTTTATCAATATTATTAAATAATCCATTATGATTAAGTTTTCCCCTTAACTTAATTAAGATCTACATCTTGTATATAGAAATCATAGTGTTGTATATACATTTTACTATAACTTAATTGAGCCACTAAACTCAATTATCATATCCTTAGTTCAGAATGACTTTTTATTATAACCATCTAATAATCTTGTCATAAGATGTTGAATTACTTCTCATATTGAAATAACTATATTATAATTAACTTAGACTTATCAAACTCTTACATTTAGTATTCACAAGATATATTATTGGTTTTATTATCACCTATATAATAAGGTGTTTTAAGATAACCTTTTAGGTATCCTTACTGAAATACCCCAAACCTTGATATGTTGTTTAAATATTTGAATATGGTAATTAAAGGCTAAAAAGGTGCCTTAGAAACATTAGTGAACAATTTAAACCATAGTAAAAACAATAAAGTACCATAAACACAGTTTGAGCAAAAACATGCTCTAAGCTTGGAGTGAACTTGGTTAGGACCCAAAGAGCCTACCAAGACTTAATAATATTCAATTATGATTTTATAAGGCTAATTAAGTCCCTAGGAAACTTTGGTACACAATTAAACCAAACAAAACACAAGAAAATACCATAAAGTCAATTTAAGCAAATACTTGTTCTAGACTTGGTGTAACCTTGTACAATACCTAAAGGTCCTTCTTAGACCTTATAAACATGATAATGAACATTTTAAATCAATTACTAAAGAAAACCAAGCTTGAAAACAAGGTAAAACACAAAATGTGCTTTAAGGAATCTTAAAGCACATTTCTGAAAAATTGTCTTGGAAATGGGTTTTGAGTGGCTAAATGTCCATCATTACTCTCTAATCAACATGTGTACTACTTAGTATCACATTAGGAAGTCTAAATCAATGGGAAATCAAAAATTTCACAATTATGTGCCTTAATTTGTGAATAGTGCCCAAATAGTGTTAGTTTAAGTTATAAGTCAACATAAGTTGTTTAATTGGTCAACAAAGGCCTTAATATACCCTATGGTGTAAATGGGGCCGGTTTTCAACATGGTGAGTCACCACCATTTACAAGTCAAATAAATAAATGAGGAAAACTAAGTAAAAAGACTATTTACCTTTTTAAACATAAAATATCTTCCAAACTAGTCTCTCTCCTCACCTTTCTTCATTTCTTCTCATTCCCACCGTCCCTTTCCTCCATTCTCTCAAGGTCCATCGGTTTTGCTACAGCAAACCATACCATCTCCATCTTTGAATGCTTGTAACTTCTAGCTCCATGATCCAAATTCAATTTCAAGACTACCATTCTTCTAGTTAGGCCAAGCTCTACAACTTTGTCTTTTCAAATATTCAAAAGCTCCATTTCGGTTCCATGGAGATTCACCATTGAAGGAGCTTGAGCTCATCTTTTCATGCCTTGTCATTCTCCTTGGCTTCAAGGTAAGGAAAATCAAAGAAAATCAATGTTTCCTCTTGTTTTGTGTGTGACCGAGAATCACCTAGTAATGGTGTTTTCTCTTGCCCTTGTTTAGCTTCATTTCAAACTTCAAGGGACTAGGAGGAGTCCTATCTTGCTACTTAACCAAGCTCTCTTTCAAATTCCAAAGGTAATCATCAAATTTTAGTGTTCTAAGACAATTGTGTAAACCTAGGGTTAATTATGAGTTTGAGTATTAAACTTAATGCTCATTACCCTTATATGTGTACTGGTTAGAAGGTTGACAAGTGATAAAGGCTCCTTGCCGATTTTCAATCAAGAAAAACAAGAGAAAACAAGTGAGAAAGCTTGGAAAACAAAGAGGTAAATGAACTCTCTTAATGTGGTTTATTGTACTAGGAAATTGAGCTATATTTGCTTAATAAATAACCTAAAGAGCCAATGGGAAATGAGCTAGAAAACTATCCACAAGGTGGACTAAAAGGACATGGGAGCATTGTTGTGTGTATTCGCAGGTTGAAGGCATTTAAATGTGGAAATTCAGTGTTTAAGGTTTATGTTATTTAAGGGCCTAAGTGCCAAGCAATTTAAGTCTATGCACTATATTGTGATGTAGTGTAGTTTAAAGGTCTAGTTGTGTGTAAAGAACATCTTTTGTTAAGGCGAATGACTTTGATGGTTAAAGGATGAAAAACAATATGTTCGTGTGTAAGGAATGTGTATTAAGTGATTAAGTGTTCTTGGTTGTCCAAAGGTGAAAACCTAAGTGTTGGGTGTGAGAATATACAAGAGAAGCTATGGCAAAATTTAGTTGATAAACAAAGGAGTTTATGTGTTCTAATGAGATTTTATGACCTAGAAGGTACTAGGAAATTGTTAAGTGTTAAGATGGTGAAAGAAAGTGAAATATGGTGTTCTTAAGTGTTAAGATGCCTAGGGCATAGTTTCGGAGGATTTAGAGATCAAATGGATGTTTTATACACACCAAAGTCATGTTATGTGAAGTGTAAAGTCTTGGGCAAGTTTTGGTATACAAAGGAAAAACAATGTCTTGTGAAGGTTTAAGTGTAAACTTGTGGAAATAGTAGAAGTTGTGTAAATGAGGTGTTTGTGTGAGAAATAATGCTTTTGGAGTAGTGGTAATGGTGGTAAGGTAACATTTTGGTTAGTGGAGGAATAGGCATGAAACTACCACTTAGAAAACCTAAGGAAAAACATTACAAGTGTTAAGAGATGTTGTAAAGAAATTGAGTAACAAGTTTGGACAATGTTTTAAGGAGGTTCAAAGTGATATTATGGTATTAGAATATGCCTAAGTGCATGTATGAAGTTTGGGTAAACAATGGGTGAAGAGAACAAGTTGAACAAGGCTTGAAAATGCATAATATGGAATTCTGTAGCTTTGGTCCGGGACTTGGTTCCAGGTTAAGGTCCCGGACCACATACTAAAACTGGCCGAGAGTTGCACAAACAGCATGGTCCGGGACTTGGGGTCGGTACAAAGACCCGGACCAATGCCAATTGTCACCCAAGAGTTCATTTAAGTGTTTGTCCAGGACCTAAGTAGGGACCAAGTCCCGGACCACTCTAGAAATGCTATTTAAGGTTAGAAAATGATATGTAATGATGTTATAAGGTTGTTAAGGACATGTTAGGTGAGTTATAAAGACAATTAAGTAGGTGAAAAGTTGTAATAAAGGTGAAAGTAAAACAAGTTAAAAATGTGAAGTTATTTAACTAGTTAACGGGGGTAAGTTATAAGCATTAGACTTTAAACAATCATGTTACCCCAATGTTAATGAAAGTAAATGTAATGTTACCAGTTGTTCGAGAATTGTTCGAGGAACTTAAGAGGGCACAATAGAGTGGACCTTGGAGACAGGTATGGTTTTCTTGCAACCTGTGTCCTACCGGATTACACCGGCTTGTATGCCAATGTGTTTTTCTGTATGTTTGCCACGTTATAAGATAAATCATGAAACGAGTTTACAGCCATTGTTGTTGTTGTGGTGTTTGCGTACCGATACCGGTAACCTCGAATGCGTATGAAAGGCTAGTTAACCAACATTAGGTAAACGTAAGAGAACGGTATTCGGTAATAACGTTGCCAACCTAAGGAATGTTCTAACCACGGCTATGCGTGAGTTAGTTATGTGTTTGTTTGTGCGTGTTAGTATGTTCTCTACCCTTGTGTGTGTCTAACTAGACCTAACCACCTGATTGTGAGTTAATATACTAAGTCCAATAATGAGACTTCTAACAAGAGCTAACCGGGGAGTGAGGAGTCCGGTCGTTCCGGCCACGCGTGTGAGTATGGGAGTCGATGTCATAACCGGTTCCATTCTCTGTGTATGTTATGGTTGTCTTCTCTTTTGGTTTTCAACCTTCCCTTTAGCTTAACCGAGGCTATTTTACAGACTCACGTCGGGCCACAGGATCACTATATCCGACGCACCTTGGGATTAAGTTATTTGTTCATTTAACAGGACGGTAATGAGTTATGTAACGAGCTTAGCATGAGTTTGGCAACATTCTCTAGGCTCTCCAAGTGAACTAACTATGTTTGGGTCGGTTCCTAAAGAGAACCGTTCCCGTTATGTTATGTGTTAATGATGTGATGCAATTCTTATTGCGATTTAATGTAAGATGGATGTCAATATGTGGTATGGGTAGTTATGTGGAGAATGTGGATCATGCTTATGAACCCCAGGTTATTTTAAGACGAATTTGAGTATAACCCGACTACTGGGTAAGTGTCGTCTATTAAGGAAATAGCTCCATTAGAGGAGAACCCTCTAGGGTTAAAGGACACAATGAGTGTCCTAATGAGTAAAGATGTGTCGACTGTTTTGTTGAGCCCATTGTTGTGGGTATGTAATGTGTTATGTGATTACAGTTAACATGCATGATATAAATAAAATCAACCGCTTGCTTAGACGACAATTAGTTATGCGTGGCCCGTAGCGTGCAGGTTGCGGGATTACCATACTAGCAAAGGTGCTGAGCCCCTTGGGGGCCACCCTTTCTTCCTTTTCTATTTCAGGTACAAGGAGCTGGAAGCCGTTCGAGAGTAGGACGGGTAGTTGTTTGTACATGGGTAGCCATTCAAATTGAGTATGTATTGTAGGTGTAGTAAGACCGAAATTGTTGTCGGCATTAGTTTGTGAATACTCGGTACAGTTGGAATGTATATGTATGTTGGTTGTTGTTAATAGAAAGGGATAGTAATGTGTAGTTGCACGGGAATCTAGTCCATCAGACCGATACAATGTATATGTATTAGCCTTGTTAGCCACGTGGGTGGTTAACGGCGTGTAACACCATTGAGTTAAGTAATGTGATGAGTTAAGTTTTCCGCTGCAGCTTGTTGTTAAGCGTATGGTTGTAGTTGGGGTGTTACAAAAAGTGGTATCAGAGCGAAGTATCGCTCTGATGACTGGAATTACCGAGTTTAGGAAGTACCAAGTTAGAATTTTAGTACTTTGGGTTAAGGGTTGAGTGATAGCGTGAGAGATACGCTAGTTAGGAATTGCCAGCGAGTACTGGAAACCTACAATATCCTACCCGCCCTCCACAAACCCTATTTTATAACTCGGGAAAGAACGCCAGAGAGATGGAAGTCCTCTTTACTCGGGAAAACCCGATCTGGCTGTTATTAAGTATCATTATAAGTACGGAGAACCTGTCATTCGGTAGATCCCAAAAAGTGGGAATCCCGGAGACGGTTTCCATCCAAACAATGTTAACCGCATTTAATAGCGAAGAATGAAGAATCTTGTGTATAAAAGAATGGAATTTCCGGCAACCTGGGTCGACATGCCGAGCAGTCGAGAACAACCAGCTTGCAACGCACCAACCATGCAACAGGCAAGAAGTGAAGTAATGAAACCCGAGACACATGTCTACAGGACCACGATTATTAGATAATGTCAACAACGGTATACCAACCGACTAAGGAACTACAACGTAGTACCCAAACAAGAGACAAGTCTCAGTAACCACGACAAATGCGTGGAACGGGCTACGAAGAAGATACAGTTCTAAGTAAAAAGGGGTCTCCAAGGATGGGAAACACCCTAGTTAATGATTATTATGTGAAGACAGTGAGAAGTCACCCAGAGGATTTATTGTCAAGACTGTAAGGTCAAGTAAGGGCCAACAAGGCCACTGATGACAGTGCGGGTAAGAACAATACCGCAACCGGTGTGTGTTTAACCGATAGCCAGTTAGCATGGCGCACTTGCCATGGCAAGTGCTGCTGTAACAAGGATGTTCGGGAAAATTTTTAACAAATTCAAAGTACTTAGTAAAGTACCACAAAATTAAATGGGATCATCATAACCGTGGAAGGGCTTAATGGCCTAACCTTTGTAAGTAGAAATACACCAGTCGACAAGAAGCTGAACTCGGTTAAGGCAAGAAGACATGGTATTACCACGAGAATTTTTCTTTCAAACACAGATCTATTTTAAACTCTTTTCTTTTCAAAACCAAAATTTTCTTTTAAACCTATAGTTATTTCTAATCTTCTTTTAAACCCAACCAGAGGACCTACACCAGCCTCAGTGATTTGAATAACCGGACGGAAACCGGTAAACCCAAGGGTAACAACCCGAGGGAATGGATTGAGTTCATGGTAATCCAACAGTGGATAGGCTTTCCTTGATTAAGTTCGGGAAGCACGGAATGCATATTATCATAGGATGATATAAGGGAGTTGACAATAGAATACTTCACCTAGGCGTGTGACAGACACTACGAGTGTACTAACCGAAATATGGGACGACCGCACTCCGATAGGAGCTTGGGGGCCTGACAGACCTACTTATGGGTTAGTCGGGTAAGTAGCAATGTATCAGTATGGTACCCCACATATGTATACGAGTAGAGTCGGGAACACGGGAAGTAGTCGACTCCATACTACGGTCAGCAGTGAAAGTCAAGCAAGAGCAATAGATTACCACGAATAGTTGGAGTAAAGGGACCCAGTTAAGTTAACGAGACTAAAAGAATTAGTGAATTTATTCAAGGAAATGTTTAAGAGTCAGGAAGTGCAAAGTGCACTAGTTAGTAAGTAAAGACACCGCATATGTCTCAAGAATCCTGAGGGATAAACCATGATAACTGGAATGGAACGGTGACCCAGCCTATACATGGTAAGGTAGATGCCTAATATGGACACGTTAATGTGCAATGAACGGGATGAAACTCCCGGAATGAGTACTTAGATACCAGGGAATATTGATCTTCACAGGAAAGGTTAGAAACCCAGCTAAGAACGTAAAATGGCGTAGTTAACTAAACATGCCAATAAGTGCAAGCCAGATGTAATGGCATAACTTGGCAATACTCAGGAGCAATCCTTGAAGGGTGTTTGCATCAACGATTGTTGAACGAAATAACATGACAGAAACGCAAGAGTTGGAACTAATACTCGGTTTAAACATAAGTCGTCAGGAGGTAGACTGACATTCCTAAGGGGCATCCCGTGAAAGGAAGTGTGATGCAACGACCCTGTCATGGAGCCCAATGCAAACTCCAAACCATGTAATGTTGTACAGAGAAGTAAATGTGTGATCAGCCTACAATGAGCAGAGCTCGAGGCAATAAGGCTTATAAGCCACGAACAAAATGTGTTATGTAAATTTGATCGATTGCAGAAGTTTATGTTGTGTAAGTGAATAGAGCGGAGAACGAACCACTGCTTTAAGTGTGGGGATACCTCTCGATATTGTGAGACCGTAGGAGCGGTAGTTATGTGAACCAAGTTCAGGAAATATGTTAAGGATTGACCATGTTGTTATTGCGTGAGAGCAGCTAGTTTTGTAGCATGTGTGTATAATGTGAGCAACCGAGCTGAGTAGTGTCGGCTTATAACTCGAGTGAGGATAACAAAGTGATGGTTCGCTCAAGGAGCATAAAGATTTGAAAAATAGTGTAATCAATGGTCATCCAAATGAATGACGAACCGGAATACGAATGATGTAAGTGTATGAGCGGAAGCTAATATAACAGTGGATGCCATGTAAGTAAGTGTTATGAAGAGCACGGTGCGCAGTAAGCGACCGTTGTATAAGTATTGTTAAATGATAGTATGGCAAATAAGCAGAGTTATAAGTTAAACTCCATGGCGATACAACGGTAAGTGATAGCAAATAAACTGGGCAGTAAGCCAGTAGCTAGTATTATGAGATAATAATCTCAGTGAAACACAATGTGAATTCAATTGCGAATCGCATAAGAGATTACTGTCAAGAGTTTACACCTCTGCACTCTGTATGACTGAGTGTTTTGGTATTGCGCTTGCGCAGTAATGATCGAGTGAGATAGTTAGGAATTTACAAAATGTTAATTGTAGTAGAAGAAGGAAGGGACTTATAACACTATAATGACCGATGCATAGGAAATGCAAGGTCATACCAATGAAAGAATACTTGTACAGAACCAAATGTGGAGGCATGATTAACAACAAGTGACTATAGTTGCACTAAATACCAAATATCGGTATGGAATATACCTCAAGTGTTGGAAATAACCGAGAGAGCACTACACATTAGGTAGTAGCTCAACCTCAACCGACAGTAAGTCGGAAGAAATTTAGTCGATCATTGTGAAATACATAGCGGTGTACACTATAACTATCATGGAAGTGGATAAAAAGTTTGTAACTCACCGAATTTGCTCACGGTAAGAGATACCATGCGTCCGTTGAGAAACCATTATTACCAAGATAAAGGTAATAAAGAAGAGATGTACAATACAGTAACAATAACGAATGGGGCAAAACTAAACTCAAAAGTTATCAGAGTTGCGCAGCAGAGGCCAGTGAAACCATGCTTCAGATACCGAATGTGTATTGCGAATATGAATAAATGGCTAATCATTAACGCCTAGAAGCCTCACAGTCCAGAACCGAAACCGGTTAAGAGTTAAAGCAAACCCCAATGAGAATTCTTGGTTTAGGGACTAAACCGCCAATATGGTTAAGATCCTCTAACTGGAACGCATTGTGTAACAGACCGCGTGGAAGTTAAAACACTTCACGACGGTAGAACATTTTAAACCAATGTTTAGTTATTGATTACGTGGGCGTAATCCCTTTTAAGGGGGGGTAGAGCGCAAAACCGCTTAGTGTGTTTTACCGTACAAGTGTACGTGAACTATGTCGTGCATAGCACAAAATAATTTGTTTGGATGATTGGTGCGTGCGTTACATAAACATACGCATTAATTCATGGTTTAAATTGTGGTAAATATTATTGTGATAAGTGGGTATTCACTTTGTTAACTGTTGTGTGTGAGAGTACTAGTGTAAGGGAGTAAAGAAACTCCCGGGGAACTAAAACCCAACAGTATATGTTTGTATAATACTAAATGAAGTACCGTGTGTTGTATTTTGATAATATATATACAATATAGTGATTCATGAAAGGGTATGAAATCGACATAGAACCTAGTGAGAATAAGATTTCCTAGGTAACAGATTAAAGTGAATGGAGATAACTGATAGCCGGAGTTCTATCCTTTGGAGATGTAATGATTATGACTAGAAAGGCTAAAATAGAAAATTGGAAATGAGTGTATTAATTGATGCTTGAAAATGAAGTGGGAGGTGGAACTTGATTTGCATGTGATCAAGGGAAGCCGAACACAAATTGGGGTGGAAGGATAGTTCAACACTGATGCTGATCACATCAGGGTTGGATGATTCTTGAAGCTCCCTTTAAGTGGTCACAAGTAACCACGCTAGGAAAGAAACGAAGAGCATAAGTTGGACTTGGAGTTGTATGCGTTTTCAAAAGGATTTTGAATTGGAATTTCCAAAACGTTCGATAGATACTTTACATAATGAAAGTTCTCTTACTTAACCTCACAAGAATATTTTTTGTAGTACTTTCTCACGAGCGAGGCGTAGAGCCTTTTCTTCAGACCGGTGACATGGGAAGTATATATGTTAAAGATTAAGTGATTGTTTTGGTCTCCCAGGGAATCTACGGGTATCACATTGTATATAAAAGATATTTTTGGTTTTCTATACATGCTAAGACATGTTATGTGGTATGTGTAATAATATTATTTCGACCTTGAGTCCTATGTGGTTGAGTTCCGAAAGTTGTTATGTTACCCAGACCTATGTGTCTAATTGTTGTTATGTTCCCCAGACCTGAGAGTTAAGGGTTGTTTTTTATGTGAGTACAATGTGTTAAGATACCCGGACCGTTGAGTCTGAGGTTATCATATAAGTATGTTATGCTAGTATGGATGTGGATATGTTACCCGGACCGTTAAGTCCGAGGTTGTGATGTAAAGTACGTTTGGTTATGGAAGTTGTATTTTCAAGTAATCCCCGTGTTCTAATCCAAACGATGTGTGGGAAGTGTGAACTTCGAGACGAAGTTCTTTAAGGGGGTAGATTGAAATACCCCCAAACTTGATATGTTGTTTAAAATATTAAATATGGTATTAAAGGTTAAAAAGGTGCCTTAGAAACATTAGTGAAAATTTAAACCATAGTAAAAACATAAAGTACCATAACACAGTTTGAGCAAAACATGCTCTAAGCTTGGAATGAAATTGGTTAGACCCAAAGAGCCTACCAACACTTAATAATATCAATTATGATTGATAAGGCTGATTAGTCCCTAGGAAACTTTGGTAGCAATTAAACCGAACAAACACAGAAAATACCATAAAAGTCAATTTAAGCAAATACTTTGCCTAGACTTGGTGTACCCTTGTATAATACCTAAAGGTCCTTCTAGACCTTATAACATTCTAATGAACAGTTAAATCAATTACTAAAGAAACCAAGCATAAAACAAGTTATAACACAAATTGCTTTAGGAGTCTTAAAGCACATTTTTTGAAAAAATTGTCTTGGAAATGGGTTTTAGTGGCTAAATGTCCATCATTTCTCTCTAATCAACATGTTACTACTTAGTATCACATTAGGAAGTCTAAATCAATGGGAAATCAAAAATTTCACAATTATGCCTTAATTGGTGATATTGCCCAAATAGTGCTAGTTAAGTTATAAGTCAACATAAGTTGTTTAATTGGTCAACAAAGGCCTTAATATACCCTTGATGTAGGGGGGCCGGTTTCAACATGGTGAGTCACCACCATTTACAAGTCAAATAAAGAAAAGGAGGAAAAGTAAGTAAAAGACTATTTACCTTTTTAAACTTAAAATATCTTCCAAACTTGTCTCTCTCCTCACCTTTCTTCATTTCTTCTCATTCCCCACCGTCCCTTTCTCCATCTCTCAGGTCCATAGGTTTTGCTACAGCAAACCAACCATCTCCATCTTTGAATGCTTTGTAACTTCTAGCTCCATGATCCAATTCAATTCAAGACTACCATTTTCTTCTAGTTAGGCCAAGCTCTACAATTATCTTTTCAAATCTTCAAAAGCTCCTTTCGGTGCCATGGAATTCACCATTGAAGGAGCTGAGCTCATCTTTTCATGCCTTGTCATTCTCCTTGCTTTCAAGGTAAGGAAATCAAAGAAAATCAATGTTTCCTCTTGTTTTGTGTGTGACCGAGAATCACCTAGAATGGTGTTTTCGCTTGCCCTTGTTTAGCTTCATTTCAAACTTCAAGGGACATAGGAGTCCTATCTTGCTACTTAACCAAGCTCTCTTTCAAATTCCAAAGGTAATCATCAAATTTTAGTGTTCTAAGACAATTGTGTAAACTTAGGGTTAATTATGAGTTCGAGTATTAAACTTAATTCTCATTACCCTTATAGTGTTAGGTTAGAAGGTTGACAGTGATAAAGCTCCTTGCCGATTTTCAATCAAGAAAAACAAGAGAAAACAAGTGAAAAGCTTGGAAAACAAAAGAGGTAAATGACCTCTCTTAATGTGGTTTTATTGTACTAGGAAATTGACCTATATTGCTTATAAATAACTTAAAGAGCCAATGGGAATGAGCAAGAAACCTATCCACAAGGTTGACTAAAAGACTTGGAGCATTGTTGTGTGTATTCGCGGTTAAGCATTTAATGTGGAAATTCAGTGTTTAAGGTTTATGTTATTTAAGGGCTTAATGCCAGCAATTTAAGTCTAGCACTGTAGACCCAAAATTCTCACCCCACAAAGCAATTCCGAAATAATAAAGGGGTCGTCGCCTTTCTTTTTCAAAAACATATTAGCGTGCGTGCTAAAACGAAACCATCTTTTTTTAATCTTTTTCAAAGCATTTCATAGAAACACGATTTTTTCGAAAATGAATTTCCAAAATAACAATCCGCTTTTAAACCCATCCCTTTTTAGAGTTTATACCATTTGAGTTAGAGCTCTCGTATTATTTTCTCTCATTTGTATATTGGATTATGCATTAGTATGACTGGTCACTGTGTTTATTAAGAGAGCTATTGGTCTCGAGTTCAAATCTTGATGGAAGCAAAGAGTATTCTCTTATTTTATTTCAGCTCGTATCACAGTTTTATATCTATTTTCTCCACTCAAATACTGAGTGATGCGGTAGCACAGCTGGTTTGTATTTGTGGGAGGTATACAAAAGCCCTCGGTTCGATACTCAGGAGTAGCATAACTTTGTTTTTCCTTTTTTCGACCAAATAGATGTGGCCCATCCTCCTTGGGTCCGATTTTTGCAACCCAACTGCCTCAATAAAGCCCATTTTGTTAAGTTAGCCCAACAAGAAAGCTAGTTTGACATTCTCTAGAAAACCCTAGTCTCTTATTATAAAGAGACATCAAAAAACCCTTACTGTAGAGATCCAAAAAAAAAGAGCCGACAACACGTTTTGATGTTCTAATATTCCTCAATCCTCTATTCTCGGGACGACGGCTTCAAAGTGAACCTGAGCCTTCTTCTTCCTCTCGACCTTCGGTCTGCACCCAGGAACATCGCCATCGCTTCCCTACCTTCTTCTTCTTCCACCACCTCGAACCACCACCTTCGCCACGTTTTTCGAAAAATCCTTCCTCATCGAAGGCCACCATCAGTAACAAACCATCTCCAGAAGCCTTCTCGACCGATATTGGCCATTGAACCACCTCATTTCTTTCCGAAAACTTTTATTCTACCTCGCTTTCTACTTCCACATTGTTGAAGCACAGTAAGTACTGCATTCAGAAGCAGAGTCTCATATCTTCTTCTCCCTCTCGGTATTCCTTATGTTTCGTATCCTTCGTTTGCTCAAATGGTGAAACCAGAGTTTCGAGCCTCTATCTCATGCATTTCTGGTTCCATCGACAGCAATTTGGTTTTAGCTCGATTTGATTGTTTTATTATTGTTCAAAATTTCAAAGTGGGCACAACTCTGTCTATTTCTTTCTTTGCGCATCGATTTCACTCCGTTTTACTACTCTTGTTCTTGTCTCGGTATTGTGCTCCCAAGTGAGCCGTAATAAAGCTAGCTTGGGGAAGGGAGTCGTGTCTTATCGGTTTGACTCCGAAACGTAAACTTCGACTCTATTCCCTCATATTGCCGCTCGTGTGTAATTTTTACGGATGGATACTCAACAATTCGCTTCTGTTATGCCTGGTATGAACCTTGAAGTTCATGGACAGGGAGATCGATCAAAGTTTTTACCCTCGACCCTGATCGGTTGCCGGTTTTACTCATTTGCTTCATTGATTTTATGCAGTTATTGTCTGGCTTTGCTTCAAAGATGCATCCGAACTTGCACAGTTTGTTATTGTTTTGCTGCTATTGATATCTCGTTGCGGTTCATGTTACATTCAGATTATACACAGTTTGTTATTGTTTTGCTGCTATTGATATCTCGTTGCGGTTCATGTTACATTCAGATTATACACAGTTTGTCATTGATTTGCTGCTATTGATATCTGTTATACCTGCGTCTGCACCCTCTGATTTGGGTCTGAACTATCCTCCTTTCATTTCTGGTGCACATACTGATGTGTTGATCTGTCTGAAGCAGCAGATTCTATCTGCTCCTTTTGACTGAATTCAGTGAGAATTTCGAGTCCCTAGTTCACTGCTTATTGACATTGTGTTGCATGGAAACCCTGTCGAGTTTGTTTTTGCAGAGATTGATATGGCTCCCCGTGATAAGTAAACTGAACCTCACACTTCGTTCTATTCTCATCTTATTCCTTCAGTTTACCCACCCTTTTTTGTGATGTCTTATTCATTTACCTGACTTCTGCTACCACTTGTTTGCTTTTCTGGTGTGCTAATCTCGCAGGGACTTTTATTTCTGCATATTCTGGTACACCAATTCCTAACTCAAGCTCTACTTTGTCTGACTCGTTTATTCTTGACGGGAATGTCATTCTGTATGAACCTGAGAATCTGTGCTATACTAATGAGAGAATGTCTGAATGTTTCTGAGTATTGTTGCAAGTCTCTGATTCATGTATTACTCATCTGCTCATTGTCCCCCCTTTCCTGTGTTTAAATTTGACTGCCAAATGAAAACTAAAAGGGGATATGATTAAGGCCTTTGTGTTCTGTTAGGTAAAAACCAAAGCCTAGAATATCAACTGCAGTCTTAGGTTGGTATTTTGATTTTATTCTATGCAGTACGAGTTCGGAAACAAATTCATTCGAAGGAGCTTTTTCAATTAGGAAGAAAGCAACGAATAGTTTAATTCCCACCCTGTGATGAAACAGACTCGTTAATTTGTAGACATTAGCTATTTTGGTCTTTTCAGTTAGAGTACTTGTTTAATCACTAAGGGATAGAAGGCAAAAAAAAAGACTAGAATGAGCCAGCGACCCTTGGTTTAGTGTTCCATGCCTCTCATCAATTCCATCTTTGCACATAGATTTTTCTGGTCAAGGCAACTTAGAAATGTGTTACCATATGCTTTTGAAATCTGCACTTGTGCCTTGTTTATCTGTTTCATTAGTTTGTTACTCGTTTAATTTCCTTGCCCTGTACGTATGTGTATATTGTGTACATAGCTTTGCTGCAACTTTTGGGCTTTCATTCCCTTGCACATTTCTTCACTATCTAAGCCCTAGTTACTATGTCCTTAGGCCCAAGCCACTAGGATAGTGGGGTTCCCCAGGCCTGATAGACCATTGGCCTATCTCATGGTGGTGACATCCTAAACCTCAAAACACACATTTATGTATAAGCAAACAATAATCCCTTTAGGATAGAGAGTGTTCCCCTGGCCTGATAGACCATTGGCCTATCTCATGGTGGTAACATTCTAAGCCCTAAAATGCACCTAATACATGTATATATATATGTATATAGACAAACATTCTCATTTCGATTTTAGACTATCAGATTTTCCTAATTCCAAATCACTCAACTTGGCCCAATTCTTACTTGATCCACTTCTAGCTTGACCCATTCAGCCCAATAAGTCCATCGGCCCAATCCATGTGTGGCCCACCCTGAAAATAAAATCAAAGCCCATCTCAAAACACAATTGGCCCATCAAGCCCGATCCAAGCCCATGACCGGCCCAAACCCATTTTCGGCCCAAACCCATTTCCGGCCCAAACCCATTTCAGACCCAAACCCACTTCAAGGCCCATTTGGCGCAAAGTCCAAACAAGACCCATTCGGCCCAAAGTTCAAACAAGGCCAAAGCCCAAACCGGCCCAAAGATCAAATTGGCCCAAACACCCAGTACAGCCCAATGCCCAGTCAAGCCCAAAATTGACCAAAGTTCATAAAAATCAAACCAAATCCACAAGAATCAAACCTTGACCCAAACTTTGACTTTGACCCAAACATCGACCTTGACCTGAATGTTGACCTTTGACCAACCAAACCTTGACTCGAATGTTGACCTTTGACCCAAGCTTTGACCAACCGGAGCTTTGACTTTGACCAATCTCAACTTTGACCTAATCCAACTTTGACCCGGTCTAACTTTGACCCGATTCGTTTTTCAACCCCAACTCGAATTCAAATCAACCCAATTTAAACCCAACTCATTTCAATTCAGTCCAATTCCATTCAACTCGAATTCAATTCATCCAATTCAAACTCAATTTGTAAATCCTGTTCAAATTTCAAACTCAAAAATCTCTCTCCTCAGATTTCAACAATCATTTTATTCAAACTTCATCAAGTTTTCAAAAGAAACCATTTTGTGGAATTTTAAAGGACAAACTCTTCTCACATCACAGAAAACTCTTCTCAAACGCAGAAAGTTCTTCTCACATATACAGAAAGTTTTCTCCTAAAATCATTTCTCAAAATCAGTGTTTCTTCATCGAGAATTCCGAACAACTTCACAAATTTCTTAACTTAGTTTTCAAACCCAAAATAAATTGTTTTAGGGGAACATAGGGTGTCTAACACCTTCAAAGAACGTTTCTTCCTAGTTAGACATTTCTTGTTTCTCCTTCAAATAAAAATCCGAGGCGGGGCACTGGGGTCGCAACCTCCCTTGTCGCAGTCTGGATCTCTTTAGGCGGGGCATTAGGGTGTCAAACCTCCCCTAATTGCAGCCTAGATTTTTACAAGGCGGGGTGCTAGGGATGTGACTGCCTTCCTAGTTGCAGCCAGGATTTTAGAATCGTCTAACTCCCTTCCACTCGATTTCAACGTTTTCGGTTTTTAATGTTTTAAAACCCGGGAGTTAGAGACGTTATTAGGGATTGACCGAGAGTATCCCATTCATGATACTTCTCTCTAAATCCTGTTTTTCGACATAAATTCATTGCCCCATCTTTCGAGCCTCGGCACTTACCATTAATTAAGTGTCGTGTTCGAGGGGGTACATAGGGTAATCCCTCGGGATTATCCGCCCTTTTACAACAAAAAATGGTTTTTCGATTTCAAAAACTTTAAGAGAGACAATTTCGACACTCATTCCTCCAAACAATTCAACCCATAATCAGCTCACTCCAAATTCGAAATATCCCAAAACATCAACCCTTTTAGAATCTCAAATCTGAAAAAACCTGGGATCTCTACTCTAATTCCAATTGCCTCACACACGTTCGAATCATCTTCCAAACTTCAAATCACTTCAAACTCAAATCCTCTTACGAATTCCAGTTTCTCTCAAACCTCTAAAGTCTCACAGGCTCGAGCGTCTCACAGACTCGAACATCTCAACCTCTCCATCATATTAAGATTCAAATGTCTCACTGACCCGAGTGTCTCACAGACTTTGATATCCCATACCTCCCACTACATAAACACCCCAAATGTCTCATAGACCCGAGTGTCACACAGACTAATCTCTCACACCCAAAACTTCAAACCCTTCAAAACTTCCAAAACCCAAAAATCTGAACTACGTAAGGTCTGATCTCAACAGGGAGTTGAGTACGTAGGCAACCCACCCAGGGTGCGACCCCATTCTAATAAAAAACCCCTTTCCCCAATTCTAAGGCGATATTTATGTCTGTCAAACATTCAAATCCCCTCTGACTCCCACAAACCCTCAACTTCTCCAATTCTCAATTCTTCTTCTTGGCGCTAGCTTGGCAGAAAAGCTCGCCTCATCCATTCATTTTCTCTCATCCTGTCCTAATCCTATCCTTGGCTTTTAAATGATTTTCTCTAAAAAGGTTTTGAAAGAAGGTAATCTCGACAATTGGAGACCGAGGTTTCCTCGGGCACCAATCCGAAGTCGTGGTCGTCGCCACTTCTAAGGGGTGTAACCCAGTGCGAACCCACAATAGAATCTCTGCAGATGACCAGATAAGTCCTATCCATAGGCAACAATTTCAGAGTCAACTAACGGTTCTTAGAATCCTCATTCCCTTCCTTCCTAGTATCTTAGGTCAAACTAGGTGGCGACTCTAGTCAATTCCGCCTTATAGAGGCATAAGTCCGCGTGGAGCCCATCGAGAGCGGGTGTAGTGCACACTTGCACTCCCCTTTATGCTTTCTGGGAAAGACGGACGATTTAGTAGGTATTTAAGGGATGCCAGATTAACGGGTTTTCACCCTCCACAGAATGGCAATTTCTAGGATCTAGGCTTTTTGGTCAGACCATATTTAGATAGACCCCCCTCATACCGAAAAATCACCCTCCACAGAATGGCGACTCTGCTGGGGAAAACTTGAGTAAGTTTTTCTCAAACTCAAGGAAGACTGAACTCCATTCAAAATTGTCGGGACTTCCCCACCTCTTTCAAAACCTTCAAGAGATTCTTTTCAAAGCCTTTAGGATTATTCTACTCCATACTTAGAGTGTGTAGCTGATGAGGACAGTTAGGATTTGTTAGATCCTCAACAAACATTGCAACAATTGGGTTAATGATTAGCTCACGATTAGAAAGAGACACTTAGGATTGAATGAGGCTAACTTCCCTTTAGGTTAAAAAACAACCAATTGGAATTACCGCCTTCAAGGCAAAACAGTTAGTAAATAGGGTTGCTTGTTCTTCTCTGTTTTATTTACCGCATTCATATTATTGTTGCTTGTTGCGGGGTGAGACGGTCATTGACCTACACCATTACCGCTTTTACATTTACAAGTTGTGAGTGCATGGGTAGCTTAGGACATGCATTCCTCTGTGTCACCCCTATTTCCACGAGTCACGGCATCCCAATCGGTCCACGATTGATTTCCCATGAGTCGGGTCACTCATTGAGTGGTTACACCCGCGAGGCGAGACGGTCACCGACCTACGCCCTGAAGACTCATGATCCAAAACGATCCTCCATATCCGAGTCAAAGCCAGCATATAGTGAACCATGAGCCTTCAGTGTCCAGCTGCCTAATCCGGTGTCTATGACGGTTTTTATGGGTAGTCACCCCCTTGTATGCCGCCTGTCTGACCACCCTTCTGCCTTACCCTGAAGATTGCATGGGCTCAGTTCTCCAAGTGTCCTCTGCACCACGGGTGTCTCTAAAGCCCGATGTCACGCTGCACGTCCATAGAGGATCCCATATTTACCGGATACCCATACATGGCACAACGTAGTCAGTGAATAATTTGGACTTTAGACACACCTGACCGTGCAGACGACGAGAGACCCGTTCCCATGCAGTGCTTCCCCAAGTTTCCAAAAGTGAGTATGTTGTGATAATCCCCGGCCGTGGCTGGTGTGACTGTATCACTTCGGGTATCCTGACCTTTCGAACTTAAGCACTCCGGACTTTCTTAATGACATGCCCCATAAGGCATACCAGAGATAAATCCCGAGAGATGAACAGTGAAGGGACGACGGTTCCCCTGGTATGGAAACATTGATTGACCTGGAAGGTGATTATCCCAATCATTCGCACTCATCTCCACATAAAAACTAGCCACGATTTTACTTCTTGCTATACAGGTGTGCAAAACACTTTCTTCAAACCAAATTGTTTTAAATTTTGCAAAATGTTCGGAATTCTCTTTTGCATGTCTCTTAAAGCTGTTTTACGAGCTCGTCTAATTTAGAATCCCACTTATATTTTACTCAAAAACATTTGGGTTTTAAAACCTGTCACTTACTTCATTTCACAAAAATGTTATTTCCAAAACAATTTTCAAAAAATAGATTTCGAAAAACCTACTTTCTACAAACGAATTTCAGACAACATCCTTCACCAACTTTATTTCTTAGTAGTTTCGAAAACAGTTTTCAAAGTTGATTTTCACAAACGTATTCCAAAATAAATGATTTAGTCCCCATGTTGCGACCCGCTATTTTTGAAGCTCAACCCACTTTCAAGAGCAGCGGTCATTACTGTGGAGCGTACTAATCATTTCGTGTTTTCACAACAGTGGTGGATTTTCACATATGATGTTGTGCTCGATCACTCACTTTTCCTTTCTCAAAAATATCCTTCATTCCCCTCGTCGAAGTAAATGAAGCAGCATGAAGATCGAGTACGTGGTGTGAGCCAAAAGCCAGAAGCACACCAACCCGCGCAGCTAGCCGAGCGACATGAAGATTAGCAACACCTATTCGAGTTCGAACTGTTGAAAATCAGAGGAACACCTGACCCGTTTTGTTGGGTCATGGTACTGCTTCACCGCAAGCGCCCAAAGACGAGTAAGCTGCCCACCGGGAGCCCAAAGGTGAGCTGAGCAGCCAACCAGGAACCTGAGCATGTGCACTCAGTCAGAAGCCTGAAGACGGACCAGCAAAAGTTCAGAAGAAGTTCAGCTCAAAATTCCCCCTTTTAATGACTTTTTAGGATTGATGATGTATAGGCTTTCCCCTATGTTTCTTTCCTCTCTTGTCCATTTCTAAATAGAGTACATGTATAGGTTTATACATTCCCTCTGAATTTATTTAGATCAATGTGTATAGGGTTCCCCAATCCCTATGTTATTCGCGAATGACCGAGCGTCAATATTCATATTGTTCAAATCCACCACTTCGAAAACACGTGTTTTCAAAACCGTCTTTAAAAAAACTCGGTTTCTTTTGGCATGCACGTCCTGTTTAAAAGAAAGGACATATGAGACGACCCTTCACGTTTTATCTATCACTCTCAAAACTTTGCTTTATGGGGTGAAATTTGCGGTGTCTATGGATACATCCCCTCAAAAAAAAAAATTGATGATATAAAGTGACGCTTATCATACGAATACTTTATGAATCTCACAACTTTTTCAAGATAAATAAAAATCATTTTTTGCACCAACAATCATTCACATTCATCGCAACAAATTTTTGTTTAACAAAACATACTGATCTACCTCTTCTTCATTCTAATCCTTGTGCATGCAGGTGTTCGTGACAGTTGGCAACTAGAAAGAAAGAAGACCAGTCTACCTATAGCAACGACAGAAAAGATGGAGCAAGCCCCTCGACATGATCAAACAGTTGACGGTCGATTTGTTCATGAAAGATTGATCCATGACCTTGCTGATGACTTGGAGAAAAACCTGAAGATAGAAGAATTTGTCCAAAGAAGAATAAATAGGGTTTATGCGGGGTCGGATAACAGTCACAAGGACTCTCCAACTTACTCTGCATACGATGCCTATGAGTTTCAAGCAATGGATCATCACACTCTCTCTGTCCAAGCCCGAACCACACCAAGCATGTCTTCTTCACCTATGTACAGTGCAACTCT
This sequence comes from Limonium bicolor, assembly GCA_023374045.1. Taxonomy (NCBI): domain Eukaryota; kingdom Viridiplantae; phylum Streptophyta; class Magnoliopsida; order Caryophyllales; family Plumbaginaceae; genus Limonium; species Limonium bicolor. The sequence goes on from CM041780.1 coordinate 210,851,318, forward strand.
GAGAACCCCAACCGCCATGAGAGGAAATTGGCAACCACAAATGGTCTGTGACGAGGGTAAGACCCAAGGCCCATCTTCCCCCATGGTGCATTCCGACTTAAACCTCTCCTTGCCCATGCAAAAACATCCTTCCTTGGCAAGTACCTCATCACTCATCAAATTCAAGCCAACACCTTCAACCAGGAACAATACTGCCCTCTCAATCTCTTGACACCGGCTACCCTGAGAAAGCCATTTCAATCCAAAACCTTGATCTCAGAGCGAGTCCAATGAAAGAATTGGTGAAAGAACTGAAGGCGGAACTAGAGCTAGCCCAACGTTTTAAGTCTGCAGGTTGGGAGCCAACTAACCCGTATCTTGATGCTCGTCTGCAAAAAGGCATGAGTCTGCCTGAAATGAAGAAGTATGAAGGGATTGGAAACCCAAGGCATCACGTTGATAGGTATGATAAGCTCATGGATCTACATGGTCTATCCGATGAGCTGAAGGCCGCATGCTTTAGATTCTACTTAGAGGGGCCTGCTTACTCTTGGATTATGGGTCTGGATTTGAAAGGAAAGTCAAGCAAAACCTGTACTTTGAATTTCTCACTCAATACGGTGGTAACTTTCATCATGAAGTTACACACAGAGATTTAGAAATCACTCGTCAAAACCGTGGCGAAACTGTGAGGGAATTCATAGAAAGATGGAGGGTGAAGGCTGGGCAAATGAATAATCGACCCACTGAGGAGGATCAAATACGAATGGTGATTTCTGGCCTGAGAGAAGAGTACCAATGCCGGCTGAGATATCTAGGGATTTGTGACTTCAAACGATTGATGGCGGCCGTGATTGCTTTGGAGGACACTGAAATCAAATTGACAGAGCAACCCGAAATCTTGGAAAGAAGGGAACGTACACTCAGACAAAGCTCACAGGGACAAGTTTCGAACCTCGGAATGTCGCTCAGCGAAGCATTGAAAATATTAGTCGAGGAAGGTCATCTAGCACTTTTCAATACAAGGTCAAGAATCAAGAAACTTGGGCCACATTTGCATGAATACTGCGACTATCATAGAATCCGGGGACACACCACCGATGAGTGTACCACACTAAAGAACGCAATCCAAGAGCTGATAGACAAAGGAGAGGTATCTTCTTTAGAGCTGAGACGTTCATCCTAGACCACGAAGGCGCACTTTCCTGAGGCTTCACCGATCCATGCAGGACCATGTGTTCATCCGTGACGATAGTGACAGAAAGTAGTGAGTCATGTTTTATTGTAATGAAAGTGTTTGAAGGGTTGCATCCCATCCCTCCCCCTTTTGTTTGACCTATCCAGGAGTCACAGGAAGAACAAGATAGTTTTATCATGTTGACTGGCGCAATATGGGGATTGCCACTCCTTAAGCGGTCAAGGTTTGATTTGCAGCTAAAACATGTGGGGTCACGTTTCTTCCGGGACCCACTCAGCAATTGACCGCCTAAAGAACCATTATTGGCGAGATGAACATCGTGGATCCTCAACTGAAACCGACTCAAGCGAGATTAGGTGTAGCCTTACCACGCATGTATTGCATCCAAAAGAAAACCATAGAACAAAAAAATCATTCGTCAAAATCCAAAGTCAACCATTTCCATTCATCGTTTTTCAGCATTTCATGCATCTTATACATAGTAATTCCATTGTTACCAAAATAAATTGCATTGTAGATAGTTGCATTTGCATATATTCGTATCGAAGCGACATTTTTGGCGAAAATCTTGAGAGATTGATTGAATAGAGTGCGTGGACCACTAAACTCTCGACCCGTCAACGAACACAAGGGTCTAATCAAAACCAGCACCACAAACCAAGTGAGTAGTGTGCGAAGAATGGTATTTTCCTTTGAATTTCAAATGAATGTTTTGGGCAATCCACTGAGCGATGAGGGAAGTAGAGAGAGCCAATCGAGGAAAAACCATGAGCGACTTGTGCTTTCCTTCAGCACATGGAGAGGCATAATTCATAGTAAGATCAATGTTGATAGCAAGTCACGAACTGTGATTCATGCAAAGATCCGAGAAGTAGTAAGAAAACAATCATTGACTAATGAGAATGACGAGGCACTTAGGAATAAAAATCTCCACAAAACCAAAAAGCTTTGACGGCCCTGTACATAATCCCTTAGTGAGCCCCGCTGAGCCTTTCATGATAAACCTTTTTCAGCGAACTCCACAACATGCCACCTGACATATACATACTTACCCTTGCAATAGAGGATCTCGATGGAGCCAGAGCCATGGTCTCTCCCCCACCATCTTCCACAAAAACAACAAATGAAATGTTCAACGAAATCAGTGAATCAATGCAACTCCAAAGCCAAACACCAAAAAAGAACACCGAAAATGTTCAAAAAGATCGATGAGTCAATGCAACTCCAAAGATGAAAGCCAAAAGACAAAGTAAAGACTACTCGAGAAAGTTGATGAGCCAAATGCAATTTCAAAAACACAAAAATGAGAAGAAAGCTCAAATCGTACGCCAGAAGAGGCAAGAAGGAGAAATCCAAACCAAAAGGACCAATGATGTCCCGAAGAAAATGATAAGGGGTTATCAAAACCCGTCTAATCATTCCACCCATGGCAAAGGCGAAACATGTCCTCTATTGCACAAAAGCTCCACAATTCCTAAACAAATCCTCTAGTCCCATGTGACATACATCATACCCCTCAGCCCCGTTACAACCCAATAAAGACCTCTGACTAATAAGTTAATGAGCGTTAACTGAAAGTACCGGATCTGAAACATGAATTATAAGCTTCGTACTTGTTATCAACATGTCCCGCCATACCAAAGGGACCATGAGCGAATGAGCGTGACCTTGCACCACAAGGTCTTATGAGTGCGAGTGAATCTTCATTCTAAACACCAAGACATAAACAGCCTACCCCATTACAGGTGAGAAATTTGTAAGGATCGGAAAGACCAGAACCTCAAAAGGAATTCTAAGGAAAATACTGCTCCGACCATCGAGAGTATCAACACACCATTTAGCACACACGACCATACTCGCGAGAGATTGACCCACATCCCTCCATGAGAGGAAGCGATTCACGCATTTCAGTTCAACAATCACTCAAGATCGAACCAAAGATGTCTTATATTCGTAAACCTCATAGTAATAGAGATAGAGCCATACTTTCTCTCCAAAAAAAAAACTGTATATGCATTGTGCATCTCTTCTAGCAGTTAGCATTTGCATGCATCATAACCACTTCATTTTCAACATCCGACTAGTAAGAACTACACCTAGTCTTGCTGAAAGTCGACTTCAATTGCATTTGTTGAAGCGTAACTTTTGATGTCAACTGGAGCCATCCCGGACCATCATCAAGCTAAATCTAGCCCCTTCGGAGCCATCCCGGGCCATCACCAAGCTACATCGAACCATTCAAAAGCTATCCGAAGCCACACGAAGACCATCCCGGTGCCATGCACTGCCATACTCAATCCTTATCGACACCGCTTCTAAAGCCAATCCAAAGCCATGTGAAGATTTTCCCGAAGCCATCCACTGTCATGCTCGAGCCTCATTGGCACCAATCCCAAAGCCAAGCTAGAGCCATACGGGAGCCATCATCCGACATTGAAACCATCCTCAAACATTGAGACCATCCCCGAGACCACCCCTAGGGCTACACAGGAGTCATTTCCTCACTAATGCCTTGCCTGCAGACTATTGAACTACGTATGGTCTGATCTCAATACGGAATTGAGTACGTAGGCAGCCCGCCCAGGGTGCGATCACTTCAAAGGCGAAAACTTCCCTTTTCCACCTATCGTCATAAAAAGGGAACCAACTAAAGCATCATCATGCTCAACCAGCACAAGGTCATCCCGGAGCGTCCATGAAAATTTGGAACCATGATGAGAACTACTCCAAAGCCATGAAACCGTGTTTAGCCATTCACCCACCCATGTGAAACCATTCACCCACTACAAATTCCACAACAAGCCCTTCAAATCACAATCGTTCCATTTCTGGAGCCACAAAAACCCCGTCAAACAACAATAAATCCGTCATCAGAGCCATCAAACCACCTTGAAAATCTAAAGACAAGTCAAAACCCGCCAATTGTCACAAAAAACACAAACCATGTCAAACCCACCAACCACCACGAGATCATTGGTCACACCGGATCCATCAGTGCATACCGGAGCCATCAACGTACACCGAAGCCATCAGTGCATACCGGAGCCATCAACGTACACCGGAGCCATCAGTGCATACCAGAGCCATTGACGCATGCTGGCGCCATCTTAGATTCTTGAGGCCATGCCGGAGCCATCCCAAAGCTTTGAAGCGACTTTGGAGCCATCTACTCACAAAAAAAAATCTTTCACAAACAGGGAGTCTCAATCCAACCAGCGCATTCATTCATAACCATCTTACATTGCATATCATTTGCATCTACCCACAAGGTTCGTTAACTATTTAATGCATCTTAACCCGCTAGGCAGCTATTACGCTACTAGTGCGGTCCCGATCTTTTCCTCCACTAGGCAGCTATTACGCTACTAGTGCGAGATCGTCCACTTCATAACCCGCTAGGCAGCTATTACGCTACTAGTGCGGTCCCGTTGTTTTTTCCTCCACTAGGCAGCTATTACGCTACTAGTGCGAGATCGTCCATTCATAACCCGCTAGGCAGCTATTACGCTACTAGTGCGGTCCCGTTGTTTTTTCCTCCACCTAGGCAGCTATTACGATAGTGGCGAGATCGTTTCATCTCATAACTACTAGCAGCTATTACGCTACTAGTGCGGTCCCGCCGTTTTCCTCCACTAGCAGCTATTACTATGCGAGATCGTTCATCTCATAACCTACTAGGCAGCTTACGCTACTAGTACGTCCCACCACGTTCCTCCACTAGGCAAGCTATTACGCTACTATGCGAGATCGTTTCATATCGCCTGCTAGGCAGCTATTACGCTACTAGTACGGTCCCCATTTTCCTCCACTAGGCAAGCTATTACGCTACTAGTGCGAAATCGTTTCACATCCACCTGCTAGGCAGCTATTACGCTACTAGTACGGTCCCACCACTTTTCCTCCACTAGGCAAGCTATTACGCTACTAGTGCGAGATCGTTTCATATCCGCCCGCTAGGCAGCTATTACGCCACTAGTATGGTCCCACATTTTCCTCCACTAGGCAAGCTATTACGCTACTAGTGCGAAATCGTTTCACATCCACCTGCTAGGCAGCTATTACGCTACTAGTACGGTCCCACCACTTTTCCTCCACTAGGCAAGCTATTGCGCTACTAGTGCGAGATTGTTTCACATCCGCCTGCTAGGCAGCTATTACGCTACTAGTACGGTCCCACGTTTTCTTGCGCTACTAGTATGGTACCGAACTTGCATTCTAGGCCCGTCATAAGCCCTAAGGCTGGATATCAAGAGGTCCAGTTGAGGCACTCCTAAGCCCTCGTGCACCGTAAACCAATCTAATTGTTAGTATCATGGGCTCGTCATGAGTCCTAGGGTTAGATATCAAGAGGTCTAACTGAGGCTCGTCATAAGTTCTCGTACTTTCAATTACATTATAGGCTCGTCATGAGTCCTATGGTTAGATGTCAAGAGGTCTAACTGAGGCTCGTCATAAGTCCTCGTACTTTCAATCACATTCGTACACTCACAATCGCATCCCATCAAATCACAAAACCGTAGTGAGAATTTTTGGCGCCCCGTCAACCTTGATCCAATTATGCAAAGGTTTTGCAGAATTGAATCAAGGGGAGCCATCTGTAGACACCAAAAATTCTCACCCCACAAAGCAAATTCCGAAATAATAAGAGGGGTCGTCGCCTTTCTTTTTCAAAAACATATTAGCGTGCGTGCTAAAACGAAACCATCTTTTTTTAATCTTTTTCAAAGCATTTCATAGAAACACGATTTTTTCGAAAATGAATTTCCAAAATAACAATCCGCTTTTAAACCCATCCCTTTTTAGAGTTTATACCATTTGAGTTAGAGCTCTCGTATTATTTTCTCTCATTTGTATATTGGATTATGCATTAGTATGACTGGTCACTGTGTTTATTAAGAGAGCTATTGGTCTCGAGTTCAAATCTTGATGGAAGCAAAGAGTATTCTCTTATTTTATTTCAGCTCGTATCACAGTTTTATATCTATTTTCTCCACTCAAATACTGAGTGATGCGGTAGCACAGCTGGTTTGTATTTGTGGGAGGTATACAAAAGCCCTCGGTTCGATACTCAGGAGTAGCATAACTTTGTTTTTCCTTTTTTCGACCAAATAGATGTGGCCCATCCTCCTTGGGTCCGATTTTTGCAACCCAACTGCCTCAATAAAGCCCATTTTGTTAAGTTAGCCCAACAAGAAAGCTAGTTTGACATTCTCTAGAAAACCCTAGTCTCTTATTATAAAGAGACATCAAAAAACCCTTACGGTGGAGATCCAAAAAAAAGAGCCGACAACACGTTTTGATGTTCTAATATTCCTCAATCCTCTATTCTCGGGACGACGGCTTCAAAGCGAACCTGAGCCTTCTTCTTCCTCTCGACCTTCGGTCTGCACCCAGGAACATCGCCATCGCTTCCCTACCTTCTTCTTCTTCCACCACCTCGACCACCACCTTCGCCACGTTTTTCGAAAAATCCTTCCTCATCGAAGGCCATCATCAGTAACAAACCATCTCCAGAAGCCTTCTCGACCGATATTGGCCATTGAACCACCTCATTTCTTTCCGAAAACTTTTATTCTACCTCGCTTTCTACTTCCACATTGTTGAAGCATAGTAAGTACTGCATTCAGAAGCAGAGTCTCATATCTTCTTCTCCCTCTCGGTATTCCTTATGTTTCGTATCCTTCGTTTGCTCAAATGGTGAAACCAGAGTTTCGAGCCTCTATCTCATGCATTTCTGGTTCCATCGACAGCAATTTGGTTTTAGCTCGATTTGATTGTTTTATTATTGTTCAAAATTTCAAAGTGGGCACAACTCTGTCTATTTCTTTCTTTGCGCATCGATTTCACTTCGTTTTACTACTCTTGTTCTTGTCTCGGTATTGTGCTCCCAAGTGAGCCGTAATAAAGCTAGCTTGGGGAAGGGAGTCGTGTCTTATCGGTTTGACTCCGAAACGTAAACTTCGACTCTATTCCCTCATATTGCCGCTCGTGTGTAATTTTTACGGATGGATACTCAACAATTCGCTTCTGTTATGCCTGGTATGAACCTTGAAGTTCATGGACAGGGAGATCGATCAAAGTTTTTACCCTCGACCCTGATCGGTTGCCGGTTTTACTCATTTGCTTCATTGATTTTATGCAGTTATTGTCTGGCTTTGCTTCAAAGATGCTCCGAACTTACACAGTTTGTTATTGTTTTGCTGCATTTGATATCTCGTATGCGGTTCATTTACATTCAGATTTACACAGTTTGTTATTGTTTGCTGCTATTGGATCGCTCGTTGCGGTTCATGTTACATTCAGATTATACACAGTTTGTCATTGATTTGCTGCTATTATATCTGTTATACCTGCGTCTGCACCCTCTGATTTGGGTCTGAACTATCCTCCTTTCATTTCTGGTGCACATACTGATGTTTGATCTGTCTGAAGCAGCAGATTCTATCTGCTCCTTTTGACTGAATTCAGTGAGAATTTCGAGTCCCTAGTTCACTGCTTATTGACATTGTGTTGCATGGAAACCCTGTCGAGTTTGTTTTTGCAGAGATTGATATGGCTCCCCTGATAATAAACTGAACCTCACACTTCGTTCTATTCTCACTTATTCCTTCAGTTTACCCACCCTTTTTTTGTGTTTGTCTTATTCATTTACCTGACTTCTGCTACCACTTGTTGCTTTTCTGTGTGCTAATCTCGCAGGATTTTTATTTCTGCATATTATGGCACACCAATTCCTAACTCAAGCTCTACTTTGTCTGACTCGTTTATTCTTGACGGAATGTCATTCTGTATGAACCTGAGAATCTGTGCTATACTAATGAGAGAATGTCTGAATGTTTCTCTATCTGAGTATTGTTGCAAGTCCTCTGATTCATGTGTTACTCATCTGCTCATTGTCCCCCCTTTCCTGTGTTTAAATTTGACTGCCAATTAAAACTAAAAGGGATATGATTGAGGCCTTTGTGTTCTGTTAGGTAAAAACCAAAGCCTAGAATATCAACTGCAGTCTTAGGTTTGGTATTTTGATTTTATTCTATGCAGTACGAGTTCGGAAACAAATTCATTCGAAGGAGCTTTTTCAATTAGGAAGAAAGCAACGAATAGTTTTAATTCCCACCTGTGATGAAACAGACTCGTTAATTTGTAGACCTTAGCTCTTTTTGGTCTTTTCAGTTAGAGTACTTGTTTAATTACTAAGGGGTAAAAGGCAGAAAAAGACTAGAATGAGCCAGCGACCCTTGTTTAGTGTTTCCATGCCTCTCATCAATTCCATCTTTGCACATAGATTTTCTGGTCAAGGCAACTTAGAAATGTGTTACCATATGCTTTGAAATCTGCACTTGTGCCTTGTTTATCTGTTTCATTAGTTTGTTACTCGTTTAATTTTTCCTTGCCCTGTACGTATGTGTATATTGTGTACATAGCTTTGCTGCAACTTTGGGCTTTCATTCCCTTGCACATTTCTTCACTATCTAAGCCCTAGTTACTATGTCCTTAGGCCCAAGCCACTAGGATAGTGGGGTTCCCCAGGCCTGATAGACCCTTGGCCTATCTCATGGTGGTGACATCCTAACCTCAAACACACATTTATGTATAAGCAAACAATAATCCCTTTAGGATAGAGAGTGTTCCCCTGGCCTGATAGACCATTGGCCTATCTCATGGTGGTAACATTCTAAGCCCTAAATGCACCTAATACATGTATATATATGTATATAGACAAACATTCTCATTTCGATTTTTAAGACTATCAGATTTTCCTAATTCCAAATCACTCAACTTGGGCCCAATTCTTACTTGATCCACTTCTAGCTTGACCCATTCAGCCCAATAGTCCATCGGCCCAATCCATGTGTGGCCCACCCTGAAAATAAAATCAAAGCCCATCTCAAAACACAATTGGCCCATCAGCCCGATCCAGCCCATGACCGGCCCAAACCCTTTTCGCCCAAACCCATTACCTTTCCGGCCAAACCCATTTCAGACCCAACACCCTTCAAGACCCAAACTGGCGCAAAGTTCAAACAGGCCCATTTGGCGCAAAGTCCAAACAAGACCCATTCGGCCCAACCCAAGTTCAAACAAGGCCAAAGCCCAAACCGGCCCAAAATCAAATTGGCCCAAACACCCCCAGTACAAAGCCCAATGCCCATGTCAAGCCCAAATTGACCAAAGTTCATAAAAATCAAACCAAATCCACAAGAATCAAACCTTGACCCAAACTTTGACTTTGACCCAAACATCGACCTTGACCTGAATGTTGACCTTTGACCACCAAACCTTGACTCGAATGTTGACCTTTGACCCAAGCTTTGACCAACCTGAGCTTTGACTTTGACCAATCTCAACTTTGACCTCCAATCCACTTTGACCCGGTCCTAACTTTGACCCGATTCGTTTTTCAACCCCAACCCGAATTCAAATCAACCCATTCAAACCCAACTCATTTCAATTCAGTCCAATTCCATTCACTCGAATTCAATTCATCCAATTCAAACTCAATTTGTAAATCCTGTTCAAATTTCAAACTCAAAAATCCTCTCTCTCAGATTTCAACAATCATTTTATTCAAACTTCATCAAGTTTTCAAAGAAACCATTTTGTGGAATTTTAAAGGAAAAACTCTTCTCACATCACAGAAAACTCTTCTCAAACGCAGAAAGTTCTTCTCACATATACAGAAGTTTTCTCCTAAAATCATTTCTCAAATCAGTGTTTCTTCATCGAGAATTCCGAACAACTTCACAAATTTCTTAACTTAGTTTTCAAACCCAAAATAAATTGTTTTAGGGGGCATAGGGTGTCTAACACCTTCAAAGAACGTTTCTTTCCTAGTTAGACATTTCTTGTTTCTCCTTCAAATAAAAATCCGAGGCGGGGCACTGGGGTCGCAACCTCCCTTGTCGCAGTCTGGATCTCTTTAGGCGGGCATTAGGGTGTCAAACCTCCCCTAATTGCAGCCTAGATTTTTTACAAGGCGGGGTGCTAGGGATGTGACTGCCTTCCTAGTTGCAGCCAGGATTTTAGAATCGTCTAACTCCCTTCCACTCGATTTCAACGTTTTCGGTTTTTTAATGTTTTAAAACCCGGGAGTTAGAGACGTTATTAGGGATTGACCGAGAGTATCCCATTCATGATACTTCTCTCTAAATCCTGTTTTTCGACATAAATTCATTGCCCATCTTTCGAGCCTCGGCACTTACCATTAATTAAGTGTCGTGTTCGAGGGGTACATAGGGTATCCTCGGGATTATCCGCCCTTTTACAACAAAAAATGGTTTTTCGATTTCAAAAACTTTAAGAGAGACAATTTCGACACTCATTCCTCCACAACAATTCACCCATAATCAGCTCACTCCATTCGAAATATCCCAAAACATCAACCCTTTTAGAATCTCAAATCTGAAAAACCTGGGATCTCTACTCTAATTCCAATTGCCTCACACACGTTCGAATCATCTTCCAAACTTCAAATCACTTCAAACTCAAATCCTCTTACGAATTCCAGTTTCTCTCAAACCTCTAAAGTCTCACAGGCTCGAGCGTCTCACAGACTCGAACATCTCAACCTCTCCATCATATTAAGATTCAAATGTCTCACTGACCCGAGTGTCTCACAGACTTTGATATCCCATACCTCCCACTACATAACACCCCCAAATGTCTCATAGACCCGAGTCACACAGACTAATCTCTCACACCCAAACTTCAAACCCTTCAAAACTTCCAAAACCCAAAATCTGAACTACGTAAGGTCTGATCTCAACAGGGAGTTGAGTACGTAGCAACCCACACAGGGTGCGACCCATTCTAATAAAAAACCCCTTTCCCCCAATTCTAAGGCGATATTTGTCTGTCAAACATTCAATCCCCTCTGACTCCCACAACCCTCAACTTCTCCAATTCTCAATTCTTCTTCTTGGCGCTAGCTTGGCAGAAAGCTCGCCTCATCCATTCATTTTCTCTCATCTGTCCTAATCCTATCCTTGGCTTTTAAATGATTTTCTTCTAAAAGGTTTTGAAAGAAGGTAATCTCGACAATTGGAGACCGAGGTTTCCTCGGGCACCAATCCGAAGTCGTGGTCGTCGCCACTTCTAAGGGGTAACCCGTCGAACCCACAATAGAATCTCTGCAGATGACCAGATAAGTCCTATCCATAGGCAACAATTTCAGAGTCAACTACGTTCTTAGAATCCTCATTCCCTTCCTTCCTAGTATCTTAGGTCAAACTAGGTGGCGACTCTAGTCAATTCCGCCTTATAGAGGCATAAGTCCGCGTGGAGCCCATCGAGAGCGGTTAGTGCACACTTGCACTCCCCTTTATGCTTTCTGGGAAAGACGGACGATTTAGTAGGTATTTAAGGGATGCCAGATTAACGGGTTTTCACCCTCCACAGAATGGCAATTTCTAGGATCTAGGCTTTTTGGTCAGACCATATTTAGATAGACCCCCCCCCCTCATACCGAAAAATCACCCTCCACATGCACTATATTGTGATGTAGTGTAGTTTAAAGTCTAGTTGTGTGTAAAGAACATCTCTTGTTAAGGTGAATGACTTTGATGGTTAAAGGATGAAAAACAATATGTTCGTGTGTAAGGAATATGTATTAAGTGATTAAGTGTTCTTGGTTGTCCAAAGGTGAAAACCTAAGTGTTGGGTGTGAGAATATACAAGAGAAGATATAGCAAAATTTAGTTGATAAACAAAGGAGTTTATGTGTTCTAATGAGATTTATGACCAGAAGGTACTAGGAAATTGTTAAGTGTTAAGATGGTGAAAGCAAGTGAAATATGGTGTTCTTAAGTGTTAAGATGCCTTGGGCATAGTTTTGGAGGATTTAGAGATCAAATGGATGTTTTATACACACCAAAGTCATGTTATGTGAAGTGTAAAGTCTTGTGCAAGTTTTGGTATACAAAAAAAAACAATGTCTTGTGAAGGTCTAAGTGTAAACTTGTGGAAATAGTAGAAGTTGTGTAAAGGAGGTGTTTGTGTGAGAAATAATGCTTTTGGAGTAGTGGTAATGGTGGTAAGGTAACATTTTGGTTAGTGGAGTAATAGGCTTGAAACTACCACTTAGAAAACCAAAGGAAAAACATTACAAGTGTTAAGAGATGTTGTAAAGAAATTGAGTAACAAGTTTGGACAATGTTTTAAGGAGGTTCAAAGTGATATTATGGTATTAGAATATGCCTATGTACATGTATGAAGTTTGGGTAAACAATGGGTGAAGAGAACAAGTTGAACAAGGCTTGAAAATGCATAATATGGAATTCTGTAGCTTTGGTCCGGGACTTGGTTCCAGGTTAAGGTCCCGGACCACATACTAAAACTGGCCGAGAGTTGCACAAACAGCATGGTCCGGGACTTGGGGTCGGTACAAAGACCCGGACCAATGCCAATTTTCACCCGAGAGTTCATTTAAGTGTTGGTCCGGGACCTAAGATAGGGACCAAGTCCCGGACCACTCTAGAAATGCTATTTAAGGTTAGAAAATGATATGTAATGATGTTATAAGGTTGTTAAGGACATGTTAGGTGAGTTATAAACAATTAAGTGGGTGAAAAGTTGTAATAAATGTGAAAGTAAAACAAGTTAAAATGTGAAGTTATTTAACTAGTTAACGGGGGTAAGTTATGAGCATTAGACTTTAAACAATCATGTTACCCCCAATGTTAATGAAAGTAAATTGTAATGTTACCAGTTGTTCGAGAATTGTTCGAGGAACTTAAGAGGGCACAATAGAGTGGACCTTGGAGACAGCTATGGTTTTCTTGCAACCTGTGTCCTACCGGATTACACCGGCTTGTATGCCAATGTTTTTCTGTATGTTTGCCACGTTATAAGATAAATCATGAAACGAGTTTACAGTCGTTGTTGTTGTTGTGGTGTTTGCGTACCGATACCGGTAACCTCGAATGCGTATGAAAGGCTAGTTAACCAACATTAGGTAAACGTAAGAAACGGTATTCGGTAATAACGTTGCCAACCTAAGGAACGTTCTAACCACGGCTATGCATGAGTTAGTTATGTGTTTGTTTGTGCGTGTTAGTATGTTCTCTACCCTTGTGTGTGTCTAACTAGACCTAACCACCTGATTATGAATTAATATACTAAGTCTAATAATGAGACTTCTAACAAGAGCTAACCGGGGAGTGAGGAGTCCGGTCGTTCCGGCCACACGTGTGAGTATGGGAGTCGATGTCATAACCGGTTCGATTCTCTGTGTATGTTATGGTTGTCTTCTCTTTTGGTTTTCAATCTTCCCTTTAAGCTTAACCAATGTTATTTTACTGATTCACGTCGGGCCACAGGGCATACTATGTTTGTTCGGTGTGCTTGGATCACTATATCCGACGCACCTTGGGATTAATTTATTCGTTCATTTAACAGGACGGTAATGAGTTATGTAACGAGCTTAGCATGAGTTTGGCAATATTCTCTAGGATCTCCAAGTGAACTAACTATGTTTGGGTCGGTTCCTAAAGAGAACCGTTCCCGTTATGTTATGTGTTAATGATGTGATGCAATTCTTATTGCGATTTAATGTAAGATGGATGTCAATATGTGGTATGGGTTGTTATGTGGAGAATGTGGATCATGCTTATGAACCCCAGGTTATTTTAAGACGAATTTGAGTATAACCCGACTAGTGGGTAAGTGTCGTCTGTTAAGGAAATAGCTCCGTTAGAGGAGAACCCTCTAAGGTTAAAGGACACAATGAGTATCCTAATGAGTAAAGATGTGTCGACTGTTTTGTTGAGCCCATTGTTGTGGGTATGTAATGTGTTATGTGATTACAGTTAACATGCATGATATAAATAAAATCAACCACATGCTTAGACGACAATTAGTTGTGTGTGGCCCGGTAGCATGTGGGTTGCGGGATTACCATACCAGCAAAGGTGCTGAGCCCCTTGGGGGCCACCCTTTCTTCCTTTTCTATTTCAGGTACAAGGAGCTGGAAGCCGTTCGAGGGTAGGACGGGTAGTTGTTTGTACATGGGTAGCCATTCAAATTGAGTATGTATTGTAGGTGTAGTAAGACCGAAATTGTTGTCGGCATTAGTTTGTAAATACTCGGTACAGTTGGAATGTATATGTATGTTGGTTGTTGTTAATAGAAAGGGATAGTAATGTGTAGTTGCGGGAATCTAGTCCATCAGACCGATACAATGTATATGTATTAGCCTTGTTAGCCACGTGGGTGGTTAACGGCATGTAACACCATTGAGTTAAGTAATGTGATGAGTTAAGTTTTCCGCTTCAGCTTGTTGTTAAGCGTATGGTTGTAGTTGGGGTGTTACACTTACTTAAATTTAATTTCCTAAATGTTTTATCTTTACACACCTTCCCTACATAGACAATGTATAATCCTTTTACTAACTTCGATAAACTTAAGTCATAAATACAATTTAAATTGCTTACAAAACCTAAGGTTTCAAAGGGATAACTTAATAAATTAATTTCCTTTATTATTTTTTGAAATACCCCAAACCTTCATGTGTTTAATTATAGTGTAATTATAATTTTCTAAGGCTAATTAGTCCTTAAGATTATTGGTGAAGGAATGAAAACCAAAAAGAAAAAGAAAATGCGTAAAAGTCCAAAACGTGAAAATGCGTATTTAATTATTTTAGGAGGTTATAAATTTTCACTAGGGTTATAAATATATTTTTATACCCTAATTAGATACTAAGAACATGTGGGAAAAATTCCGGAAGAAACGGATACAATAACACGTTAAAACGCTAACGGAGCACTAAAGCGCGTTTTCGAGAAATACCCAAAAACGTGACTTTTAAACAGTTAAATGACCCCGTAAAAATTATAGTTGATTCTATAACTATAATTAAACATTAATGGGAGATAATAACCATTAAAATTTAAGAAACGAGAAAATTCCGGAAAACGGGCCCGGTTAGTGAATAGTACTAAAACCGGGTAAATAAACGAGCGTTTTCTGTAAAAACGAAAACGCTCCAGTTCATGTGTATAGGTGGGACCGGTTTTATTTAATAAATCAGCCCACTCACTCTTGACTAGCTCTCAACTAAATAAGCTAAAAAGCAAAAAGTAAACAAAAAAAAGAAAAGGTACAAAAGTACCTTTATTTTTCCTCTCTCCCCTCATTTCCTCTCTTGCTCTCGTTTTTCTCCTTCCTTCTGCAGACCTCTGCTCTCCTTTCTTCTTCCCTTCCTCTCTTGAACGATTTGAGCTCCTTCCATGGCTACTCCCTCTTTCTCTCCTTGCTCTAGCTACATTAAAGCTCCAATCACAAAAATAATTACATATTCTTCTTCCTCTCATCATTCTCTATCAATCTCTCTTTTCAAAATTCAAAAAGGATGAACTTCATCCACATGGGTTTTCCCCATTTGAAGAGAAATTGACATCAAAAGGAAGCTTGGAGTCTCCTCTTTCAAACAAGGTAAAAAGGTTCTAAGAAAAAAACTCATTTTCTCCATCTTTCCTTGTTGGCCGATTTTGCCCATCCTCATACCTTGTTTTTCTTCTTGATTTTTGAGCTCCATTTCGACCCTCCAATGGTGGGATAATTCCCTTCTTGATTCAAGTGGAAACCTCTCTTGAAAGGCCCAAAAAGGTAAACCCTAACTTGTGTTCTAAACCCTTTGATTTGTTTGAGGTTTCCTAAGGGTTTGATGATTAATTGAGTACGTTTTTGTGTTTCTTGAATGTTGGGATGGAGTTTGGAAACTCCATTCCCACTTGACCGAAAATGAAAGAGGAGGGGCAAGAGAAGAACCAAAAGAGAACTTGTGAAATTAAGGTAAGAAATCTACCTTAAGGCTTGTTTTCAATTGCTTTAGGATTTGAGATGGGTAATTAATTAATGAACCCAATTATGAGTTGGAATCTATGTGGGGGAGTGTGTAAAATTGATTTAAGAATAATTGTGAACTTGTGTTGATTTAAGAGGCTAAGTGCCAATGCATTTGATTTTGGAGCTATATTGTTGTTTAATGAAATTTTGAGGATATATTATGCTCTGATAGAACCCTTGTGGGTTTGGCTAGATTAGGAATGAAATTGGTGAGATTTGATGAGGTATGGGAGATGTTAAATTTATGGGGAGGTTATGGCGAAATTTCGATAGAAAATTAAGTGTTCTAAGGTGACTTGATAAGTTGGAGGATAAAGGTGTTTGTAGTGTTGAGTGGAGTGGTTTAATAACCTTGAAATGGTATTTGGTGAACTAAGAGGAGTAGTACAAAATCTGTAGCAAAAAGGAGTTGTTTAAGTGCCTTGGGAGTTTTAGAAAACAATGAGGATTTAAGGTTTTAAGGAAGGTTGAACCTGAGTGTAGATAATGCATTTGTCTAGGAATGAATTGGAATGGTCAAATGGAGTTAGAAGAAAGTGCAAAGTGCTATGGGAAGTAGAAAATGCACAAGTGTGCAGAGACTGTAACAGGGAGATGGAATTTTACAGAGACTTGAGCAAGAATTGAAGCAATGATTCAACCAAGGATTTGAAGTGAAGTTGTGGTCCGTGTTTGCAAACCCGGACGATAGCAAAAACATGGCAGAAGACCATCCCAGGGGGTGGTCCGGGTTTGTAAACCCGGACACAAACCCGGACCACATGAAAATTTGTCCAGAATGTAAAATCCGTGGTTGGTCCGGGTTTGTAACCCCGGACACAAACCCGGACCATGCTAAAAACTTACCAGAATGTGTTTTAAAGTGTTGTTAAGATGGGGAAGTGAATGGTAATGGTTTTAGATGTTGATTAGGCCTTGTTTGGTGAGTTTTAAAGGCCATAGAAAGTATAAACAAGTGTTGGAAATGATTGAGAAAGTTGTGAGTTTAAGTACACAAAGTTAAACCGAAATAACGGGATAACCGGGTAAGTACGGGAGTAGCAATTATGTACCTACCGTAACACCTTAATATTAATTGAACCATTTGACATGTTAAATAGTGGTTCAAGAGTAAGACATGAGGAACAAGTGTGAACCGAGGAACGTGAGAACACCGGTAAAGTAATTCCCCACGGTGACAGGTATGGTTTTCTTGCAACCTGTGTCCTACCGGATTACACCGGCTTGTATGCCAATGTGTTTTTCTGTGTGTTTGCCACCTTGCAAGATAAAGCATGAAATGAGTTTATAGTAATTCATTATTGTGGCGTAATTAATTCCGATACCGCTTAACCTTAATTATGTGCTAAATAATAGTTAATCAACCTTAGGTTCACATAAGAGAACGGTATTCGGAATAAACGTCCCAACCCACGGGAACGTTCTAATACGGCTATCCGTGCGTTAGTGTATGTTGTGGTTATGTGTGATGTATGTGGCTTGTTTGATATGTTGTTGTTGTTATTGGTTATCCATGATTGTTAAAAAGGGATATTACACCCCTTATGTGTCTAACCGAGTTAGTAACGCTATGTGTGTGTATGTGATAAGTTCCATAAGGGAACCTCTAACTAATAAGTATATGTTATGTATGGAGAGGAATCCGGTTGTTCCGGTCGCGCGTGTTGTTTGGGAGTTAATACATATATGAGAATTAACTCCCATCCTGTTATGTTAGGGTTGTTTTCCTTCATTGGATTTCGACTCCCACTAGCTTAGCCAAAGCTTACCTACCCGACCTCCACATCGGGCTAGGAGGGAAATTATGTATAATGTTGGTAGGGTGTCGAGGCCTAAGTTCGCTTCGACTCCCTCTTTGTTATGTTACGGTTGTTTTTCCTCCTTGAATTACAACCACCCACAAGCTTAACCAAGGCTTACCTACCTCATCACTATTGGAGCTAGGGGAAATTGTGTATGTTGTGTACGGTCCTATATGAGGCCGCCACTCAAGTAAAGAAAATGTATGTTGTTGTGCTCGGGCTTATATCACCCCACTCCCAAAGTGAAGTCTATGTACTCTAAGAAGAGTGAAATTAAGTTGTGTATGTTATAAAGTGGAGTGTGTTGTTATGTTGAGTATGCTAACCCTGTGTTTGTATTCTGTTAATGGATGTTTGCTTGTAAGCATGATATGTGTGAGTTTGTGCATGTATGAAATAAAATCAACCGCATGCTAAGACGACAATTAGTTGTGCGTGGCCCGGTAGCATGCGGGCTGTGGGATTACCATACCAGCAAAGGTGCTGACCCCCTTTGGGGGCCCCCATTACTTTACAGGTACAAAGGAGCTAGAAGCCGTTCAAGAGTAGGACGGGTAGTTGTTGTACATGGGTAGACATTTAAATTGAACATGTATTGTAGGTGTAGTAAGACCGAAATTGTATCGGCGTTAATTAGTAAGTACTCGGTACAGTTGTAATATAAGTGTATAACGAATGTTGGACATGGAACGGGATTAATGTGTAGATGCTCGGGAGTTTAGTCCATCAGACCGGTACGATGTATGTATGTTAGCCTTGTTAGCCACGTGGGTGGCTAACGGCGTGTAACACCAAAGAGTCGAGTTATGTTGTGAGATGTGATTTCCGCTGCAAAGTATTGTTAAGTGTGTTATTTGTAGTTGGGGTGTTACAAAAAGTGGTATCAGAGCGAAGTATCGCTCTGATGACTGAAATACCGAGCTTAGGAAGTACCGAGTTAAGAGTTTAGTACCTTGGGTTAAGGGTTGAGTGATAGCGTGAGGAGTACGCTAGTTAGGGAAGTACCAGTGTGTACGGGATACCTACAGTATCCATCCCGCCCTCCACAAACCCTATTTATAACTCGGGAAAGAATGCCAGAGAGATGAGAGTCATCTCTTACTCGGGAAAACCCGATCTGGCAGTTGATATTTACCCCTGTAAGTATAGAGGAACTGTCATACGGTAGATCCCGAAAGGTGTGATCCCGAAGACGGTCTCCATTTTAACAATATTAACCGCTCTTGTTAGCGAAAGTGAAGAATCTTATGCAAGAGAATGGAATTTCCAGCACCCTGGGTCGACATGCGGAGCAGTCGAGGACAACCAGCTTGCAACGTACCAAGCGTGCAACAGGCAAGGAGCGAGATAATGAAACCCAGACGAGTGTCTACGGGACTACAATGTTAACTAACACACCAACGGTATACCAACCGATTAAGGAACTACAACGTAGTACGAGGAGGATACAATACTAAGTAAAAAGGGGTCTCCCAGAAGGGGAAACACCCTAGTTAATGGTTGTCATGTGAAGACACTGAGAAGTACCCAAGGAATTGTTGTTAAGACTGCAAGATCAAGCAAGGGCCAACTAGGCCATTGATGTTAGTGCGGATGAAAACAACACCGCAACCAGTGTGTATTGAACCGATAACCAGATTGCATGGCGCACTTGCTGTGGCAAGTGCTGCTACAACAAGGTTGTACGGGAAATTTTAAACCACTACCGGTACTTAGTAAAATACCATGAAGTTAAGTGGGGTTATCATAACCGTGGAAAGGCTTAATAGCCTGACCTCAGTGCTTGGAAATACACCAGTCAGCAAGAAGCTAGACTTGGTTAAGGCAAGGAAACGTTGTAAAACCACGAAAATTTTTCTTTCAACCTAAATTTATTTTCAAAACCTTTTTTTTCAAAACCAAAATTTTCTTTCAAACACCTTTTATTTCCAACCTTCTTTTAAACCAAACCAGAAGACCTACACCGGCCTCAGTGCCATATGGTAGGTAAGTTTTACCCAGTTACTTTTAATTAACCGGATGGAAACCGGTAAACCCAAGGGTAACAACCCGAGGGAATGGATTAGTTCGTCATAGCACAACAGTGGATATATTTCCCTTGATTAAGTTCGGGAAACACGGAATGCATATTATCACAGGATAATATAAGAGGAGCTGACAACAAAATACTTCACCTAGGCGTGTGACGGGCACTACGAGTGTACCAACTGAAACGTGGGACGACCGCACTCCGATAGGAGCTTGTGGGCCTGACAAACCTTCTTATGGGGTAGTCGGGCAAGTAGCAATGTATCAGCAGGGTACCCCACGTATGTATACGAGTGGAGTCTGAAACACGGGAAGTAGTCGACTCCATACTACGGTCCAAAGTAAAAGTCAAGCAAGAGCAATGGATTACCAAGTATGGTTGAAGTAAAGGAAACCAGTCGAGTTAAGAAGACTAAAGGAATTAGTAAGTTTATTCTAAGGAAATGTTTAAAGGGGAACGAGTGCGAAGTGCACTGGTTGGTAAGTGAAAACATGGAATAGGTCATAAGGAACCTGAAGGACGAAACATATAGCTGGAGTAAGTACCCAGCCTAAATATGGTGAGGCAATGTAGTTGATTAAACGTACTCATAAGTACAAGCCAGATGTAATGGCATGACCTAGTAACACCAGGAACTATCCTTAAAAGGGTGTTGGATCAACAATGGTTGAATGAGATAACATGACGGAAACGCAAGGGTTGAAACTAACACCAGTTTAAGCATAAGTCCTCAGGAGGAAGTCTGACATCCTTGAAGGGGCATCCAATGAAATGAACCGTGATACTACGACCTTGTCATGGAGCCCAATACCAATCTAAACCATGTAATGTGTGTGGACAGCCTACAACGGGTAGAGCTCGAGGCAATAAGGCTTAAAAGCCACAAATCAAATGTGTTAAGAAAATGTTATTGATCACAGAAGTTTACGTTATATAAGTAAGTAAGCGGATAACGAACCACTGCTTAGAGTGTGGGGACACCTCTTGATATGTGAGACCGCAACAGCGGTAGTTATGTGAGTTAAGTTCAGGGAATATGTTAAGAGTTGACCATGTTGTTACTACGAAAAGAGTTGTACCAGTTGTGGAGACTGAAAGAGTGATAAGTTGAATAGCAACCACCATTACGTGTGGGATGCTAGATGTGAAATGAACAACGCTCAAGGAGCATAAAGACTCGAAGAATAGCGTATTCAGCAACCAGCTAAATAAATGGCGAAACACAGTGGAATGGTGGAAGCTAATATAATGACGGATGCAGTGTAAACTAATGTTACACAATGAGTGAAAGCACGGACCGCAGCAAGCGACCGTTGCATAAGTATTGTTAAATAATAATGTGGCAATAAGACCAGTTATGAGTGAAACTCAATGGACATACAAGTAAGTGATGAAACGTAGACTGGACAATGATCCAGTAGTTAGTACTATGTGATAATGAACTCAGTGTGAATTCCTATTGCAATCGCATAAGAGACTTACTGTCAAGAGTTTACGCCTCTGCACTCTGTATGACAGAGTGTTTTGGTATTGCGCTTGCGCGGTAATGATCGAGTGAGATAGCTAGGAAGTTGGGAAATGTTAAAGGTGATAGAGAATAAGACTTATGGTGTGATAAAACCGATGCATAAGACAAGCACGGTCGTACCAATCAAGGGTACTCAGTTGGCATAAGTGACCACAGTAACACGATTATTAAACATCGGTATGGAATACCTCAAGTGTTGGGAATAACCAACAGAGTACTACATAACAGGTAGTAGCTCAACCGTAACCGACAGTAAGTCGGAGGAAATCAAGTAAGTCATTGTGAAATACAGTAAATTATCATGGAAATGAATAGGAAGTTTGTAACTCACCGAATTCGCTCATGGTAAGTGATACCACGCGTCGGTTGAGAACCCGTTATTACCAAGATAAGGTGATAATCAGGAATGTACAATACAGTAAGGATAATGTAAGGGGCAAATTAAGCTCTAAAGTTATTAGAGTTGCGCAGCGGAAAGTAGCGAGCCAGCAACTCAAGTGTTAAATGTGTGTAGTGAACATGAGTGAATGGCAAACTAATGATGCCAAAAAGCCTCACAGGCCAGAATCGAAACTAGTTAAGAGTTAAAATAAACTCTAGTGAGAATTCTTGGTTATGGACTAAACCGCCAATATGGCTAAGATCCTCAAACCAGAACACATGGTGTAATAAACCGCGTGGAGATAAAACACTTCACGACGGTAGACCGTTATAAACCAGTGATTAAGTGATTGATTACGTGGGCGTAATCCCTTTTAAAGGGGGTAGAGCGCAGAACCACTTAGTGTCTATTATCGTACAAGTGTACGTGAATTATGTTGTGCATAGCACAAAATGATTTGTTCTGATGATTGGTGTGTGTGTTACATAAACATATGCATTCATTCATGGTTTAATTATGGTAATTGCGCACTGAAGATGCGAATACCATTGTGATAAGTATGTTTATTGTGTTAACGGATGTAGGTGAAAGTATAAGTGTAAGGGGGTAGAAAACTCCCGGGGAATTAAAACCCCGACAGTATATGTTCATATGTTACCAAACGTAATATTGTGTATTATATTTTGATAAAAATATATGGATATATGTATATATACGTATTTGATTTATGATGGGGTATGAAGCCGATATAGAACCTAGTAAGAATTAAATTCCCTAGGTAACTGGATTTAAGTAAATGGAGATAACTGATAGACGGAGTTCTATCCCTTGGAGATGTATGATTATGACTAGAAGGATTAAAGATAGAAAATGGTACATGTTTGAATTAGCTGTTGTTTGAAATTGAAGTGGGAGGTGAAACTTGATTATCATGAGATCAAGGGAAGCCGAACACGAATTGGGGTGGAGAGATAGTTCAACACTGATGCTGATCACATCAGGGTTGGGTGATTCTCGAAACTCCCTATAAGTGGTCACAAATAATCACATCAAATAAGATGCGGTTAGCAATAAATGGGACTTGGAGTTGTATTGAGTTTTCAAAGGAATTTTAAATTGGGTTTCAAATTTTTCAATTGGTATTTTCAAGACTTCAATAAATATTTTCTTTTAGATCCTTAAGTGGTATTTTCAAAGGAAGGACTACCTTTATGTGACCTTGTAGAGGATTTTCAACTTGTATCCTTCCAATAAAGGATTTCATTATACTCAACCTCATAGAGGGTATTTTCCTACTACTTGCTCACGAGCTGAGGACGTACGAGCCTTTGTCTTCGGACTGGTGACATGAGAAGTATATTTTAAAGATGTATGCAATTGTTTTGATCTCCCAAAGGAACGGGGACCAGAGTGTCCATCGCGACCGGTTCTGCGGGATCACAGTGTATATGTACTCAACATGGGTCTCGAACCCATGAAGAGATGGAAAAAATTTCTGGTTGATATACATGCTATGACATGTTGTGTGGTACGTGTAGTAATTATTATTTTGGACCTTGGGTCCTAATGTGATTGAATTCCGAAAGTGTTATGTTACCTAGACCATGTGTCTAAATGTTGTTGTGTTACCCAGACCTAAGAGTCTAAGGGTTATTATGTATGTACAATGTTGTTAAGGTACCCGGACCATTAAGTCCGAGGCTACTAAGTAAGTATGTTATGTTATGTATGGATGTGTATATGTACCCGGACCGTTATGTCCGAGGGTGTGATGTAAAGTATGTTGTTATGGAAGTCATATGTTGCAGGTAATCCTCGTATTCTAACCAATGATGTGTGGGAAGTGTGAACTTCGAGGACGAAGTTCTTTTAAGGGGGTAGATTGAAATACCCCAAACCTTCATGTGTTAATTAATAGTGTAATTATAATTTTCTAAGGCTAATTAAGTCCTTAAGATTATTGGTGAAGGAATGAAAAACCAAAAAGAAAAAGAAAATGCGTAAAAGTCACAAAACGTGAAAATGCGTATTTAATTATTTTAGGAGGTATATAAATTTCACTAGGGTTATAAATATATTTTTTACCCTAATTAGATACTAAGAACGTGTGGGAAAAATTCCGGAAGAAAACGGATACAAATAACACGTTAAAACGCTAACGGAGCACTAAAGCGCGTTTTTCGAGAAATACCCAAAAACGTGACTTTTAAACAGTTAAATGACCCCGTAAAAATTATAGTTGATTCTATAACTATAATTAAACATTAATGGGAGTATAATAACCATTAAAATTTAAGAAACGAGAAAATTCCGGAAAACGGGCCCGGTTAGTGAATAGTACTAAAACCGGGTAAATAAACGAGCGTTTTCTGTAAAAAGAGAAAAACGCTCCATTCATGTGTATAGGTGGGACCGGTTTTATTTAATAAATCAGCCCACTCACTCTTGACTAGCTAGTCAACTAAATAAGCTAAAAAGCAAAAAGTAAACAAAAAAAAAGAAAAGGTACAAAAGTACCTTTATTTTTCTCTCTCCCCTCATTTCCTCTCTTGCTCTCGTTTTTCTCCTTCCTTCTGCAGACCTCTGCTCTCCTTTCTTCTTCCCTCCTTCTTGAACGATTTTGAGCTCCTTCCATGGCTACTCCCTCTTTTCCTGCTCTAGCTACATTAAAGCTCCAATCAAAAATAATTACATATTCTTCTTCCTCTCATCATTCTCTATCAATCTCTCTTTTCAAAATTCAAAAAGGATGAACTTCATCCACATGGGTTTTCCCCATTTGAAGAGAAATTGACATCAAAAGGAAGCTTGGAGTCTCCTCTTTCAAACAAGGTAAAAAGGTTCTAAGAAAAAAACTCATTTTCTCCATCTTTCCTTGTTGGCCGATTTTGCCCATCCTCATACCTTGTTTTTCTTCTTGATTTTTGAGCTCCATTTCGACCCTCCAATGGTGGGATAATTCCCTTCTTGATTCAAGGGTGAGAACCTCTCTTGAAAGGCCCAAAAAGGTAAACCCTAACTTGTGTTCTAAACCCTTTGATTTGTTTGAGGTTTCCTAAGGGTTTAGATGATTAATTGAGTACGTTTTTGTGTTTCTTGAATGTTGGGATGGAGTTTGGAAACTCCATTCCCACTTGACCGAAAATGAGAAGAGGAGGGGCAAGAGAAGAACCAAAAGAGAACTTGTGAAATTAAGGTAAGAAATCTACCTTAAGGCTTGTTTTCAATTGCTTTAGGATTTGAGATGGGTAATTAAATTAATGAACCCAAATTATGAGTTGGAATCTATGTGGGGGAGTGTGTAAAATTGATTTAAGAGATAATTGTGAACTTGTGTTGATTTAAGAGGCTAAGTGCCAATGCATTTGATTTTGGAGCTATATTGTTGTTTAATGAAATTTTGAGGATATATTATGCTCTGATAGAACCCTTGTGGGTTTGGCTAGATTAGGAATGAAATTGGTGAGATTTGATGAGGTATGGGAGATGTTAAATTTATGGGGAGGTTATGGCGAAATTTCGATAGAAAATTAAGTGTTCTAAGGTGACTTGATAAGTTGGAGGATAAAGGTGTTTGTAGTGTTGAGTGGAGTGGTTTAATAACCTTGAAATGGTATTTGGTGAACTAAGAGGAGTAGTACAAAAATCTGTAGCAAAAAGGAGTTGTTTAAGTGCCTTGGGAGTTTTAGAAAACAATGAGGATTTAAGGTTTTAAGGAAGGTTGAACCTGAGTGTAGATAATGCATTTGTCTAGGAATGAATTGGATGGTCAAATGGAGTTAGAAGAAAGTGCAAAGTGCTATGGGAAGTAGAAAATGCACAAGTGTGCAGAGACTGTAACAGGGAGATGGAATTTTACAGAGACTTGAGCAAGAATTGAAGCAATGATTCAACCAAGGATTTGAAGTGGTTTAGTGCATGTTTTAGTGTGTTTAAACATGTAGGAAACATGTGGAAAGTTTAGGAAATGATTAGAGGTGAATTAGGGGTTGAAAACTGATCAAAAACTGTAAATTTTGTCAGTTCCAGAGGTGGTCCGGGTTGCAAACCCGTTTGCAAACCCGGACGATAGCAAAAACATGGCAGAAGACCATCCCAGGGGGTGGTCCGGGTTTGTAAACCCGGACACAAACCCGGACCACATGAAAATTTGTCCAGAATGTAAAATCCGTGGTTGGTCCGGGTTTGTAACCCCGGACACAAACCCGGACCATGCTAAAAACTTACCAGAATGTGTTTTAAAGTGTTGTTAAGATGGGGAAGTGAATGGTAATGGTTTTAGATGTTGATTAGGCCTTGTTTGGTGAGTTTTAAAGGCCATAGAAAGTATAAACAAGTGTTGGAAATGATTGAGAAAGTTGTGAGTTTAAGTACACAAAGTTAAACCGAAATAACGGGATAACCGGGTAAGTACGGGAGTAGCAATTATGTACCTACCGTAACACCTTAATATTAATTGAACCATTTGACATGTTAAATAGTGGTTCAAGAGTAAGACATGAGGAACAAGTGTGAACCGAGGAACGTGAGAACACCGGTAAAGTAATTCCCCACGGTGACAGGTATGGTTTTCTTGCAACCTGTGTCCTACCGGATTACACCGGCTTGTATGCCAATGTGTTTTTCTGTGTGTTTGCCACCTTGCAAGATAAAGCATGAAATGTGTTTATAGTAATTCATTATTGTGGCGTAATTAATTCCGATACCGCTTAACCTTAATTATGTGCTAAATAATAGTTAATCAACCTTAGGTTCACATAAGAGAACGGTATTCGGAATAAACGTCCCAACCCACGGGAATGTTCTAACTACGGCTATCCGTGCGTTAGTGTATGTTGTGGTTATGTGTGATGTATGTGGCTTGTTTGATATGTTGTTGTTGTTATTGGATACAGTTATCCATGATTGTTAAAAAGGGATATTACACCCCTTATGTGTCTAACCGAGTTAGTAACGCTATGTGAAGTGTGTATGTGATAAGTTCCATAAGGGAACCTCTAACTAATAAGTATATGTTATGTATGGAGAGGAATCCGGTTGTTCCGGTCCGCGTGTTGTTTGGGAGTTAATACATATATGAGAATTAACTCCCATCCTGTTATGTTAGGGTTGTTTTCCTTCATTGGATTTCGACCTCCCACTAGCTTAGCCAAAGCTTACCTACCCGACCTCCACATCGGGATAGGAGGGAGGAGAGCCATCTCCATCAAACAGTAAGAGACTCCGGCCCATCGGCGTGTTCCAGGGCCTGAGGAGCAGTTTCGTCATTGTCAGGGGCGTTTTCGTAATTTTTAAGGCTTCTGAGTTCTCCTATAGGCTTTCTCTCTCCTCCAAAGGGTGCCCAAATCAGCTCGAAATGCTTTGATATTTTAACCCATGATAGAGGATGACATTTTAAGCATAATGGCGTTGGAATTTTGATTTTTCGAATTTCCAATAATTTTCTAGCAATTTCTGACTGAATCTGACGAGAAATTCAATTTAAAAATGCTCTAGCATTTAAAAAATTCGTTTCCACCTCAGAAAATTCATAATATCCATTCTTGACATGTGGTTAAAATTTCATAGCAAAATTCCTTTGGGAAGTTACTTAGTTAAAATATCGAAAAATCTTACTTTTACTAGATTTTCTTTATCTTTAAGAAAGTCTATATAAAGGGATAGGTTTTTGGATAAAATCAGAACCTCACATACTCAAGAACCCTAGAGAGTCAGAAAAGGCAGCTTCCTCTCTCTCTCTCACGTTTTCCAACACCCGGCCACCCAAATCATACCGAAAATCCCCCGAAACCACTATCTAAACACGTTTTCCGATCCCCAAAGCACAAATAATCATCAAAACCCACAAAAACACCACCAAAACGTGAAGAACAGCAAGAACAACCAACAACCAGAAGCTTGGTTCGAAGTCCTTTCGGGTCTACCATCAACGGAGCACTCGACGAATCCCGGTGTGAAGAAACGTTGTGAATCCGAAGGTAAAACAGGTAGAAACTCAGCTTCCCTAATTCTCCACGGTATTATCTGTCTTGCCTCGAAATTTGAGCTCAAACTAACCTTCGTGGGCTTCTGTATTGCTGTTTGTTTAAGCCTCTGTCAGATAACTTGTTTGCTAAGTTTCGTGCTTAATTCGAATTCAAATTGAAAACTTTCAATCACTAACGTCTTGTACATCTTTCAGGCTACACACCCATAAAATTTGAGCTCAAAACACCCTCGGGAACCTTCTGAAAACCCCTGTCCGTGGGTGGTCCGTGACCTCGGACCTATGGTCCGGGACCTCGGACGCGTTGTCCGAGACCACGGACACCCACGGACGGCGGCGGGATTTTAAAAAATTCAAAATTTAGGTTTTTCTAATGATGTCCGGGCCCACGGACAGCCTGTCCGTGGCCCCGGACTTTGCAAATTTTTTTTTCCTTTAATTTCGACTTTTCTGTATTTAGGTTAACTGGGGTCCGTGGTTCGGACATTAGGTCCGTGGCTACGGACGGAAATGAAATTTGACCTAATTCTGCCTCCGAAACCCTAGTTTAGGTAATTTCACTTTCACTTTAATTTCTGTCAAAAAATGCTAAAAACACAAAAAACAGAAGCTCGCGCACTTAGGTTAAAACGACTCGTAATAAGCCGTAAATAAACTAAGTAGAGGAAAAACGACCTGAGGGTAATGAAAGTAATTGAACCCTAATAAGTCGATATCAAGCCCCCGAACCCGAACTCTCCTTTCCTAATTTGATCTAGGTTAAAATTAGGTGGCGACTCATAATAGGTTCCAGTGAGCTAGCTTAGGTTTTAATAATTGTTGTTTATGACATAGTTATTAATCTTAGGTTATAAGTGGACCTAAAACCCGATTAGATCCTAATCAACTTTAATCAACATAGGATAGGGTTTAAAATCGAGGCTCACAGACTGGCGACTCTGCTGGGGAAAAACTTCTTAATTTTAACTTGTTTAATTTTAAGAAAGAGGGCTTAACTCGAAAATGTTTATTTATGGCTTTATTACTTTGTTTGTTTACTTTCGTGCGCACTTTAATTTCTGTACCTTTGCATCATATGAGAGCGAGGGTCCACGCAAACCGATTTCACCCCGGGACCCGTTTGAGGGTCCCCTGTCAGGGACTCACACCTTTTAGGTGATGTGAATAAGCGGGGGAAAAGAGGAGGATGTCGTCTAACCACATCCCCTTAATACCTGGGCTTTAGCCCCAAGCGTTTTCTTGGCAGTGTCCTTACCTAGCCCATTGTTTGGTCAGTCAAAGACCCGGCCGTAGACGCACACCTTCAGGTGATGTGAAAAAAGTGGGGAAGCCCAAAGAGAATAGCGTGCAAGCCCTATTCCTTTGTGGTAACCTGGGCCCATGCCCCGAGCACCTCTCCGGATCGATCCATACCCGTTTTGATTAAAGCGTCTAGTGAGGACATGTTGAATTTGTGTGGGCCTTGCTTGCTTGTATGATCGGCCCACTACCCAGCCTAGAAATTGATAGGAACCTCTCCTACATCAACTCAGCCCAACCTGAATTGGCAGTTTTATTGTTTGCGGCCTAGAGGTCCTGTTTGGTTTAATGTGTGAGTCATTCGGGCTTCGGCCCAAAAGCTTAGACTTAGGTGATTTCTCATCTGGTCCAATTTGAATTATCCATTTTGTTCTACGCCCATCCACCTAAAGCAATCCATAAAAATCCATCAGGCCTTTCCATTTCAAGGCCCATTCTAGTCCAGGAAGACTTCTTACTCGGGTTTTGACCCACGATCCTAGACACGGGTATCATCTTCAGGCCCAGTCATAATTACTCGGCCCAAATTCCAATTCACATCCAGAACATGGTTTAGAAATCACTTCGGCCCATTGCGCTTTACTTTTAACCCAAACACATTCTGGCCCAAGCGCCCAATTCTCAGAACATTTCAGCCTAGGCACCAGTTCACAGCTCATGAATCATTCCGGCCCATGTGCCTCTCTTCCAACTCATTTCGGGCCTCAGTGCCAACCCACAATTTTCAAAACATTCCAGCTCATGTGCAGCCCAAACAAGTCTTAGCCTAAAACTTCTTTGCGGCCCAGAATTTTTAGCTCGGGTCACTTTTGTTTTCCAACAGATAAGCCCAAATCTCAAAGAATGGGAGAGGGAGGAAATCCAATCAACATGGATGCCCAGTTAGCCGAAGAATTCAATGGGATGCTGAAAAAGATTGAGCGCATGGAGAGGGCCAACAAGCCAGCTGGTTTTGACCACTTTCCCACTGGATTATATCCCAAGGTTGATCTCCCTCCAAGGTTGAAATTGCCAACACTTCCTCTATACAAAGGTTCCTCCGACCCACAACTTCATTTGGCAATGTTCGATAGGGAAATGTCCATCCTTTCGCTAAACGACATGCAGAAGGCCAAGGTATTTGCTCACTATCTTGATGAGACCCCTCAGCATTGGTACATAACTCAAAGGATAAATACCAAGACATACGAGGAGGTCTGTGAAGCCTTTCTGCATCATTTTGAGTACGCTAGAAGTTTTGGAGTCACCAGGGCTGATCTTGCAAGCACACGACAAACAGAAGGTGAATCAATGACCGACTTCGTCAAGCGTTGGAGGATGAAGGCAGCCGCTATGCTCACAAATATGGACGAACAGGAACAAATCCGAATGGTAATCAAAAATATGCGGAAGCAATACAGTGACGAGCTGAAATTCACATACTTTCCTAGCTTCAACATGCTGATGGGACAAGTTAATGTCCTAGAAGAAATGATTCACCAAGGGGAGTTAAAACTTGGGAACTCAAAAAACACCGGGAATGGCTCGGGGACAGCAGCCTGTATCCAGAGTGGCACCCGAAAGAGAACTAGGCAGCATGAGGTAAACACCGTTCGACAGGTAAAAGGACCAGGACAAATCGTTGGGGCAGTGGAATCATCCCGAAAGAGCTCCCGTCGAAGAGAGTTCACAAACATCGGTCAGCCATTGAGCCAGGCTTTTGGAAGACTCCAGGAACGAAACATGCTGCAACCTCTCACCCCTCGACAAAGGGACCCCCAAAAAGGAAGGAATCTGAACCAGTATTGTCAGTATCACCAGCTTCCCGGTCATGACACCGACAACTGCAAAATTTTGAAGCAGCACATCCAAGATCTTATCAATCAAGGTTTTCAACTCCCCGAGTAGGAATCCCATGTCAAGCACCATCAGAGAGTGCTATCTTCAAGTGTTTTCTCCGATTTCTTCTCTTTACTAGTCATTTTTATGTTTTTCCAATGTTTGTAGTAGTTAGTTTCCTTTATCATTTTCGGTAGTTTTCCTGAGTTTGAATTTCCAACATTATTCTTTTGTTGAATAAAACATAGTTCCGTTTTCATAATTTTTATACAAAGCATCATTCGTTTATTCGAAAAAACTTAAAAAAAGAGCACTCACGAAGTAATCGTTTTCAGACTATGCGATGGAACGGCTTGTCTCTTGTTTCTAAAAATTTGAACATGCCTAACCAAACACCACAACTCACCACATAATATCCAAACAACCCACAATGAGGTTCAAGGCCCACATCTATCAAACTGTTGTCACAAACCCCAAATCAATACTGGGGGCAATCTGAGTTTAGAATCATTGTCTTCGAATCTTTTGTTTAAACGTGTGAACTAGTCTTTGAGTGAAATTCGCGAGAGTGTCTTGAGCGGAAAAACCATGAGTGAACGAGCGTGTCATTTTTACACGACTCCGGTGAGTCCACATTCAAAGGTGAGGTAAACGGTATAACTCCGACCGAAGGAGATAATTTGTAAATTTACGCTTAGACCTGTGAAAAGTAACAAAGAACGGATATACAACTATCAGGAATGACGAAGCACCTAGGTACAGCACCACATAGCCAAAAGCTTTAAACCCTGTCATTAAACCCTAGGCACCCCCGCCGAGCCTTTCATATATCCCTTTCGATATTATGAACTCCACAAAATAACCCAGCCAATGATGAATGTCCGACCCGGTGACCAAAGGAGCGAGGAGCCCGACTCTTAGATAACATTCTCATCAGTCCGAAGAAGCAATGCCGCTATCAGCATGACAAAGTGATCCGCAAATGGTCCTAGAGTGACACAGGATCCAAAGAGCTCACATCAAAACAGCTCTCGAAGCCCAAAACCGGGAAACACAAGAACCCCGAAGGCAAAACAAGAAAGGATAAAGAAAAAAGGCAAACCCGAAGTGCCTCGAAGAAATCCAAATGACAAAGAGAAGAGAAATGGTGTAAAGGACAACTTCAAAGTCCAGTCCAGAAGCTCAAAAACAACGACAACATAAGCAGCTAGACGACTTCAAGACAAGGAAGATGAATCCGAGAGAAGACGCAAGTTGCAGCTTTGGTCACCCATTCAAGCTCCACATACCTCAAATATCCCTCCATGATCCCGTCGTCTTTCATCACACCCTGTGGCCACGTTATAAGCCTCGAAGACTTCCGACTTGGTAGTTGTGTATCCAATCACGTGAAAGTAATAGATCGAATGCGTAAATTCATCAAATATCAAATTCAATGGTCTAGAAGTTGTGACCGTAAGTGAGAAACGAGTGTAAACACCAAACACGTCGAGTGTAGGTTAGGAAGCACCAAATCAGAACATAAGCCTTGGCCCTGTGAGGACGAGACTCGTTCGCACGTTTGATCAAAGAAAATACTGGGGGCAATCGATCGGAGTGATCGATTGCCATGAACTTTAGCTCAGATTGTCCTAAGGAAAAATACTGGGGGCAATTGTTGGTTCCAACAATTGCCATGATAACACCAATTGAAACCCAAAGCTTGAGCACCTCCATCCCACCACAGGCACACATAAGCCCTTACCTCCACACCAAACACCTCGGGCCCACACAAGCCCTTACCCCCACACAAATTCTACTTCACCACACAGGCTCACGTAAGCCCTTACCTTCACATCATACACCACAGGCACACATATGCCCTGATCACCACTCAAAAGATCTCTGCATCAAACACCACACCCCACCGGTAGCATGTTCATCTCCTAGGAGATAAATTACAAGTCTGAAATCTTTAGTCAGGAAATGATAACTTCACTTTCTTTTTCAATAAATAGAATTTTCCTCAAACACTGCCATGTTTGGCACCTTCGTCAGCAATTTCTTGTCTTGAACAATTCTTCTTCAAACATCGCCATGTTTGGCATATTCCTAGCAATTTCTTGCTTTCAACAAATCTGCATCATCGCCATGTTTGGCATATTCCTAGCAATTTCTTGCTTTCAACAAATCTGCATCATCGCCATGTTTGGCATATTCCTAGCAATTTCTTGCTTTCAACAAATCTGCATCATCGCCATGTTTGGCATATTCCTAGCAATTTCTTGCTTTCAACAACTGCATCATCGCCATGTTTGGCATATTCCTAGCAATTTCTTGCTTTCAACAACTACATCATCGCCATGTTTGGCATATTCCTAGCAATTTCTTGCTTTCAACAAACTGCATCATCGCCATGTTTGGCATATTTCTTGCTTTCAACAAACCTACATCATCGCCATGTTTGGCATATTCCTAGCAATTTCTTGCTTTCAACCAACCTACATCATCGCCATGTTTGGCATGTTCCTAGCAATTTCTTGCTTTCGACAAATTAGCATATCATCCCCATAGCATCATCACCTTTTATACTTCAGGTTCCCGACACCTTATAATGCTCGGCGTACCCCATTCAATCTCAGGTTCCCGACACCTTATAATGCTCGGCGTACCCCATTCAATCTCAGGTTCCCGACACCTTATAATGCTCGGTGTATCCCATTCGAATTCAGGTTCCCGACACCTTATAATGCTCGGCGTATTCTGTTCAACTTATGGTTCCCGACACCTTATAATGCTCGGCGTATTCCGTTCAACTTATGGTTCCCGACACCTTATAATGCTCGGCGTATTCTGTTCAACTTATGGTTCCCGACACCTTATAATGCTCGGCGTATTCCGTTCAACTTATGGTTCCCGACACCTTATAATGCTCGGCGTATTCGTTCAACTTATGGTTCCCGACACCTTATAATGCTCGGCGTATATGGTTCCCGACACCTTATAATGCTCGGCGTATTCCGTTCAACTTATGGTTCCCGACACCTTATAATGCTCGGCGTATCTTCAACTTAGGTTCCCGACACCTTATAATGCTCGGCGTATTCCATTCAACTAGGTTCCCGACACCTTATAATGCTCGGCGTAATCCATTCATTTCAGGTTCCCGACACCTTATAATGCTCGGCGTATTCCAGGTTCCCACACCTTATAATGCTCGGCGTAATCCATTCAATTTCAGGTTCCCGACACCTTAGAATGCTCAGCGTACTTCATTCCTTTATAGGTAGTCAACGCCTTAGAATCGCTTGACATTACTTCATCTTTTAGGTTGTCAACGCCTTAGAATCGCTTGACATTACTTCATCTCTTAGGTTGTCAACGCCTTAGAATCGCTTGACATTACTTCATCTTTCAGGTAGTCGACGCCTTAGAATCGCTTGACATTACATCATTTTCATCACCTTAGGTAGTCAGCGCCTTAGAATAGCTCGACACAACTTGCTAGATTTCAAATGGCATACGAGGTCTTTTAGGATCCAGAATTTTGGGGTATCACTCAAGCATCAACTAGTCTTTTCATCTTCATTACAAAGCCTAGTTGACGGGGGGCAATCTGTTATACCCAAAATTTTGACCCCCTGGTTAAGGTCTACGAGGTTGTGAGAGCCATCTCCATCAAACAGTAAGAGACTCCGGCCCGATCGGCGTGTTCCAGGGCCTGAGGAGCAGTTTCGTCATTGTCAGGGGCGTTTTCGTAATTTTTAAGGCTTCTGAGTTCTCCTATAGGCTTTCTCTCTCCTCCAAAGGGTGCCCAAATCAGCTCGAAATGCTTTGATATTTTAACCCATGATAGAGGATGACATTTTAAGCATAATGGCGTTGGAATTTTGATTTTTCGAATTTCCAATAATTTTCTAGCAATTTCTGACTGAATCTGACGAGAAATTCAATTTAAAAATGCTCTAGCATTTAAAAAATTCGTTTCCACCTCAGAAAATTCATAATATCCATTCTTGACATGTGGTTAAAATTTCATAGCAAAATTCCTTTGGGAAGTTACTTAGTTAAAATATCGAAAATCTTACTTTTACTAGATTTTCTTTATCTTTAAGAAAGTCTATATAAAGGGATAGGTTTTTGGATAAAATCAGAACCTCACATACTCAAGAACCCTAGAGAGTCAGAAAAGGCAGCTTCCTCTCTCTCTCTCACGTTTTCCAACACCCGGCCACCCAAATCATACCGAAAATCCCCCGAAACCACTATCTAAACACGTTTTCCGATCCCCAAAGCACAAATAATCATCAAAACCCCACAAAACACCACCAAAACGTGAAGAACAGCAAGAACAACCAACAACCAGAAGCTTGGTTCGAAGTCCTTTCGGGTCTACCATCAACGGAGCACTCGACGAATCCCGGTGTGAAGAAACGTTGTGAATCCGAAGGTAAAACAGGTAGAAACTCAGCTTCCCTAATTCTCCACGGTATTATCTGTCTTGCCTCGAAATTTGAGCTCAAACTAACCTTCGTGGGCTTCTGTATTGCTGTTTGTTTAAGCCTCTGTCAGATAACTTGTTTGCTAAGTTTCGTGCTTAATTCGAATTCAAATTGAAAACTTTCAATCACTAACGTCTTGTACATCTTTCAGGCTACACCCCATAAAATTTGAGCTCAAAACACCCTCGGGAACCTTCTGAAAACCCCTGTCCGTGGTGGTCCGTGACCTCGGACCTATGGTCCGGACCTCGGACGCGTTGTCCGAGACCACGGACACCCACGGACGGCGGCGGGATTTTAAAAAATTCAAAATTTAGGTTTTCTAATGATGTCCGGGCCCACGGACAGCCTGTCCGTGGCCCCGGACTTTGCAAATTTTTGTTTCCTTAATTTCGACTTTTCTGTGTATTTAGGTTAACTGGGGTCCGTGGTTTCGGACATTAGGTCCGTGGCTACGGACGGAAATGAAATTTGACTCAATTCTACCTCCGAAACCCTAGTTTAGGTAATTTCACTTTTCACTTTAATTTTCTGTCAAAAAATGCTAAAAAACACAAAAAAACAGAAGCTCGCGCACTTAGGTTAAAACGACTCGTAATAAGCCGTAAATAAACTAAGTAGAGGAAAAACGACCTCTGAGGGTAATGAAAGTAATTGAACCCTAATAAAGTCGTATATCAAGCCCCCGAACCCGAACTCTCCTTTCCTAATTTGATCTAGGTTAAAATTAGGTGGCGACTCATAATAGGTCCCAGTGAGCTAGCTTAGGTTTTAATAATTGTTTGTTTTATGACATAGTTATTAATCTTAGGTTATAAGTGGACCTAAAACCCGATTAGATCCTAATCAGCTTTAATCAACATAGGATAGGGTTTAAAATCGAGGCTCACAACTAGCTTAGCCAAAGCTTACCTACCCGACCTCCACATCGGGATAGGATGGAAATTATGTATAATGTTGGTAGGGTGTCGAGGCCTAAGTTCGCTTCGACTCCCTCTTTGTTATGTTACGGTTGTTTTTCCTCCTTGAATTACAACCACCCACAAGCTTAACCAAGGCTTACCTACCTCATCACTATTGGAGCTAGGGGGAAATTGTGTATGTTGTGTACGGTCCTATATGAGGCCGCCACTCAAGTAAAGAAATGTATGTATGTTGTGCTCGGGCTTATATCACCCCGGCACTCCCAAAGTGAAGTCTATGTACTCTAAGAAGAGTGAAATTAAGTTGTGTATGTTATAAAGTGGAGTGTGTTATGTTGAGTATGCTAACCCTGTGTTTGTATTCTGTTAATGATGTTTGCTTGTAAGCATGATATGTGTGAGTTTGTGCATGTATGAAATAAAATCAACCGCATGCTAAGACGACAATTAGTTGTGCGTGGCCCGGTAGCATGCGGGCTGTGGGATTACCATACCAGCAAAGGTGCTGACCCCCTTTGGGGGCCCCCATTACTTTACAGGTACAAGGAGCTAGAAGCCGTTCGAGAGTAGGACGGGTAGTTGTTGTACATGGGTAGACATTTAAATTGAACATGTATTGTACGTGTAGTAAGACCGAAATTGTATCGGCGTTAATTAGTAAGTACTCGGTACAGTTGTAATATAAGTGTATAACGAATGTTGGACATGGAACGGGATTAATGTGTAGATGCTCGGGAGTTTAGTCCATCAGACCGGTACGATGTATGTATGTTAGCCTTGTTAGCCACGTGGGTGGCTAACGGCGTGTAACACCAAAGAGTCGAGTTATGTTGTGAGATGTGATTTCCGCTGCAAAGTATTGTTAAGTGTGTTATTTGTAGTTGGGGTGTTACATCGACCATTACCTAACCGAAATCAGACAAAAGATTGAAAATGGTACATTTGAGAAGAAGAAGTATGACTTCAAGCAACATGAAGATGGTCTGATTCAGCTGAATGGCAGGCTATGCGTCCCCGGAAGCAATGCTGAGCTAAGGGATCGCATCCTGTGAGAGTCACACAGTTCCACATTGTCAGTCCATCCAGGAGCCTCCAAGATGTACAAAGACATGATGAGATACTTCTGATGGTCTGGAATGAAATCAGATGTGACAGAGTATGTATTGAGATGCTTAACATGCCAGAAAGTGAAATTTGAACATTGTAGACCGGGCGGAATGGTACAATCGATGCCAGTTCTGGAGTCGAAATTTCATGATATCTCCATGGATTTTGTTGTAGGACTCCCACCTGCTAGGGGAGGACTCAACATGATCTGGGTTGTAGTCAATCGCCTTAGCAAGGTTGCCAGATTCATACCAATGAAGAACACCTGTAAGGTAGTGAAGCTCGTAAAACTATTCGACAAGGAGATTATCAGACACCACGGAGTCCCGAAAACTATAGTATCTGACCGCGACACCAGGTTCCTTTCGAGATACTGGAGAGCGTACAAACGTGGAATGGCGCTGTACAGAATTGAATTGAGTACCGTCTTCCATTCTCAGACCGACGGTCAGACAGAAAGAACCATCCAGACACTAAAGGACATGCTTCGGGCATGTGCCTTAGACTTTCAGCGGAGTTGGTTAGATAAGCTTCATCTTATCGAGTTTCTATACAACCATAGCTACGACGCTTCGATTAAGATGTCGCATTTCAAAGCCCTATACAGTAGACCTTGTCGTACACCCTTGTGTTTGGATGAGTCAAGTGAAGCGGTCATCATAGGACTGGAGTATTTAGAACAAGTCCAAGCGGAAGTGCAACAAATTCGAGCCAATATGAAGGCAGCCCAAGATAGACAGAAATGCTATGTGGATGTGAGACGACGCGACCTTGAGTTCGTTGTGGGCGACCAAGTGTTCTTGCGCGTTTCACCTATGAAGGGCGTATTCCGTTTTGGTCAGAAGGGCAAGCTAAGCCCAAAGTTTGTAAGGCCGTACACTATCACCGAGAGAGTTGGATCCGTAGCCTATAGGTTAGCACTACCTGAGGACTTGGGACGTGTCCATGATGTATTTCATGTGTCACAACTCAAGAAGTATATTGCAGATCCTTCTCATGTCCTAGAGCCCGAGAGACTATCCATTGAACCGACTATGAGATATGTCGAGACCGCCGTGAAAATCCTTGATAGGAAGACCAGAGACACTCACCATAAGTCCATACGAATGGTGAAGGTCCTATGGTCAAACCATGATGTCGAAGAAGCGACATGGGAGTTAGAAGATGCCATGAAGGCGAAGTACCCACAATTATTCATAGACTAGATAGTCTAGTGTTTGTAGATACGGGTACGGGGCGTACCCCTTTTTAAGGGGGGTAGAGCCTTTTGCTTTTGCATTGCTTCGGGTTAGTATTGCATTAGTGTGTGTATTGTAGTATGTTTTGTATGGCACATGTAGTGCAAAGCGAATTTGGTATGTGTGTGTATGTATGTGTAATGTGTAGTGTATGGATGCATATGTACGATGTGTGATGTATTGTGTAATGTGTATTGTGAATTGCAGTGGTGTATTGTGTAATGTGGATGTAATGGTATGTATGGAAATGGTGCATGGTGTATGTGAATTCGTATTGTGCTTGAATTGTGTATACTTGTAATATGGAAGAAGTAAACACCTCATAGGTGGTAGAAAGACACATTATGGCAATTGGTTTGCCTAATGAGTAGAACTACTAAACTATTCAACCTTGAGCAACTTTGAGGGCAAAGTTCCTTAAGGGGGTAGATTGAAATACCCCGTAATTAAAAATAGTGATAAATTAGGCTAATAAGTAATTTAGAAGCTTAATTATGCATAAATAATCATGAGGGAACAAATCCCAAAGAAAACGGATCCTTAAAACGGATTAAAAACACCAACGAACCGTAAAGCGCGTTTTTCGAGGAAACCAGGAAAACATGACTTGAAGCGGGTCAAATAGACTCGAAACAATTTTGGTCAACTAAATAGTCATTAATAAATATTAGTGAAGCTTTAGAACCAACAAAATCAATAAAACGAGAAAATAGTAAAAACTGTCAAAAACGGGAAGTTGTGGGGTAAAAGCACAAATAGACCAAAGTAATGTGTCGACTTTTATAAATAAAAATGTAGAGTGTGTGTGTGTGTGCTGGGCAGCCGGCCCCCTTCTCTCTCTCACACCCTCTCTTAACTCTCTTCTTATTTGCAAAACAACAAAACAATTAAAAAGCTATAAAGTAAACTACCTCACTCACTTTGTAACACCCCACTCGTAATCACGTAATAATCACTCACGTAGCATTTAATTAATAATGTCTCACAACGGAAGTCTCACATCATTAAACCTCACTTGGGTGCCACATGCCATTACTTGCCCATATGAGTAAAGAAGCAGAAATAAATAAACTAAGAAATCACACTGGTATTACAAATACAACCGCAGTGATAACGAGATACTAACCTATACATCATTCCAAACCAAGAGTAACTTTAACGACAAGTGAACGTCTAGGTAAATCCCATATGTATACAATGTTATAAACACATTAAACTAATATCCATCCTATACCATACAAAGTCTCGCACTATAATTAAAATTCTAAACACCCATGTCCCGCTTTGCGGCTTCGACGGTCGTCATCACCTGCACGTAATGCCATAAAGGCTCAGCAATAAACGCTGAGTACGCCAGGCCTGGACCCTAGCGGTCACTTGATAGTCATCGTCGCCATTATTAAGTTCGTTACATGCTTTACTGGTGTACAGGTATTTAAAGCAGTAAACACATGGATGGCGGTAATTTAAACAAGTAATACGGTCACTACATGTCACACAATCACACACAACACACAACACAATAATAGTAATATTAACATGTGCAGCCGTTAGGAACGGTCAAGTGAATTAGTTAGTCACACGACCCCCCGGGTCCTCATTACATCACATCACAAACGTTAGTGGGTGTCAAGTTAGGACAACCCGAAATAATCTCACTTGGACAGTAGTCCCACATACACACAAGGTGCTCACTGCCCTGATGATCCGAAGACTCCGAGACTATTTCACTTTGCCTTTGTAAAGGCGTCCATTTAGGTGGCCAAGGGCCTGGTGCCAACGGTAGCACACTCCGCCTAACGATCTATCTAGGTTCGTTCAGGATTAACTAGGGAAAACCCGACACAGGTTAACCCAAGAGATCTCTACGCGCGACCAGCAGCCGGTGACTGTCTGGATTAAGGTACACATCACTTCCAATCACCCTCCACTGTTAACCTCGTTAGTTAGTACTTCAGTTACAGTTTTAATTATGGAGAACATTACTTATTTTGTTGGCTGCCCTGTGGGTCTTACGCATGCCTAGAATTATTCTAGGTAGTATTCACGTTCGAGTCAAAGCTCTAGAGACCGACAATGTCATGTCTCGTTCCTAAGCATTTCACTTAGGATATAACTACATACTTATAATATTTAGTGTATTATGTCAGAGAACGGTAACCACAATCACATAATTCGCATATGTAGTTTTATATAAGTCAATCTATAGTCGACGTAGTATTAGTCCCGGAGGACGTTCGCGCACAATTAAATGGTGCGGGAAATTAAACAGTCAAACATCACATATCACAATCATATCCACTCACATACATACATGCATCACACACGTTATACAACACACATATCTGAGCCCGAGGAAGTCCTCAGGACATCTCATATCAGACCCCTTTACGTACCATTCACCAATGACCTAGGTTGCGCAGAAGACCACTAGCTCGTCGAGCGCCTTCGTTAGTGATACGGTCTAAATATCAAACATAACATATGTCAATCCACATGACTAATTTAAGCTCGGTAAATCCGAATAACACAAATCATCCCGACCTTTCAACCCCGGATTTCAACAGTTACTTGTTTAAGGTAGCGTTACATAAGACTCGTCGTTCGTAGTACCTACTCACATCTGGGATTATTTAAATTTGTCAGTTATATAAAATGTCTTATTGTAGCGTTTTCAAATTTTAGGGTTTATCCCATTATATTCCTTAATATTCCCGAGTATACGAATACACATTCACGTTTATACTTAAGCATTAATTTTTAACCAATCCGGTTAAGTATACGAGTATACAATTATAATATATAGTTGTATGTACACATGCAACGTTAGTTCACATCATGTATTATGCTCTTGCACTTATGTTTACGGCTCATTCTATGAATTAATATTGTTCTTATTTGAACTTAAGTATAAAATATATAGTTGCATGAATGCATGCACCAATGTTTATATGACATTTTTATTTAGCCATTTATTATAATACAATGTATTATAGTATTCAAGACTTGTAACAAGTTATATTTAATTTCAACTAAATAACTTGTACTTTACAAACTTAGTAATGTAATAACATTTCCTCTTTTATATTATATTTCCATTTGTTGCATTACGTTATGCAATTTATATTAAGAACTCATCTTAATATTTTGTAATATTCCATG
Organism: Limonium bicolor; assembly: GCA_023374045.1. Classification (NCBI taxonomy): domain Eukaryota; kingdom Viridiplantae; phylum Streptophyta; class Magnoliopsida; order Caryophyllales; family Plumbaginaceae; genus Limonium; species Limonium bicolor. Next base: position 210,893,097 of record CM041780.1, read on the forward strand.
ACATTCACTTATAATTCCTAAGGTTTATTTTATACTAACCTTAATTTATAAATTCTATTTTCTCATTAATTGTCACGTTACTTCATGTGAGTGTTATTAATGATAATCGTTTTATTTAATCACATTAATACTAGATAATATCTATAGTGTTTATATCATGGTAAATCAAAGTTTATAAATTCAATTTCAACTATGATTATTTACGCAACAACCCTTGTATTTTTATTAATTATGTTTTGACCACATAATTTATACAATGTTATATTAATATCATAATACCATATAACATGATATTTTATCTCATTAAATTTTATAACCTATAGTTTCAATAAAAAGTATATTATTGCTGTAAGGCATATACTTTATAAATCTGATTTTCATCAATTCCTCACATTTTTCCATTATTACATTATTACCACATATTTAACATAATGTTATACATATCATATGTTATAACATTTTAACTTTATAATAAACATAACTTATAGTTTTATTGTAAACTATATGTATATATAATTATATTGCCGGTTTGGCACATATATCATAAATTTCATTCTTTTCATTTATTACATCATACCTCACATATTATATAATGTGACATATACTTTATATGATATCATTTTAACTTAGTAATTAATATATCCTATGGTTCTATTTCCCCAAAATTATGAACAAGCCCCAAGGGCTGTCCTTATCCATTTTTCCATCAAATTAACTTCTTATAATTACATACTTACCACAAATTTCATGGTATGTCACATATATCATATGTTATAACATTTAAATCTTATAATAAGATACAACATATGTTATTTATTTATTTACATTACCGAACAGTCCTTAGGTCTGCTTGGTTTATTTCCTAGCACATGATATTTTCTATATTTACACTTTAACCACAACTATTATAACAGGTCATAACATCACCACTTAATATTGTATGATGCCCAACTATGTTATATACACATTTTTTCATATATATATACATATATATATGTATTTGTCACACCTTTATATACATATGTATACGTGTGTGTGTATATATATATATATGTGTGTGTGTGTGTGTTTTCACGAATTATAAAATCCTTTTATTAAATGTTACCTTTCATCACTTTATGAAAGATGATTATTTTTACTAGTTGCATTATATTATACAACTTACATTAAGATTCTTTTCTTAATATTATGTAACACTTATATTATAAAACTAGCTTTACAGCCCACTCCGTTAACAGCCCGAGTCAACTCCAATTTGGCCAGTACCAAATTCAGTTAGATTCAGTTTAGTCCTATGTACAATTTCACCCCTAATTTGATCCAAAACCCTAAATTTAAATTCAAAATCCTAACCCCTAAATCAAAAAGCCTCAATTGATTTTCTAATCCCTAAATTCCGATTTCCGTCACATTGACTAAAATATTTTTTTTTGAGTGATTCGTTTACTCAGATGTTGCCTAATTTTCGAACTGTTAACAAATTTAACCTCAAGGCCATAGTTTTGAAAATGGCCACCAACCCTCATTTAATTTTATTTTTTTCCGGATTAGTTTGAACCCCTAATTCCGTTTTCAGATTCATAGCCTAAACCCCTAATTCCGTTTTCAGATTCGTAGCCTAAACCCCTAATTCACACATTAGCCCCAAATTCAATTTCAGATTCCTAAACATAATGTATCCCTAATTCTAGTTAACATAATTCCACAATTCAAATCCTGTTTTTTTTTCTTTTAAAGACAAACATCACCTCCCATCCGAATTTAAACACCAACACAACCTTAATTTTCGGTTTCATCTAAACTTCACAAACATATCAGTTTCAGAAATCTGCAATCACCAAACTTGAGCTTGAATTTCACACATCATCAAACCACCAGAAACGCTCAAAGTTTCACTTAATCAGAAACCCCAAAACATACGTAACTATATTAATTTTGCAAATGTACACCATGAAGTTTTTCAGGAACGATTGGCTCCAACTTTAGCCATTTTCGGTAGGTCTTCCCCCAACTCCAGCCGAGAAGAACAAGTTTCGGTCGGTTACCACTTGCGAAACAGAAGAGAAAGTGAAGAGAAGTAAGATAGGGTTTCGGAATGAGGAAACCGAGAGAACACAAAAGCATAGGAACCGATTTTTTTTTTACCTTAAACTTTTGGATTTCCCAAATCTGCCTACTTCTCTGAAACAATACAAGATTGTATTTGAACCCAAGCTCTCTGTGAGGTCTACAAAACGGTAGTAAAACGTCAAAATTTGGTGGGATATCAAGAGAGGGATGAAACTCTGAAGTTGAGCATGCTTTCGGTTTTGAAAGAGGGAAGAAAGAAAAATCTAGCGATTACCTCTTGTTCGGATTCAAACCGGCAAACACAAGAGAATCAAAGGAAGTCAGACATTCGTAGTTTGGCAGTGTCTAACAGGAAGAGGAGGATAAGAGAGTCGAAGAGTGGCGCCGTCATGCATGTTCCTCGTTCGTTGCTAGGTTTCGCCAGTTGGGGTTGAATTGCCATGAGAGCAGAGGAATAGATAGAGATCGAAAGAGGAGGGAGATGAGGCGCTAGCAATATTCTCAAGTTTCTAGTCAGGGTTTCAAGTTTACCGTGAATGAGAGAATGAAAGAGAGTTGGGCTGATTTTTATATTGCCAAGTAGAGATCGACTGGACTGGTACGAGAGTGAAGGGGAAAGGCTGGGCTAGTGGCGAGAATAAGGAGAATGGCTGGGCCAGCTCAGTCCTTTTGGGCGGGTCGGCCGTAATTTTTTTTTCTTTTTGTTTAACATGTTACCCATATAGGTTGTTTCTAGCTCGTTTTAGACCATTTTTCATGTCGTTCGCGACATTAGGTTCCATTTAACGAGACAACCCTTTTAAAGAATCCTAACTTATATTTATAATCAATATTTATTATTGTTATTTAAAAATTCCATTAATTTATATTTATTTTCGAATTGGTTTGCGTCTCGCCATTTTAGGCGAAACCGTGACATCTTTTATTCCGACTACTTAACCAATTTTCCAATTCCTTTAAAATTACCCAAATTAATTTATGAGGTGTCTACGACCTCGTTTTATCTTCTAAAATATTTATGGCACATTTTCCAATGCAAAAGTGCTTAATTATATTTTCGTCTATATTTCTTTCTCTAAAACTCCACAGTGTCGTTTTAGGGTTCGTAAATGTTTCCCAATGACTTTTTAGGGTTTATTTTAGATATTATATTATTCCCCTTTTTGCTTATTTAAGGATACTCGTTCCTTAGTCTCTCATTAATTACTTTTATTTAATTAATTCATTATTAATTAAAGTAATTAATATTAGGGATATTTCAATCTACCCCCCTTAAAAGGACTTCATCCTGAAGTCATATTCATCAATAGGTATATAATATATATCTACCCGTGATTCCCGTAATGTACATCTATGTGATCTAACATTCACACATGATGTGTTGTGCTCATATTGCACATAGCCCTCAAGTGTGGCGTTATTTCAAATATGTTGATATAGGTGACCCATCAGCACCATCGTTCCCTATCAGTTCTAACCACTTGACAACCTCCCCGAGGTGTCCACAACAATCCACATTCTACATTCCATCATTCTATACTATGATCCCTTCAGTATCTAGAAGATACTATGCGAAGGATTGTAAAAACATAACATAGACATATATATATCACTGTAACACCCCAACTCAATACAAACGTGGTCTCGCAATTTAACAGCATATATATATACACGTCACAGCGGAATTCTTTACACACCAGGACCTCGCCACGGTCTGACTACAGAATATACCGAACATTAGTAAATAACAACCTTAACCAAAACATATTCTTCTTACATTCCCCTCACATCCTATACATCTTACAAACTCAAGTGCCATACGAGTGTACATGCACAACTCGTAGGCCACACTTAACCTGCAACACTTGTACCCCTTCTTACTCTCGCGACGGCCGCCTCCTGACGTTCACCTGTGTAGTAAAAACAGCCCCCAAAGGGGGTCAGCACGAATGCTGGTACGATCCTCTCATGGCCCCCAAGCTAACGTGGCTACGACGACTAATTGTCGATAGCATGGAGGTTGATTAGATGCACAACATAATAGAAAGTGCAGTAAACAACAAACCAAATATGAATAATCAAAGTTCAAACATAACGAACGACTTAAATGCGTTCCCTTAATTAGAGAGTTAACTATCTAACTCCTTAAGTTATATTTCCTCTTAGTCTTAGTCCATCCTTATCTCACCTCAATCTTAGTCTTATCTTAATCTTAGAAACAACCATCCTTTAATAAGGAGTGGATATAGCTTATCTTAGTCTTAATAATACAAACCACCCTTTAAAGAGGAATGGTTGCAACTTATCTTAACCTCACCTTAATCTTAACCTTAACTTATTCTCAGTATACAAACCGTTCCTGGAGGGGAATGGTTGTAGCTTAATTTCAAACCTGGGATTTAGGTGATCCCACCGCACCATCTTAATGCCACCTACCCTGGACGGGAGTCCAGCGTAGCTGAGCCGGCAACCGGCCCTAGGCTACAAGTCCGAAGACAAGTCCTTAAGCGGAAGTCGAATCTGCTATAGATACCGACCCCCTTTTCCTTAGCATGCATGACCGGAGTCAGTCCCGGGTTTCCTCACTCAAGTTCCAGTTAGTAGTAGTCACAAGACCATGTTTGTTGGTTAACCTCTTTCGGTTTATATCAAACTCACATTAGGGAGCGTTCCTTAGTCTCACTCAATTCCTTACTAAACGTTGGTTAGTAAGTTCTCACGGTATGTTGTGTTAGTTTTCAAACATCACACAACAATACAATAAACATAATATTCCGGTTGCATGCTTTATCTTGTTTAGTGAGCACACAAAAACAAATAGCACACAAGCCGAGGGACACCTCGTTAGCAAGCAGGTCACAAGAAGAACTGTACCGTTCACCGTTGGTCGTTCGGTTGCTTACTCTTCTTTGGAGTCCAAATTCTCAAACCCTAAAACATTCATTCAATTTTAGGTTTTAATTACTTTTCCAATAAAACTAACTTACTTAACTCACTTAGTCACTAATGATCCCCATCTAACACCACTTAAGTTCTTATAAACTTAATCTTAAGTGAATCACTTCTCCTCATAACTTATACTTATTCACCCACTTAATTATCATTGTTACCCACCAAACATGTCTTAAACAACCTTATATCATCATTACATATCAATCCCCACCATTGGATATCATTTCCTAACCTTAAACAATGTTTTTGGTCAAAACAGCACCGCGTCCGAACTTGTGTCCGAGCTTACCAAGTTCGAACGCAAGTCGAGACTCAAAAGGGTGGAACCAGATGTGTGTCCGAACATGTGTCCGAACTTCCCTAAGTTCGGACATAGGTCGAGGAAAAATCAAAGGAAAAATTTCAAGTGTCCGAACATCTAAGTCCGGACGGTAGTTCGGACTCTAGTCGAGACTCAAAAATTCTAATCGTAACAGGGCATGTCCGAGCTTCCAAATTCGGATGGAAGTTCGGACAGGCCAGAATATTCATCGTCTACACCCTTAGACACTTATCTCCTTTCTTGCAAAAATGCCCATCTCTTCCACAAGTGTCCCATTATGTCTTAATACCATATAGGCACTTAAACTCACCTTAGAACATCCTTTAAAACCTCCTTAACCATTTTCTCAATCCTTACAAGAATTTCTTACACTTGTTACTTATTTCCTTATTTTTCCAACATGTAATTTTTGTCTAAAACTCTAACTATCCAAAGTGTTTCCTTCCCAATCAATATAACTCCTCCTTAACATCATTACATTCCATCTTTGCTTTGTTAAACCTTCCAAGGTCATCTTGCATGTCCATGCACAATTTCTCTTCTTTTCATTTGTTACTCATCACTCCTAAACTCTTGAGCTTACTTATACATTGCTTTCCATTACCTTAACACCTTGACATGGTTCTTCATTTACCCTGACCATGTAACACCCTCCTTAGACATTTCCACCTCTTTTATGCATCTTATTCACCACCCTCATGATCATACACTCTTTTACATTCCTAGTCATTTTCCTTGACATTTGACAACATTCTCCCACACCTTTCTCTTCCATCACCTAAGTCCACTCATTAACATCTAAACTAAACCTCATTAGTCCACTACTAGCATCATCACACTTACACAAGCTATCCAAACTCCTCATTGTTTTATTCTCTAGTTCATACCTAAATCACCTTAAAGCATTATACACCTTTCCATCAAAATCTTTGCTCAAGTCTTAGCATTCCTCATCACATGATTTCGGTGTGTTTAATACACCCACCTAGCCTCTAATTCCTCCTAGACAACTCTAGGCCATTCTAAGCCTCAAGAACTCCTTAATTAACTCATTTCCACTCTAGTTCCTTCTAATGACTCCTAGTGAATCCTAGGTCATATCAACTCACCACCACCACCTAAACACTTAGTTTTCTACTCAAATTTTGCCATAGCTCCTCTAGTATATTCTCATGCCCAAATGCATTGTTTTTCTTACACAATAATCTCACACACACCAAGTCCTTTCTCATCTTATTTTCTCACCCAAACCAACTCAATCACATCAAAATCAATATGGTGCAATAATCTTAAATTGCATAGCACTAAGGCTCTTAAATGGCATGGCTCTTAGGCCCTTAAATAACTTAAGCTTAAACACTGAATTTCCCACATATAAAAGCTTTCAACCTACAAATACACCCATCAATCTCATAGTAGTAATAATGCTCTTAAAACTCATCTTAAACTTATATTATCAACTCATTCCCATTGGCTCCTTAGTCTAAAGTTCACAAGCTTATTTAAGTTCTTTTTCTTAGGTTACATAACCCATTATCTAATGTAAGCCCAAGGCTACATTAGTACTCATCTAAAACTCATTCCTTAAACCTTAAACCACCATTAGGTAAGTAACTTACCTTGTTTTCTCAAGCTTATCTTTTCTTCCTCCTTAGACCTTCTTCATGAATGAATATCGGCCACCACTTAAACTTCCTTTGCCAATGTTCTAACCAATATTCAATGACTCACATGAGTACTAAACAATACACTAACCTCAAGGAATGAAAACCTAGGTTAAAAGTGTGTTCTAAGGTATAAAAGTGGATGATTACCTTTGAAGTCTCAAGGTAGACTTGGGCATTGAATGAAATAGGACCTCCACAAGTCCTTGGTGAATAAAACAAGCTAGAACAAGGCATAAAAACAAAGCCCCATGAGTAGTAAATTTTCAGCCATGTAGAAGAAGTGGTGGAAACATGGTTTTTCTTACATTTCCCTTACCTTGAATGAATGGAGAACCAAATGGGCTCTTCAAACTTGATTTTCCTCCATCAATGGAGTTTCCTCTTGGCACCAAAATGGAGCTTTGAAGGATTTGAAAAGATAGAAAGATAGGTCTTGGCCTAACTAAGAGAAATCTATACTTAGTTTTTGATTTGGAGCAAAGATGAACACTTGGTGAGCATTTGAAGGTGGAGCACCCATGGATGGAGCTCTCTCGGTTTTGGAGCAAGAGAAGGGAAGAAGAAACCGTGGGAAGAAGAGAAATGAAGAGAGAGAAGAAGAAAAGTAGGCTAATATAAGATATTTGCTTTATAAAAGCAAATAGTAACTCCTTTTACTTATCTCTTCTTTTCTTCCTTATTTGATGAAGTCTATGGTGACTCATCCCTTAGAAAACCACCCCCCTCTTAAATAAGGCTAGTCATGGTCTTTGTTGACCAACTAATTAGCTTATATTGATTAAAACTTAAACTAGTCACTATTTGGCACTATTCACTAATTAGTGCACATATTTCTGAAATTTTTGATTTCCCATTGATTTAGGCTTCCTAATGTGATACTAATTAGTACACATGTTGATTAAGATGTAATCATGGGCATTTAGCCACTCAAAACTCAATTCTAAGACAATTTCTCAAAAATGTGCTTTAAGAATCCTTAAAGCACATTTTGTGTTTTAACTTGTTTTCAAGCTTGGTTTTCTTTGGTAATTGGTTTAAAAATGACCATTATGATATTACTAAGGTCTTATCATGATATTTGGGTGCTCACCCAAGTCTCTCCAAGCTTAGAGCACGTTTTTGCCCAAATTGCCCTTAAGGCATTTTCTTGTGTTTTCCTTGGTTTAAATTGTCTACCAATCTCTCTAAGGCATTTTTAGCCTTACTACATCATATATTGGTGTTTAATTAACATACTTAGGTTTGGGGTATTTCAATCTACCCCCTTAAAGAACTTTGTCCCCAAAGTTCCCATGCATCATATCTTATTAGTACACATGTCTTATCTCATTCCATAGATCATATAGATCATACTTATGTATACTTAAACTCATTGGATCATTATATCCGCCATATTCATATACTTAAATATCACACAACATGCTTAAGCATGTATAGCACTCAAAATTCTCTTTGTTTCTTTTGATGCTTAAAACATTCACATAATTTCCAACGTATTCTCCCATGTCACCGGTCCGTAGACAATGGCTCATTCGTCCTCGTCACCATGGGCCAGAATAAAAACACTCTGCTCTCCCCATGTTACCGGTCCGAAGACAAAGGCTCGTGCGTCCTCGACTTCATGGGCGAGACTCAGTAAAAAGGTAATCCTTTTTACGAGGTCATGTGAGGAATAATTCCTCTAATTAAAAATACAAGCAACTCCAATTTCGTTTTATACTAGCGCCTCTATCCTTAGCGTGATTTAATTGTGACCACTGGTAGGGAGTTTCAGGAATCATCCAACCCTGATGTGATCAGCATCAGTGTAGAACTATCCTTCCACCCCAATTTGTGTTCGGTTTCCCTTGATCCCTAGAAAATCAAGTTCCACCTCCCACGTCATTTTCAAACATCCAAATAATTCACTCATGTCCAATTTTCTATCTTTTTTTTGTTCCTCTAATCGTAATCAATACATCTCCAAGGTGTGGACTCAGTCCATCAAACATCCCCAATTCATCTCTTAGTAATTACCTCAAGACTTAAATTCCTACTAAGTTCTATAACCGTCTCATGCCAATTCGCACCGTCTCATATCTCATAGCATTACTATCTTCTTCCTCATATTCATATCGAATAGTATCCATAGTGTTATCTTATTCTTGTCTCACACATAGTCTCATATCGACTTATACCTCATATGTTTCTTATTCCTTAAATCTCCTTAATCCTCTTCCTTAATTCTCTTAACTTGTACTCACACCGGAGTTAACAAGATAGGTACTTAATATGTATGGTATTCACATCTTCTGTGCGCAATAACCATAATTTATCTCAAAATGTTTATGTAAAACATATTCTCAAATTCTTTTGTGCTATGCACACCGTAGTTTATGTACTCAGTACACAAACATACGCTAGCGGTTTTCGCTCTACCCCCCTTAAAATGGATTACGCCCACGTAATCAGCATTATATCATCCTTGAACATAAGTTCAAGATGTCTAATTCTCACCAAGCATTCTAGCTTCCATGTCATCTATCTCACTTATAATTCGATCAGAGGGTCATAACTATGCTAATGACTTAGTCTCTGAATCGAGGATTCTTACGGTACTTATACCGTTTCCTTAACTTAGTTTGGTCTAATCTCAAAGGTAGTGATCTGCTAGCTTCCGCTGCACAACTCTGATGGTCTTAGGCTTAACTGTCTCGTTTATCCTTTTACAGTATTGTATATTTTCCTCCTGCGTGCTTATGGTTTAGCACTAAAGGTCCCTCAATGGTCACGTGTTGTCTTTTTATATACACGGCCTTGATGAGTTGTAGCTCGTCTATCCAGTCTTCCCGGAGATCTAATGTTTGTATTCTTAGTGTTTCCTCAAGTGTCTAAATCGTTCTTTTCATCTGACCTTTGGTCTGAGGATGATTTTTAATCTGAAACCACTGTTTAGTGTGTATTGCGCTTTACAGTTTAATCTCTTACATCTTAAGACATGTCCAATATCTGTACTTAACAATCCGTGTTCTTCGCATTTCATAGTCCTTAATCATTTGTTCTCTAATTCCTTTATGTTGTTAGTTCAACTGAATTTTTCTCTTCGACAGTTTGTGGTAATGGCTGCTCTTGTCTGATCTTGTGTCGCTGTCCATGGTACAGAGTCGACTACTTCCCGTGTTCCTTACACCACTCGTCTACATGCATGGGGTACCTTACTGGTACATTACTACTTACCATACTAACTCATAAATGAGCGTGTCAGGCCTGCAAGCCCCTGTGGGGTGCAGTCGTCCCACGTCTCGTTTTAGTAAACTCATAGTGTCCGCGTTTAGCTATCGCTAATTATGAAGTATTCTGTTGTCGATCTCCTCTTTCATCGTTCCATAATAACATTTATTGTTCTTCTTGAACTTAATCAAGGGAAATTTATTTACTGTGTTCTTGGTATTGTATGCGCTAGTTCTTTCTGCATCCCGTACTGATTCGGTCTCTTAGTGACTGAGGTCTCTTTCCATCGAGCCTCTTATCTTCAATATCTTCTCTCTCATATTTGTTCTACTAGGAATGCACTTCCAGTTCCTTAAGGAATGGGTAGTGTGCTCCCTGTGAAATCTTACCTCACCAGGTCTAGACTACTGGCATGAATGCGCAGTTCGTCTACCATCTTATGTCCTTACTTATATCGTTCTCAGCTCATAGATCTAATTGCCTCAGTGTCAATATTTGACAGCTCACTCATAACGGTCGCTTTACCGCGCACCATGACTTAATCCCCTTATGCAAATATTGTTCTCACGACATCTGCTACCGTGGTAGTTTGCCTTATTCTACTGCCCATTGATGGTGCAGTTACTCAATCGTTTCCGTTAATACTTATCTTATACTCAATCCCTTCTTGGTGTAACCACACGGTTTTCTAATTTTGGTGTATGGCGGTTGTCGTACCATGCTGTAATTTTTGTTATCTCTTAATAAGGTGTTTTCATCCTTTATGATGTTATTTACCATGTAATTTAACCGGTTACTGAAGAAACCATCCGTTGAATCACAAGCTCTTCTGAGCGTTGGTCACTTGACGTGCCATTCTGTGCACTCACTATGTTTATCTCTAATGATTACTGATTCTTAAATCCTGGGTGTTGGATATGAGGTCTGTCTCTGCAGCCTTCCTTATTACTCAAGTGTATCTGGTATGTTCTAAGGTAATCTCAAGGTTTACAGTTTTCATTCTCTAACGAAAGTGTATTACATCACTAATAAGTGAAAGCCCTTTTTGAGGGGTTTATTCCCACTCTTGGCCTCACAACAAGGAGAGGTATCCCCACCCTAAAAGGCATGGTTCGTTCTCCGCCCCTGCCAATGTGCTATCTCATTATTCTCATTGGTGCCTTTTCCTGGCAATATTTTCCTCAACCTAAGTTATAGGTTTGGTAACCGTTATCTATGAATTGTAGTTCCTTCGTGGCTTAAATAAGCTCTCTTACAACTTACTGCGCCTCGGGCTCTGATGTGGTTAACATCTTTGGCTCGTAGGCTCTTAGTGCTTAATGCCTCAGTCCATTACCTGTACTCTTACTCATCCGTAGGGTATTCTCATAAGTTTCTGGTCTTTTGAACACTATCCACCGTTAGGTTACATACTAAATGTAGTATCGGATTCCATGGTAAGTTGCTGCATCCTGCTTCCTGCTATGGAAGTTTATTCAGGTGATCTGAGGTCACTTAGTGTCTTTGACAATACTGTCATTTTACTAGACTTATGTCTTTTAGCAATTACGGATTAGTTCGTATTAGGCATCTGCCTTGCGGTGTCTAAGTCGGAAATCATCCTGTCATCTTTTGCTTCCATCTCAACGCTTCGTTCAACTTCCGTTGACTACGCCACCCGTTGATGATCACTCATACTTGGGTGTTAATGAGTTAGACGAACAGTATTAGCTGTCATTCATCAGTTATTTGGCTCGACTATACCCGCTCTGTGTGGGTAGTCCTCTGAGCTTCCCTCTGTCGGAATTGTATATCTTTAATCCTTAGTAGGTTATAGCTTACGTTCGTTTCTTCATTTCTTGTTTCCGGGGTTTACTAACATATTCAACGAAGATTGTTGTTATTGGTATTCTTAATGGTCATCTTGGGAGTTCTATCCGCTCTTCTTGGAAGACGTTATGTCAACGGTCTCAATGGTATCTTATTATACATTTCTTGTATGTTGTTGCTTACGTAGTGTTTTGCTCGCATTATTGAGCGATCTCTTATGTTCTTCTCTTTGAGATCCGGGTTTAGTGTTCTTATCGTGCTGTCGGTTATTGTTGTTGTAGTAGGTTGTACTGTTGCTCATATTTATATCGTTTAGTATTCTGTCCAAGTTCAGCTCCCTGCTGACTGGTGTATCCACTCATCTCATCATGGTCAGGCCGTCAGGCCCTTCCAAGGTCTCATTCTCCCGCGTAGCTTAACCGTGGTAGCACTTGCTATGGCAAGTGCGCCATGCAAGATGAGCTTCCGGTACCGTGTGCGTCGGTAGTGGTACTTCCACCTAGTTTCCATATCTTTGGTAGTCCCCGGGACCCCTTCGACGTTCTCTTATTTAGGATAACTAGCCATCCGGCAGTTTCCTGGTTATTTTGACCGTATCGTCACTTATCCGGGCGTTCCTCTTTTTGAGGGAACCCCTTATTATTTTCTTATGTCTTAATCCTCGCTCCCGTTCCCACACATTTTGTCGTGGTTACTAAGTAATGATCCCACTTTAGGTACTACATTGTAGTCCTATTCTTGCGTACAGTTGTATGAGTTTCTACCGTCGTCTGCGTTACGTCGGCCAGGTTTGCAACCTTCTTCATTGTATGGGGTTTGGAGTTCCCGTTTCTAACTGGACTTTCCAGTAATCTCAATCCTCATGCTTTGTATTATCCCTTTGTCATGCTCATTCGGACCACTGTCCGATACTCATGTCGCTTATTCTTTTCTTATCCATTGCACTAGTAGTGCTTTCCTTATCATTGGTATGGCGGGTTATTTCGACTGCGTAGCATGTCGACCCATGTTGTCGGTAATTACCGTTCCCTTATTGATAGAATTCTATAGGTAGCGCCTGTTTCTCTGTTGCGCTCCATTAAAAATCTCCAAGTTCTCCGTAACTGTTGTGCAACAAGATGTTTCTTGTATTGCTTACTGTTAGCTAACCGCCAGATCGGGTTTCCCCGAGTAAGAGAAGGCTTTCTTCTCTCTGGCGTTTGTTCCACATATTCAGGGTTAGGGATGTGGAGGGCGGGTCTAGGTACTATGGATATCCGGTAAACACCGGGAAGTCCTGACTAACGCACCTCTCACTCTATCTCTCAACCCTTAACCCATAACTCAATCTCAACCTCAATATTCTCCTAAGTTCGGTAATTCTTGTCTTCAGAGCGTAACTACGCTCTGATACCACTTTTTGTAACACCCCAACTCAATCCAAACGTGGTCTCGCAACTTAACAGCATATATATATACACGTCACAACGGAATTCTTTACACACCAGGACCTCGCCACGGTCTGACTACAGAATATACCGAACATTAGTACATAACAACCTTAACCAAAAACATACTCATATCTTCTTACAATCCCTCACATCCTAAATCTTAACTCAATTGCCATACGAGTGTACATGCACAACTCGTAGGCCACACTTAACCTGCAACACTTGTACCCCTTCTTACTCTCGCGGCGGCCGCCTCCTGACGTTCACCTGTGTAGTAAAAACAGCCCCCAAAGGGGGTCAGCACGAATGCTAGTACGATCCTCTCATGGCCCCCAAGCTAACGTGGCTACGACGACTAATTGTCGATAGCAAGGAGGTGGATTAGATGCACAACATAATAGAAAGTGTAGTAAACAACAAACCAAATATGAACAATCAAAGTTCAAACATAACGAACGACTTAAATGCGTTCCCTGAATTAGAGAGTTAACTATCTAACTCCTTAAGTTATATTTCCTCTTAGTCTTACTCCATCCTTATCTCACCTCAATCTTAGTCTTATCTTAATCTTAGAAACAACCATCCTTTAATAAGGAGTGGATATAGCTTATCTTAGTCTTAATAATACAAACTACCCTTTAAAGAGGAATGGTTGCAACTTATCTTAACCTCACCTTAATCTTAACCTTAACTTATTCTCAGTATACAAACCGTTCCTGGAGGGGAATGGTTGTAGCTTAATTTCAAACCTGGGATTTAGGTGATCCCGCCGCACCATCTTAATGCCACCTACCCTGGATGGGAGTCCAGCGTAGCTGAGCCGGCAACCGGCCCTAGGCTACAAGTCCGAAGACAAGTCCTTAAGCGGAAGTCGAATCTGCTATAGATACCGACCCCCTTTTCGTTAGCATGCATGACCGGAGTAGTCCCGGGTTTCCTCACTCAAGTTCCAGTTAGTAGTAGTCACAACACCATGTTTGTTGGTTAACCTCTTTCAGTTTATATCTGAAATACCCCAAACCTTGATATGCTGTTAAACATTTAAACTATGGTATGTAAAGGCTAAAAAGTGCCTTAGAAACATCGGTGAACAATTTAAACCATAGTAAAATGCAATAAAGCACTAAGACACAACTTGAGCAAAAACATGCTCTAAGCTTGGAATGAACTTGGTTGGGACCCAAAGAACCTACCAAGACTTAATAATATTCAATTATGATTTAATAAGGCAAATAAGTCCTTAGGAAACCTTGGTAGACAATTAAACCAAACAAAACACAAATAAATGCCTTAAAGTCAATATGAGCAAAAATGTGCTCTAAGCTTGGGATAAATTTTTATAAGACCTAAAGGTCATATCTATACCTTATAAATATGTTAATTAACATATTAAATCAATTACTAAAGAAAACCAAGCTTGAAAACAAGTTAAAACACAAAATGTGCTTTAAGGAGTCTTAAAGCACATTTTTGGAAAATTGTCTTGTAAATGAGTTTTGAATGGCTAAATGTCCATCATTACTCTTTAATTAACATGTGTACTATATAGTATCACATTTGGAAGTCTATATCAATGGGAAATCAAAAATTTCACATCTATGTGCCTTGTTTTAGTGAATAGTAACTTTAATAAGCTAGTTTGTAACATAAGTTGTTATAAGTAATTAAATGGGTCAACTAAGACCAAAACACCCCTAAGTAAATGATGGGGGCCGGTTTTATTAAGGTGAGTCACACCATGTAAAAAAAATAACAATTAAAGAAAGGAAGGAAAAGTAAGTAAAAAGAAGAAAGTTACTTTAGTACATAAATATCTTCTAAAAGTAGACTCCAAACTTCATCCTCTCATTTCCTTCACTTCCCACCGTCTTCTACCTTCCTTCTTTCTCTCTTTTATGATTTGCTATAGTTCCACACAAGAACTCCATCTTTGAATGCTTGTAACTCCTAGCTCCATGGTCCAAATTCAATTTCAAGACCATCATTCTTCTAGTTGGAGCAAGCTCTACACTTCTATCTTTTCAAATCTTAAAAAGCCTCATTTCGGTGCCAAGGAGATTCACCATTGATGGAGCTTGAGCTCATCTTTTCACATATTGTTGTTCTCCCTTGCTTCTAGGTAAGGAATCTCAAAGAAAAATAATGTTTCCTCCATGTTTGTATGATGTCCGAAAATTCACCTCACCATGGTGTCTTTACCTTGCTTGTTTAGCTTCATTTGAGTCTTCCAAGGGCTAGGAGGAGTCCTCTCTTGATACTTATTCAAGCTCTCTTCCAATTCCAAGGTAAAACAACTACCTTAATGTTTTAAGACAATATATGTAACTAGGGTTTACAATGAGATGAAGCTTAAAGCTTGTATACTCATTATATTATTTGTATAATGTTTAGAAGTTGACAAGCAACTAAAAGCCTTGCCAATTTAGTCAAGGAAACAAGAAAGAAGTTTGTGAGGAAAAGAGGTAAATGTGCTAACCTAATGTGGTTTAAAGTCTTAGGAGAAATGAGCTTATATTGCTTATGAAAATGATTTAAGGAGCCAAGGAAAAATGACTTAGAAGAATGCTCTCAAGGGCTTAGTAAAAGGCATATGTATTGTTGAGTGTATTTGCAGGTCAAAGGCAAATACAATGTGGGAAATTCAGTGTTTATGATTTATGCATCTTAAGGGCCTAAGAGCCATGTTATTTAAGGGCCTGAGTGCCATGCAATTTAAGTTTATGCACTATATTGTGATGTAGTGTAGTTTAAGGATTTAGATGAGTGTCTTGGATGGTTAAAGGAGGAAAACCAATATGTTTGTGTGTAAGGAATGTGCATTAAGTGATTAAGTGTTTTTGGTTGTAAAAGGGTGAAAACCTAAGTGTTTGAGTTTGAGAATACTCTTGATGGATTTTTGGGTGTTCTTGGATGTCTAATGGCGAAAGCTATGTGCTTTGGTATAACAATGTGCTAGAAGAACCCATGTCGAAATTTAGATGATGTATAAGAAGTTATAAGTGTTTAAAAAGAGTTTTGGTGAGTTTGGAAGTGTTAAGAATGATTAAATGTTTTACTAGGGAAGAAATCATGTATTAAGGTGTTTAGAGTGCTACAAGGATTTAGACATTGTCTTGGAAGTTCTAGAAATCAAAGGAGTTATTCTAGGACTTAGGCAAACTTGGAAAACAAGGAGAAGGAATAAACTTGTAAAAGGACTACAAGGATGATATAAGGCATTTAGTTGTAAGAAAAGATGCTTAAGAGTGGATGTTCAAATGGAGAAGAAATATTATGGTATAATGGTTACAATAGGCATGAAACACCACTTAGAAACCTAAGGAGGAAATACTATAAGTGTTAGAGATTTTGGTGGAAATTGGTTAAGTGTTTAAAGGCTTGGAAAATGAGTGTTTTGCCTTGTCCGAACATCCGTCCGGACATGGACGTTCGGACAGGACCTGTTGCGTAAAAATTTTTAGAGTCTCGACTTGTGTCCGACCTTGGGAAGTCCGGACACAAGTTCGGACGTACCTGCTTCTACTTTGAAATTTTCTCGACCCATGTCCGAACTTCCAAAGTCCGGACACAAGTTCGGACAGGTTTCTGTTTTCAGTTTTGAGTCTCGACTTGCGTCCGAACTTGGGAAGTCCGGACACAAGTTCGGACGGGCCACTGTATGGGCCAAAAATGTTGTATAAGGTTAGGAAAAGTTGTCTAAAAATGGTGATTATTAAGTAATGATGTTATAAGATTGTTAAGGACATGTTAAGTGAGTTATAATGACAATTTAGTGAGGGAAAAGTTGTATTAAAATGTAAAAGTAAAACAAGTTAAAATGTGAAGTTATTTAACTAAGTTAACGGGGATAAGTTATGAGCATTAGACTTTAAACAATCATGTTACCCCGATGTTAATAAAAGTACATGTAATGTTATCAATTGTTCGAGAATTGCTCGAGGAACATAAGTGGGCGTGATAGAGTGGACTCCGGTGACAGGTATGGTTTTCTTGCAACCTGTGTCCTACCAGATTACACCGGCTTGTATGCCAATGTGTTTTTCTGTATGTTTTCCACGTTGTAAGATAAAACATGTAATGAGTTTACAGTAATTCATTTATGTGGCGTGTTCAACTCCGATACCATTTTACCTCGGAAGTGTTAACCTTAGTTAACTGAGTCTAGGATCACATGAGAGTTCGGTATTCGGAGTAAACGACCCGAACCATGGGACGTTCTAACCACGGCTATGCGTGTGTTAATTGTGTGATATGTGTATGTGAATGTAAGGATCTCCCTTGTATGTTTAACCCAGTTGTAATACTGTATGGTGTGTAGATGTGATAGACTCCATAGTGTGGTTCAAACTAATATCTAAAAGTAAGTATGTACTAACAGTGGTGAGGAATCTGGTTTGGCCGGTCGTGCATTGTTTGGGAGTGGGTATCCTTCTTAGCCTTACCCTTCTCTCTGTTATGGTTGTTTCCCTCACGGGTTATGATCTCCCATTAGCTTACTCCAAAGCTTAGCTATTCTGACTTATGATCGGTTTAGGGGGAACATGTGTTTGTGTGGTGTGTTCGGGCCACAAAACCCAAACCATCTTAACTTAAGTTACTCGTCCGACTATTAGAACGGTAATGAGTGTTGTATAACGAGTTTATCATGAGAGTGACACCATTCTCTAGGCTCACCAGTGAATTAACAATGTTTGTGTCGGTTCCTAAGAGGACCGCTCCCGTTATGTTATGTGTTGTTGATGTAATGCAATTTCTATTGCGATGTGGTTATGTGCACGTTGTAACGTGAAAGGTGTTGTTATGTGACGTATGTTATATGTTGTAAAATGTGGGGTATGTGGATCATGGATATGAATCCCAGTTTGTGATAAGAGGCGTTTACGGATAACCCGATTAATGGGTAAGTGTCGTCTATTAAGGAAGTAGCTCCATTAGAGGAGAAACACTCTAGGGGTAATGAATACCATGAGTGACTTATCAAGTAAGGATGTGTTATCTGTTTGTTGAGCCCATTGAGGCGGAATGTTATGTGTTGTGTGTTTATAGTTGCATGCATGATTTAAATATAATCAACCACATGCTAAGACGACAATTAGTTGTGCGTGGCCCGGTAGCATGCGGGCTGCGGGATTACCGTACCAGCAAAGGTGCTGAGCCCCTTGGGGGCCACCCTTTCTCTTCTTTTCCTATTTCAGGTACAAAGAGCTGGAAGCCGTTTGAGAGTAGGACGGGGTAGTCGTTGTACATGGGTAATCATTTAAATTGTATATGTACTGTAGGTGTAGTAAGACCGAAATTGTTATCGGCATTAGTTTGTGAATACTCGGTACAGTTGGAAGGTGTATGTTGTTTCTATCGTTAATGGAAGGGTCAGTAATGTGTAGTCGCTCGGGAATCTAGTCCATCAGACCGGTACAATGTATATGTAATAGCCTTGTTAGCCACGTGGGTGGTTAACGGCGTGTAACACCAACGGGTTAAGTAATGTGATGAAGTATATTTTCCGCTGCAGATTGTTGTTATGTGTTTGTTGTTGGATTGGGTGTTACAAAAAGTGGTATCAGAGCGAATTATCGCTCTGATGACTGAATTACCGAGCTTAGGAAGTACCGAGTTAGGATTTTAGTACTTTGGGTTAAGGGTTGAGTGATAGCGTGAGAGATACGCTAGTTAGGTATTACCAGTGTGCACTGGAAACCTACAATATCCTTCCCACCCTCCACAATCCCTGTTTTATAACTCGGGGAAGAACGCCAGGGAGATGAAAGTTCTCTCATACTCGGAAAAACCTGATCTGGCTGTTGTAAAGCATATCTGTAAGTACGGAGAACCTGTCATACGGTAGATCCCGAGAAGTGGGAATCCCGGAGACGGTTTCCATCTGAACAATGTTGACCGCATTAACAGCGAAGAATGAAGAATTTTGTGTATAAGAGAATAGAATTTCCGGCAACCTGGGTCGACATGCCGAGCAGTCGAGAACAACCAGCTTGCAACGCACTAACCGTGCAATAGGCAAGAAGTGAAGTAATGAAACCCGAGACGAGTGTCTACGGGACCACGATTATTACATAATGTCGCCAACGGTATACCAACCGACAAAGGAACTACAACGTAGTGCCCAAACAGAGACAAGTCTCAATAACCACGACAAATGTGTGGAACGGGCTACGAAGAGGAAACGATACTAAGTAAAAAGGGGACTCCAAGAATGGGAGACACCCCAGTTAATAATTATCATGTGAATACAGTGAAAAGTCGCCCAGAGGGTTAATTGTCAAGAATGTAGGATCGAGAGAGGGCCAACAAGGCCACTGATGACGGTGCAGATAAAAACAATACCGCAACCGGTAAATGTGGAACCGATAAGCCAATTAGCATGGCGCACTTGCCATGGCAAGTGCTGCTATAACAGGACTGTTCGGGAAGTTTTAACAAATACGAAGTACTTAGTAAAGTACCACGAGGTTAACTCTGATCATCATAACTGTGGAAGGGCTTAACAGCCTAACCTTTGTAATTGGAAGTACACCAGTCAGCAAGAAGCTAGACTTGGTTAAGGTAAGAAGACGTTGTGAAACCATGAAAATTTTTCTTTCAACTTAGATTTATTCAAACTCTTTTCTTTCAAAACCAGATTTTCTTTCAAACCAACACTTCTTTCTAACCTTCTTCTAAACCAAACCAGTAAAACCAAGGGCAGTTGACAAAGATACAACAGTGGATAAACTTTCCCTCGATTAAGTTCGGGAAGCACAAGGTGCATATTGTCACAGGACAATATAAGGGGAGTTGACAATAGAATACTTCACCTAGGTGTGTGACGGACACTACGAGTGTACCAACTGAAATGTGGGACGACCGCACTCCGATAGGAGCATGTGGGCCTGACAGACCAACCTATGGGTTAGTTGGGTAAGTAGCAATGTATCAGTATGGTACCCCACATATGTATACGAGTAGAGTCCGGAACATGGGAAGTAGTCGACTCCATACTACGGTCAGCAGTAAAAGCCAAGCAAGAGCTAAGGATTACAATGAATGGTTGAAGTAAACGAACTCAGTTAAGTTAACGAGACTAAAGGAATTAGTGAATTCCTTTCAAGGAAATGTTTAAGAGTCAGAAGGTGCGAAGGGCACTAACTGTAACACCCTGGATTTTGCCTTAAAACATAGGAAATAAAATAACAAAGCTAACGGTGAAAACGGCTTCGAAAACGGACTCCAAACGAGCCCTAAAGGTGCAAAACAAGCCTGGTCCGAACTTGTGTCCGGACATGGGAAGTTCGGACACAAGCCGAGATAGTTAAACTGTGAAAATCCATTCGTCCGAACTTGTGTCCGGACATTGATGTTCGGACACAAGTCGAGAGTTAAAAGGTCTGAAAACCAAAGGTGTCCGAACTTGTGTCCGGACTTGGAAGTTCGGACACAAGTGAGTTTAAAAAGTCCGAGAAATTTAACGTGGCGTGTCCGAACATAAATGTTCGGACCAAAGTTCGGACACACCAAAATAGAGAGCTTCTAAAACATTCGGGGCCTGTCCGACCATTGATGTCCGGACGGACGTTCGGACAGGTCCTTAAGTGCAGTTTTAACTACAGAAATAGAACCCAAAAACCGTTAGAAATACTTATGCAAAACATAAATACAACAAGCGAATCTCTCGAGCGGAAGAAGTCACTAATAAAACTTAATACAAACTTGATAAAACTGATTCAAATAGCAATTGACTTAGTTAACCAAAACTCAAATGCACATAACCTTCAGTATAGCAGCGGATCTCAAAATATCCAGGGCATTACTGCCACACCCAATACACATGGGTGCTCAGGCTGATGAACTAAACAAAATAACGTCAATGTATAAAAACCTTGAGAACATAACAACATCTCTAAAACATTGAAATTCAAGACATCACCTTATTATTACGTGGTCCTAAACTATGTGATTCGCGGTCCCGATCCCCTCAGCTAGTCATCCATACCTGCGATCATAAAACATAGACAAAACACAGAAAGGATCGCACAAATCAGAAAAAACTGAGTAAATTCCACCTCAAGCTGTAAAATACATTTTAGAACACCATTGCCTTTAACAATCAGATGAGAAGGTTTACTGAATAGTTAGTGAATTTCCAGAAAAACATAACAATACCGACCTGCAGTAGCGAGCTTTCAACAGGGAGTAATAACCACAATTCTGAACACGGGGTCACCTGTGGGACCCCAAACAACAATTCCAGGACAGTCACCTATGGGACCGTCAAACAACCACCTCACCCTAAGTCCTTAAGTGTGCACACCCCCTATGAAACAGCAGTAACATAGAGTAGATAATAGAGCTTAACTGCAACAATGTGTGCAGCGCAAATAATATCAATAATGGGGAGCACCTATGGGCTCCCAAACAACAGAATACAACCTGTGAAAGACTCCCAAAACCACAATTGAACACCACAATCTAAATCCAATTCCTCAATTCCAAAACGTGGGGAATAATCCCAAATCTCCAAACCACAACCGAGATAAAACACAACGAACCTTTATCCAATATTTCGTAAAACCACAATCAAAACCATTGAGCATAGAATTTACCTGGAACAACCAAATCCCACAAGAACCCAACTGCTCCGGACTATTGATAGCACTCGTCAACGATATCGACGTCTAGGTAACCAAAATTAACAATCAGAATTCGTCAAGCCATGAATAGATAACTATGTAACTAAGTAGAATACATTAACCAACAAAGCTCCTAATTGGCACCAAGGGAAACGATCCAGCAAGGGTAGAGTGAAGAATGCAGAAGGTAGAATTGAGAACGCGAATTATAAGAACTTAAGGAAGAAGATACGTGAATAAGTTTTTGGTAGAGCAGAAGCGTAGAAGCGTCGTGATGAAGGTAGACCGTAGTGGGGAAGGTTGTTATATAAATAAGTAAATTATAGGAAATAAGGGTAATCGATATTGTTAAAGAAGTTAATGATTACTATCTTAAAACAAAAGAGTTAAATAAATACAAAATACAAATAACTCAGAAAAGGAAATCAAAATAAATACTTAACATTGTAATTTGTTTTTAGGGAACCTATACAACAACATAACGTTGAGGAACATCAGGAAGAAAAATAAAATCTCTAACAACATTCTTTTAGAAATTCAGAAATAGTTTCCTAGTTTGAATATTGTTGAGAAAGTAGATCGTTGTAACAAGATAAGGATGGAACAGAAAATCTAGGAAGATAATTAATAAACATTTACTTGGAAGTAGGAAGGAGATTGAAATAAATTAAATTAAGTAAAGTAATAATACTAGCAAGGGAATTATAATTGCGTTAGAGAGAGTTCTAGAATACTAATAACAAAATATATATAAATTAATTTGAAGAAGTCAAATTGGATTTGAACTCTATAAACAGAGATAATTACTAATAGGAAGTAAACTCAGATTTGAATTCTAGAAATTAATTAAGTACAAAGAGAAAGTCAATTTGAATTAGAACTCTATGTATTTAAAATAAATGTGGAGAGGAAAGTTCTAGGAAGAGGAAATAAGTTAATATAAGAGTATCGTTAGTTTCCCTGGGCCACTATATTACTAACTCGGACTTATTATTCTGACTATATATTATCGTACTCCTAACTTCAATTTCCCGGGTATTTCATCTCATCCCCCTTAAAAGAAAGCTTCACCCTCGAAGCTAAAACTCATCCATAAGGCGAGAAGTTGCTAAACTAGATACTGACTCGGTGGTACCTTATCGAAAAGCTGTGGGTATTTCTTCCTCATTTCCTCCTCTACCTCTCATGTATCCTCTTCGGTTCCATGATTAGACCATAAGACTTTGACCATACGGATGGACTTCGATCGTGTCTCCCTGGTCTTAGTGTCCATTACTTTGATGGGGTACTCTTCATAGGATAGATTCTGCTCCAGCTCCAAGACCTCTGGCTGCAACACATGCAAAGGGTCGGGAACATACCGCTTCAACTGGGATACATGGAAGACGTTGTGAACTTTCTCCAGTTCACAAGGAAGCGCTAGCCGGTATGCCACTTCTCCAACCCTCTCCAAGATCTCATAGGGTCCAACGAACTTGGGACTGAGCTTCCCTTTCTTCCCGAACCTGGTTACTCCTCTCATGGGCGATACTTTAGAAAAACTCTATCTCCAACCTCGAACTCAACTGGTCTGCGCTTGAGATCGGCATAGGATTTCTGCCTGTCTTGGGCTGCTTTCATTCGTCTCTAGATCATCCGGACTTGCTCCATAGTTTCTTCTATTAACTGAGGTCCCAAAACAACAGTCTCACTAATGTCGCTCCAACATAGCGGTGTCCTACACTTCCTCCCATACAAAGCCTCATAAGAGCCATCTTGATGCTGGTGTGGTAACTGTTGTTATAAGAGAACTCTATCAGATGTAGCATATCTGCCCACGAACCCTGGAAATCCATCACACATGCTCGAAGCATGTCCTCCAAGGTCTGGATGGTTCTCTTTGTCTGACCATCAGTGGCTGGGTGAAACGCAGTGCTCAACTTCAACTTGGTGCCCATCGCCTTCTGAAACTGCTGCCAGAAATGAGCTAAGAACCTCAAATCTCTGTCTGAAATGATGGTCTCAGGTACCCCGTGATATCTCACCACATTTCCGATGTAAGCATCCACCAACTGGCTCATGGACCACATCCTCTTCATGGGTATAAACCGTGCAGATTTAGTGAGTCGGTCCACTATTACCCAAATCTGATTAACTCCTCTCTTCGCCGGTGGTAAACCCATCACAAAGTCCATGGAAATGGAGTCCCACTTCCACTTTGGGACCTTCCAACGGCTGCAATAAACCTCCCGTCCTCTTGTGCTCGAATTTGACCTTCTGGCAGGTATGGCATCTCGACACAAACTCTGCAACTTCCCTCTTCATCTTAGGCCACCAAAACATCTTCTTCAGGTTCTTATACAACTTATCACCACCAGGATGAACTGAATAGGGAGGAGTATTATGAGCCTCCCTCATCAGTCTCTCCTTTACCTCCACGCACCCCTGAGGTACACACCATCGGCCTCTAAACCTCAGACTGCCGTCACTGTGGGTCTCAAACCCTTCAGCTTTCCCTTCCTTCATCTTCTCCTTGATGCGCTCCAACTTTGCATCACCGGCTGTCCCTTGAGTATCTCCCCATAAATGTCGGAAGAGACACTCATATGGTACAACCTCACCTCACGCTCTACTCCTCCCGCCTCCATCACTTCCAAGTTCAGCTTCTCAAAGTCACGAACTAGCTCGTCTAGAAGAACCCACATCGAATTCACATAATGACTTTTCTTCCTACTCAGAGCATCGGCCACTAGGTTAGACTTCCCTCATGATACAAGATCTCCAAATCATAGTCCTTGATCAGTTCCAACCATCTCCTCTGCCTCATATTTAGTTCCTTCTGAGTGAAGATGTACTTGAGGCTTTTGTGGTCGGTGTTGTTGATTGCAGGAAACTCCATACAAGTATTGCCTCAAAATCTTCAGGGCGAAGACTACTGCTGCAAGCTCTAGGTCGTGCGTCGGGTATCTGGTCTCGTACTCCTTCAGCTGTCTCGATGCGTAGGCTATGACTTTCCCATGCTGCATCAAGACACACCCCAAGCCATACTTGCAAACATCGCTGAAAACCTCGAATCCGTCTATCCCCGAAGGCAAAGTCAACACTGGGGCTGTGGTCAACCTTTCCTTCAACGTCTGAACGCCTTCTCACAGTCATCATCCCACTGAAACTTGGTTACTTTCTTCATGAGGTTTGTGAGGGGTCTAGCTATCTTTGAGAAATCCTTCACAAAACGTCTGTAGTACCCCGCTAGACCCAAGAAGCTGCGAACCTCCGTCAGATTGCTCGGTTCTGGCCACTCTTTCACCGCTTGGATCTTGGCCGGATCCACTGAGATTCCGTCCTTGGTGACGATGTGGCCTAGGAATGCCACTCGGTCCAACCAAAAGTCACACTTGTTAGCTTGGCGTAAAGCTGCTGCTCTCTCAAAATCTGTAAGATTGATCTCAGGTGCTCCTCGTGCTCTTCCTCATCCCTGGAGTAGATGAGGATATCGTCTATAAATACCACCACAAACCGGTCTAGATAGGGATTGAAGATCCGGTTCATGAGGTCCATAAAGACTGCCGGCGCGTTTGTCAAACCAAAGGGCATCACCAGAAATTCAAAGTGCCCATATCTGGTTCTGAAGGCCTTCTTCGGGATATCCTTCTCTGCAACTCGTAACTGGTGATATCCTGACCTCAGGTCTATCTTAGAGAAGACTCCTGCACCCTGAAGTTGGTCGAAGAGGTCGTCGATTCTGGGCAAGGGATACCGGTTCTTCACAGTGATCTGGTTCAGCTCCCGGTAGTCTATGCACAGCCTCATGCTCCCGTCCTTCTTCTTTACAAACAAGACAGGAGCTCCCCATGGCGATACACTCGGGCGGATGTATCCCTTCTCTAGTAACTCCTCCAATTGGACTTTCAGTTCCTTCAACTCTGATGGCGCCATACGGTATGGGGCCTTGGAGATGGGCGCTGCTCCTGGCACAAGGTCGACGCTGAACTCCACCTCCCTATCTGGCGGCATACCAGGAATCTCATCTGGAAAGACGTCAGGGAACTCATTCACCACCCGAATCTCTTCTAATGGGCTCGGCGCTCGGTTCAAATCCTGGACATGGCAGAGGTATGCCTGCTGTCCCTTCTTCACTTGGGAGAGAATTGACATAGCTGAGACTATCTTTACTCCCAGCTTCTTCTCCACGCTACTGTAGGAGACTCTTCGGCCCGCTGGTCCTCTCAGAATGATCTTCTGCTCTCCACAGTCGATTCCCTTTATACTTGCTTAGCCAGTCCATCCCCAAAATAATGTCGAAGTCGGGGAGGACGAACTGGATCAGGTCAGTTACAAAAGTTTCCCCTTTTATGTCTACCCCCACATCCCTCAATACAAGATTACAAGAAATAACCTGCCCCGAGGGTATAGACACTGTTATGGTAGAAGTCTTACAAGTTTCTAGCCCCAATTTCTTAGCAAATTTCTCAGAAATGAAAGAATATGAAGCTCCAGTATCGAACAAAACATGAGCTGAAGTACCATGAACAGAAAAGGTACCTACTAACACTTCTGCTTCAGCCTCTGCCTCGGCCCGACTTATAACATTAATCCTCCCCGGAGCTCTGCTGTTGTCTCGGTTCTCCTCTGGACCTCGGTTACCTCCGTTTCCACCCCCGCCATTGCCACGCTGGGGAGCATCCCCTCGCTGATTCTGGGCCTGATGCTGGTCTCTACCTCGAGACTGGGGGTCTGCTGGTCTGTAGGTCCGGTCTCCGCCATTCCCTCTCTGCTGAATGCCTCCCTGAGGATCCTGGAAGCACTCAAAAGCTCTGTGGCCCTTCCTGCCACACCGGTAGCACGCCACCAGGTTCCCTTCACAGTCCTCCCCGGGTGATCCTTGTGGCATCTCCTGCAGTGGAAGTGCCTGTTACGCCCGTTCTCTGCTCTCTGGGCCTGCCACAGGGGCCTATCATTCCGCCTCTGGTCATTCCTCTGGTTCACATCGAACCTCCTCCCATCACCTTAGTTAGGCCTCCACCTCTTGTCCTGGTGTGGCCTCTGATGTCGGTCGTCTCGACTCCGAGTCTCTTCCCCGTCCTCCATCTTCCTTTTCTGACCCGCCTGTACCTCCCTCCTCTTCTGCTGCACTCTATACAGGTTAGCATCCTTTCCATATGCGTCTTGGAGGGTGGGTATCGTCAGCACGCTCAAAGCCTCCTGGAGACTCCAGTTGAGTCCTCCCACAAATCTCTGCACCTTCGACGCCTCATCAGGGACCATCGTCGGCGCGAACCTTGCTAGCTCTAAGAACTTGGAGTGGTACTCCTTCACACTCTGGGCCTGCTATTTGAGCTCCGAGAATCCTGGTATTTCTGCATCCGGAAATGCTCAGGGTAGAATCGCCTTCGCATGGCCTCCTTCAGTGCCTCCCATCCAAAGTCAGGTCCCGCCAAAAGAGCATCCTTGTTGGCAGACCACCAGATGTCCGCCTCGCTCTTGAAGTAGTACACAGTGGCGTTGACTCTTCTATTAGCAGGGCAGTTGGCCGCCTCGAAGATCTTGTCAAACTCACGCAGCCACTCCTCCAGCAGTACTGGGTCCTCTTCCCCCTTGAATGCAGTTGGCTTTAAGTGGGCGATTCTCTTCGTGTAGTCTTCTGGCACATTGTCTCGCTGGGCTTGGCGTTGCACAATTTGGCCCAGGTTCAAAGCGAGCTCCTGAAGCTGTCTCATTGGGTCGTTGGCTGCCATGGTAGTCCTCCCGCTTCTACTTCTGGTGTTGTAAGGGAAATTCAATCGGTCTGACAGTCTACCCTACTCAAGGTGGACTCCTGATTATGAGTCAAGAATTTCAAGGCTTTTAAATCCCCTATAACAATCCCTTCCCAAATATACTACAATCTCACTACCCTAACCCATGGGTAGATAATACAGATATAACAATAATACATGTAACAAGTATGATACAATTCCAACAATTGGTTAGTACACAATAATCCCTGTATAACCTTCAATTATCACACCAAGGTATCCAATATAACTCAACAGCTCACAACATACATGTGATCCATCATAACTTCCCCAAACGGCTTGTCCCCCAAATTTTAATCCGGTTACTCAAGTTTTATCTTATTTCGAAAACAAAGCTCTGATACCACCTTGTAACACCCTGGATTTTGCCTTAAAACATAGGAAATAAAATAACAAAGCTAACGGTGAAAACGGCTTCAAAAACGGACTCCAAACGAGCCCTAAAGGTGCAAAACAAGCCTGGTCCGAACTTGTGTCCGGACATGGGAAGTTCGGACACAAGCCGAGATAGTTAAACTGTGAAAATCCATTCGTCCGAACTTGTGTCCGGACATTGATGTCGGACACAAGTCGAGAGTTAAAGGTCTGAAAACCAAAGGTGTCCGAACTTGTGTCCGGACTTGGAAGTTCGGACACAAGTGAGTTTAAAAAGTCCGAGAAATTTAACGTGGCGTGTCCGAACATAAATGTTCGGACCAAAGTTCGGACACACCAAAATAGAGAGCTTCTAAAACATTCGGGGCCTGTCCGACCATTGATGTCCGGACGGACGTTCGGACAGGTCCTTAAGTGCAGTTTTAACTACAGAAATAGAACCCAAAAACCGTTAGAAATACTTATGCAAAACATAAATACAACAAGCGAATCTCTCGAACAGAAGAAGTCACTAATAAAACTTAATACAAACTTGATAAAACTGATTCAAAGAGCAATTGACTTAGTTAACCAAAACTCAATGCACATAACCTTCATATAGCAGCGGATCTCAAAATATCCAGGGCATTACCGCCACACCCAATACCCATGGGTGCTCAGGCTGATGAACTAAACAACATTAAAACCAAAGTTAACTTTCAAATTACGCGGAAACAAAATAACGTCAATGTATAAAAACCTTGAGAACATAACAACATCTCTAAAACATTGAAATTCAAGACATCACCTTATTATTACGTGGTCCTAAACTATGTGATTCGCGGTCCCGATCCCCTCAGCTAGTCATCCATACCTGCGATCATAAAACATAGACAAAACACAGAAAGGATCGCACAAATCAGAAAAAACTGAGTAAATTCCACCTCAAGCTGTAAAATACATTTTAGAACACCATTGCCTTTAACAATCAGATGAGAAGGTTTACTGAATAGTTAGTGAATTTCCAGAAAAACATAACAATACCGACCTGCAGTAGGAGCTTTCAACAGGGAGTAATAACCACAATTCTGAACACGGGGTCACCTGTGGGACCCCCAAACAACAATTCCAGGACAGTCACCTATGGGACCGTCAAACAACCACCTCACCCTAAGTCCTTAAGTGTGCACACCCCCTATGAAACAGCAGTAACATAGAGTAGATCATAGAGCTTAACTGCAACAATGTGTGCAGCGCAAATAATATCAATAATGGGGAGCACCTATGGGCTCCCAAACAACAGAATACAACCTGTGAAAGACTCCCAAAACCACAATTGAACACCACAATCTAAATCCAATTCCTCAATTCCAAAACGTGGGGAATAATCCCAAATCTCCAAACCACAACCGAGATAAAACACAACGAACCTTTTCCAATATTTCGCAAAACCACAATCAAAACCATTGAGCATAGAATTTACCTGGAACAACCAAATCCCTCAAGAACCCAACTGCTCCGGACTATTGATAGCACTCGTCAACGATATCGACGTCTAGGTAACCAAAATTAACAATCAGAATTCGTCAAGCCATGAATAGATAACTATGTAACTAAGTAGAATACATTAACCAACAAAGCTCCTAATTGGCACCAAGGGAAACGATCCAGCAAGGGTAGAGTGAAGAATGCAGAAGGTAGAATTGAGAACGCGAATTATAAGAACTTAAGGAAGAAGATACGTGAATAAGTTTTTGGTAGAGCAGAGCAGAAGCGTAGAAGCGTCGTGATGAAGGTAGACCGTAGTGGGGAAGGTTGTTATATAAATAAGTAAATTATAGGAAATAAGGGTAATCGATATTGTTAAACAAGTTAATGATTACTATCTTAAAACAAAAGAGTTAAATAAATACAAAATACAAATAACTCAGAAAAGGAAATCAAAATAAATACTTAACATTGTAATTTGTTTTTAGGGAACCTATACAACAACATAACGTTGAGGAACATCAGGAAAAAAATAAAATCTCTAACAACATTCTTTTAGAAATTCAGAAATAGTTTCCTAGTTTGAATATTGTTGAGAAAGTAGATCGTTGTAACAAGATAAGGATGGAACAGAAAATCTAGGAAGATAATTAATAAACATTTACTTGGAAGTAGGAAGGAGATTGAAATAAATTAAATTAAGTAAAGTAATAATACTAGCAAGGGAATTATAATTGCGTTAGAGAGAGTTCTAGAATACTAATAACAAAATATATATAAATTAATTTGAAGAAGTCAAATTGGATTTGAACTCTATAAACAGAGATAATTACTAATAGGAAGTAAACTCAGATTTGAATTCTAGAAATTAATTAAGTACAAAGAGAAAGTCAATTTGAATTAGAACTCTATGTATTTAAAATAAATGTGGAGAGGAAAGTTCTAGGAAGAGGAAATAAGTTAATATAAGAGTATCGTTAGTTTCCCTGGGCCAATATTACTAACTCGGACTTATTATTCTGACTATATATTATCGTACTCCTAACTTCAATTCCCGGGTATTTCATCTCATCCCCCTTAAAAGAAAGCTTCGCCCTCGAAGCTAAAACTCATCCATAAGGCGAGAAGTTGCTAAACTAGATACTGACTCGAGTGGTTACCTTATTGAAAAGCTGTGGTATTTCTTCCTCATTTCCTCCTCTACCTCCATGTATCCTCTTCGGTTCCATGATTAGACCATAAGACTTTGACCATACGGATGGACTTCGATCGTGTCTCCCTGGTCTTAGTGTCCATTACTTTGATGGGGTACTCTTCATAGGATAGATTCTGCTCCAGCTCCAAGACCTCTTCTGGCTGCACTGAGCACCCATGGGTATTGGGTGTGGCGGTACATGCCCTGGATATTTTGAGATCCGCTGCTATATTGAAGGTTATGTGCATTTGAGTTTTGGTTAACTAAGTTAATTGCTCTCGATCAGTTTTATCAAGTTTGTGGTTGTATTGAGTTTATTAATGACTTCTTCTGCTCGAGGGATTCTCTTGTTGTTATTATATTTTTCATAAGTATTTCTAACAGTTTTTGGGTTCTATTTCTGTATTTAAAACTGCACTTAAGGACCTGTCCGAACGTCCGTCCGGACATCAATGTTCGGACAGGCCCCGAATGTTTTAAGGAGCTCTCTGTTTTGGTGTGTCCGAACTTTGGTCCGAACATTGATGTTCGGACACGCCACGTTAATTTCTCGGACTTTTTAAACTCACTTGTGTCCGAACTTCCAAGTCCGGACACAAGTTTCGGACGCCTTTGGTTTTCAGACCTTCGAACTCTCGACTTGTGTCCGAACATCCATGTCCGGACACAAGTTCGGACGGATGGATTTTCACACATTTACTATCTCGGCTTGTGTCTGAACTTCCCATGTCCGGACACAAGTTCGGACCAAGCTTGTTTTGCACCTTTAGGGCTCGTTTGAGTCCGTTTTCGAAGGCCGTTTTCACCGTTAGCTTTGTTATTTTATTTCCTATGTTTTAAGGCAAAATCCAGGGTGTTACAAGGTGGGTATCAGAGCCTTTGTTTTCGAAATAAGATAAAACTTGAGGAACCGGATTAAAATTTGGGGGACAAGCCGTTTGGGGAAGTTATGATGGATCACGTGTATGTTGTGAGCTGTTGAGTTATATTGGATACCTGGTGTGATAATTGAAGGTTATACAGGATTATTGTGTACTAACCAATTGTTGGAATTGTATCATACTTGTTACATGTATTATTGTTATATCTGTATTATCTACCCGTGGGTTAGGGTAGTGAGATTGTAGTATATTTGGGAAGGGATTGTTATAGGGGATTTAAAAGCCTTGAAATTCATGACTCATAATCAGGAGTCCACCTTGAGTAGGGTAGACTGGCAGACCGTTGAATTTCCCCTACAACACCAGAAATAGAAGCGGGAGGACTACCATGGCAGCCAACGACCCAATGAGACAGCTTCAGGAGCTCGCTTTGAACCTGGGCCAGATTGTGCAACCCAAGCCCAGCGAGACAATGTGCCAGAAGACTACACGAGAGAATCGCCCACTTGAAGCCAACTGCATTCAAGGGGAGGAGGACCCAGTACTGCTGGAGGATTGGCTGCGTGAGTTTGACAAGATCTTCGAGGCGGTCAACTGCCCTGCTAATAGAAGAGTCAACGCCGCTGTGTACTACTTCAAGAGCGAGGCGGACATCTGGTGGTCTGCCAACAAGGATGCTCTTTTGGCGGACTGACTTTGGATGGAGGCACTGAGGGAGGCCATGCGAAGGCGATTCTACCCTGAGCATGTCCGGATGCAGAAATACCTGGAGTTCTCGGAGCTCAAACAGCAGGCCCGGAGTGTGAAGGAGTACCACTCCAAGTTCTTGGAGCTGGCAAGGTTCGCGCCGACGATGGTCCCTGATGAGGCGTCGAAGGTGCAGAGATTTGTGGGAGGACTCAACTGGAGTCTCCAGGAGGCTTTGAGCGTGCTGACGATACCCACCCTCCAGGATGCATATGGAAAGGCTGCTAACCTGTATAGGTTGCAGCAGAAGAGGAGGGAGGTACAAACGGTCAGAAAGGAAGATGGAGGATGGGGAAGAGACTCGGAGTCGAGACGACCGACATCAGAGACCACACCACGACAAGAGGTGGAGGCCTAACTCAGGTGATGGGAGGAGGTTCGATGTGAACCAGAGGAATGACCAGAGGCGGAATGATAGGCCCCAGGGGCAGGCCCAAGAGTAGAGAACGGGCATAGCAGGCACTTCCACTTAGGAGATGCCACAAGGATCACCCGGGGAAGGACTGTGAAGGGAACCTGGTGGCGTGCTACCGGTGTGGCAGGAAGGGCCACAGAGCTTTTGAGTGCTTCCAGGATCCTCAGGGAGGCATTCAGCAGAGAGGGAATGGCGGAGACCGACCTACAGACCAGCAGACCCCCAGTCTCGAGGTAGAGACCAGCATCAGGCTCAGAATCAGCGAGGGGATGCCCCCCAGCGTGGCAATGGCGGGGGTGGAAACGGAGGTAACCGAGGTCCAGGGGAGAACCGAGACAGCAGCAGAGCTCCGAGGAGGATTAATGTTATGAGTCGGGCCGAGGCAGAGGCTGAAGCAGAAGTGTTAGCAGGTACCTTTTCTGTTCATGGTACTTCAGCTCGTGTTTTGTTCGATACTGGAGCTTCATATTCTTTCATTTCTGAGAAATTTGTTAAGCAATTGGGGCTAGAAACTTGTAAGACTTCTACCATAGCAGTATCCATACCCTCGGGGCAGGTTATTTCTTGTAATCATGTATTGAGGGATGTGGGGGTAGACATAAAAGGGGAAACTTTTGTAATTGACCTGATCCAGTTCGTCCTCCCCGACTTCGACATTATTTTGGGGATGAACTGGCTAAGCAAGTATAAAGGGAAGATCGACTGTGGAGAGCAAAGATCATTTTGAGAGGACCAGCGGGCCGAAGAGTCTCCTACAGTAGCTTGGAGAAGAAACCGGGAGTAAAGATAGTCTCAGCCATGTCAATTTTCTCCCAAGTGAAGAAGGGACAGCAGGCATACCTCTGCCATGTCCAGGATTTGAACCGAGCGCCGAGCCCATTAGAAGAGATTCGGGTGGTGAATGAGTTCCCTGACGTCTTTCCAGACGAGATTCCTGGTATGCCGCCAGACAGGGAGGTGGAGTTCAGCGTCGACCTTGTGCCAGGAGCAGCCCCATCTCCAAGGCCCCATACCGTATGGCGCCATCAGAGTTGAAGGAACTGAAAGTCCAATTGGAGGAGTTACTAGAGAAGGGATACATCCGCCCGAGTGTATCGCCATGGGGAGCTCCTGTCTTGTTTGTAAAGAAGAAGGACGGGAGCATGAGGCTGTGCATAGATTACCGGGAGCTGGACCAGATCACTGTGAAGAACCGGTATCCCTTGCCCAGAATCGACGACCTCTTCGACCAGCTTCAGGGTGCAGGAGTCTTCTCTAAGATAGACCTGAGGTCGGGATATCACCAGTTACGAGTTGCAGAGAAGGATATCCCGAGACGGCCTTCAGGACCAGATATGGGCATTTGAGTTTCTAGTGATGCCCTTTGGTTTGACGAACGCGCCAGCAGTCTTTATGGACCTCATGAACCGGATCTTCAATCCCTATCTAGACCGGTTTGTGGTGGTATTTATAGACGATATCCTCATCTACTCCAGGGATGAGGAAGAGCACGAGGAGCACCTGAGATCAGTCTTACAGATTTTGAGAGAGCAGCAGCTTTACGCCAAGCTAACTAAGTGTGACTTTTGGTTGGACCGAGTGGCATTCCTAGGCCACATCGTCACCAAGGACGGAATCTCAGTGGATCCGGCCAAGATCCAAGCGGTGAAAGAGTGGCCAGAACCGAGCAATCTGACGGAGGTTCGCAGCTTCTTGGGTCTAGCGGGGTACTACAAGACGTTTTGTGAAGGATTTCTCAAAGATAGCTAGACCCCTCACAACCTCATGAAAAAGTAACCAAGTTTCAGTGGGATGATGACTGTGAGAAGGCGTTTCAGACGTTGAAGGAAAGGTTGACCACAGCCCCAGTGTTGACTTTGCCTTCGGGGACAGACAGATTCGAGGTTTTCAGCGATGCTTCCAAGTGTGGCTTGGGGTGTGTCTTGATGGAGCATGGGAAAGTCATAGCCTACGCATCGAGACAGCTGAAGGAGTACGAGACCAGATACCCGACGCACGACCTAGAGCTTGCAGCAGTAGTCTTCGCCCTGAAGATTTGGAGGCACTACTTGTATGGAGTTTTCCTGCAAGATCTACACCGACCACAAAAGCCTCAAGTACATCTTCACTCAGAAGGAACAAAATATGAGGCAGAGGAGATGGTTGGAACTGATCAAGGACTATGATTTGGAGATCTTATATCATGAGGGAAGTCTAACCTAGTGGCCGATGCTCTGAGTAGGAAGAAAAGTCATTCTGTGAATTCGATGTGGGTTCTTCCAGACGAGCTAGTTCGTGAATTTGAGAAGCTGAACTTGGAAGTGATGGAGGCGGGAGGAGTAGAGCGTGAGGTGAGGTTGTACCATATGAGTGTCTCTTCCGACATTTATGGGGAGATACTCAAGGGACAGCCTGGTGATGCGAAGTTGGAGCACATCAAGGAGAAGATGAAGGAAGGGAAAAGCTGAAGGGTTTGAGACCCACAGTGACGGTAGTCTGAGGTTTAGAGGCCGATGGTGTGTACCTCAGGGTTGCGTGGAGGTAAAGGAGAGACTGATGAGGGAGGCTCATAATACTCCCTATTCAGTTCATCCTGGTGGTGATAAGTTGTATAAGGACCTAAAGAATGTTTTGGTGGCCTAAGATGAAGAGGGAAGTTTGCAGAGTTTGTGTCGAGATGCCTTACCTGCCAGAAGGTCAAATTCGAGCACAAGAGGACGGGAGGTTTATTGCAGCCGTTGGAGGTCCCAAAGTGGAAGTGGGACTCCATTTCCATGGACTTT
The DNA here is from genome assembly GCA_023374045.1 of Limonium bicolor. Classification (NCBI taxonomy): domain Eukaryota; kingdom Viridiplantae; phylum Streptophyta; class Magnoliopsida; order Caryophyllales; family Plumbaginaceae; genus Limonium; species Limonium bicolor. The sequence goes on from CM041780.1 coordinate 210,928,797, forward strand.
GTGATGGGTTTACCACCGGCGAAGGGAGGAGTTAATCAGATTTGGGTAATAGTAGACCGACTCACTAAATCTGCATGGTTTATACCCATGAAGTAGACGTGGTCCATGAGCCAGTTGGTGGATGCTTACATCAGAAATGTGGTGAGATATCACGGGGTACCTGAGACCATCATTTCAGACAGAGATTCGAGGTTCTTAGCTCATTTCTGGCAGCAGTTTCAGAAGGCGATGGGCACCAAGTTGAAGTTGAGCACTGCGTTTCACCCAGCCACTAATGGTCAGACAGAGAGAACCATCCAGACCTTGGAGGACATGCTTCGAGCATGTGTGATGGATTTCCAGGGTTCGTGGGCAGATATGCTACATCTGATAGAGTTCTCTTATAACAACAGTTACCACACCAGCATCAAGATGGCTCCTTATGAGGCTTTGTATGGGAGGAAGTGTAGGACACCGCTATGTTGGAGCGACATTAGTGAGACTGTTGTTTTGGGACCTCAGTTGATAGAAGAGACTATGGAGCAGTCCGGATGATCCAGAGACGAATGAAGGCAGCCCAAGACAGGCAGAAGTCCTATGCCGATCTCAAGCGCAGACCAGTTGAGTTCGAGGTTGGAGATAGAGTTTTTCTGAAAGTATCGCCCATGAGAGGAGTAACCAGGTTCGGGAAGAAAGGGAAGCTCAGTCCCAAGTTCGTTGGACCCTATGAGATCTTGGAGAGGGTTGGAGAAGTGGCATACCGGCTAGCGCTTCCTTGTGAACTGGAGAAAGTTCACAACGTCTTCCATGTATCCCAGTGAAGCGGTATGTTCCCGACCCTTTGCATGTGTTGCAGCCAAAGGTCTTGGAGCTGGAGCAGAATCTATCCTATGAAGAGTACCCCCATCAAAGTAATGGACACTAAGACCAGGGAGACACGATCGAAGTCCATCCGTATGGTCAAAGTCTTATGGTCTAATCATGGAACCGAAGAGGCTACATGGGAGGTAGAGGAGGAAATGAGGAAGAAGTACCCACAGCTTTTCGATCAGGTAACCACTCGAGTCAGTGTCTAGTTTAGCAACTTCTCGCCTTATGGATGAGTTTTAGCTTCGAGGCGAAGCTTTCTTCTTTCAAGGGGGATGAGATGAAATACCCGTGAATTTGAGGTTAGGAGTACGATAATATATAGTCAGAATAATAAGTCCGAATTAGTAATATAGTGGCCCAGGGAAACTAACGATACTCCTATATTATTTATTTCCTCACTTTCCTCTCCACATTTATTTTAAATACATAGAGTTCTAATTCAAATTGACTTTCTCTTTATACTTAATTAATTTCTAGAATTCAAATTGAGTTTACTTCCTATTAGTAATTATCTCTGATTATAGAGTTCAAATCCCATTTGAACTTCTTCAAATTAATTTTATATATATTTTGTTATTAGTATTCTAGAACTCTCTCTAACGCAATTATAATTCCCTTGCTAGTATATTACTTTACTTTATTTAATTTATTTCAATCTCCTTCCTACTTCCAAGTAATGTTTATTAATTATCTTCCTAGATTTTCTATTCCATCCTTATCTTGTTACAACGATCTACTTTCTCAACAATATTCAAATTAGGAAACTATTCTGAATTTCTAAAAGAATGTTGTTAGAGATTTTATTTCCTTCCTGATGTTCCTCAACGCTATGTTGTTGTATAGGTTTCCTAAAACAAATTACAATGTTAAGTATTTATTTTGATTTCCTTTCTCTGAGTTATTTGTGTTTCATATTTATTTAACTCTTTTGTTTTAAGATAGTAATCATTAACTTGTTTAACAATATCGATTTCCCTTATTCCTATAATTTACTTATTTATATAACGACCTTCCCCCACTACGGTCTACCTTCATCACGACGCTTCTTACGCTTTTGCTCTACCAAATACTTATTCACTATCTTCTTCCTTGAGTTCTTATAATTCGCGTTCTCAATTCTACCTTCGACGTTCTTCACTCTACCCTTGCTAGATCGTTTCCTTGGTGCCAATTAGGAGCTTTGTTGGGTAATGTATTCTACTTAGTTACTTAGTCATCTATTCATGGCTTGACGAATTCTGATATTAATTTTGGTTACCTAGACGTCGATATCGTTGACGAGTGCTATCAATAGTCCGGAGCAGTTGGGTTCTTGAGGGATTTGGTTGTTCCAGGTAAATTCTGCGCTCAATGGTTTTGATTGTGGTTTTGCGAAATATTGGAAAAGGGTTCGTTGTGTTTTATCTCGGTTGTGGTTTGGAGATTTGGGATTATTCCCCCACGTTTTGGAATTGAGGAATTGGATTGAGATTGTGGTGTTCAATTGTGGTTTTGGGAGTCTTTCACAGGTTGTATTCTGTTGTTTGGGAGCCCATAGGTGCTCCCCATTATTGATATTATTTGCGCTGCACACATTGTTGCAGTTAAGCTCTATGATCTACTCTATGTTACTGCTGTTTCATAGGGGGTGTGCACACTTAAGGACTTAGGGTGAGGTGGTTGTTTGACGGTCCCATAGGTGACTGTCCTGGAATTGTTGTTTGGGGTCCCACAGGTGACCCCGTGTTCGGAATTGTGGTTATTACTCCCTGTTGAAAGCTCCCTACTGCAGTTCGGTATTGTTATGTTTTTCTCGGAAATTCACTAACTATTCAGTAAACCCTCTCATCTGTTTGTTAAAGGCAATGGTGTTCTAAAATGTATTTTACAGCTTGAGGTGGAATTTACTCAGTTTTTCTGATTTGTGCGATCCTTTCTGTGTTTTGTCTATGTTTTATGATCGCAGGTATTGATGACTGATTGTGGGATCGGGACAGCGAATCACTTAGTTTAGGGATCACGTAATAATAAGGTGATGTCTTGAATTTCAGTATTTAAGAGATGTTGTTATGTTCTCAAGGTTTTTATACATTAAACGTTATTTTGCTTCCGCATAATTTGAAAGTTAACTTTGGTTTTAATGTTGTTTAGTTCATCAGCCTGAGCACCCATGGGTATTGGGTGTGGCGGTAATGCCCTGGATATTTTGAGATCCGCTGCTATATTGAAGGTTATGTGCATTTGAGTTTTGGTTAACTAATTTAATTGCTCTTCGAATCAGTTTTATCAAGTTTGTGGTTGTGTTGAGTTTTAATAATGACTTCTTCTGCTCGAGGGATTCTCTTGTTGTTATTATATTTTGCATAAGTATTTCTAACAGTTTTGGGTTTTATTTCTGTATTTAAAACTGCACTTAAGGACCTGTCCGAACGTCCGTCCGGACATCAATGTTCGGACAGGCCCCGAATGTTTTAGGAGCTCTCTGTTTTGGTGTGTCCGAACTTTGGTCCGAACATTGATGTTCGGACACGCCACGTTAAATTTCTCGGACTTTTTAAACTCACTTGTGTCCGAACTTCCAAGTCCGGACACAAGTTCGGACGCCTTTGGTTTTCAGACCTTCTAACTCTCGACTTGTGTCCGAACATCCATGTCCGGACACAAGTTCGGACGGATGGATTTTCACAGTTTAACTATCTCGGCTTGTGTCCGAACCCCATTCCGTCCGGACACAAGTTCGGACCAAGCTTGTTTTGCACCTTTAGGGCTCGTTTGGAGTCCGTTTTCGAAGCCGTTTTCACCGTTAGCTTTGTTATTTTATTTCCTATGTTTTAAGGCAAAATCCAGGGTGTTACAACGATGCTCAGAAAAACTATGCCACACCGAAAAGGAGCTCCTAGCGGTTGTCTTTGCATTAGATAAGTTCCGTTCTTACCTCTTGGGCAGTGAGGTGATTGTGCATACAGACCACTCCGCCTTAAAATATTTGTTTGCTAAGGAGGACGCCAAGCCGAGGTTGTTGAGATGGATTTTGTTGCTGCAAGAGTTTGAGATTGAAATCCGAGATAAACCGGGTGTGCAGAATGTGGTGGCCGACCACCTCTCTCGTATGGAAGTGCCCGATGAAGGTGTACCTATAAACGAGTTCTTTCCGGATGAGACTATTTTGTGATGATCAAGGAGGCTGATGACCCTTGGTATGCGGACTTCGCAAATTATTTGGCAAGGGGAGTGGTCCCACCGGAGATGACCTATCAACAAAGGAAGAAATTCTTCTCCGACGTCAAGAGGTATTTCTGGGAAGACCCTTTCCTTTTCAAAATTTGTGCTGATGGGGTGATCCGGAGATGTGTGCCCATGAGTGAAGTGCAGGAAATTCTGATTCACTGTCACTCGGGTGAAGCCGGAGGACACCACGGTCCGGCACGAACAGCAGCCAAGATTCTTCAAGCCGGGTTTTTCTGGAAAACCCTTCATAAAGACTGCTGCCACTCATTCGTTGCCTCCTGTGACCAATGTCAGAGGCTTGGGAACACTTCTCGAAAGCATGAGATGCCTCTCAACATAATGATAGAGGTTAAGCCGTTTGATTTGTGGGGTATCGATTTCATGGCCCCTTTCCATCTTCTTTCTCCAACTTGTTTATACTTGTGGCGGTCGATTATGTGACCAAGTGGTTGAAGCAATTGCAACAACCCGACTAATGATGCCAAGGTTGTGATAAAATTTCTGAAGAAAAATATTTTCACCCGGTTCGGGGTACCAAGAGCCATATTGAGTGATGGCGGGTCTCATTTTTGTAACAAACAGTTCGAAGCGCTTATGACCAAATATGGAGTGAGACACAAGGTTGCCCTTCCTTATCACCCACAATGCAATGGCCAAGCTGAGGTCACCAACAGAGAGCTCAAATGGATCCTTCAAAAGGCAGTGAGTTCCTCAAGGAAGGATTGGTCCATGAAGCTCGATGATGCATTGTGGGCATATCGGACTGCCTATAAAACTCCAATCGGTATGTCCCCGTACCGGCTTGTTTATGGGAAGGCTTGTCACTTGCCGGTTGAACTAGCGCATAAGTCATATTGGGCGGTGAAGGCCCTCAACTATGATCTCAAGAGCGCCGGTGACAAGAGACGGTTCCAGTTGACCGAGTTAGAAGAGATTCGGGAGGAAGCCTACGAGAATAACCGCATCTATAAAGAAAAGGCCAAGAAATGGCATGATAAGATGATTATGAAGCGGGAGTTTCAAGAAGGTGACCGGGTTCTCCTATACAACTCAAGGTTGAAGTTATTCCCCGGGAAGTTAAAGTCTCATTGGGCTGGCCCTTTTACTGTCACAAAGGTCACCCCTTATGGAGCTTATGAGCTGAAGAACGTCAAGGGGGAGACTTTCATGGTCAACGGCTCCCGGCTAAAGCATTATCATGGAGGAGACATCCAAAAGGTCGAAGCTCGGGCTCTTACTTAAGAGACCCTCCAGGTCCCTCTAACCCTCACTATGGTCTAGCCAAAGACCTTAAAAAGACGGGCAGCTTTCCGGGAGAAACACCGGACTATTGTCATTTTTACCTTGCATTATTTTCATTCGAGTTATGTTAGTTGTATGCTCGTTCTATGCTTAATTTATTGTTTGTTCTGGGTGTTTTTTTGCTTGTTGAATCTGTTTGTGATTGATGATGAAATACCCCAAACTTATTAAACATGGATTAAATATTTAATCACATTAATTAAGGCCTAAACATGCCTTCAAAGTCAACTGAGAACAACAGTGGTCAACACAAAACAAGATGTTGCACCCTTTGACTGTTAAGGGTAAATAAATACCCAAATGAACTTCTTAGGACCTAAAAATTTGTCCTAAGTTTACTAACATAATATTAAACATATTATAATTGTTGGACAACACTCCAACACAAAGAACAAGCACTTTCATGCTTCAAGGTCAAATAGAGCAAAAAGGTGCTCTAAGAAACCTTAAAAATCTAATGACCTCTAAATGATAAAAAAATTGGACACCATGATCAAATATCATGTAAGGAACACAACAAAACCGTTGTCAAAGAAAACAGAGCTCAGAAACACCTGGCGACACAAAATGTGCACTAAAACTCCTTAAAGCACGTTTTTGTGTAATCGCCTTCTAAATTGGTTTTAAATGGGCTAAAAGGTTATAAATACCTTTAAATATAATAAAATATCATATTATATAATATTAGGAATTTAATTCCAAGAATTTACGAATTTTTACAAATTTAATATTAAAATATTAATAAAACCCTAAAGTGGGGCCCGTTTGGGTCAACATTGACTAAGTTGGTCAATGTTGACCATTGACCACGAAATGGACTACATAAAATCAGATAATTAAGTCTCTTAACAGACCAAGAGACAAGTCCCATGTGACAATTAAATATAGTCCTTTACTTTTGCATAAAATAACAAAAAGACATACTTTACCTTATAAAACAAAAAAGTGGGCTCCACTTACCTTACCCATGTGAGCCAGCCGATTTGGAGCCTCCATTTGCTCCTCTTTTCCCTTGTATTTCGGTGCTCCAAGCAAGCTAGCAAGACAAGAGTGATGAGTCATCCTTCACTATGAATTAAAGTAACATATTAGTCCATTATTCATTCAAATTGGAATCAAATAATTCACCCACTCCCTCTTCATGGCCGGCTGTCCTCTTGTGTGTCTCCACTGAATTAGCTCCAATTATTCAACCCCAATCAGACATGATGAGTCATCAATTCATTAAAGTCATAAAAAATGCAAAAAAATGTGTTTTAAGCAAATTAGGTCATTCTTTCTCATTAGTCCCATTCCAACGTGGGAATCCTGGCCAAACTCTCTCTTTGGCTCCTCTTCCACCGTAGGTAAGTCTCCAAGCTCCATTGGAGAGAGCTCAAGCTCTAGGTAAGCTCCTAAGGCATGAAAATGCCCATTTTCTTCATCTTTCTTTCCTTTTTTCGATTGATCTAAGCTCCAACCACTTCCATCCATGAATCTAGGTTGTTTTGGAAGTTAAATTAAGGAAGAATCTCGGCCATAACAAGGAAGAAGGTTGAGAAACTCAAACTTGTTCTTAAGGTACAAAAATGTGCTTTAAGCTCATATCTTTTGATTCCCTTCAAATTCGGCTGTGAAACTTTGTTCCTAGCCTTATTTTCTTCTTCTTTTCATGTAGATTCAGTTGGGTATACCAAGATCTACAAGGAGTAGCTAGATCAAGCCAAAAACACCATTTTTGGCATCTTAAACAAGGTAAAACTTAGCTATCTTCCAAGCTAATTCACCCACGGTTTTATACCTTGTTCTTGAGAGTGTTTTGACACTCTTTCTCTTCTGGAAAAATAGGGCCGAAGTAGATCTATGTCAAGCTTGAAGATCTAAGGTAAAAATCCATGATTTTCATGACTTAAACTTACTTCTTATGGTTAGATCTTGCTTGGAGACTAACTAGGCCTTGTTTTCTGTTTGAAAACATGTAAGAGAAGCTTTGGAGAAATTCTCCTTAGGGTGGCGAATCCAAACAAGGATTTACCTAAGCTAAATCAAGGTATAAATCACTTAAACATTAACTTTGCTAAGTTAAAATGTTCTAAGCTATCTCTAATATTATTGCTGTGAGTGAAGAAGAAAAATAAGGTCTTGTTTGACCTTAAAATGTTAAGGAATGGTTTAATAAATTTTATAACTAATTAAACAAGCATAATTGTCAAATTTAAGACATTATGTGGAAGTTTGGTAAATAAATAAAAGGTGTGTGGTGAGGCCGAAATCTATATGTATTTTTGGGACATTTATGTGTAATTTATTTTGCAAGCACAATGTTTGTAATAAGGCCATGTATTTTAGGCCATTTTATTTATGCATTTACAAGCTTTTAAGTAAGTTTAAGTGTGAAAGATAATTACCGACCGAAAGAATGAGGGGTTATGGTGTAATTAAATTAAATTTGGGGGCTTTAGAATGATAAGGCCGTAAATTAGAAGTAAAAAGGGATTAAAATAAAGTTTATAAGATTTTATGAAGTTTTGGGGTTAAATGGTAATTTTTGAAAAGTATGGGTACAAACCGTGAATAAAGGAAATTAATAGTCAAGGAAATATTAAGGAGGTCAACCTTGACCATATGCTAGGTTTTGACCAAAATAAATAAGTTAGATAACTTATTTAAGGTGTTATAATAAGATAAGTATCTTAAGGTAATATTTTCATAACATATGTGGTAAATATGTTATTACCGAAAATAAAGGGTGTAAAATGGTATTTTAAACACCATGGGCTATTAGGAATTTTTAGGAATTTATTTGATGGATTTTGGAATTAAAATGAACTATATATGTATAATATATAGTTATTATGTCATTATGACACTTTGGAGAAAAATAGATGGAGGAATGGTAAATATCGAAAGTATATGGGTTAATAAGGATAATTATAACCCTTTGGTGGAATTTGGTGATTTTTAGAATTATTAAGAGAATTTAATAAGTTATGTGTATAAAATATAGTTTTAATGATATGGTAAACTATATGTTGTAAATAGGGCCAAATGGCAATTATAGAATAGCACAAGGGCTGTTCGGAATTTACAAAAAATAACCATAGGTTATACCCTTTTTTATAAGTTAGAAATGTTATATTAAATGGAATATATAACATGGTATAAATTAAGGGGTGATTTTGTAAATAAAGGAAACTATGATTTATGAAAAAGAATATGGTTTTGATATGGTGCCCATGCGGCAATAATAAATAGTTTGGTATAAAAACCATAGGTTATTAATTAAAGGAAATAAGAATATCATGTCAAATGATATTAGAATATGGTATAACATTACATGATGTTATGTGGTCAAACGAAATTTAAATAAAGTTAAGGGCTATACCGAGTTAATAAGAGTTGGAAAATGAATTTTAGACTAAGGTCTATAATGTTATAAATGTTATAACAATTATATGGGTTAGATGGAATTAATATAAGGAAGGGTACTCACATAAAATAATGTGACAAACTATAAATGAATGGAATTTATAAACTAAGGTATTTATGGAATAAACCTTAGGAGTTGTAAATGTACAACATAAAATGTTACATAATATTAGGATAACAATCTTAATATAAGTTGTACAATACAATACAACTAATGGGAATAACCATCTAACATAAAATGATAAAATGTAAACATATGATATAAGAGTTTATTAAACTCATGGGAATTACCTACGTGGTAAATATATACATGCACAAGGATAGGGTATATAAGGTGGATATAGATATTGGTTGGAAACTATATGATTTAATGGTGGTGGTTATTTAAAAAAAATATATAGTTATGAACTATAAGTTATGAGTTTTGGATACAATACAAAAAAATAATAATGTACTACAATCATGCATGAATACATGCAACTATAGGATATGTACCTAAGCTAGATGGTGGACAAGATTAAAAAGAAATACAACTAATTAAACTTAACAGTTGAAATGTTATGACGTACGCGTTTAAGTAACAAAACCGACTGTTTTAGAGAAACCCGTAACGAACAACTGTAGAAAACAGGGGTGAACTGTCGGGGTTACTTATTATTCGGAAATACCGGATGTAGTTAGTCATGGAGACTGACTTATAGTTTATTACCGTTTAGATTGTACTTCTGACAAGACGCTCGACGAGCTAGCGGACTACACGGAGCATAGGATCTTGCTGATTCATACTCCACCGTAATACAATCAGGGTGAACGGTATGTAAAGGGGTTTGATCCGAGTTGTCCTAAGGTTGCTCCTTGGGCTCGGATTTGGTTGATATAACTTGTATGTTGTTATGAGTCTCTGATTGTCTCCGAGGACTTCCTCAGTTCAGACTTCTGTGTGATCTGTGATAAGATTGTTTGTCTGAATGTCTTAAAATTAATATGCATGAATTGTAGTTATCAGCTGCTTATTGATGTACTGTTGTTGAGTTAACATGTATTGGTTCGTATATATGAACCGACTATATATATAAAACGAACTAGGGCTATGGTGCTATCTTATATGAAATATAAAGAACGTAAGTAAAAACGTTGTAGCACTATGATAATAACATATACATATTATCTGAGACTTTTATACGGAGCATTGGCCTTTCTATACGCCGCTCTTGTATCTAGCACTGGATCCCGAGTTTACAGACTCCGGATTGGACTAATGACCTTAGTCTGCTGTGTTAGAAAAATTTGGTAATGCGATGCGATGATATAATTAATTAATAATTAATGGAATGGAAGTAAAAGCCAAGAGGATGTGGCTCTTGGTGCGCGCTGTGATCACAAAAACGATACCAGGATGTCCGCGTACGGGTCCGTAAGTATCAAGAAAATTTCCCGTGAGCTAGAATGGCTCGTTGGTCGGAGACTCTACCGTTGGAGTGGCTACTGCCGTGGGTGACCCGCCATAATATATGGGTAACTAGAGACATGTCGTTTTAACGAGACATTGTCACTAGGTATAACTGAACAACTAAACAATTGAGACTTATATAGTGGCGAACAATACCATGGACGAGACTTGATACTTGTTATTATTCTCATTATTTCGCTTTGTTGTTCATTGGTTATACTTGTGGTTATTCTATTTGTGTTTGATGGTTGGATGGAGCCTACAAGGCTAAGGTAAATTAAATATGACACTGTACGCTACGGCGAATGTACATTGTACATTATATTGTTATTGTTCGATACGTTCGATATATTATTGTGGATTGTGTTATTAAATGATTGTGGATTGGATGGATGGTTGAATGTCTATGAGTATTTGGATGGATGAATTTCTGTATTATACAGATTTGTTACAGTATTGTTATAACTGTAAAATGGTAAAGCATGAAACCGACCTAATAATAAGATGGTTAAAATGACAAGTGACCATTAGGGTCCAGGCCCGGCATACTCAGCGTCTATCGCTGATACTACACCATTACAGGTTGTTGATCATTGTCGGAGCTGAAGAGCAGGTACAGAGTAATTGGAGTTTTGCTTTTGCTACTACACATGGAGATGTTGTGTAGCACTGAGGATGGTGAATTGTAATATGGTGAGGTTGTGTATATTCAGGTTTGGGTAGACGCTCACTTGTCGATGTTTATGATTTATGGATTTAGTATGATGTATAGGAGTTTCTCGTTATCACTGCGGTTAGCAGTTTGTTTATTTGGGAAGTTGGATGTAGTTTGGCTACGTGTGCTCGCATGGGCGAGTAATGGCCGGTGACACCCGAGTGAGTTTTGTAATTGTTGTTTATTTTCCGCTGCGAGACGTTTTAATTATTGCTACGTGAGGGATTATATCGTGATTATGGAGAGGGGTGTTACAGATGATAAGTGTTGTGGGCAAGAAAACAAACATTTTGGTGAAATTCTGGTCCCGACCGACCTTAGGACCGAACTTGCAAGGTCGGTCGAGCCCCAGATTTCAAACCCGCCAAGCTACTGACTTCGACCGACCTTGCGACCGGGACTTGCAAGGTCGGTCGGACTTAAAAATTTCAAACCCGCAACATTCTGGAATGGACCGACCTTGCGACCGACATGCAAGGTCGGTCGGATCAAAAAATTTCGAAATCAAACCCTTCTGGAATGGACCGACCTTGCGACCGGACATGCAAGGTCGGTCCTGCGAAAAATTTTGAAAAAAAACGAAAGCGCAGTGTTTTCATTTTCTTTCTTTCTTCTTTCCTTTCTTCCTTTCTTTCTTTCTTCCTCCTCGCTTCGCCCGACTCCCTCTCCTTCCTCCATCGCCATCCCTCTTCTTCTCCTCCCTGCGCTCCAGCACCCACGCCCCAGCCTGCGCCTCCGACGCCGCACCACCTTGCTCGTGCCTCTTCCCCTGTGCCAAACCCGACGCCACAGCCCCAAGAAACCCAAATCGCCCCAACCCCCAACTCGCCTTCCTTTTCGATTTTACCATAAAATCTATCATATTTTGCTCCCTAATCCCCTACATTACTTCCAGGTATATGTCTATCACTATATTGTCCATTCTTGCATTGTTGACAAAGTTATACTTTGGGCAAAATACAGGTCGAACCAAACGGCTCTCTATTCTGCATTTTGTGAATTTTGCAACATGGGTGATTTGGAGTGCTCATAGATATTGTTTCTAGGATTTGTGTGGAAATTGTGGATGAAAAATGGGAATTTGGTGGTTCTCAGCATAAATTGGTGATTAATATTTTAATTGATTAATGTTTGTTTAGCATTATTCAACGGTGTTTAATTTATGCTAATTGCTTTGTGACTGCTTCTGGATGCCTAAACGCCATTGAGCCTATATCGGCTGCATTTTGTGGTTGCGAGTTGTGTCCCCTAAATTGTGAAACCTTGATAAATTGGTAGTGTGCTTGATGCGGAGTTATCATTTTGATTGCAATTGTTAGTGGGGTACTTGGTGAACTGCGTGGCACACCTTCTGGTGAAATTGAGGAGGTTCTTCGAACCGAGGAATGATAGAAAAACAGGGGGGACTCTGGCAAAATTTTTCCAAACACTGTCGTTTCTTTTACTCTTTCCTGCGTTTCATGCTTCATTTGTATTATGTGCTTATTGTCAACCTAGTTACTTTCTAACAGTTTACTGGTTGTTATTTGTGTTGTTTTTGTTTTGTTTCTTTTTTCTTTTCTTTTCTTTGTTTTTGCAGCAACATGGCCCACCGACAACGCCGTGCTAGGAGGAACCAGGCTGCTCAGAACCTAGAGCTTGGCCACCCCATCGGCCTACTCGATGGCGTCTTCATCAATGAAGAGGCCCGCCGTTGGTTCACCTCCCCCAAGCGACGGGAGATTGTTCGGGAGCGACCGGTGGATCCGGCTCTGATTGCAGACCTCGAGCTCCAGCCACACTTCGACTTCCTGGGCTGGGGCTGCGTGCTCACCATGGGTGGCCATACCACCCCCCTGACTCATCAAGAATTTTATGCGAATGCGGCGGTCAGCAGACAGCCGAAGGAGATCACCTCTGTGGTCAGTGGCCGTGCCATAGCCATCCGTCAGTGCATGTGCACCAATTCTTTCAGCTCCGCGATGATGACCTCGACCACATCTCCGTCATCCACCCGGGCGACCTCATCGCCAGCCGCCACCGCTACCTTGCTGACCTCCCGGTCCAGACACGTCGGAAAAATCAGGCCGGGACGGATGTTAGGGTCACTATGACCCTCAACATGGTGAGCAGCCCGCTGAAGAGGGCCATCCTTGCGATCCTCCATCATAATGTCATCCCGCGCGACAGCAAGGATCTCACCTCCAGGGACTGTTTTCTCATGGACTATTGGTAGCCCCAGACCCCGAGAAGGCGCTCTCCTTATCCGATCTCATCTTCGACCACCTCTGCCACATCATCGCGAAGAAGGAAACCCATCACTTGGGTTTTCCTTACTTTTTGGAGATGCAGTTGGTTCGTGTGGGTGTGCGACCCGGAGCAGATGAGGCAGCTAGCCTACACGTGGACCCGATCTGCGACACTACTATGCGGAAGATGGGATTCTATCGTGATGAGGACGGGTGGCACAAGACGACCGCCGAGCATCGACAGCGCCGGGGTGCATCATCCTCTTCCGGTGCCTCCTCCTCCACTGCTGCACCTGGGCCGTTCCTCGCCCTGCCACCTCCACCCCCGACCGGAGCGGTGACCCCGGAGCAGCTCGCGCTGTTCGAGAGGCAGATGGCCGAGCACCGGCGTCTCATGGAGGAGCACCAGCGCCAGATGGAGGCCTATTGGCAGCATGTTCGCGAGCATGGTGGTGCACCCCCCCAGTAGCCTCTTCCGATCCTGGGATGCTGCTTTTGTTTCTCTGCTATTAAATCTGTCTCTGACTTGCTTGTTAGGCTGTTAGACTATGTTATGATATTTCTGATGTTTGTACTTTAAATTTCCTTTCCTTTCTCGTACTCGTACTGATATTTTGCGCTATGGTGCCTTACGCACCTTTTTGACTCCTCTGCTATGGGACTCCTGTGTGAGTCCCCCTATGATTATCTAACGATGGCACTAACGCGAATTCTCTGGAATCCATGTTGCGCCTATTTTCTTTTTGGTTTTGCATTGTAGATATATCAACTTACCTCGAGAACACCCCATCGTGAGCTAGGAAAAATACAAGAGAACCTCTTGTCAATTTTTCCTAGGCCATTCGACTCTTCCTGTCGGAGCTAGCGCGTACCTGAATATGCACACTGGCAAGTGTGGGGGAATACCACCAACTCATCTTTCTCAGGGGAGTATTAGTTCTCTACACTTATCCACTTTACATAATGCAAAACTCTTTCGGATTACTCCATGCCTAGTGCTACCAAAAAGGTCTTCTTTGTTTTTCCATAAGCTATTCTTTGAACAATGAGGACATTGTTCCATTCCAGTGTGGGGGAGACGACCTTTTCTAGTTGATGCACTAAGTCAATTTTCTCATAATGATCTATAGCTTCAGTGGGAGTTATGTTTATAGTAAGCAAGTTTTTCTTTGAATTCTTGGAATTTTCCACCGAACTTTTTTTTTCAAAGGTTATCTCTTGAGGAGCACTTAGGTGCGGTGTGATCATAAATCCATTTCGTGATGAATTTTTTATTGCTTAGGGGTTCCTTCTACCTTCTTATCTAGGGATTGCTAAGGGGTGCTTCCTTGTGAAAAAAAAAGGAGACAAAAGGACCTTGAGAGACACCATAGGTAACCAACAAATGAGAGATGAGTGTTCATCGAAGCAAGGCAAAATGCCAATTTACCTCTCCTCATCTCTTGTTGCGAAAGTGAATCAACTGCAAATCTCTATTTTTCCTTTTGTTTTCCCTCAATGCCCATTCTTGAGAGAAGTTGGCCATGGTAAAAGTTCTCCAAGTTCCATAATCTGTACGAACTCGGAAGCACTCTAGATCATACCCCGAAACTCTATATTTTCATTTGCCCTAAGCACACCCATGTCATCATGAGAGGTTGGTTGCACTCCTCTTGAGTTTTTCACAATTTTGCTCACTTAAATTCAAGAACTCATCTAAACACTTGCTTGCTTTAAATGTTCCTTCTTGTCGTGGGTCCTTAGCTAATTTTGCTTGAGGACAAGCAAATGGATAAGTGTGGGGGAGTTGATAAGTGGTGAAATAGTGCTCTCTCAAGTTCTTTTTTTCGTCGTCATTTTATTTGGCGCATGACTTATTTCACCACTTTATGGAGTATTTGGTGTTTATTAGTGATCTTATACTTTTGGCTTGTTCAAATAGGTAAATTCTCATTGGAGTACATTTTGAGAGCTTTATATGAGAAAGCATCAATGTTCGAGCACCTCGGGAAGGATGCCTAGCCAACAGGAAGCATCGGGAGAATTCCGGCACAGAAAAATGACATTCTGGGGCCGACCGACCTTGGGACCGACCTTGCAAGGTCGGTCCGGCTCTGTTCAATCGATCCCAGAACTCACTGGAATCGACCGACCTTGCGACCGGACTTGCAAGGTCGGTCGAGCTTAAAATCTGTCACGTGCTCCCGTCTGAAAGGGTCCGACCGACCTTGGGACCGACCTTGCAAGGTCGGTCGGACGGAATTTTTGCCCAGAATTTTCTGTTTAAAGGCTGCATTTTGGGGCTCCCTTCCCCTATTATCAAATTCACCCGACTCCAACCCTAAACAGACGAGAAAGAGGCGAAAATAGAAGAGAAAAGAAGAGGAGAAGAGAAGAGAAGAAAGGAGGAAAGGAAGTGAAGATCTCTACCTCCATTGAAGCTTGGAAGCTCCTCCAATGGCTAATTCTTCCTTTTCTTTGCTCTTTCCTCTAGCTATGTCTGAGTAGTTCCATTTGTATCCTAGGATGAGGGTTTGAACCCATTTTGCTCATTGAATGCTAGAAACCTAACTCATTAATTACTCTTGTTTTATTCTCTTCAATATCAATTAATGCACTAACTGATCTCTTATTGCATTTATGGTGGTTCCATTCAATATTTGAGCTTGAGTTTGGAACTAGACCAAGAAGGGAGTAAACCCTAACCTTTGCTTTCTTGATTTTGGAAGTAAATGCTTGGGGCTATTGTTTAAGAGTGCTTGCTTAATGCTATTTGATGACTTGTACCTCCTTTAATTAAGGGGTTTGATTATTTGGGTAAGAATTGGATTTCCCATGATTTGGGGATTCATGAGCTAAACTCTAATAGGCACTGAGATGATGAGTTATGGTTTTGAAGTTCTTTGAGTGAATTGGGTGATTCCCACTATCCTAGGGTACTCTCCCCATCCATTCCATTCACAAACATTTTACTGTTTTTATTGCACTTCAGTTAACAAAACAAACAACCAAGCTTGCCTCTGGCTAAACCCCCATTTTACTGTTATTTTGCACTTGACTATTATACCGAAGCTTGGGATTTAGAAACCAATTTCCTTGTGGATACGACACTTGTTTTATTACAACGAATTGGGTGCACTTGCCCGTTTTAGCTAGGTTTAATTACTATGTATGTAATTTTCCAACAAGAATTCAGGAGGATTGAATAGAATGGCTAGTCGAAAATATAGCGTGTGTGACTAACGATACCACACAGTCAAATAAATTACCCCATTCCCATAATTATGGAAGACCGTGTAGAAAACACCGTCACATGGAGTTGAAATCGACATAAAACTACTACCTAAGAGGGGTAAACTAACCATAAGGTAGTTGGGCATACTGCTTGCGGAGCGAGTGGGCCCATATTGCTTAGGTTTGACATACCTAGCGGGTTAGGGGAAACAAATGACGTGTTTACATCTCCCGATCAAACCGTATATGAATATACATACACCTAACCAAGATAGACAGTATAACCTGAGGGGCTAAAGCCCGACCCCATAAAAAAAAAAGGGGGTAATGAAATATGTAGCACATTGGTGCACGAATAATCCCACTGGAAGGGAACATCTTGAACTTATTTCTTCACGATGATATATTCGTAGATTACATGGGCGTAATCATTTTTAAGGGGTAGAGCGATTAAATTGTACCGTACGTAGGAGTACGTAGCGCATGGTACACATGCTGCAAACTATTATTGTACGTAGAGTACAAGTATTATGACTGTGTATATTACTTGAGGTAATATTGTGATGTATTATGTGTATGAATATATATATTTTAGTTCGCATCCCTGTGGCGAATAGGAAAAGGAGAACAGATAGAGTGTTCTTATCCTAATTCCGATTATTTATGGAAACGTTGCGAACACTAAACACAAACGCCTAACTTGTTAGCTCCGGTTGAGAGTTCAAGTAGGTTTATCTGGTAGCTTCGGTGGGAGATGGCAAACAGAAGGAGTAGAAAGCTCCATACTATATGATTTGTGACTCGGTATGAAACCGATTATTGGAATGCGATGAGTGAGTCGGCATGAGACCGATGTATAACCTAGTGGAGGTAAAGCCTCTAGGAATTGTATGAATAATTATAAGTCGAGTGAACTTGGTACTTGGTTAGAATACATGATCCTATATGACGGTGATTAAATTAATTATACTAGTTGACTTGTGTATCTATAGAACACAAGGTGGCAAATATCAAGAGGAAACAAGATTAGAAATGAATAAACAATTGATTGATTGAAATTGACGTGGGAAGTTGAACTTGATCCTGGTCCGATCAAGGGAAACCGAACACAAATTGAGGTGAGAGATAGTTCAACACTGACGCTGACCACGTCGGGGTTGAATGATTCTCGAAACTTCCTACAAGTGGACACAGATATGAATAGAAATTGGAATTTAGGGCGTCACTCGAAGAGCCGTGGACCGTGGAGCCCTTCGTCATTAGACCGGTGTGTCTGCGAGTGACATCACCCAGAGAGCCGTGGACCGCAGAGCCCTTGTCATTAGACCGGTGTGTCTGTGGGTGACTAAGGAAATAAGGTGATACTGTCCGAGGAGCCGTGGACCGCAGTGTCCTTCGTTATTAAACCGGTGTGTCCGCGGGTAGTAGACGTTGGCTGGGGTTGGGGATCGTCAAGTCCTGGTCTTTAAGACTGCTTCCCTGTGAACTGTCAACGTTAACTATATGTGCACGCATACATGTGGAATGATGTGTGGGTATCCTCGCGAGATACTAACATGTAGATAGGGATGCGTGGAGTATCCCTTGCAAACACCTTTGAGTACTTTATGAGTTTTGCACCTTGTCTAGTGCTGTGTACCATGAGTTTTGCACCTTGTCTAGTGCTGTGTATTATGAGTTTTGCACCTTGTCTAGTGCTGTGTACCATGAGTTTTGCACCTTGTCTAGTGCTGTGTATTATGAGTTTTGCACCTTGTCTAGTGCTGTGTACTATGAGTTTTGCACCTGGTTGAATATATAAATAGTACCGCTGAGTACTTTTGTGGATGAATTGGATGTGCACCTTGTTTAGTGCTATGAAACGAATGAGCTTATACCATGAGTTTGACTACTTGATATATGCTGTATGTATAGACTAGGTCTGAACCTAGTGGGAGTTACTCCCTAGCAATGGACTGTTTGGTTACTTAGTGGAACTTGATTCCTTAGGTGAACTGTAGAGGGTTAAGGACTTCGGACGAAGCCTTTTTAAGGGGGGTAGACTGAAATACCCCTAACCTTTAAAATATAATTAAATGATCTATTAATGATCTAAGATGATTATTAACATCTAAATATTATTGGGAACAATCTAAAAGATCGCAACAAGGCAAAACACGCCTTAAGATCGGTAAAGCCAAAAATGTGCTTTAAGACACCATAAAGATTGTATGACCTCAAAAAGGATCCAAAGTGGATTCCTAAGTATTATAATGAAGTAATGAACACAAAAAAAACCGTTCTCAAGGAGAACTAAGCCCAGGAACACCCTGTGACACAAAAAATGTGCACTAAAACATCTTAAAGCACGTTTTTGTGAGTTTGCCTTCTAAATTGATTTTTAATGGGCTTAAAGGTTATAATTACCTTTAAATATGATAATATATCACATTATATCATATTAGGAATTTAATTCCAGAAATTTACGAATTTTTACAAATTTAATATTAAAATATTAATAAAACCCTAAAGTAGGGCCCACATGAGTCAATATTGACCAAGTATGGTCAATGGTCAATTAATTGACCCACTTGGACCATGGAGATCGGCAGGCAAGGAGGGAGGAGACAGCTCACAATCATTAGTAGACAAATTGCTACCTAATATTCAATTTGCAATAGTAAAACTTACTTTTTCAATTATTTCAAACCTTACCCATCTCTTTCTTCCTCCTTGTCCGATTCCAGCCTGCCCAGCCGAGTCCCTCCCCTTCCTTGAAGCTATCAAGCCTTGTTCTTGAGCATGGAAGGCAGATCTAACTCCTAAGCTCTTAAGGTAAGTGTTTTAAGGTCATTTTTAGCCCTTTTTCTTCATCTCTTCACTACCTACACCTAGATTTCGTGGCTCATCAATTCCTATGGCTTATTCTCAGTGTTCTAAGGTTAGAACAAGAGCTAAACTCGGTTGAGACAAGTAGAGGGACCAAGGTTGCTCAAAATTGCATTTTAAGGTAAAAACATACCTTAAGCCCTCCACTCTACATCCAGTTTTCTTCCTTCAATTTTTATGAGTTTATACACTCATAATCTTCATATTTACATGTTCATTCAGTTAGTTAGCCATTTGGAGCAAGGGTGACCAAGATCCAAAGGAAATACCCTCTTTTAAGGCATTTTTCCAAGGTAAAACCTAATAACAAGGTAGCTTGTTGTGATCTAACTATTTCCTATGTCAATATGGTGGATCTAAAACCTTGTGGTGTGTTGTTTCAGGTCGAAACCACCTAGAACTCCCCTTGCATTTTTAAGGTGATTTTTGCCTTAAATCTTACATTAATTATTCCTTATGGTTAAGCTCAAGCTTGGAGTGTAACCATATCTTGTTTTTGTGTATTAAACATGTCTAAATCATGTGGTGAATTTTCCTACAAGAGGCCGAGTGCATACAAGGAATAACCAAGGTATAAACACCTTAAACTTAAGATTTTTATAATTTTTAAGCATATATATATATATATATATATATATATATATATATATGCCGAGAGTGAAATTACATACATAGGTCATATTGACCTAAAAAATGGCTAAGATAAATTAAGCTAGTCATTTAAGAGATTTAATTAACATAATGGTCAAATTATGACATTATGTGGAAAAATAATTAAACCAAAGTGAGGCCGAGAATATATGCTATATTTTGAGACATTTATTGTGTAATTTATTTTGCAAATTCAAGGTTGTAATAAGGCCATGTCATTAGGCCATTTTAATTTAAGTTTATAAGCTTATTTAGTTTTATTTATGCTTATAATTAAAATTGGGGCCAATTCGTAATTACTAAGAAATTAGAAATCCGTGGGCTTAATTTAGAGCAATTTAGGGTTTTTAAATGAATTTAATAAAAATTATAACATTTTATAAAGTTTTGGGTCAAAATTGTAAAAATAGAAAAGTATAGGTTATTATTAGTGATTACCGAAAAATTGGTTCCCATTTGGTATTAGAAGTCAAAGTTGACTATATAGGAGACTTTGACCAAGTTTGGAAAATTAAGAAATTAAAATACTACCTTATATTAAGATAAGTATTAATTTGTAAAAGATTTAAAAGAGATGGGGCTATAATGTAATTTCTGAAAACTTGGGGTACTAAATGGAGTTTAGTACAAACCTTAGGTTATTAGGAATTTTTAGAAATTTATTTGGTCAAATTTGGAGTTTATATGAGTTATATAAGTATAATATAAGACACTTTATAACATTGTTACAAATGGGTAACAAAGGGGTGAAAACCGAGATTTAAAGGAGTATAAGGTTAAGAATAATATTTATAACCTTTTGGTATAGTTTGGTAATTTTGAAATGATGTATAAGGTTTTAGCAAGATATATGTATAATATATGGTTAAGGGAATTAGAAAACTATGTATTATAAATTGGGATGGAATTGTGATTTATAGAATTTTAGTGGTGTATTATGGAAACCGAAAATATAAGGGGCTATTTGGTATTTTATAAACAAAATGTAACTATAGGTTATAATTGTTTTAAATGACTTAAATGTCATAAGATAGGTTATATAACAATAATATAACATTATGTAAATGTGTGGTGGATTTTGTAAATACTTAAGAAAGATAGGTGTTGTTCGGAAATATTAATATTTTGGATGAAATTTATAATATGGTTTTCAATGTTATAAGAGTTATAACATTTATAATATAAGAAGTATTCATTAAAAAGAATGGATATATATATTATAAGACTTACCATGTAATGAATAGTTCCATAATACATGTATATAAATAAATATATGTTATGGTGACATGGTTTAATAACTATAAATTATCATAATTAAAATGATAATAGATGAAGATGAAGGAATTATAAACATTGGATATGGGATTCTAATGTTAAGAAGTTTACATGGGATAATAAGGATTTATATGATTCAAAAGTATTGTTTGCGTATGAATTATACCACATTGGAAAAAAAAAGAGACAAACCTTAGAAGAATAAATACTAAGGTGAGATGTATAGTGCATGACAAAGAATCATACATGCAATAAAGAAACAAACTATACGATATACGAATATACATCAAGTTACATGCGATAACAAAGTTCAACAATAAGTATATATTAATAACAAGCAAGACTACGCATGTAATAAAACGTTACCGATCTCGAGTTAAGCTGAAAACCCGACAAACATTGACAGTTTATAACGGGGGATTAACCGGGAGGTATTAGTGACGGTACGGGGTACCGTAGAGTTGTACTGTTATACGGGATGCTAATCAGTAGCATTATGTGTTGTTTAGACTGCTAGAGACGACACACAGAGCATAGGACCTTGCTGATTCATACTCCACTGTAATACAATCCGGGTGAACGGTATGTTATTTATGTGGCTTGATTGTCTCTGAGGATTTCCTCAGTTCAGACATTGTGTGAAAATCTATGATAAGATTGAATGTCTGCTTGTGAATTAATATGCTTGAGTTGCGTATTAATGCTGCTTTATTATTATTACTATTGTGCGATAACAGTACCGTTCGTATATATGAACATATTATAAAACGAACTAGCGGCAATGATGCTATCTTATATGTGTAATATAAGGAACGTAAGTAAAACGTTGTAGCATTAGGATAATAAGATATATAAAATATCTGAGACTTATATACGGAGCATTGGCCTCTTTAACGCCGCTCTCGTATCTAGCACTGGATCCCGAGTCGACATACTCAGGATTGGACTACGACCTTGGTCTGCTGTGTTAGAAAAAAAAAGAATAGTAAAGCGATGCGATGGTATAGATAAGTTTATCAAGGATGTGGCTCTTGCTGTGAACTGTGATCCATTAACGATACTAGGACACCGTGTGGTAGCCGTAAGTATCTGGATAAATTTCCAACGAACTACAGATTGTTCGTAGGACGGAGACTCTACCGCTGGAGTGGCTATTGCCGTGGGTGACCTACCATAAGAGATGGGTAACTTAGAGACACGTCGTTCTAACGAGACGTTGTCATTAGACATGACTGAACAATTACGAACGACTATATTAACTCGTACATTAGGCGAACATTATTTGGGCTTGCATGCCAAAGACGAGAGTTCATACTCGTTTATAATTCTCGTTACTTCGCTTGTTGTTCATTGGTTGTGCTTTGTGGTTATGTGGGGTATGTTGGTGGATTTGTTTGAACGAGCCATTGTGCTCATATTGTGTTTGTGAACTGGTTGTGTCGAGTCACCGTACTCATGTGTGGATTGTGGTTGGGTGTTTGGTCGAGTGAGTCGCTGAACTCAATTATGAATTATTAAGTGTTTGTTGGAATGGAGTCTCTGTACTCATATAAGCGCTGTAAACGCTTTCAGTGGTTTATTACGATGCGATGTGTGAAGCCGAGGGTTTGTTTGTTATTTGAGATTACTGCAATATGTATTGTTGTTTTACAGTTTCAACATTGAACTATTTGTATGGAAACGAATTGCATGCTCGCGACCAAATAACTGAATGGTCCGAGGGTGCATGACAGTCAGGTAATAACATACTCAGCAGGGGCTGATTCCATACCACAAACTACCATTTTTGCAGGTATGCAACTTCCGGTGTCGGCAAAGAGAGTGACGCGCTGGGTAGTTTGATTACAGTTATTTAAACATGCGCTGTTGCATTTTAATACGAACTAGAAACATGTATAGGTTTTGGATACGTAGAAAGCTCATTGTGAATGTATTTTATATTAGTTTTGGGAGTTTAGATCTATCTCTTGTTGTCACTGCGAGAAAATGTTTCGTATTTAAGAGCTTATCAGGAAGCACGTTATTACTCGTATGGGCGAGCAAGAACGGTGACACCAGTAGTCAATTGTTGAGATTACCGCTGCGATTACATTGTTAAGTAAGATGATTAGGAGCCGAATAGAGTAGGGGTGTTACAAGTAATAATAGTAAAGCAGCATTAATACGCAACTCAAGAATATTAATTCACACAAGCAGACATTCAATCTTATCACAGATTTTCACACAGTGTCTGAACTGAGGAAATCCTCAGAGACAATCAAGCCACATAAATAACATACCGTGCACCGGGATTATAAGACCGTGGAGTATGAATCTGCTAAATTCTCCGGTGATCCTCGAGACGCCTCTTACAATCTATAAATATGCATCACACTATGCATCAGCATCTCGTACTGTTACTAATCCACCCCGGTTTATTCCCCGTTGCTAATTGATAACTTTGTCGGGTTTTCGGTTTAACTCGGGATTTGGAAAAACGTCATATTACATGCGTAGTTGTGACTCGTATATTTAATATACTTAAAGTTTGAACCTGTTTATCGCATGTAGTTCAATATACCCTTGTATATTATATAGTTTGTTTCTATATTCGCATGTATAACCCTTAATCATATATTATACATTTTACCTTAGTATTTATTTTCCTAAGGTTAGTTTTTCCAAGTTTAATGTAGGATAATTCATCTGTAAAAATACTTTTGAACTATATACATCCTTATTATTCTATGAATACTCCTAACATTAGAACTTCCATATCTAATGTTTGTAATTCTTTTCTCTTTAACTTATATCATTTTAATTATGATGATATATGGTTATTGAACTATATTATATTTTCCACTCCATAACATATATTTATTTATATACATGTATTATGGAACTATTTATTATATGGTAAGTCTTATAATATATATTCATTCTTTTTAATGAATACCTCTTATATTATAAATGTTATAACTCTTATAACATTAAAAACCATATTATAAATTTCATTTAAAAATGTAATATTTCCGAACAGCACCTATGTTCTTAAATATTTACAAAATCCACCACATAATTAATATAATGTTATATTTTAGTTATATAACATATATTATGATATTTATGTCATTAAAACAATATAACCTATAGTTGTAAATTGTTATATATTACCAAATAGCCCCTTATATTCTCGGCTTTTACTATAAACCACTAAGCTTCCATAAATCACAAATCTAACCCAATTTATAATACATAGTTTTCTAATGTCATTAAAACTATATATATTATACATATATCTTTGTAAAACCTTATATATAACTCCAAAAATTACCAAACTATACCAAAAGGTTATAAACATCATTCCTAACCTTATATTTTCAATATTTACGGTTTCCACCATATATGTTACCTATATGTAACAATGATATAAAATATCATATATTATACTTATATAATCCATATTAACTCCAAATTTAACCAAGTAAATTCCTAAAAATTCCTAATAACCATAGGTGTATAAAATACCATTTTATACCCTAAACTTTCGGTAATCTCAAATATACCCATATGTTATGTAATTTTTACAATTTAATACATAACTTAGTATAATTTGATAATTAAATTTATAAATCATCAAATCTGGTCAAAGTCTTTTGCTTGGTCAATGTTTGACTTCCAAACATCATTTTGACCCCACTTCCTTGGTAATTACATAGATTACCCCAAACTTTTCAATATTTGCAATTTCACCCCAAAACTTTATAAAATCTTATAGTTTTTATTTAAATACATTTTAAATCCCAATTTTCGGCTATATTCACCTACAACCCCTCTAATGTTTATTTATTTACGACTTTGACCCCTTACTTATTAGTAAGTGCATAAATAAATTAATTAAGCTTTTAAACTTAAATAAAATGGCCTAATGACATGGCCTTATTAGAACTTTGCTTTATAACATAAAATTACACATAAATTGCTCAAAATATAACATAAGCTCACGACCTTGCTGTAGCTTAATTATATTCCACATAATGTCGTAATTTGACCATTATGTTAATTAAATCACTTAAATGACTAGCTTAATTTATCTTAGTCATTTTTTTTTCCATTTTAGGTTAATATAACCCATATATTCATCTTCACTCTCGGCATAATAAATATATATGCTAAGAATTCATAAAATCATAAGTTTTAAGGTGTTTATACCTTGATTTCTCCTTGTAACAACTCGGCAGCTTGAAGGAAAATTCACCACATCATTTAGACATGTTTAAACACCAAAATAAGATATGGTTATACTCCAAGCTTGAGCTTAACCATAAAGAACAATTAATGTAAGATTTAAGGCAAAAATCACCTTAAAAATGCAAGGGAACTTCCAAAGGATTTCGGCCTGAATAAAAACACACCAAATGGTGTTAAATTCACCATATCAACATTGGAAATAGCTAGACAACAACAAGCTGCTATGGTAATAGGTTTTACCTTGGCAAAATGCCTTAAAGAACGGTATTTCCTTTTGATTTCGGCCACCCTTGCTCCAAATGGTTAACCAACTGATTGAACATGTAAATATGAAGATTATGAGTGTATAACTCACAAAAATCAGAAGAAGAAAACCGCATGAAGAAAGGAGAAGCTTAAGGTATGTTTTTACCTTAAAATGCAAATTTGAACAACCTTGGTCCCTATACTTGCTTCAGCCGAGATTGGTGCTTGTTCTAACCTTAAAAGACTGATAATGAGCCATAGGAATTGATAAATCACGAGCTCCAAGTGTAGGGAAGGAAAAGATGAAGAAAAAGAGCTAAAATAAGCCTTAAACCATTACCTTAGGTGCTTAAGAGATTGAATTGTCTTCCTTACTCAGAAACAACTTGAGAGAGTTGGAAGAGGTAAGGGCTCGGCTGGAATGGGACAAGGACAAAGAGAAAGAAAGGAAATGTGTTTAAAGGAGTAAAATGTTATAAAAAGGAATAGTAAATGGTGATTCATCACTTAAGTAGATATTTAGCACTTAATGCTGTGTGTGCTGTCCTCCCTCCTCCTTGCCTGCCGACAGCCAGTAGATAAGAATGGTCAATTAATTGACCATTGACCAAACTTGGTCAATGTGCTTGAAAAATGCACTATTTGGGTACTATTCATAAATAAATGTCATTTTTAGATTTTTATTTTCAAACTTGGATTTAGACTTTATAAAATAGTCTATAAATTTAAATGATATACTCCAGTCTTTAAAATGACAAAAGTCATTATCTTAGAGCTCATACACAAAAACGTGCTTTACGGAGTTTTAGAGCACATTTTGTGTCACAGGGTGTTTCTGAGCTTAGTTTTCTTTGAGAATAGTTTTGTTGTGTTCCTTACTTCATTACAATACTTAGGAATCCACTTTGGATCCTATTTGAGGTCATACAATCTTTATGGTGTCTTAAAGCACATTTTTGGCTTTACCGATCTTAAAGCATGTTTTGCCTTGTTGTGATCTTTTAGATTGTTCCCCAATGATATTTAGATGTTTACTAATCATCTTAGATCATTAATAGATCATTTAATTAAGTTTTTAAGGTTAGGGGTATTTCATATGTGGTGTCATTATTGTTCAAAGGAAAAAAATTGAACATATTATTTGATCATAATTAGATTTGAACCTAAGACAACTCACTCAATGCTTCTCTCTCTTACCACTACACCACCATCAACTTTATATTATATGGGGTCATTATACTATATACATATAAACTCTAATTATTATACATATAGAAATCTTTAACTTTTTCAAAAACGTGGGGTCATATGACCCCACATGAACCCCCTTAGATCCGCCCCTGATTCTCTCACGTATGAACCTGAAAATCGAGGATCGATTCCTCCCAATTGTGATAGGGAAACCAAGATAGCGGCCCACGTCAGAAACTTGATGAGTGTACACCAGTTGAACAAGTTGCTCACAGAAGGATGCATCGAGGCCCTCTGAAAACATGATAGCAGATTGGGCAGAGTTGATGCACTATCCAAAAGCTTGCTTAAAATCATCCAAAATTTGATAGAGAGAAAGAGCTTGCAATGTAACACCTCAACTCGTAATCCACATTAATGGTAATTAACAATGCCAAACTTAAATGCAATCGTAGTGGAAAATATAACAATCCCAGTGTTACCGTCGTTAGTCACCCACATGACTAACTAAGCCTTACTAACTCCACTGTAATGGTCTGATTGACTAAAATTTAAACTCCAAATGGTTACATACCGCGTTTACTATAGTTCGAGTTAAATACATGTTTATTACTTCTTAACCAATATATACATCAAAGTATAAGTTTTAACCGAGATATAAACAAAATCAAAAGTACACACGGTCCAAAATCTATCTCGCCTATTCTCAGTCGAGTAACATCTCCATCAAGTACCTAGAAAATGTTAGGCCCACACGGCTCAGCACAACCACTGAGTATGAAAACATGCAGCCTGCAAGCTACCGGGCCACACACGTCTACTGGTCGATAACATGCAGTTGATTTAATTCAGCAACATATATAAATACTGTAAACACACAACATACAACATGTGTCACACATATATCCAATCGAACATAATAATCCAACCCAACAGAAACAAGACTCAATATAAGAGTCAGTATACTGTTCATTCCTAGGCCTTGAGATTATTTTGGAATCTCGATAACTGATAATGGGGAATTCATCTATGTTTATATGGTTCATTGTTTATTAATTTAATCTTTAATGTTATATATTTTCCCACTTAAGTGCTTAATTATATTAAATGTTAAGATTATTTCTCACACGTGGTTTTGTGCTAAAAACAGGTTAAAAATGCTGATGAACAGGTCTAAAACATATATCAAAAGCTTAATGATCAAACTAAGACCAAACAGAAACAAAAGTGAACATTTGCTTAATTGCAACAAAAAGCCACTGCCTAAATTTGGTAACGGCCCTGGTTTGTTGGCATAAACAATACCCGGACCAAATTCACCTATTCTCGCTTGTGCATGAGCCATGCCATGTACACCTGAATCATCTTGGGCTGATACAACATGCATAATTCTTGGGCCGATACAACATGCATAAAGAGCCGCACGTCAATGTTGGGCTGCTTCCGACAATGCGCTGGATCTTTATCTTCACATGCAGAGCACAGTGGGACGAGGCCAGACTTTTAACATTCACGGTAATTGATATTATTCTCATATAATAACGGTCACATATACATGGGCTGCCGACAAATCAGATGTGCAGACTTATTCTCTGGGCCGACACAAATCACGCACACGGTGGACTTGACACATACATTTTCAACATGGACCGCAATACTCCACCATATTATATTAGGACAATATAGGATAGGGTATAATGTACTTATGTATTACTACACTTGCTCTCCTATGTTTGTTATATATACCCCGCATACATGTATGCTACACATATACAGTCTACTCTCTCTGTACGATAATATACTTCTTCAACATATTCAGTAAAAGCCACAGCTTCTCTCTTCCTCTTCTCTCGCGCATTCTCTTCTTCATTCCTGTATGGCCTGACATAGTATCAGAGCTCCTCCGTTTGCTCTAATCAAATTCCGCAACCATGGCAAACAAGGTCGAGGCCGAAAACGAATCAGGAAAAGATGAACCAAGGGACGAGATTTTGGAAGATGAAGCCACGAAAGATCAAGAACCCGCAGAATCCGGCAAAGCAGATTACAACGATCCGCTCTATCTTCATCCCTCCGACAATTCATCACTCAGTATCGCCGCTAAGTACAAAGAGGGGCAGAATTTCGATTCATGGAAGAGAGCTGCTACAATTGCCCTAAAGTCGAAGAACAAGTACGGGATGGTTATAGGTCTTGTCAAAGAACCCCAAATTTCCTCAGAAAGGTACCCAGCCTGGGAACGGTGTAACCACACCGTAATGAGTTGGATACTCAACTCAGTTGACAAAGACATTGCGGAGTGTATCGTCTATTCTCAAAATGCCCATCAGATGTGGGTAAACCTCTGCAAACGATATGACCTAGCAAGCGGCCCTGAGATTTATTCGATTCAAAGGGAAATTAGTCGCCTCCAACAACAAGAAGACACAGTTAGCGTCTATTTCGCTAAACTCAAAGGCTATGGGATCGACTCGACTCTTCCCGCAAGAACCCTAAATATGTTTGTGGATGTAAGTGTGGAGCCGCGGAAGAAGTTCAGAAGAATAAAAGAACAAGATCAACTGATGAAACTCTTAGACGGTAAACGACGATTTCAGACCGCCAAGAGTACGATTCTTCTGATGAATCCACCTCCTGATGTCGAGCTGGCTTACTTTCTTTTCACAAGACCAAAAACAACGTCAATTGTCAGAAAAAGGGTTGAAGATAGTGAAGATCAGTAGCCTTGGCGAACAAGATTAACCTAGGAAACAAGAAATTTGTCTCAAAGAATCGAACAAGAAATCATTCCGCCTAGCGGATGGGGGAAGAAAATCCAACTTAAATGTTCTAAACTGTGCTAAGTTGGGGCATCTCAGAGCGGACTGTTGGTGGCTTATAGGATTCCCCGATGGTAGAAAACAAGGTGATAGCCAACAGCGTACTCAAAGCCTTGTGGGATCCGTCTCAAATCAAGATGACAGAAACAAGGCAGATTTCAACGTCCAACCCTCTCCTGTTCCTGGTCTCTCCATTGAGCAAGTGGATAAACTGGCACGAATCTGGAGCAAAGAGGATCGATTTCCAGAGAAACATCAGTAAAAACACTTGGAAACTTTTCTGGTAACCTTTTTCAACCTTAGTTATCAACTGATGCTAGGAATGGTTCTTACCCGATGATTTGAGTTCTTGCTGGATTCTTGATTCTGGAGCGTCTGAGCATGTGACTGGCAACAAAACGTTTTTTAAAGTTATGCACAATCTGCCTGAGACTAGAACTATTACTTTGCCCGATGGGCAAAGATGCGTTGCTAGTAATATAGGAAAGATACTCATTTGTGATGATTACTTCTGGATGATGCTTGTTTGTACCATCACTTTCAATCTCATATCATAAGTAACTTAACTAGACAATGAAATGGTGGTGTTTCTGTCAAACTACTGTATTCTGCAGGATAATCACAGCCACTTGAAGCTCAAGTCGTTTTCAACAATTATGTCTCTACTTTTGATAAATGCTGAGAACTTTTTTTACAACAACTCCGACAAAGGAATAACAATGCTGCTCTCGTGAAATACATGATTAAATCTGTTGTTTCTGTTTGTGAATTGGACAAGGACTCCACTGTTCTTGCTTCTAGGCACATTGATGTCAATTCTGATTTGTACAAAGATTTCATGATATGGCATAGTAAACTAGGACACCTTTCCCCACAAAAAATGTCCAGAATTCCTTTAGGGAAGAAGTTCCCCTTTTCTGATGTAATACCCTGTACTGTTTGTTATCAATCAAAAGGAAAAAGGTTGAAATTCTCTTCTACTGAAATAAAGACCTCTGATTGTTTTGAAATGGTTCACGTTGATATTTGCGGTCCAATGAGAACTGAGACTACAAAGAA
The DNA here is from genome assembly GCA_023374045.1 of Limonium bicolor. NCBI lineage: Eukaryota > Viridiplantae > Streptophyta > Magnoliopsida > Caryophyllales > Plumbaginaceae > Limonium > Limonium bicolor. Next base: position 210,959,508 of record CM041780.1, read on the forward strand.
TCAACGATATTTTATAACCTTTGTGGATGATTTTAGTCGCTCAACTTGGGTCAAATTACTCCAATACAAATCTGAAGGAATGAAGTGTATAAGAGATTTCATCCAACTTTTGAAAAACAATTTAACAAACATGTTAAAATTCTCAGAACTGATAACGCAAGGGAATTGGGTAGTTCTCAGGAAGGGATTAATTTTTTTAAAGAAAAGGGTATAGTGCATCAGACCAGTTGTCCACACACACCCCAACAGAATGGGGTGGTGGAAAGAAAGCAAGGTCATTTGATGCAAGTTACAAGGTCCTTTTTATTCCAATCCGGCTTAGATTCAAAGTTTTGGGGTTTAGCCCTTGAACATGCAGCTTTTGTCATCAATAGACACCTTCTAAGTCTATACAGAACCTCCCCCTTTGAGAAATTTTATGGATTTGTTCCTGACTACACCCAAATCAAGAATTTCGGTTGCCTTTGTTATATCACCAATCTTAGTCCTAGCAGACACAAACTTGAACCTAGGTCTTCTGCTGCGATATATCTAGGAAATGCTAAAAACACAAAAGGATATATCGTCAGCATCATAGAAACAGGTCAAATCCAAACAAGTAGGGATGTAGTTTTCTTTGAAAGCATATATCCTATTCTGCATCAAACCGGAGTAAGGTATGGAAAAACAGAGACACCACAGATGACATAGACCTTGTCACCCCCTTTCCTTATGATGAAACAGACCATGGTTTAGACCGTTCTATACCACTTCCCAACAGAACTCAATCACACCACTCCCCCCACCACACACAGCACCAACCAGCACAACCCTCTCCCCTGGTTGATCTCATACCTGAATCTTCCCACCAACACCCACATTCAAATGAAAATCCAGACTCTGAGGTCACCACCCTCATACAACCCATCGAGCCCACACATACTGAAATCAGCACCCAAACCAATGATTCTGACCACACAGAGACTACCCTTCGCAGATCTACAAGGACACATAAGCCCCCACAAAATTCAGTGACTATGTGTGTACCCTAGAAAAAGATCGAGACCCCTTTTCAAAAATACTATCTTCCAGATTACAAAAACGGAAACAGCCTCTTACTTCTCACAACACTCTCCCTCTTGAATCTCTCACCAATGTCATACCACAAAATAACCTCTCCTCTTTTTCCCTCTCTGCACCCACACATCTTTTTCTAACCCAAGTCCTCTCCTTGCAAGAACCCTCATCATATACAGAAGCCAGCCATGACCCAAGATGGGTCCAAGCCATGCAAGATGAATTTCAAGCCCTTAAGGATAACCACACATGGTCCATCGTAGATCTACCCAAAAACGAAAAACCCATCAACTGCAAATGGGTTTACAAAACAAAATATAAAGCTGATGGAAGCCTAGAGAGATTCAAAGCTAGACTCGTAGTAAGGGGATTTACACAAAAATATGGTTTAGAATACGAAGAGACATTCTCTCCCGTGGTAAAACTCACCACAGTAAGGGCTCTGATTATTCTTGCTATTAAGAAAGGTTGGACATTGGATCAACTTGATGTAAACAACGCATTCTTACACGGAGATTTAAATGAAGATGTCTATATGACAATACCACAAGGTCTAACTGTTTTAGAACCAAACAAAGTGTGCAAACTGCACAAATCATTATGGTTTAAAACAGGCATCACGCCAATGGTATGATAAACTGGCACGTTTTCTTGTCACATTAGGCTACACACAATCACACAATGATTACTCATTGTTTTCAAAAAAGACTAATGGTCATGTCACTTTCCTTGGTATTTATGTTGATGATATACTTGTTACTGGAAGTAACAAAACAGAAATACAAAATCTAAAACATAATCTCCACACGACATTTTAAAATAAAGTATCTTGGTAGAATCAAGTATTTCCTTGGAATGGAGTTTATAGAAACCACAGACCAACTCATTATGTGTCAGCGAAAGTATGCTACTAACATTCTCTCTGATTATAAGATGCTAGATTGTCGCCCATCTGTCTCACCATTGCAGCTCAATCACAAACTATACAAGGACAGGGTCAGCCATTACCAGATCCTACAGTATACCGACGCATCATAGGGAAGTTCAATTTTCTCACAAATACTCGTCCTGATCTTGCTTACACTGTTCAACATTTAAGTCAGTTCCTGCAGGAACCAATGACAGCTCACTTAGAGGCTGCATATCATGTCATGCGTTACATCAAAGGGACTTTGGGTTTCGGTTTGTCTTTTAATAAACAGCACACATATGATTTGTTAGCATTCTGCGATTCTGACTGGGCTTCATGTCCTATTTCTAGGCGATCTGTTTCAGGTTTTTACATCTTGTTTGGAGGTTCCCCACTGAGTTGGAAGTCAAAAAAGCAAGCTTCGGCCGCCTTGTCATCTGCTGAAGCAGAATACCGGGCAATGCGGCAAGTCACTGGCGAACTCAGTTGGCTGACACGACTCCTGCACGAGTTGGAGATACCAGAGATCAGTCTAGTTCCTGTTAAATGTGACAACATCTCCGCCATCCACATCGCTCGGAACCCGGTTGCCCATGAACGAACGAAGCATATCGAGTTGGACTGCCACTTCGTACGGGAACAAATCCAAGCTGGATTGATTCAAGTCCAGTACATACCTAGCTCCAACCAACTTGACGACATCTTAACTAAGTCACTGACGGGCAAGCAATACCACCAGATGCTACCGCACATTGGCATGGATTCTTCTCACAGCAAGTCTTAATATTTCTCATATTAAGCCTTGAGGGGGGTATTAGGACAATATAGGATAGGGTATATAATGTACTTATGTTATTACTCACTTGCTCTCCTATGTTTGTTATATATACCCCGCATACATGTATGCTACACATATACAGTCTACTCTCTCTGTACGATAATATACTTCTTCAACATATTCAGTAAAAGCCACAGCTTCTCTCTTCCTCTTCTCTCGCGCATTCTCTTCTTCATTCCTGTATGGCCTGACATATTATATTTGAGTGGGAATGTAACACATCAACCGTACGTGCACACAAGGAGCAACATGGCATGCATACTCAACATAGCAATACGTGAATTTGATTTCTTTTACCATGTAGAAGTTGCTCCATGGATTTCGTATTTCAAGCGGAAGAAGCAGGACAAGAAGTTGTCAAAATTAATAAGAAAAAACGCACTGTCTCAGATTGGGAAATTGACAGAAGTTTCCCGGCAGTCAATGTTCCCGGTGAGTTTGGAAATCTCGCATCGGAGGAGAAGCGCTCATATAGCGATGCGCTTTTGCAGAAGGAAGCGGAAGAAGATACGTACATGTCTGAGAAGGAGGATTCGGATCAAGAAGAAGAGGAAGAGGATGATCTAGTAGAGGAGGATCCCCTATGCCCTAAAGTGACGGTCCCGAAGGAGTGGATCCAAGAAATTAACAAGGAATGGAGGAATGCGGTAATTGTGAAACTGTTAGGCAAAACTTTTCCCCTGCAAATCCTATCGGAACGGCTGAATCAGAGGTGGAAGACGAGGGGAAAATTCGAGGTCTTTTTTGTGGGAAATGGGTACTTCACGGTCAAGTTTGAGCTGAAGGAGGACAGGGACATGGCGCTTTATGGGGGCCCCTGGCTTATTGCGGATCAATACTTGACAGTAAGAAGATGGAGTAGGAATTTTGACATTGATTCGGAGGCATTAGCTAATCTAGACGTGTGGGTGCGTTTTCCTGATCTGAGGACGGAGTTCTTGACTGAGAAGTGTTTATCCCTTATTGGAAACAAACTGGGAAGGGTTCATAAGGTGGAGATCAAAAAGACAGGACTGGGTAATCCTTTAAGTGGTAAAGTTTGCATTAATGTCGATTTGTCCCAGCCTTTAGTTGGTAAATTCAAGCTGTTCAATGGGATTCAGAGGGTTGAGTACACAGGACTTCACCTGCTATGCTTCAACTGTGGAAGGTATGGACATCTTAAAGAAAGATGCCCGTTACTTGATAATGAGGAGAGTGTCATCAATGAGGGTGGGTTCAAGATGGTTCAGAAAAGTGTGGTAAAGGATGAGTCAATTTTGACAGATTCTTTTGGTCCATGGATGAAGGTTTCTAGGAGAAGGAATCAACGTCCCAAGAAACCCTCTGGTAATTCAGGAGCAAAGAACCTGAATGGGGGAGGTGAGGAGAATCAAAAATCTGTAATGGGTAAGAAGGGAGGCATAAGTCCAGAGGGGGGAGTCAAGAGAACATTAAGGCTGGACCCACCTTGGGAAAGAAGACTCTGCCTAAATTGAATACAAAGACTCAGAAGGCCAGTCAGGGTGGGCAATTACTCAAAAACAGCTTTGAACTCCTCTCTGAGAAGGTGGAGAAGGGCAAGGTAAATGAGTCTGTAGCTGCAAAGCCTCTGGAGGTCAATTCAACCAGCTTAAATGAGAGACCGGATGTCAGCTCTGGAAAGCAGGTGGATCAAGCAATTCCTGAGGAGATCCTTGAGCCTGAAGATAGCTTTCATAGCCCAGCTAAGTCTTCTAACTCCTACTTTTCTTTGGAGAATGCTCCTGTAAGCATGAGTAAAAATGTGGAGAGTAATTCTTCTCCTATGGGTGAACTACCTGTGGATGGTATGTGATATTTTGAGCTGGATATTTATCTGCAACCTGTTTTGTGGTTTGTGTTTTCAGTATGAGTATGTCTGTTTATATGAATAGTAAAATGAAGATTATTTCTTGGAATGTGAGAGGTGCGGGCAAGAGTAAATTTCTTCCCACTGTAAAAAGCCTTTTGACTTTGCACAAACCTAATATTATTTTTCTCTGTGAGCCCAGAATAAGTGGGGCTAATGCTGATGGCATTATGGGGAAAATTGGTTTCCCTAATTCCTTTAAAGTTGATGCTAGAGGATTTAGTGGTGGCCTCTGGCTGTTCTGGAAAAATAATGTGGATGTTAAAGTTCTATGTTATGAGGATCAGTTTATTCACACCTGTATTAGCATAGGTATTTTGTGTATGCTTGGTACATTTGTTTATGCTAAACCTCTTGCTGGTGAAAAGATTAGGCTTTGGGATTCTTTAAACCAGATTGCCCCTTCTGAGAACAAGTTTTGGTTTCTATCTGGCGATTTTAACTCTATCCTTTCTCTGCGAGATAAAAAGGGTGGGGTTAGGATGTTAAATCAGGGTAGCCTTGCCTTTAGGGATTGGGTTCATTCTTGTGGTCTTAGGGATCTGCCTTCCAAAGGTCTGAATTTCACCTGGACTAATAGATCCATTTTTGTGAAGCTAGATAGGACTTTGGTCTCGGCTAATTGGTTTGAGCTGTTCCCTTTAAGTTGGGTCAATATCTTGCCTAGAACCTGCTCTGATCACTCTCCTATTGTCTCTTTATTTAGTTCCTCCACTCAAGTAACTAGTAGGCCTAAGCCATTTAGGTTTCAGATTGCTTGGGCTGATCACCCTAAGTATAAGGATACTGTGATAAGCAATTGGAACCCTTCCTGTCATCTGCAGCAAAATCTAGAGAGTATGAGTGCTGCCTTGTCTGTGTGGAATAGAGAAGTGTTTGGAAATATCTTTTCTACTAAAAGGGGTCTGGAAGCTAGATTGAGGGGCATTCAGAGAGCGTTGGAAAAAAAACAAAGCTCCTTTCTGAGAGAGTTAGAAGTCACCCTTAGGAAGGATTATGAGGACATTTTGCATAGAGAAGAGATGCTCTGGTTTCAAAAGTCTAGGGATAAGTGGCTTAAATTTGGTGATAAAAATACTAAGTATTTCCATATAAAGGTTGTTTTGAGAAGAGCCAGAATGAAAGTTCTTAGTTTGGAGGATAGTGATGGGTCCATTATTGACGGTGTGGACAATCTTTGCAAACTTGCTAAGGACTATTATGCTGACCTCTTCATGGAGAATGTCCAGGGCCCTCTAGACCATATTGGTCATGACTTTCCAGCATTAGAAAGCTCTGATAAGTCCTTTGTTTCCTCTTTCCCCTCTGAGGATGAAATTTGGAATGTTATTAAGTGTATGGACAACTTTAAAGCTCCTGGGCAGGATGGCTTTCAAGTTTGGTTCTTCAAAAATCATTGGCCTGTAGTTAAGGTTTCTGTCTATAACTTTGTTAGGAAAGTCTTTGAGTCCTCAGCCATAGATAGGGCCTCTAACTCCACTTTATTATGCCTTATCCCTAAGATTTCTTGCCCGGTGAATATGAAGCAGTTCAGACCTATTGCCCTTTGCAATGTCTCTTATAAAATTGTTTCTAAGTTGCTCACCAACAGGATCAAATCCTTTCTTCCTAAGGTTATCTCCCCATGTCAGTGCAGCTTTGTTCCTGGTAGGAACATTCAAGATAATCACATTCTTATGCAGGAGATTATCTTTTCCATGAAAAGGACTAAATGTAGGGATGGTTGGGCTATCTTGAAGATTGACCTGGAGAAGGCCTATGACAATCTTTCTTGGAATTTTATTCGAGAATCCCTTGAGTGCCTTAGTCTTCCAGCTGCTTTTATTAATCTGGTTATGAGTTGTGTGAGTAATGTGGAGATGAGGGTGTTATGGGAAGGTTCCCAGTCTGATAGTTTCTGTCCTAGTAAAGGGATTAGACAGGGAGATCCCTTATCCCCCTATTTATTTGTTATCTGTATGGAAAGACTGTCTCATTTAATTAACAATGCTGTTGCTAGTAAAGTATGGTGTCCTATTAAGCTAAGCAAAGGGGGTCCAGCCCTGTCCCATTTGTTCTTTGCGGATGATTTGGTATTGCTTGGTAGTGCTGATGTTACTAATGTTCTGAGTATAATGAATGTTGTGCAAGATTTCTGTTTTGTCTCTGGTGAACATATAAATCTAAGTAAATCCAGGATTTTGTTTTCTAAGAATGTCAGTTCGTGTAGGAGAATTGAAATCAGCAGACAAGTGGGTATTCCCCTTGCTGATAATTTTGGCAAATACCTAGGGGTCAATCTGATGGAGGGTAGATCTAAGATAAGAAACTTTAATGATCTGGTTGAGAAAGTTCAAAACAGAATCAGTGGCTGGAAGGCCAAATCCCTTTCTTTTGCTGGCAGATTAACTTTGGTTAAGTCTGTTCTAAATACAATTCCTATTTATAATATGTTGTCCCAAAAGATTCCGGATGCAGTATGTAATAGATTGGAGAAGTTGTCAAGGGACTTTCTTTGGGGTCATGGCAGTAATGAGAGAAAGTTGCATACTGTTGCTTGGAATATTATTACTAAGGATAAGCAGGAAGGGGGCTTAGGTATTAGGGAATTAAGGCCTATGAACAAAGCCTGTTTGGCTAAGCTTTCATGGAAGATGATTAACAATCAAGAGGGGTTCTGGCAAAGGGTCTTAAAAGCTAAATATAGGAATCTGAATTCCAGGAATACTTCTTGCACTTGGAAAAATATTCTGGATTCCAGTGTGTTAATTGACAAGGGAGCTAGATGGAAACTGGGAAATGGGGAAACCATTAATTTCTGGTTGGACAGTTGGTGTTTGGAAGAGCCTCTTATCAGTTTTGCAAATCAAACTGAGAGTATAGATAAAGAGAGGGTGGTGGCTAGGTTTTGGTGTGAGAAAGAGGGTTGGAAATGGGACTTGCTGAACAGTCACCTACCTGATGACATTTTGGATATAATTGCTAGCAAAGGGATCTTTGATCCAAATCTTGAAGACTCAGTGTGCTGGCCTGCCTCGAAAAATGGGCAATTCACTGTTTCTACTGCTTATGAATTGGCTAGGAATAAGGGTAGGAAGAGTCCCATCTGGAAATATGTTTGGAAATTACAGGTTGCTGAGAAAGTTAAAACATTTATCTGGCTGATGATTCATCAGGGTCTGAAAACTAAAGACTTGCTTTTTAATCGTAAAGTTCTTATGTCTAATTTATGTGATGATTGTGGTGAGGTTGAAAATACTCTGCATGTTCTTAGGGATTGTAAGGTTAGCAAAAAAGTTTGGTCTGGCCTGCTGAATCATAATGATGCTGTTAAGGGATTTTTCTGTTTGAATTTTGAGGACTGGGTTCTCAATAACCTGAAATGTACTGGCCTGTTGAATGGTTTCAATTCTAGCTGGGCTAACATTTTTGCGGTGACTTGTTTCTCCCTCTGGAAATGGAGAAATCAAAAGTTTCATAATAACCTCTCTGTTTCGGATATGCCCTTGAGTTTGTTTTATGGTAACTTGCAGTGGTATCTAGTAGACAAAGCTCGAAGGTTTGGACTGGAGGAGCAGAATCTGCAAGATGGCCAGACTGCATGGGTGCCTCCTCCTGTTGGTGTCTTGAAAGTTAATGTGGATGCTGCAATGAGCTTGGAAGGGATGGCTGCAGCTGGTGGTTGCATCAGAGACCATCGTGGAGAGTGGAAGGGTGGTTTCACTCACTTCATGGGGAAGACTGATATTCTGGAAGCTGAAGCATGGGCGATTTATGATGGAATCAAAACAGCCAAGATGCTTAATCAGAAACATATTATTGTGGAATCTGATTCCAGCTAGTACTTGATATGCTTGTACAGGAAGGTAATGTAAATTCCCCTCTCGAAGGTCTAATAAGTGGATGTAAAAATCTGTGCGATTGGTTTGATACTTGTAACATCATAAAAGTCAGTAGATCATGTAATAGGGTTGCTGATGGCATTGCTAAATTCGGGTTGAAATGTAATAGGGGGCTTCGTGTGTATAGGCTTCCTCCTGCTAGTTGTATTCCCTGCTTACTCCGGGATTATTCCCATCCTGGGTGATTTATAAATAGATGTCTTTTTGATCAAAAAAAAAAAAGTTACAACACAGCAGCAGGTTTTCCTCGTCGTTTTTGGACCTAGACCACGAGCAAGATATAGCCATGCATGAAACATGGGCTGTACGTGGAGAACACTTGGGCCATCTTCATTCGGCACATAAAATCGATGGGCTGGACCAATTTGACGCTCACGGTAGACATCACGTGGAGCCGACATTAGTGAACATAGAGATCGATATTTGAGGATATATTTATATCTTCAACATTCGACGATAGGAGAATTCTATTAACAAGCCCTAGTCGTCGAGTACGAGAAGGAATAGAGAGAGAAAAAGGGAGACAACAACATAGACAATTTAGACCTGGCAATTCGGGTTAATGGGTCGGGTTGATATCAACCCTAATCCAACCCATTTAAAATATCATTAACCCAATCTAACCCAAAAATAATCGGGTTGAAAAATCATGACTCTAACCCAACCCATTTAAAATCATTCAACCCTAACCCAACCCACCCGACCCATTTTTTAAGCCAACGTAATAACTTATATCGACTTTAAACGATATGTTATACAAAGAATCCAGAGTACTGCACAGTTTCCTATGAATTCAAAAATCTAATAACATGTGCTCTTTCCATAGGTTTCTTTTTATAAGTCCTATCTAGATTTATACATGATCCCAATTAATCAAATAGAGAACAAAAATAAAAACAAATGATTCATTCCCTAATCCAGATAGAGAATATCTTAATACAACGTCAAAATTTCATGTAGTAGGAAATCTAAAAGTGATTGGGAAACAAAAAATCCATAAATAAAAACCGTTCGGGTTAAACCAACCAGGTTATTACTTTCCTCCTCTCAGCAACTACAGCAGCTTCAGGTCTGTTTCTATATTCTTTCTTTCTTCTATCAGTATAATATCATCTCTTCTTAATTAGTGAAATATGATCAATTAAATAATCAGACCAGCGAAGTCTCTAGAACAACTCTGTATAATAATACTACTACTACTTGCTCATCCGATCACACCAAGGTTTCGAGATCTGAAATCAGAACTACTACGATTATGTGGTGTATAAACCGTTAGCGAAAGTGGTATCAAATGCTACTGTATCATTATTAGCAAGCATGGTAACTATATATCCATCAATCAATCCATTATAAGTCAGGCAGTTAGCTAGCTTGGTTTTAAATTAGTAAATTGATTAATTTATTCATAGTTTCTTCCACTTCCAATGGAACAGGGAAATCCAACCAGCAGCAGCATTACACACCAGCAAGCTCTATATAACAGTTAGAAGAACATTATGCAGTACAATATTTGCACCGCTGCTACATAATTCACTAAGAGATCTATCATCAAGATCATACTTACAAAAAATATACATCTTCAACTTTTGTTCACCCTTAGACACCATCTAAACACACTACTTGTGTGTATCATTTACAAAAAGCCAAAAACATATTTCATTCACAAAAAATCAGCATCATGGAGTAATTATCAGCATATCAGCATCTGCAGCCTACCAAAAGTTCTTCACCAGCCAAGCTTATGATCCGTTAACTTCTTTATCTGCTAAACTCAAACCAGCTGTGAGAGCCTCCAACGTAGCATTCTCTTTGCTCAAATCTATCATTTAAGAACAATACTCATTGTTTAACACATGTAACATCAGATATTCAAATAATATTTCACAATAATAACTATACTACAAGTATTTACCTTTACCACTAAACAACCAAATTTTGAACACATTAAATCTTCCACAACCTCAGGATCAAGTGAACTACGATATTGATCCAGAGCTTTTCCACCCATACTAAAATCACTTTCAGAAGCAACACTTGTTATAGGAACACTAAGCACATCTTTGCCATGACAGCCACCTCGGATATTGAATAACATGTGTTCTCCAATAATCATTATATCAAGCTTATTATTCATCTCATCAGAAAGCTTATACCTTGGCTCTTCCAAATAAAGATCCAGCTGAGACTTCATACAAGTATTCTCTTCATATTCAAGTGATTTGAATTCCCATAAATTACACAAAAGACCAAATTAGAACACAAACCTTTTACACAATGCATGAAATTTTGTAGATGACAAGTAATACCTCAAGGAATACAGTCTTGATGTTACTCTCACCATCAATAGACGGCGAGAGGGCTGTTGGTGAAAAAGATGCAGAAGTAGAAGGGGAATGATTGTTGCTAGTATTCTTTCCTATATACTCATCAAACACCATGTACAACTCAGCTTTCAACCGAAAAGACTCACTCTTCAATAGTAATTGTAGTGAAACATGTCTATAGTAGAAAGATATGCATGACCATTCAGTTTCTGCATTTCCGGACGTCTCCTATTTCTGAGACATTTCCGGATGAGAGCGACTACAAAATGACGTGTCCGTGCTTCATAAATACTAAAGCTAATTAAAAAAAAGAAAAAAACAAAATTGATGAAATTGGCATGATGAATCCTGGAATAGTGGCAAGTCTAGTTCAAAATTAGAGAAGTCACGGAGTAACATATCAACTTGAAATCCCGTAAAAAAAACATGATTAATTAGGCTAATTATAATTTTAAAGCTTAATTACACTTAAATAAATATGAGGGAACAAATCTCGAAGAAAATGGCCTTTAAAATGGGTTAAAAGCATAAACGAACCTTAAAGCGCGTTTTTCGAGGAACCCGGGAGAACGCGACTTTAAGTGGGTCAAATAGACTCGTAACAATTTTGGTCAACTAAATAGTCACTAATAAATATTAGTGAAGCTTTAGAACCAATAAAATTAATTAAACGAGAAAATTCCGGAAAACGGGTTCCGGTTAGTAAAAACTGTAACAACTGGGAAGTTGTGGGGTAAGAGTACAAATAAACAAAGTTAGTGTGTCCACCTTGCAAATAAAAATAAAAATGTGAGTGTGTGTCTGAGTGGAATCGACAGCTCCCTCCCTCACTCTCTTTATTTCTTTCTTATGTGCTAAAAGACAAACAAATTAAGTAAAAGCAAAAAGAAAGGGACTCTCTCTCCTCACTTCCCCTCACCCTCTCACGGTTCCCCTCCTTCTCTTTCTCTATTCTCTTCTTCCTCCTGCGACATCCATGGAGAATTGAAGAAGCTCACACAAAACCCACCTTTCTCCTCTTGTTAACCCATTAATCCTTCTCCAAAAATTACAAAATTAGTACCATTGGAATCCCTTGCAAAGGAGAACACTTTCCTCCTTTCAAAAATCCAAAAGCTTCATTTTCGTTTTATGGGTGTTCCCATTTGAAGATTCAAGTCCACCATTAGAAGCACCTTCACCTCCTTATCATCTTGAGGTAAAAGAAATTCGAAAATCCATCATTTCTAGCCCTTGTTTGCATTATAAGAATTTCCATATTTGAACTCTTGGTTCTTCTTGCTCCAGCCGATTTTGGCTTCTTATTTAGGCTAGAAATCTTGTCTCTGCTGACCAAGGACCTCACTCATTGGTTGGAAGGTAATAGCTTTTCTTAAACCCTAAAACTATGCTTTAAAGCTTTAGGTTAATTAAGGGTAGTATTTAAATGGTATTGTGTATTGATATGGGCGTAGAAACTTGTGTGTGAACCTCATTGGGACGAGAACAAAGGAAGAAAGGAAGAGGAGGAAAGAGGGAAGAAAGAAAACTAGAAAGAACAAGGTAAAGGCTTTTACCTTGAACTAGTTTCGTATTTGTAATGTAACAGTTTTGAGTAGTAAAGATGAGTAATGGATTGGGTAATGAGTAGTAAGTATGTTGTAGTATAATGAGGAATGATATTGTAACAGTTTTGAAGCTTTTAAAGGATGTTTAAAAGCTTGGGTAACCTTGGGTATTGATTGTGTATGTGCAGGAATTTATTGTGTTGTAGAGGAGTTGAAATGTGTGTATATGTATGGACAAACAGGTTGTGTGAATGAGGAAATTGTGAGCTGAAATGGTGTGTGAGTAAAGTAAGAATTATAGGGGATACTATGTCCAATTTGTCTAGAAATGAGGACTTAGTGTGTGTAAGGAGAGGTAATGACTAGACAATTGCTAGGTGTATTTGAGAGTTTAAAGAGAGTGTTCAACCACTTTGAAAACAGATTTGAAAAGGGTTTAGGTAATGTGAAGAAATAGGATGTAAAGTAATGTGTTTTGAATGCTAGGAGTGGCATTAGTTGAGGGAGTATTGGAGGATAATAGTTGAGGGGAAAAATCTGTAGCATAATGAAGAAAACCAAAATCTGTAGCATTTGGTGTGAGGAAAACTAGTGTAAGTGTTGGAATGGAATGAGAAAAATTGTACAAGTGTATCTAGGATTGAGTAATAAGTTTGGTGGATGAATTAAGGTGATTTAGAGCATCTAAATGAGTGGTCAACATCTAGGGAAGTATTGGTAAAGATTGGGGAAGCAATGGGAAAGTAAAACATTAAGAAACAGATTTTAAAACTGAAGTACTGGGCCGGACCGACCTTGGGACCGAACCCACAAGGTCGTCGCGCCTTAAAATACACAAACGGGAAGTCTTCTGACTTCGACCGACCTTGGGGACCGAACTTGCAAGGTCGGTTGAGTCGTAAAATGCGAAGGCCAGAAGTTCACTGGAATGGACCGACCTTGGGACCGAACTTGGGCAAGGTCGGTCGAGTCCAGAAACTCGAACCCAGAACACACTAGAACGGACCGACCTTGGGACCAGACTTGCAAGGTCGGTCGGGCCTGAAATTTTCACGTAAGTAACCCACTGGAATGGACCGACCTTGGGACCGGGATTGCAAGGTCGGTCGAGCCTGGAATTTTGCTTGATCGAAACTTACTGACTTCGACCGACCTTGGGTCCGACCCTGGGTAAGGTCGGTCGAGTCAAAAAAAAAGTTTTATTATATGACTATGGTAGTCATATGTATGTGTATATATGCCTATATACATGTATGCATATGTAAGTAGTAACACACCATTAATGAAGTGGTAAAGGTAAGAAAATAAGTAAATGAGTAAGGAAGCAAGAATAAGAAGTAATGAGGAAAAGAATGGTTTATAATCAAGTAAGAAAGTAATGAAGTGGTAAGTATACATTGAAAGTATCAATGAAGGAGTTAGATCAATAATAGATCATTGATCATATTACTTCATGTATGTATAGGAATCAAATAGTTGATCATCAAAGGAACCGGTAGTGCGAATACGTTGGTGAACGGTATGATTTCTTCATGCCCTGTATCCTAACTTGGTTACCCCGATTTGTGTGCTTATGTGATCACCAATAAGATAAATGCACGAATCGGATTTATATTGCACATAAATGTGTTTGAACTATTTTGTTCTTGTTGTATCTCCTTGAACAATTAGTTTGTATAATTCATGAAATGAATGAATGAGAATGTAGTGTATGTGTACATGATGAGTATTTGTGTATTGTATTGAAGTATGGGAAAGAACTATTGACTTCTACTAATTCCTAACATTCTAACTCCTAACTTGAGTAATGAGTAAAATGGAATGAATAGAAGTCCGATATAGTTTCGGCCACGCGTGAGGATAAGGAAACACAAGAGGTTGAATCCGAATCCTGGCTGTAATCTTTTCCATGGACCAAATCCCTTGAATGGGTAGCATCCTGGATTAGTGGGCCACCCTAAAGCCCGGTGGTGGGATGTAGTAATCCCTGCCCGGAGGTCATACCGACTTAACTGGAGTAAAGTATGTAAGAAGTAAGTATTGTATGTGTATCGGTCTTGACAATCGTAAGTCATTGACCTTGAGTAAGAAGTATTGAACACCCGATTAACCCGGGTGTGTAAAGAAGCTAACATGACTTCTGTATGGAATGGAGAATTGTATCTCCGTAATGCGGTGAGTAATCGGTAAGTAAGAACGGTTGACTTGTAATGTCTTCCTTGCATGTATTGAATGTATGTATGCCTTGTGTATGGAATGTATTGAATTGTATTGTATAAAGCATGTATGTATGTATGTATGAATGAAACGAACCGCATGTACTCGACCAAATAGTTGGCGTACCGTCGCTAGTACGCGGGGTATGCGGTTATCATATTCAACGTAAGCTGACCCCCTAGGGGGAATGTTTTTATTCTACAGGTACCCGTGAGGCGTGATGGTCGAGTAAGGACCTTGCTGAATTCTTTTTGGGTAGTTAGTAGGATTGAAATAGTGTACCGAGTTGTACACGGCTAAGGCCTTTTTGAGTAGCCGGTGTACCATGTGGTACACCTTTTTGGTTAATGAATTCATGATTGGATAGTAAGGAGAGAATGTATAAATTCTTAATTTTTGGGAAGTAGCCTTGGAATGTAATTCGTACAATTTGGATACTCGGTAATCAATTGTAAGTAAGTATTTGGTATTGTAAGTATGTAGTATGTATTCGGTTATTCTAATCGTCAGACCGTTACTGTAAGTAGTTGTAGCCTTGTTAGTCTTGGATGGCTAACGGCGTTGTATCACCCGCCGGGAGTAAGTAGTAAGTAAGTATTCCGCTGCGAGTAAGGTAATTATGAGGATGATTAGAGGATAATGGAAGGATTAGCGGTAGGGGTGTTACACAACTAAACAAACAAACACAAAAGGAGAAATAGGTTTTGAGAATCCTACCTACATAATCACAACAACAAGAAGCACTTCAAGATGACAAATGCCAGTACAGTCAAACAAGTATACGAGCATGCTTATCCAGAAATTAATATACTATCTTGTAACACCCCAACTACAAACACCATACTTAACAACATTCAGCAGCGGAATTACAACTCAACACTTAACTTAATCCATGGGTGTCACACGCCGTTAGCCACCCACGTGGCTAACAAGGCTAATACATACATAGTGTACCAGTCTGATGGACAAGATTACTGAGCGCTACACTTTACATTACCATCCGTTTCCAAACTGAAATACATACATTTACATTACAACTGTACCGAGTCTATATTTTCAGCCACCGATTATCAAACTTCGGTTTACATACCTTACAACTACATAAACAACTAAATAACTATCCAAGTATAACAGCTACCCCGCCCTACTCTTGAACGGCTGCTAGCTCCATTGTACCTGAAAAGTATGGGGGCCCCCCAAAGGGGGTCAGCACCTTTGCTGGTATGGTAATCGAGCAGCCCGCATGCTACCGGGCCACGCACAACTATTTATCGTCTGAGCATGCGGTTTATTTTATTCAAGCATGCAAGAAAACAATAAACACATAACACGCTTATAAGCATACACAACCAACCAATGGGTGTTACAACCAGCAAAGTCAACACATCATCACTTGTTAGATTATGTACACTTTACTTAAGGTGTGTCGGTTTAAATATGGGTCCGCACACCAACACACATAACATTACATAGATGTGTCGGTATTAATATGGGCCCGAGCACACCAATACACATAACATTACATAGATGTGTCGGTATTAATATAGACCCGATCACACCATACCCAATTTCCCCCTAGCTCCAATAGTGATGATATAGGTAAGCCTTGGTTAAGCTTGTGGGCGGTTGCAATCCAAGGAAGGAAAGCAACCTGAACATAACAGTAGTCCCCCTAGCCCCGAATAATAATGAGGTAGGTAAGCCTTGGTTAAGCTTGTGGGTGGTTGTGATCCAAGAAGGAAAAACAACCATAACATAACAGAGTGGGAGTTAATTCACATATATACATCAACTCCCAAACAACGCGCGCAACCGGAACGACCGGATTCCTCACCCCCCATAATATATACATATTAGTTAGAGGTTCCTTTATGGAACTTATCACATACATGCACCATTTGGTGTTACAAGTTTGGTTAATCACACACAAGGGAGGTAACATCCTGTTCGACAAACATGGACAACAACATTCATTAAATGACAACATACCGATCTCTTATGTGATCCTAGAGTCGGTTAGCTACGGTTAACACATAATTAAGGTTAAACGGTATCGGAATTATTTACGCCACATTAATGAATACTTTAAACTCATTTCATGCTTTATCTTGTAAGGTGGCAAACACACAGAAAAACAAGTTGGCATACAAGCCGGTGTAACCCAGTAGGACACAGGTTGCAAGAAACCATACCTTACACCATGGGTTATCTACCTTGTTCCCGAGGATTTACTTCAACGCATCACCTCACGCTCCCCGGGTAGTTTCCGAAACAACTGGTATTATTATTAAAACGTTTTATTAACAACAAGATCTTACAGTATGTAAACTTCTATTACTCCCGTACTTACCCCGTTATCCCGTTATTTTGGTTTAACTTTGTGTACTTAAACTCACAATTTTCTCACATCAAGCTAACACTTGTTACACTTTCTAAGGCCTTTACATGTCACCAAACAAGGCCTAAACATCATCTAAGACCATTACCATTCAATCCCCCATGTTTAGAAGGCTTAAAACAAAATTGTTTTCTTCTCTGGTCTGGACCGCCCCAGCTACACGGTTCTTTTTTTTTTTCTCTTCTCTGCACTGGACCTCCCCACAGGGGCGGTCCAGAACAGACCCTATTTTAAAAACCGTTTTTCTACACATTCTGAACTCCAAATTCATCCAAATTTTTTTCCACTTATTCCACAATCTTTCCACATGTTTCCTACATGTTTAAACACTTAAAACATGCATTAAACCTCTCCAAATCATTGGTTAAATCCTTACTCCAATTCTTGCTCAATTTTCAACAAAATTTCATTCCCTCTTCCACATTATGCACACTTGTGCATTTCTAGCTTCTTCTTGCTAGTGTCTACCTCCTACCAAACTTACGAAACCACCTCATGACCATTCCAACTCATCCCTAGACCTTTGCACTTCTAGAACCCAAGTCCAACTTCATTTCCAAGATTACAAGCACTAACTCTTTTGCTTGAAATATCAATGCTTTACAACACTCATTTGCTACAAATTTTATACACTCACATATCCATTCTCCATGTACCATTATAAGGCTATTTAACCACTTTACTCAACACTACAAACACCTAAGTCCTCCCATTCACCAAGCCATCATCAAAACACTCATTTCCTACCAAAATTTCGCCATAACCTCCCCTTAATTTTACATGTTCCCACACTTACTTAGCTCACCAAAGCACTCCAACCATCAACTCATTCAAGGCACTATCCCACACATCAATTCCATCTCTTAAACAACAACACCACCAATATGCATTAACTTTAAGTGCTTGGCTCTTAGGCCCTTAAATAACATTAACTAAACACTGCATTTCCTTCATTAATAAGCAACACCTGCATTACACTCAATGCATTTGAAGCATATTTGCACAAACACAAATACAATCCCAAAGGCATTACTCTAGATTAAGGTAAGCCATTTACCTTGAGTTTTCTTTCAAGAATTTTCCTCCTCTTTAGTTCTTGTTGAACAACCGGTTTCAAATGGGGTTTTGATAATCTAATGACCAAATCAAATTGAATACTAATGAGTATTAAGGAACTAATAAGGCTCTTGATTTAAGACTTGTTCTTAGAACATGATTTAAGCACTAGAAATGGAAGGGATTACCTTATAACTTCCAAATGAGGATTAGACAATCAACGATAGATGTTCTCTAACACCTCTTGAAGATTAAAAGGCTAGAACAAGGAGGGAAATGGAGCTTAAAAATCTGTAGGAATCGGTTTCAAAGAAATGGAGGAAAACATGATTTTTCTTGCTCCTTTTCCTTAGAACAATGAGGAGTGTTTTGGCTCAACAATGGAGGTTCTTCCTTCAAGAATGAGCTACACCCATGGAATTCGAAATCATCATTTGGAGGTTTTGAAAGGTGGAAATTAATCTCCAAGGTGAGGGTATTATGGTGTATTTATTTTTCAATTTGGAGCTTGTATAATGGTAGAAAATTGAAGAAGAAAAAATGGAGTTGGTTGGGAGCTTAATAAATCGCCATGGCTGGAGCAATATGAGAAGGGAGAGAGCTGGAAGAAGAGGGAATTGTAAGAGAGCAAGAAAAGTGGGAATAGAAGAGAGAGAAATGTAAAAGTAACATTTGTACTTTTCTACTTTACATATTTGTCTTTTTGTGACCAATTTTGAAATAAAGAGATGAGAGAGAGGGGCAAAAACGTGTGAGTCATAGAGGAAGGGAGGAAAATCAGATTTTTTTTACAATATTGGAGAGTATTTCACTCTTATTACAATTTACACCCCATATGTTCACGGCTTATACACTATTCACTAATCCGGGCCGGTTTTCCGGATTTTTTCTCGTTTCTTTAATTTTAATGGTTCTTAAACTCCCATTAGTGTTTAATTATAGTTATATGATCAACTATAATTTTTACCTGGTCATTTGACCGTTTAAAGTCGCGTTTTCGGGTTTTCTCGAAAGACGCGCTTTAAGAGTCCGTTAGCGTTTAACGCATTATTTGGATCCGTTTTCTTCAGGATTTTTCCCACATGTTCTTAGTGTGTAATTAGGGCATAAAAATATATTTATAATCCTAGTTAAGGTTATATACCTCCTAAGATAATTAAATACGCGTTTTTACGTTTTGTGACTTTTACGCATTTTCCTTTTTCTTTTGGTTTTACTTCCTTCACCAATGATCTTAAGGACTTAATTAGCCTTAGAAAATCGTAATTACATAATTAATTAACATATTAAGGTTTGGGGTATTTCATATTTTGTTATTGTCAAAAGAAAATAGAGACAAAAGAATGTGAAAAGGTGGAGAGGAAGAGAGAACGCTGTGATGCATGAGAAAAAAACATGAGGAAAGAAAAACAAACCTTCGGCCTAGATGAACTGCGGCACCTGGACTGGATATGTGAGAATGTTGCACCACACCGCAAGACATTAAGTTTTTAACTGTACACTAAGGTTTGGCTGGGCCAGGTGCCAATAGATAAAAAAATTTAGGCTAAGTATTATTTGGTCTGAAAAAATTTTATATACAAAAATAATTTATATGTTTATTATTTATAAATACATTTTCGGGTTTCGGGTTGGGTCGTGGGTTTAGATCACTACCCTAACCCAACCCAAAAATTAGGGTCTTACCCTAACCTAACCCAAAAAATAAATGGGTCAATAATCAGGACCCTAACCCACAAAAATTGGGTTGGGTTCGGGTTGGGTTTCGGGTTGGGTTAAAATTGCCAGGTCTAATAGACATACCGAGGCAGAAGACAGAGATTGGAGTCGTCATCGGTTCTATAATAATAGATGATATTTTCTTGTCTCTTTAATATTGTTATTATTTATTTGTCTCCGATGTCTAAGTAGTCATTAAAATACTGGTTTACTATGGGCAATTAGTTTATTGTTTTTCTTCCTGAGTTGTTAAATACTGTTAGTTATTTTATTTTAGTAATAAATAAAAGATAATATTTATTTGTTAAATATTAGTTACAACCAACGTCACATAAAATTGATAAGAATATTTGTTATTCTTATCTCTTTCTGTTATTATTTTATATAGAGACTCTGGAATTAGTTTCCAGTGATAGACAAAGTACAAAAACCCTAGTTCCCACAGCATACAGAGAGAGCCGTGTTAGGGTTCTTAGGCTGTGGACAGTGAGGGAGTGCTACTGTGGCTCCTCCACCTGGTAGATGTGAAGGGTTCAACAGTTGCTGTCAAAGGAAGATGACCGGTTGACAATGAACAGAAAGAACAATCCGTATAATCCGCTGCGTTCAAGAGGTGGGTACCCGAATCTATATGTTTCTCATAGTGGTATCAGAGCTTGATTTGCCCTTTTTGATTCGTTCGTTGCCGAGAACAATCAATTATGTGAATTATTTTTTTGCGCGGTCAACAAAATCTGTCGAAGCTTTGTGCTTCTATTTTTATGAATCTACAATTTGGTGGCAAGGATTGCCGACATAGTGATTGAGTTAATTAGTTGAATGTAAAGGAACTGTAGTGTCGTAGTAATTAGGGTATGAAAATTGTTTTTAAATCACGATCCGTTGTTTCTAATTGCAATATTGGTTGTACATATTGTAGACACTAAAAATTCTCACCCACACAAAGCGAAATTCGGAAAAATGAATAAAAAAAAGGGGTTGTCGCCTTTCAATCTCAAAAATACATTAGCGTGCATGCCAGTATGAAACCATCGTTTTGTTACAAAATTTTTGTGTCCATTTCCTAAGTTTAAAAGAAACCTCTATTTTTTCGTTTTATTTTATTTATTTATTTTATTCATTTATTATTTTTTACAGAAACAATTTTTCATTGATAAACTAACTTCAAAATAAAACATATGTACAGGTGATAAAAAAACATTTCGCTTTATTTGATCAATTTATCCATTGGAAAAAACATTGTTTTTTTAGCTTTAGTTCTCGTATTTTTTTGTTGTTGTTTTAGTTGTTTCATATGTCCCATAACTAGGATTTACATCTATTGTTGCAAATATTGCACAAGAAGTTGCAGTGTTATCTTGGTTCAGCCATCCCATGTGGGTTGAGTCACCCCTGGTTCGACTCCTCTAAGGGACATTTCTTTTTGTTCTACTTTGTTGGGAACTATCGTTGATTTCCCACCATGGGCTGGTTTTAGCTAATTGCCTTCGCCCAAGGTTAGTTTCAGTCTTTATCTCATCCAGGCCCATCAGTACTCAAGTTCGGCCGATCCACTAATTCCCACTTATATAAAAACAAAAACATCTAAACCCTACAGAGAGCAGCCGTCAAGTCCCAGGGCGCAGATTATGGGACGGAAAGCATTTTTCCGTCTGGGACGGAAGTATTATTTTTCTTTTTTTTATATATTGCAGGAGAGGTAGTCGAGGGGGAGTAGCAGGTAGAATAGATAAAAGTCTTTTTTTTTTATATATATACCGTGAGGTGGCAAGATGTAGAATTTGTATGTGTGTTTTTTCACAATAAAAAATTTATCAATTATCTAAAAATTTTACATGATTATATACACGTAAATACATTTATTATTATTATATAATAATTTTTTAATCTTATAATATTTATTATATATATATATATAATAGAGGGCGGGGATTAGATGACGGATTAAGAATATCTGTCAATTTGACGGACAACATCCTAACCATTGATTTATAAAGACAAGAACTATACGTTTTAAGGGAAGAGATTTTGTGATGGAAACCAAATATTCATGATATGACGGACAAATTTTTTTATTAACTAATTATGACGACGGGAGACAGAAGAAGATTTATAAGTTGTAGCATATTACTAACGATGAGGGATATGACTACTATAATACTATACTAGGATTTTGTAAAGTTTTTTATATATTTAAAAATTTTACGATGATGTTTTATGTTACTGTAACACCCCTACCGTTAATCCTATGTTTACCGTCTAATCGTTCTGTTAATCCTATCAGTTCGCAGCGGAAATACTACTATTACTACGGCGGGTGATACAATGCCGCTAACCGCCCATACGGCTAGCTAGGCTTACCTTACAGTCACGGTCTGATGATCATAGTATACATTACTTACTGAATACAAAATACCCTTCGCCATTAATGGATTACCGAGTATTCAAAGTACATTCAATTACATTCCCTTTTTCCATCTACCAAAATAATGAGTTTCTACCGGCTACTCATCTATGCCAATTCACCATCCTTTATATATCCAAAAAGGTGTACCCCATGGTACACCAGCTAATCAAAAAGCTACAGCCGTGTACTACATAGTACACCATTCATAATCCATTAATTACAATCCAAAAAGAAATCAACTAAAACTCTTCGTCTTCCTCATCCTTCTCGAATACCTGCGTGTAGTAAAAACATCGCCCCAAGGAGCTCAGCAAAAGCTGCGCATGAACTCCGCATATACCGCGTGCTAGCTAGGGCACGCCGACTAATTAAGGTCAAATAGGCATGCGGTTCATTTTTATCATACATACATGCTTACATACAACATACATTCACATGCAATACTTCATACAATGCAAGATAGCAATACAATAGCACACACACTTACTTACCTTCACCGAGTTAGCCAATTTACGCATCCGGGTTAATCGGAATGCTTGTTACTCCTTTACTCATTACACGATGCTTACACATTCTCTTTCATACTTTACTTTCCCATACTCATTTACTTACTCTTACTTTCTTACTCTTACTCATGTTAAGCCGGTATGGCCTCTGGGCAGGGACTACACCGTCCCACCACCAGGCTTTGGGTGACTCACTAATCCAGGATGCTACCCATTTAAGGGGTTTGGGCCGTGGACCAGTTTAAGAGTCAGGAAATGGAGTCAACCTCTTGTGACTCCGCATCCTCACGCGTGGCCGAAACTATATCGGACTTCTACTCATTCCAATTTAATTACCAATTTAAGTTAGATTGGTTAGCTTGTTAGGAATTAGTTAGAAGTCCAATAGCAATCATAATCGGTCACATCACAATACAACATACATACACCCACACATATTCATTCATGCATTTCATGAATTATACAAACTAAGATTTAAAGACAATATACAACAATATACAACACTACATATTCACAAGTAGACATGATAACTCCGATTCGTGCATTTATCTTATTTGGTGATCAATTAGCACACAACACGCAAATCAGAGTAACCAAGATAGCATACGAGGCATGAGGAATTCATATCGTTCACCGTTGTACTTGTATCCCAACGTTCCTCCGGTGTTCACAAATCAAATCCTATTATATACATACAATTGAATGATTAATCTAACTATCGTTAACTTAACTCGACTACTCTTACGTTTACTAATTCATATTTACTAAGTCTTTGAAGTTCTTATACTTACACATGGTTTACTTTCTTTAAGTTTGTTTCCTTACTTAACATCGGTATACTTACATATATGTACATATGTATATGTGGGTATACATATATATATTATTTAATTTAATTTAAAAATTTTTTTGTAAGACCCGACCGACCTTACAAGTCCGGTCCCAAGGTCGGTCGAAGTTAGTAAGGAATTACGCTGGAAAATTTCAGGGCCGACCGACCTTGCAAGTCCGGTCCCAAGGTCGGTCCATTCCAGTAAGTTACACGACGGAGAATTTTAGCCCGACCGACCTTGCAAGTCCGGTCGCAAGGTCGGTCCATTCCAATAGGTTGCATTACGGGAAATTCTTCTGGCCGACCGACCTTGCATGTCCGGTCCCAAGGTCGGTCCATTCCAGAAGGTTTCCGTCCTTTGTAAATCTGGGCTCGACCGACCTTGCAAGTCCGGTCCCAAGGTCGGTCCGACCCAGTATTTCAGTTTTTATTTCTGTTTTCAGTCCCTCTTCTTACCCATTACTTCCCCATTGTTCCTACACTTAATCCCACATGTTTTAACACCAATTAAACCTCCTAATATACCTCTGTTCATCCATTAACTCTTTACACATTTCTATACCAATCTACACACTTGTTTTCCCCAAATTTCATTCCAACACTTACCTTGTTTTTCCTAGTTGCATTATGCTACAAATTTTCATTAACTCTCTCCATCAATAGCTCCCTCTTCTAATGTCATTTCTAGAACTTCTAGAGTATTACATTACATTAACTACCTCTCTCAATCTACCCTCTAACTAACCCAATCAAAATCTGTTACAACCATATATTTCCCACCCAGTTTCTAGTTCATAAGTCTTCTAGTTTCTATGTAAATTTTGACATAACCTCCCCTATATTTTACACTCTCCCCACATTGTTTATCCACACATTACTAACCAATTCACCTGTTTTCAATGACACCAATATACATAGCCTCATACACATACCAAATACCAAACACTACTCTTTAAAATTCCTGCACACTACATTCAATTCCCATTTAGGTTTCAACAAGTTTTAAAGTGTCTTTTAAGGGTTTTAAAACATTTGTTTCCTCTTACACATTACTCTACTGCACAATACCATTTTCATTACTCATTTCAAACTTATAAAATCTGTTACATACATTTATACTAGACTACACAAAGAAGGTAATTTACCTTGTTGCTTTACTAGCTTCTCCTTCCTTCTTCTTTCCTTCCCTCTTCCCACCGGTTTGTAATTTCAATTCTCCAACACTACAACCATTCATATACATACTCCATTACTAAAACTAACCCTAGTCATTATCTAAGCTTTTAATGTATATTCTAGGGTTTAGAAATCTCATTACCTTGCAAGGGTATAAGTGAAGCTTGGAATGGCTCAAGAACAAAGTTTCTCACTCTCCAACAATGCCAAACTCGGCTAGGATACAAAGAAGCAAGCAAGGGTTTAGCTTCAAATTTCGTTTTGCCCCTAAGGCTAGAAAGACAATGAAGTTCCAATAATATTTTTACCTCAAATGAACAAGGAGAAGGAGGTGGTTCTAGTGGTGGTCTTGAAGCTCCAAATGCTCCATACCCAAGGAGATGAAAGTTGTTGTTTTCGAATTTTGAAAGGAGGGAAATACTCTCCTTGATGAGAGGATTCCAATGGTACAAGTTTTGTAATTTTTGGAGGAGATTTAAGGGAGTAACAAGGGGAGAGAAGTAGTGTTTTGTGTGGGTTCTCTCAAATCTCCATGGATGTCGGTTGGAGAAGGAAAGAAATCAGAGAGGAGGGAGATGGGTGTGTACACGTGAGAGAGGAGAATGAGTAGAGGAGAGAGAGTGTGAGGTAGACTTGTTTACTTTATTGCTTTTTAACTTCTTTGTCTTTTGTAAATGAAAAGGAAATAAAGAGAGGGTGTGAGAGAGGGTCAAAGATCGGACCACACAGCCCCCCCCACACACACACTCTACTTCTTATTTTAAAAGTGGACACATAAGTTTTGGTTATTTATGTTTCTACCCCACAACTTCCCGTTTTGACAGTTTTTACTAATTTCTCGTTTTACTGATTTTATTGGTTCTAAAGCTTCACTAATATTTATTAATGATTATTTAGTTGACCAAAATTGTTACGAGTCTATTTGACCCGCTTAAAGTCACGTTTTCTCGGTTTCCTCGAAAAACGTGCTTTAAGGTTCGTTAGTGATTTTGATCCGTTTTAAGGATCCGTTTTCTTCGGGATTTGTTCCCTCATGATTATTTATACTTAATTAAGCTTCTAAAATTATTTATTAGCCTAATTAATCATTGTTTCTAATTACGGGGTATTTCAATCTACCCCCCTTAAGAAACTTTGCCCTCAAAGTTGCTCAAGGTTAAAGGTTTAGGTAATTCTACTCATTAGGAAAACTGATTGCACTAATGTGTCTTACTACACCTATGAGGTGTTTACTTCCTTCCACATTGCAAGCATGCACGCTTCAAGCATCATACACAATTCATCACTTTCAATTCATACCATTCCACAATACAACATTGCGATTCACATTACACATACATCACACATCGTACATACACATCCATACACTACACATTACACATACATACATACACATACCAAATTCACTTGCACTACATATGCCATACCAAACCTATTACAATACCTACACACTATGCAATGCTTACCCCGAAGCAATGCAAAAGCAAAAAGGCTCTACCCCCCTTAAAAAGGGGTACGCCCCGTACCCGTATTACTAAATACCAGACTCTCTAGTCTATGAACAACTGTGGGTACTTTGCCTTCATGGCATCTTCCAACTCCCATGTCGCTTCTTCGACATCATGGTTAGACCATAGGACCTTCACCATTCGTATAGACTTGTGGCGAGTGTCTCTGGTCTTCCTATCAAGGATTCTTACCGGGGTTTCAACATATCGCATAGTCGGCTCGATGGAAAGTCTCTCGGGCTCTAGGACATGAGAAGGATCAGCAATATACTTCTTGAGTTGTGACACATGAAATACATCATGGACACGTCCCAAGTCCTCAGGCAATGCTAACCTGTAGGCTACGGATCCAACTCTTTCGGTGATAGTGTACGGCCCTACAAACTTTGGGCTTAGCTTGCCCTTCTGACCAAATCGGAAGACACCCTTCATAGGTGAAACGCGCAAGAACACTTGGTCACCCACTGCAAACTCAAGGTCGCGTCGTCTCACATCCGCATAGGATTTCTGTCTATCTTGGGCTGCCTTCATATTGGCTCGAATCTACTGGACTTCAGCTTGTACTTGCTCAAGGTACTCCGGTCCTATGATGACCGCTTCGCTTGACTCATCCCAACACAAGGGTGTACGGCAAGGTCTACCGTATAGAGCTTGGAAAGGTGACATCTTAATCGAGGCATGATAACTATTATTGTATGAAAATTCGATAAGATGAAGTTTGTCTAACCAACTCCCCTGAAAGTCTAAGGCACATGCCCGAAGCATGTCCTCCAATGTCTGGATGGTCCTTTCTATCTGACCGTCGGTCTGAGGGTGGAAGGCGGTACTCAACTTCAATTCTGTACCCAACGCTTCCCGTGTAGCTCTCCAGTATCTCGAAAGAAATCTGGTGTCGCAGTCAGATACAATTGTTTTCGGGACTCCGTGATGTCTGATAATCTCCTTGTCGAATAGCTCACTAGCTTCACTACCTTCCAGGTGTCCTTCATCGGTATGAATCTGGCAACCTTGGTAAGGCGATCGACTACAACCCAGATCATGTTGAGTCTCCCCTGGCAGGTGGGAGTCCTACAACAAAATCCATGGAGATTATCATGAAACTTCAACTCCGGAACTGGCATCGATTGTACCATTCCGCCCGGTCTACGATGTTCAAATTTCACTTTTTGGCATGTTAAGCATCTCAATACAAATTCTGTCACATCTGATTTCATTCCAGACCACCAGAAGTACCTCTTCATGTCTTTGTACATCTTGGAGGCTCCCGGATGGACTGACAATGTGGAACTGTGTGACTCTCGCAGGATGCAATCCCTTAGCTCAGCATTGCTTCGGGGGACGCATAGCCTGCCATTCAACCGAATCAAACCATCTTCGTGTAGCTTGAAGTCATACTCCTTCTTCTCAAATGTACCATTTTCGATCTTTTGTCTGATTTCGGTTAGGTAAGGGTCGCTCAACTGAGCGTCTCGCACCTCGTCAACCAAGCTAGAAGAAGCGAGTAGCGAATGGAGCGAGTGTGCTCGACGGCTCAGGGCGTCGGCTACAATGTTTGCCTTCCCTTCCTTATACTGTAGGTTGATGTCGTAGTCTGAGAGAAACTCCATCCACCTTCTCTGTCTCAAGTTCAATTCTTTCTGTGTGAATACATACTGTAAGCTCTTGTGGTCGGAGTAGATGGTGATGCTTACCCCATAGAGATAGTGTCGCCATATCTTCAAGGCGAAGACAATGGCTCCTAACTCTAAATCGTGTGTCGGGTAATTCTCCTCATGCCTTTTCAGCTGGTGGGAGGCATAAGCTACAACCTTGCCATGCTGCATGAGTACGCATCCCATTCCTTTGCCTGATGCGTCACAATATACCTCAAATCCCTCTGTGCCCTCTGGAAGAGTAAGGATGGGCGCTGAGGCCAATGAGTCTTTAAGGCTCTAAAATGATACTTCGCACTCGTCTGTCCATACAAACAGTGCATCTTTCTTCATTAGTGTAGTCATGGGCTTAGCGAACTTCGAGACGTCCTTTACAATCTCCGGTAATAACCGGCTAGACCAAGAAAGCTCCGAATGTCGGTAACAGTCTTAGGTCTAGGCCATGATCGTACAACTTCTATCTTATAAGGGTCAACTGAGATACCTACGCTCAAGATGACATGACCGAGGAATGATACCTGATCTAGCCAGAACTCGCATTTGGAGAACTTCGCATACAGCTAGTTCTCGCGCAGTGTCTCAAGCACTTTCCTCAAATGAATTTCATGTTCCTCTGCTGATTTTGAGTATACAAGGATGTTGTCGATGAAGACAACAACCGAAGTGTCCAACTGTTCACTGAATAGACGATTCATGAGGTCCATGAATTTTGCTGGTGCATTTGACAAATCGAATGGCATCACTGTGAATTCGTAGTGGCCATATCTGGTACGGAATGCCTTTTCTCGATGTCTTGTTCTTTGATGGCAATTTGATGATACCCAGAATGGAGGTCAATCTTGGAGAAGACTGAGGCTCCTTTCAGCTGATCAAATAGGTCGTCGATGCATGGCAATGGGTATTTATTCTTGACTGTAACCGCATTCAGCTCGCGGTAGTCAATACAAAGTCAGAGGCTACCGTCATTCTTCTTCACAAAGAGGACCGGTGCTCCCCAGGGTGATACGCTCGGGCGTATAAACCCTTTTTCTAGAAGGTCTCGTAGTTGTACTTTCAATTCTGTCATTTCTGCAGGTGCCATGCGGTACGGTGCCCTAGCAATGGGACCGGTACCTGGCAAAAGATCAATTTCAAATTCCACTGCTCTCGGTGGTGGCATGCCGGGTAGCTCCTTAGGGAATACATCAGGGAATTCGGATACAATCGGTACATCCTCATTGAGCTCTGGATCTCTCTCCAGGTCTTGTACATAACATAGATACACTTCATGGCCCTTTCTGAGCTCCCGGTACATCGCCATAGCAGATATAAGTGTGGTCGAAGGCTCTCTCGGTCTCTGGCGGTAAGATATAGTAACCCCAGAAAGACTCTTGAGCAGCAATCGATGCTCGGCACAGATAATTCTACCTTTGTGCTGCTCCAACCAATTCATTCCAATGATTAAGTCGAATCCCAATCCATTGAATTCGATGAAGGAAATGGGAAACGTTTCGTTTTTGATTTCGATGGTGGCTGATTAATAGTATTTGGTGCACTTTACTCGCTCCTTCGATGGGAGAGTAACCACAAAATTCGGTAGCTCATCCGCATGTAGCTTCAACCTCTTCACGAAAGATGGTGATACAAAGGTGTGAGAGGCGCCGGAGTCGAATAATACATTGGCTTCAATGCCATTCACTGGGAATGTTCCCGTTAAGATGGTGCCGCTTCTGCCGGCTTGTGCTTCGGTGAGGATACTCAGGTTACCTTCGGTACCGAGTCCACAACCTATTGGATTCACAATTGGATAAGTATTGATGGTGGACACAAGTGGAATTTAAATCAACACTGCTCTTTATTGATAAACCAACCATCATACATACCGTGTCTCTAATACACGTTACTAACAGATTACATGATACTATGAATTTAATACTTCCTAAAGGTAAGGTTCAGGCGTCCTGGTTTCATGTGTGTGGCATTGATTATTGCCGGTGGTGCCGTATTCAGTTTGATCTTGTTGATCCCGTGATACAGCATCCTAGAGTTTCCACCCATGATTAGGACATCTCCTGATCTCAATACCAATTTCTCTGCGAGGTCCACACGCTTCTGCTCGCTATACATAAAGATGGCGTCATCACCAATGGACCAAGACACTACGGGCACTCCTTGTTCAAGAGATTCCGCTGTCTCGTCCTTGTCTTGGTGTAACCCAAGTCGTCCTTCTTTCTCGTAGAAGTTGACGATACAAATGTCCGCTTCAATTGCGGGGATCGGTTCATGTTCGCATTGTTGTGCAAGTTCTACTGATTGTGTGACGAGTGTCTGAAACTCTGGAGGTATTGTCGGTGGCGTTTCTCCGTCTCGTGTTCGTGTCTCTTGGTATGTCTTGGTATAAGGATTCCAATCCTTTCCCAAGCACATCATTTTCAGCTTCATCTTCGCTCCACCGGGGAATTCGGGTGTATAAAATCCACCTTGACCCGTTCCTAGTTCATTGCATCGTCGAATGATTGAGATTTGGGCTTCGGGTGTCAGGTATTCCCTTAATAGAATCATACCTGGTCGGATGACCTGACACTGTTCGCTAGTGTAGTAGTGGTTGGTGATGTCGATCTCTTCTTGATTCAGGTTTACCGGTATCGGATAACAGATACTAAAGCTTCCTATGGTTATAAATTTCATCTACGGTGAGTACTAGTTTCGACTACTTCATTTCATGCTCATTACATATTCCAATTCATTCAATCATGCATTCATTCAAACAGTTACTCTACTACTTAGTCATGCTTCTTCAAGGATTAAAGGTTCGGATAATTACCTGGGCCGGACTTAGAACCGGACCCGTCACGGTCAATCACATGCAAGACAGGCTGCCTCTGAGGTGCACCCCTCTGAGGTCCCCGGGATCCCTGTCCCTGTGGTGCCTGCTGGGTTGGTGCATCGCCAGATGCAACCTCCTTGCCTTCCCTTTGCTTGTAGCTTTGGAAGTTCCCTCTTGGTTTGGCATTTTCGGGGCAGAAGTTGGCTCGGTGTCCGGGCTTCTGACAGTTGTAGCACCGGATTTCTCTCCCTTGGCAATCCTTGCCGGGATGGTCTTGGTTGCACCTTCGGCACATGTAGCTGTGGCCGTCAGGGTAGTTCTTGGTGGAACCGGAGCCAGAACCTGAGGTTTAGAGGGTTAGCACATGTGTGCATGGATATACTAGATATGATACTTGTACGAATACGATTTTGGAATAGAAGTTTACCCTTAGGTAGGTAAGATCTCAGTGGCTTTGCGGCCACCGGTGCAGAAGAACCTAGTTGAAGCAGCTCAACTGGTTTGCCCTGCTCAGCATGGGCACTGCTCTCACTTGGGAATTTCTTTTGGGATTGCTGAAAGAAATTTCCCTTTCTTTTTTTCCAGCCTTTACCCTGGTTCTGCTCCTCACCATTGGTGTTCTTGTTGTTGGCTTTGCGCTTCAGCGCGGTTTCCTCATCCCATAATTGGCACGTGATCTCAACGCGAGAAGCCGCGTGATAACACTCCTGAAGTTTCAGGTATTAGCCGGGATTCTTATTTAAGATAGGATAAAGAAGAGATTCAAGGAATTCAAGGAAATTAAGGAATTGAAATGGTACTAAGGGTTAACCGCTGTTTACCTGAAGGGAGGTAAATCGAGTGTAGCCCATACCGTACCGAAGGCAATGGCTCAGACCGCCATAGAAGCGATCGACCAACACCTGGCCGGTGTACCCTAGGCCGGGTAGAAGACGGAGGATAAAGTGAAGGTGCGGTAATACTCATCCACAGACATCTTGTCTGTCATTTTCAAGGCGTCCAGCTCTAGCCTTTTCTTTGTTTTCACATGCTCTGGATAGTATTTTGATCGGACGAGAGGGATGCAAAGGACTCCCAGTCGAAGGTGGGGACGTTGACATGCTCATGCTTGACCAGCTTCCACCAATCCATGGCTGCATCTTTCAGATAGTAGGCAGCAACTCTAACTCGAACTCCAGCAGGAGCTTCGAGGGTTTCAAACGCCGTCTCCATCTCGGAGATATAGGCTTCTAGCTTAGCCGGATCACTCTCGCCCCTAAAGCAAGGAGGGCGGAGTTCCGCTATAGCTTTTACCCAGTTAGCTTCTCTGGGTGGAGGGGGAGGGATTGGTCCCGCTTGGTTCTGTTGGTTTTGCTGAGTTTGTTGCATCGCATTGATTACTTGTGGTAGCATCTGCGCTACCGTGGCGGCGACGATCTCTGCTATCGTCTGCGTGCCGGGTCCGCCAGATGTCTCTCCCCTAGGTCGGCCTCGACCTCGTCCTGACATCTGAACATTTAGCATTTACATTAGGCTTCGCAAAATATGACCTAAGGGTCTTGGAATTTAAACAAGGTATCGTTCCTAAGAACGTCAAGGGTATCCGTTGTTAACAACGGTAGTTCATAGTTAGGTTTCTAAGTATCCGTCTTAAGACGGTTGAAATCCTAACTCGGTAATCCCTATGCTCGATGACTAAGGACATCAGAGCGTTACTACGCTCTGATACCACTTTTTGTAACACCCCTACCGTTAATCCTATGTTTACCGTCTAATCGTTCTGTTAATCCTATCAGTTCGCAGCGGAAATACTACTATTACTACGGCGGGTGATACAATGCCGCTAACCACCCATACGGCTAGCTAGGCTTACCTTACTTACAGTCACGGTCTGATGATCATAGTATACCGAGCTACTTAAACATTACTTACTGAATACAAAATACCCTTCGCCTACATTAATGGATTACCGAGTATTCAAAGTACATTCAATTACATTCCCTTTTTCCATCTACCAAAATAATGAGTTTCTACCGGCTACTCATCTATGCCAATTCACCATCCTTTCTATATCCAAAAAGGTGTACCCCATGGTACACCGGCTAATCAAAAAGCTACAGCCGTGTACTACTTAGTACACCATTCATAATCCATTAATTACAATCCAAAAAGAAATCAACTAAAACTCTTCGTCTTCCTCATCCTTCTCGAATACCTGCGTGTAGTAAAAACATCATCCCAAGGGGCTCAGCAAAAGCTGCGCATGAACTCCGCATATACCGCGTGCTAGCTAGGGCACGCCAACTAATTAAGGTCAAATAGGCATGCGGTTCATTTTTATCATACATACATGCTTACATACAACATACATTCACATGCAATACTTCATACAATGCAAGATAGCAATACAATAGCACACACACTTACTTACCTTCACCGAGTTAGCCAATTTACGAATCCAGGTTAATCGGAATGCTTGTTACTCCTTTACTCATTACACGATGCTTACATATTCTCTTTCATACTTTACTTTCCCATACTCATTTACTTACTCTTACTTTTTACTCTTACTCATGTTAAGCCGGTATGGCCTCTGGGCAGGGACTACATCGTCCCACCACCAGCTTTGGGTGACTCACTAATCCAGGATGCTACCCATTTAAGGGGTTTGGGCCGTGGACCAGTTTAAGAGTAGGAATTGGAGTCAACCTCTTGTGACTCCGCATCCTCACGCGTGGCCGAAACTATATCGGACTTCTACTCATTCCAATTTAATTACCAATTTAAGTTAGATTGGTTAGCTTGTTAGGAATTAGTTAGAAGTCCAATAGCAATCACAATCGGTCACATCACAATACAACATACATACACCCACACATATTCATTCATGCATTTCATGAATTATACAAACTAAGATTTAAAGACATATACAACAATATACAACACTACATATTCACAAGTAGACATGATAACTCCGATTCGTACATTTATCTTATTTGGTGATCAATTAGCACACAACACGCAAATCAGAGTAACCAAGATAGCATACGGGGCATGAGGAATTCATACCGTTCACCGTTGTACTTGTATCCCAACGTTCCTCCGGTGTTCACAAATCAAATCCTATTATATACATACAATTGAATGATTAATCTAACTATCATTAACTTAACTCGACTACTCTTACGTTTACTAATTCATATTTACTAAGTCTTTGAAGTTCTTATACTTACACATGGTTTACTTTCTTTAAGTTTGTTTTCTTACATAACATCGGTATACTTACATATATGTACATATGTATATGTGGGTATACATATATATATATATAATTTAATTTAATTTAATTTTTTTTTGTAAGACCCGACCGACCTTACAAGTCCGGGCCCAAGGTCGGTCGAAGTCAGTAAGGAATTACGCTGGAAAATTTCAGGGCGACCGACCTTGCAAGTCCGGTCGCAAGGTCGGTCCATTCCAGTAGGTTGCATTACGGGAAATTCTTCTGGCCGACCGACCTTGCATGTCCGGTCCCAAGGCCGGTCCATTCCAGAAGGTTTCCGTCCTTTGTAAATCTGGGCTCGACCGACCTTGCAAGTCCGGTCCCAAGGTCGGTCCGGCCCAGTATTTCAGTTTTTATTTCTGTTTTCAGTCCCTCTTCTTACCCATTACTTCCCCATTGTTCCTACACTTAATCCCACATGTTTTAACACTAATTAAACCTCCTAATATACCTCAGTTCATCCATTAACTCTTTACACATTTCTATACCAATCTACACACTTGTTTTCCCCAAATTTCATTCCAACACTTACCTTGTTTTTCCTAGTTGCATTATGCTACAGATTTTCACTAACTCTCTCCATCAATAGCTCCCTCTTCTAATGTCATTTCTAGAACTTCTAGAGTATTACATTACATTAACTACCTCTCTCAATCTACCCTCTAACTAACCCAATCAAAATCTGTTACAACCATATATTTCCCACCCAGTTTCTAGTTCATAAGTCTTCTAGTTTCTAGGTAAATTTTGACATAACCTCCCTTATATTTTACACTCTCCCCACATTGTTTATCCACACATTACTAACCAATTCACCTGTTTTCAATGACACCAATATACATAGCTCTCATACACAATACCAAACACTAAATACTCTTTAAAATCCTGCACACTACATTCAATTCCCATTTAGGTTTCAACAAGTTTTAAAGTGTCTTTTAAGGGTTTTAAAACATTTGTTTCCTCTTACACATTACACTACTGCACAATACCATTTTCATTACTCATTTCAAACTTATAAAATCTGTTACATACATTTATACTATACTACACAAAAGAAGGTAATTTACCTTGTTGCTTTACTAGCTTCTCCTTCCTTCTTCCTTCTTCATTCCTTCCCTCTTCCCACCGGTTTGTAATTTCAATTCTCCAACACTACAGCCATTCATATACATACTCCATTACTAAAACTAACCCTAGTCATTATCTAAGCTTTTAATGTATATTCTAGGGTTTAGAAATCTCATTACCTTGCAAGGGTATAAGTGAAGCTTGGAATGGCTCAAGAACAAAGTTTCCCACTCTCCAACAATGCCAAGCTCGGCTAGGATACAAAGAAGAAAGCAAGGGTTTAGCTTCAAATTTTGTTTTGCCCCTAAGGCTAGAAAGACAATGAAGTTCCAAGAATATTTTTACCTCAAATGAACAAGGAGAAGGAGGTGGTTCTAGTGGTGGTCTTGAAGCTCCAAATGCTCCATACCCAAGGAGATGAAAGCTGTTGTTTTCGAATTTTGAAAGGAGGGAAATACTCTCCTTGATGAGAGGATTCCAATGGTACACGTTTTGTAATTTTTGGAGGAGATTTAAGGGAGTAACAAGGGGAGAGAAGTAGTGTTTTGTGTGGGTTCTCTCAAATCTCCATGGATGTCGGTTGGAGAAGGAAAGAAATCAGAGAGGAGGGAGATGGGTGTGTACACATGAGAGAGGAGAATGAGTAGAGGAGAGAGAGTGTGAGGTAGACTTGTTTACTTTATTGCTTTTTAACTTCTTTGTCTTTTGTAAATGAAAAGGAAATAAAGAGAGGGTGTGAGAGAGGGTCAAAGATCGGACCACACAGCCCCCCCCCACACACTCTACTTCTTATTTTAAAAGTGGACACATAAGTTTTGGTTATTTATGTTTCTACCCCACAACTTCCCGTTTTTGACAGTTTTTACTAATTTTCGTTTTACTGATTTTATTGGTTCTAAAGCTTCACTAATATTATTAATGATTATTTAGTTGACCAAAATTGTTACGATTCTATTTGACCCGCTTAAAGTCACGTTTTCTCAGTTTCCTCGAAAAATGCGCTTTAAGGTTCGTTAGTGATTTTGATCCGTTTTAAGGATCCTTTTCTTCGGGATTTGTTCCCTCATGATTATTTATACTTAATTAAGCTTCTAAAATTTTATTAGCCTAATTAATCATTGTTTCTAATTACGGGGTATTTCAATCTACCCCCTTAAGAAACTTTGCCCTCAAAGTTGCTCAAGGTTAAAGGTTTAGGTAATTCTACTCATTAGGCAAACTGATTGCACTAATGTGTCTTACTACACCTATGAGGTGTTTACTTCCTTCCACATTGCAAGCATACACGCTTCAAGCATCATACACAATTCATCACTTTCAATTCATACCATTCCACAATACAACATTGCAATTCACATTACACATACATCACACATCGTACATACACATCCATACACTACACATTACACATACATACATACACATACCAAATTCACTTGCACTACATATGCCATACCAAACCTATTACAATACCTACACACTATGCAATGCTTACCCCGAAGCAATGCAAAAGCAAAAAGGCTCTACCCCCTTAAAAAGGGGTACGCCCCATACCCGTATTACTAAATACCAGACTCTCTAGTCTATGAACAACTGTGGATACTTTGCCTTCATGGCATCTTCCAACTCCATGTCGCTTCTTCGACATCATGGTTAGACCATAGGACCTTCACCATTCGTATAGACTTGTGGCGAGTGTCTCTGGTCTTCCTATCAAGGATTCTCACCGGGGTTTCAACATATCGCATAGTCGGCTCGATGGAAAGTCTCTCGGGCTCTAGGACATGAGAAGGATCAGCAATATACTTCTTGAGTTGTGACACATGAAATACATCATGGACACATCCCAAGTCCTCAGGCAATGCTAACCTGTAGGCTACGGATCCAACTCTTTCGGTGATAGTGTACGGCCCTACAAACTTTGGGCTTAGCTTGCCCTTCTGACCAAATCGGAAGACTCCCTTCATAGGTGAAACGCGCAATACAAATTATATATAAGCGTTTACACGCCATGATTACATACATACGTTTACACAATTATATGTAATCAAAAATCATAGAAACAGATAAATGTTTATAATTATAAAAACGTGGAAACGTATATATAACAATGTGGAAATGTTTAAATAAAAAGGTGGAAACGTTTAAATAAAATGGTGGAAACATTATCTGAACTTGTGGACTCCTATGTATAACGGTGGAAACATTATATATAATTGTGTCATGAAAACATCATATATAATTATAAAAATGTTTATATATAATCATGTAGTTAAAACATTTATATGTAATCGTGGCGTGGAAATGTTATAGACAATCATGAAATTGTAGAAACGTGGAAACGTTTAAATAAACACGTGGAAATGTTTATCTAAATTTGTGGACACCTTTATGAAAAACGTTGGAAACGTTATTTATGATTGTGGTGTGGAAATCTTTCAAGTCAATGATGACAATACAAAGTATAGAACGACTTCAAAATAGATTACCCTACACCACACACCCTAAAAACCATCATATGAAAGCTAAAAACGTCAAAGGGATTTTCAGGGTTTATAATTATAATGTAGGGTTTAGGGTCTAATGACTCTAAACCCAACACTACAAACCCTGAAAATCTATCAAGTCAGTGACGACAATACAAATTATAGAACGGATTCAAAATAGATTACCCTACCCCCTAAACACCCTAAAAACTACCTTAGGAATGCTAAAAACGTCGAAGACATTTTTATGGTTTGTAGTGCAGGGTTTAGGGTTTAACGACCCTAAACCCTAAACCACAAACCCTAAAAAACTGATGACAATATAAAGTGTAGAACTAATGCCAAAAAGATTACCCTACCCCAAACACCTAAAAACCACCCTAAGAATGCTAAAAATGTCGAAGGCATTTTTATGGTTTGTAGTGCAGGGTTTAGGGTCTAGCGACCCTAAACCCTAAACCACAAACCCTAAAAATCTGTCGAGTCAGTGACGACAATATAAAGTGTAGAACTAATGCAAAAAAGATTATCCTACCCCCCAAACACCCTAAAACCCACCCTAGGAATGCTAAAAACGTCGAAGGCATTTTTATGGTTTGTAGTGAAGGGTTTAAGGACCCTAAATCCAAACCCAAACCCTAAAAAACTATCGAGTCAGTGACAACAATATAAAGTGTAGAACTAATGCCAAAAAATATTATCCTACCCCCCAAACACCCTAAAACCACCCTAGAAAAGCTAAAAACACCGAAGACATTTAGGGGTTTGTAGTAAAGGGTTTAAGGTCTAACGATCTCTGATTCACTTTTTAACAATCTTTGATTCACTTTTCTTAAACTTAAGTTTCATAATGAATCTTAAAACATTGTACATACAACAATTTAAAATTTATTAAAACATACTCATGGTGGGTCTTATTTTGAAGAGCTTGAATTATGTTGAACAATGGTAATAAAAATTAGGTTATTTGGACTTATATATAATAAGATACATCGAAAACTTATTTCAGTGTTTATGGTTTAGGGTCAAATATTATGATATAATAAGACTTATTCTTATTTATTAATTTAATTCATGCATTAAAATTTGGATTGATGTATACTATTTGTTTGCATATATATATATATATTACAAATTAAAGAATAATATTTTAATAGTCATATGTATATGCTTAAATATTTTATGACTTTATATAGAAAGGTTTTATGTAACTTATGAGTTCTTCTATAATAATAATGATATTGCATATTTAATAAAATATTATAAAACATAAAACGAAACTAGTACACACTAAATTAAAAAATACTACAAAAAAACTATAACACTAAGTATTTATAGTTATTGTACATTATTTTCAAATAATTAACTTTACTACCTATATTTTAAAAGAATCCATGAATGTTATAATAATGATGTTGGAGAAAGGTTTAGAGACACATACAATATTTAGTCATAGTAATTATAACGAGTTCAAATTTGCTTTAATCTAATACTATAATTATAAATAGGCATCTGACACGA
The DNA here is from genome assembly GCA_023374045.1 of Limonium bicolor. Taxonomy (NCBI): domain Eukaryota; kingdom Viridiplantae; phylum Streptophyta; class Magnoliopsida; order Caryophyllales; family Plumbaginaceae; genus Limonium; species Limonium bicolor. The sequence goes on from CM041780.1 coordinate 210,998,548, forward strand.
AATTTGACATCCGCACCAAAATAGGCATGTGACACGGAAATTTGACATCCACACCACACCTAACTTCTTTTTTTTCAAAAATATAGAAAGTCGGTGCAACATACTATATGGAATAGTAATCATGATTAATCCAATGGTCCATATTTGATCCGTCACTGACCGAAAACCCATGTCTAGCCTCTCAATCCCAAGATATTTTTGAAGCTCCCAACAGAACCAATTTTCTAATTCGCTGCTTCTTCATTCCTTGACTCACGTTAATCTGCAACAACAAAAAAAAAAACGTTTTCATTCTCTCGGTGGAACCTTCAAATCGATCCTCTTCGTCTGCATTTATGGAATCTCTGAACGAAGAAACAAAAATAGCTCAGAAACATATTGCCCTGTGACTCCCTTAATGGAATGTAAACGTAATCGAAAGAGAAGAAGAAGAAAGATTAGAGCGCAAGGCAGAGAAGGGAGGAAAGGGATGATTTTATTTCATTGTGTTCTAAGCTTTCTTTCTTTTACAGAGGAGATGAGATGTTTAGAAGAGGAGATGTGTGTATTGAAGCCTAACCCACGTAGTGTATATATATACAAGTAAACTACCAAATTGTGTTAATCTAATTCAAACTAATTCAAACTTCCTATTTCAGAATTGGCAATACAAATCGTTTCATTAACTAATGGACTAATGGTTATTTCCATATGGGTGACTTATTACTCCAACACCCCCCCGCAGCCGATGGTGATCCTGATCAATGAGGCTTGAAATGTTGGTGTTGGATATACCCATGCGGTCAAGTTGTGCTTTGTAAGATATTCGGGTAGAGCTTTTGTCATCATGTCAGCCAACTGTGTTGATGTGGGGGTGTACACAACATCAACGAGTCCTTCTTGAATTTTATCACGGACGAAATGACAATCAATTTCTATATGCTTGGTTCGCTCATGAAAGACTGGGTTACGAGCTATGTAAATGGCAGACTGGTTGTCACACTTGACAGGTATGGGATGTACATTGGAAACATCAAATTCATGTAGTAGTCTGCTTAGCCATGTGAGCTCTGCTGTCACACGTCGCAAAGAACGATACTCAGCCTCTGCACTAGAAAGAGAGACTGTTCCTTGCTTTTTAGTCTTCCAAGAGATTGGACTGGTACCAAGGAGATATAATAGCCAGAGACAGACTTTCGAGTGTTTGGACATGCTGCCCAGTCTGAATCACAGTAGGCTACAAGATCCAATTGAGGTGCCGTAGATTTATTGAGAACAATACCGTATGTCATTGTTCCCTTAACATAGCACAAGGCATGGATGGCGGCGTCCATGTGCACATCACAAGGGTTCTGCATAAACTGGCTTAAAGTTTGGACAGTGTAACTAAGATCTGGTCGTGTGTTGGAGAGATAGTTTTTTTCCCACTAATCTCCTATAAGGAGTGGGATCATCTAGCGGTGTGCCTTCTGAGCGTAGGAGTTGTGAGCCCACCGCCATAGGCCCAACTGTTGCCCTTTTATTATCACACCCCGTATTCCTTGACCAGATCCATGCAGAACTTTCGTTGAGACAGGACTACGCCTCGGGCGTGGGAATAAATTCTATCCCAAGGAAATAGTGCAAGGTCCCCAAGTCCTTGATTTTGAAATTGTCATCAAGAGCTTGTTTGATGTTGTCAAGATCCTCTTGATGATTTCCAATTAATAACATGTCATCAACATAGACTGCCACATATACACGACGGATGCCGTTCTTCCTAAGAAACAAAGAATAATCGTTCTTGGATTGTTGAAATCCAAGGGTTTTGAGGAAGTAGGCTAATTTGGAGAACCATTGCCTGGAAGCTTGCTTCAATCCGTATAGAGATTTCTTTAGAAGACAAGCTTTGTTACGTCCTGTGACATCTAGCCCGTGTGGGATTTTCATGTAAACTTCCTCGTCAAGATCCCCGTGCAAGAAGGCATTATTAACGTCTAGTTGATTGATGATCCACCCCTTGTGGAGAGCGACCGTGATAAGGGCACGTATGGTTGTCATTTTTACAACCGGAGAAAAAGTTTCATGATAATCAAAGCCATGTCGCTGGGTGAACCCTTTTGCAACTAAACGTGCCTTGTATCGTTCCAACGTGCCATCGGACTTCAGTTTTACTTTGTACACCCATTTACAACTAACCATTTTCTTACCCTTGGGTAAGTCAACGATTGTCCAAGTGTGGTTTTCCTTTAAAGCTCGTAGCTCACTTTGCATGGCTTGCTGCCAGTGCACGTGCTTGACGGCCTCATGATAAGATTGGGGTTCTTCCAATTGTTCAATATTGGTGGACACAGCAAGAGCAAGGGATGAACTAGGTCGTGTGTCCGTGAGGCTCTCACATTGTATTAAAGAATTCATCCCTTTATTCTGCCTATAAACTCGTTCGTCGAGCACATCTTGAAAGGCTGTGTTTACATATATAGTCGTTAAGATAATCAGGCCTACGAGTCTCTCTTTGTGATCGACGAAGCCCGTCATCATTGGTTTGATCATGTTCTGGAATATAGGTGTGTTCCAGGACTGTTTCGTGTGCAAGAGGGGGAGAAGAGGGGGTATTGTCATTTGTCACGGAGTGGACCTCACCATGGGGTTCATCGACATTCGTTGTAAAGTGAACCACTCCACGAGGGTCATCGTCAGAGACCCAAGATGGTGGTATGCTAGGTTGTTCCCCTGAACAAGTTACATATTCTCCCACTCCATTAGCAAAAGGAAAAACATCTATATGGAATTTAACATCTCGACACACGTCAATTTTCTTTGTTACCAAACTCAAGACTTTGTGCCCTTTCTTGCGGGGTTCCTCTCCCAGATATACACAAGCTTCGGCTCGGGGATTGAATTTCCCTCCCTTTTCTCCAACTATGGTCTTGTACACAGACATCCAAAAGGTTTAATGTCATCATATGTCGGTTGTGTTTCATAAAACCGTTCATATGGTGTTTTTCCCAACAGGGCCTTAGTAGGTAATCTGTTAATTAGATAAACCGCATGAAGAATACATTCACCCCAATATTCTGTGGGAACCTGAGACTGAAAAAATACCGCTCTAGCCGTTTCAAGTAGGTACTTGTGCTTACGTTCTACAACGGCGTTTTGTTGCGGTGTATGTGCGCAAGTGGTTTGGTGGAGTATTCCATTTTGTGCGAGAAACCTTTTGCCTGAATTAGAGCTTCCTAATTCTTTGGCATTATCACTCCTGAAAATTTTGATTTTCGCATCAAATTGTCTCTCCACCATTCGAACAAAATCCACTATTGCATCCCAAGCATCCCCTTTATGTTTTAGCAATTGGACCCATGTAATCCTTGTATAGTCATCAACTAGACAAAGGAAGTACCTATATCCATTGTATGTGGTTACGTTAAATGGCCCCCATACATCTAAGTGTACCATGTCGAAAGCCTTATTAGTTTTAATCTTGGATTTTCCAAAGGGTAAACGTTGACCTCGTGATTTATAACATATATCGCATGCAATTTTTGGAGAAAAATCAACTTGTTTTATCAACTTCATCTGAACGAGTTTAGGATAAGGCACATGTCCCAACCTTACATGTAGATCTTTCGCATTTCTAGTAACAGAATTAGCAAATCCTAAAGTACTACTCATGTCTAGACTTCCTTGACGTCTTTGCTGATGGGAAAACCACTGGTTGATCCGTCCTTGATCCAGAATATAGAGACCATTCTTTTCGAGCCCAACTACTTCACTCTCCCTTGTAGTAGGGTCCTGGATCAGACAAGTTTCCATGCCAAAAGTTAGAAGTTGTTGTTCCTGTTCAACCATTTTCTTCACAGAGATCAAATTGAACATAAAATCTGGAATAAACAATACTTCTTTCAGCCAGAAATGTTTTCCCAATCTTACGTCTCCCACCATAGAGACTTGTTGAGGCCTTCCATCCGGCAGAATTACAGATCTTTTATAAGCCAAATTTTTCCAGTTTTCAAATAACTCCCGGGCACCAGACATATGGTCCGTAGCACCGGTATCGAGTATCCAACTTCCAGTTAAACCTCCAGCATCATACAGAGTTTTACTCATCAGACACAATTTGCTTGCTGTAAAATTAAAACGGTTACCTGAAAAATGACAGTAGCCAGAATCTCCTCCTTTTGACTCTTGATCGCTGGCACGGATGATGCTAGCAATCTGTTGTATTTCTTCACGAGTGAATCCCTTCACCGATTTACTACCCTCACTTGGACCTTCTCCACAAGCTAAAGTCACCACACCTTTTTCCTGCGTGCCAGCACTTTCTCCCTTCCATGGAGATGAAAGCAGTCATCCGCAATGTGCCCGGTCTTTTGGCAGTAGGTACACTTCTGTCTGGCATAGCATTCCTCAAAAACATGCCCGTTCTTTTTGCAAAAAGTGCAGTTCTTTTTCTTCCTTTCTCCCTCTTTTTCAATTGGTATTTCGTTCTCCATCGTTGATTAAATGAAAACCTGCTCTGATGCCATAATGGAATGTAAACGTAATCGAAAGAGAAGAAGAAGAAAGATTAGAGCGCAAGGCAGAGAAGGGAGGAAAGGGATGATTTTATTTCATTGTGTTCTAAGCTTTCTTTCTTTTACAGAGGAGATGAGATGTTTAGAAGAGGAGATGTGTGTATTGAAGCCTAACCCACGTAGTGTATATATATACAAGTAAACTACCAAAATTGTGTTAATCTAATTCAAACTAATTCAAACTAATTCAAACTTCCTATTTCAGAATTGGCAATACAAATCGTTTCATTAACTAATGGACTAATGGTTATTTCCATATGGGTGACTTATTACTCCAACACCCTTCCACCAAAATCTCCGCCAATGCTACACCATAGCCAGCAAACGTTATTTTTATTTTTTATTTTTTTTGAATAACCATCGTTCTGGTTTTATTTCATTTTAGTCTTCCTTCTCTGTTTTCAATTTTGATTTCATTGCCATCTTTTCTCCCCGGGTTTCTCTTCAAATATACCTTACGTTCATTTTTTTTTGCCATGAAGGTGATGGTACAGAGAGAGGAATGTCATTACCGGAGCAACCTCCGTGATTACGTGACTGTTTTTTTTCTCTCTGGCTCCTCTAGGCCCCTGTCATTTTCCTTTACACACTGTACATGCATACACCGATGAACACCAGACTCACTACGAGTCCTCGAATTCATGGACTTCACACACACTGGATTTCAAACAAGGATTCCTTCTCTCTTTCGTTTCCTTTGTTAAAATTCCTCTTCGTACTGTTTTTAGTAGGGGTGTTCATAACCGGTTAACCGAAAGCCGGTTAACCGGAAACCGGTTAACCGGATTGTCGGTTAGTTAAATTTAATAACCGTAACCGGTTCATTTAGAAGCGGTTAACCGGGACCGGTTAACCGTCGGTTTCGGTGCGGTTTTACCGGTTTAACGGTTAACCGAAATGATGTAGATTTATGTTGTTTTTTCGTATAATTAGTAAACAATGTGCGGTTTTTCTCTGGTTTTGTTGCGACATTAAACCCGTTAACCACCGATTTTGATCAGATTTTATTGGTTTTGGTATAATTCTAACCATTAACTATATAATTGTATATTTATTTTTGGTAAATCTAATAATTAACCATATAGTTTTATACTTATAGTCAAAAAAATTAAAAAAATTAATAAATTAAATGCTTAAACGGTTTTTTTCGGTTAACCGGATTCGTCAAAACCAATAGCCGTAACCGGAACCGGAACCGGGAAACTAAACGGTTCGATTAACCGAACCGGCAAACGACTTCGGTTAACCGGGTTTCCGGTTTCGGTTTCACCGGTTCCGGTCCGGTTTGGCGGTTCCGGTTTTCCATGAACACCCCTAGTTTTTAGTCCTCTGAATATTTGTCTCTCTTTCTCCATGAGAATGGCGTATATGTATTTCCCTTTTACCGATATGTACTTCGTATATGCTTTCTGTTTCTTTATCTACAATTAAATTAAAGAGAAAAAAAACGCATCTCTACACTCTTCGCGTCTCTTTGCCCGTTAACCTGGGAGATATTTGAGGCTCCCGTCAGGCACCACCAAGGTGAACCAGGATTCAGATGTTACTTCGTAGTTCAAGCTGTTAAAAAAACGGATGAATCCATATTGCTTTCTCTTTGTTTTGACTATTTTCTCAAGCTCCCTAGATGTATACTGTTCGCTCAAGATGGTAACCGGGTAGCCATGTATGTATATTTGTTCATAAGGAGACTTCTATCCGCGAAACCGGCGTTTAATTCTAACTGGGACACTTGGTAGCTCCTTTACATTACCGTGCTGAGATGTTGTGGTATAGTTTTGTTATGCAGATGTCGTGCATCTCCTCTGTATTAATTCACTTCGTATCTCTTTCTCCGAATCACTACCCCACCAAGTGAATCGTAAACGGAATGGCCAAGAGAACGTGAGAAGGTCACGACCTCATCGGAGTTTTATTTCTAAAAAGCTTATGTCGACCATCCTTCTATCTGATGTCTCCCCGTTTATCTCTGGTATTTACTCTCTACTATGTTCCTGCACATTGATTTTGCTGAAATCCAACCCAACATGGGGTCGAAAATTCATGAACACAATGTAAACCTCAAAGATGAATATGTTTTTGTTTTGCCTCCAGCAATCTATTTATTTACTGGCCTTTCTATACATATATGTGTGTACACATCCGCATTTTTTCCTGTTCTCGGTTGATCTAATTTGTGAATAAGCGAAGAATAGGTCAAACCTCTCTGATTTATTCGACGATCCCAACCCAATACTCGTGGGCGAATGGTTTGCTATCAGAGATCCGTCCTTCTAACTCTAACTTGTCGTTTGTTTTGATTATTCTTACAATGTTATTCGAAGTTAGTCCATGATAGGTCTGAAGTGCTCAATTGCGGTTGCAACTCTACTTGAGTATTTCTCTGTTGGTGTTGCATGCTGAGGAATTTCATTCATGGACATCTGCTTCTGCTTCGAGGGTTGACCCAACATTGGTCTTGACTGTTCGAAACACATCTTATTATCTGCATCTATAGATTTCAGAATGGCTATTTTGATTTTGTACTTATGCTGCTCTTCTTAGCTCCAGTTCAAGACAAGCTCGATTTAGCATGACCGACACAGTCACTTTGCAGGAAACTCTTCTTTATCTTCATCCTGGTATTTCACCCGATCTGAATCTTTTGCTTAAGATGAATGTGTTTTGAGTGTTTCATCCTGGTATTTCACCCGATCTCTGAATCTTTTGCTTAAGATGAATGTGTTTTGAGTGTTTCATCTCGATGTGTACTATATTTCATTTATTTATATATTTGTACTTCCGATTTCATGATTCAAGTGTTGAGAGATCCTTTATGTTTAGTACGGTTGTTCGTTAGTTTGACCTTATCATGCTTTCTCACTAAAAGAATTGAAATTGTTTAGCACTTTGGTTTAGGACTCACAAATCAAGGGAATTTAAATCTGAGCTTCAGTGTAAATCACCGGTAGCATGTTAATCTCAGTGTATTGACACCCACTTTAGACTAATGATTTCACTTGTTAGCTTAATCTATTTTCGATCCGGCCCTTAATATGTAAGCTTCAGCTTTAGGAATCTTTTAATCCTTAGCTTCGGATAATAATAAATGATCACTTCTGTTCCTCTGCATCTCAATGCCGACTTGCTGGAAAATTTTCGTCGAAATACTATATGTCAAAAAAAATTACTTGCGGTGGCTTTTTTCAAAAAAATTACGCGGTTATACCAAAATGGGTCAAATAACCGCATCAATGTAATGCTTCTTACTGTAACCGCATTAAGCTAATCCACTTACCAGAAAAATTTGTCATAAACCGCACTGCATGAACGCGTCTTTGTCAATAGATGCACTAGGGGCGATGCGGTTTATGACACCCTGGGGCGATCCGCAACTTTCTTGTCGGCACGATCCTGGGCGTCCATCTGGTACGATCTCCGCCGTCCATGTCCCGTGATTGTCTCGATTTCTGGTTGTGCTTCTCCGCATCATCGTCGAGTAAACCGCACCGGGTGGTGCGGTTATTGACACCCAAAACAACCTCTATATAAACGCATCCTACTGATGCAACTTCTCACACTTACACAATTCAAGTTCTCTAAACTTACTCACTTCTCCCCCTACGAAATTGGAAAGGTTAGTTTCATTTTTTTCAATTTTAATTAGTAATTTTTGTATTTAATAACTTGTTCTAATCTTTAAGTTTTAAGCATATTTGTTTTTGAAATTAATTGACTGATTTTTTGTAATTAATTTTAATGTGTAGGAATCTTCCTATTACTTCTTCTAATCCTATCTAGACCTGGCAAAAGTAACCCGAACCCGAAAAACCGAACCGAACCAATCCGATCCGAATGTCAACCGAAACTATAACTTGAAAAATGACCCGAAATCCGAATAAACCGACCCGGACCAAACCGAACCGTATTATTATAAAACCGAAAGTAAACCACAATCCACAATCATCAGAACCGAAGTCATCCGAACCAAAATCAACCGAACCGAACTCACCTCACCCATAACCCGACGATGACCCGAAAACCGAAGTGACCCGAACCGAAACCAACCGAAAACAACCGAACCGAACCCGAACCGAAACCAGTGTGACCCAAACTAATATATCCGATGTGACCCGAAAGAATATATTGCATTAATTATAGGAGACAATGAGAATAAAACAGAATGTTTATACCCAATATCTAGTTTAATACAAATCAGTATTTAGCATTTGTATCATACAACACTAAACAATGCCCCACACTACTTTTACAATTAATCATTACTTAGTAAGTGGCGTACCTATAAAAAGTATTAATAACTTATATACACGAGAAATTATTTTAAATATACCACAAATATTTGCACTATAAAATTTAAAGTAATTAATTATCATGCATTTTCATTAATTGCACAACTAATAATGAATTAATGATAATGCGTTACTCATCAATGATAGATTGGTAAGAACCAAAAATATTTGTATATTAGACTCAAATTTTATCACTAATTTATATCATTATTGTATTAATTATTCATATATTGAAGGTGTTTTTTATTAATTAGAATTTTTCAAGCCTTTATCCAATCTTGTGAATAATTCTCCCGCATTAGCAATTTAGCATAAATGTTTAATATACTTGAAGGTTTTTACCTATGTAGCAAAATTCTCATGCTTCTGAATAGTTCTTCATCATTAACAGTTTTTAACCACCGTAAAAAAGTCATCAAAACTTATTAACTAATTCTATTCGCTAACTATTAATAGATTGAAAATACAAGTTACTACACTTTGATACAATTTTAATAATTATCCATAAACATACCTTATTTATACTCCTCTCAAAATAATGAACATTAATATCTAATCTAAAGCTACATCAATAATAATGATAGTTCAGAGATAGTTGCTAAAGTATAACATGATGCAAATTATAATTATTTGTTTAAAATAATCTTTTATACATTTATACGTGTTGAGATTGATTGAAGTCAAATTTGCATATCATGATGATTGAGTTGCGGGATTCTGTAATGGCAACCGAATTTAACCGAATAATTGACCCGAATTTGACCCATAACCCCAAAAAAAACCGAATGACCCAGAGGCTAACCCCGAACCGTAAGTTACCCGACCCGAAGTCACCCTAACCGAAAGTCATCCAAACCAAAAACCAAAATCAACAAACCGATCCAAACCGACTGAAATTTCAACAAACCGAACTCAACCCGAACAACAAACCGAATTCAACCGACCCGATCCAACCCGAACCAAATATTGAACGATTTGAAATCGACCCGACCCGAACCAAACGAACCGAACCCGAACCGATTGACCCGAACCGCTACCTCTAATCCTATCCAAATCCTTGAGTTTAGTATGTTGCTTCTCTAATTTTAATTCCTCATTTTTATAGTAGATACTTGTAATCTTGGTAGATTTAGTTTTTTAATTAGTATTTAAATTCGTAATTAATTAATGCATTATTTTATAACTTGTTTTGAACTTAAAATGGTGTATAAATTAGTAAAATAATTAAGTAGGTATTATTATGTTATTGGACAAAATTAAACTTGGTAGTTTTAGATGTTATTAGTATTTAAATTCGTAATTAATTAATTCATTAATTTTATAACTTATTTTTTAACTTAAAATGGTGCATAAATTAGTCAAATAATTAAGTAGGTATTATTATGTTATTGGACAAAATTAATCTTGGTAGTTTAAGTTGTTTTATTAGTATTTAAATTCGTAATTAATTAATTCATTAATTTTATAACTTGTTTTTAACTTAAAATGGTGCATAAATTAGTCAAATAATTAAGTAGGTATTATTATGTATAGGAAAAAATTAATATTGGTAGTTTTAGATGTTTTATTATTATTTAAATTCGTAATTAATTAATGCATTAATTTTATAACTTGTTTTCAACTTAAAATGGTGCATAATTAGTCAAATAATTAAGTAGGTATTATTATGTATAGGAAAAATTAATATTGGTAGTTTTAGATGTTTATTATTATTTAAATTCGTAATTAATTAATGCATTAATTTTATAACTTGTTTTTAACTTAAAATGGTGCATAAATTAGTCAAATAATTAAGTAGGTATTATTATGTTATTGGACAAAATTATTCTTGGTAGTTTTAGTTGTTTATTTAGTATTTAAATTCGTAATTAATTAATGCATTAATTTTATGACTTGTTTTTAACTTAAAATGGTGCATAAATTAGTCAAATAATTAAGTAGGTATTATTATGTTTATTAGAGAAAATTAATCTTGGTAGTTTTAGTTGTTTATTTAGTATTTAAATCGTAATTAATTAATGCTTAATTTTATAACTTGTTTTTAACTTAAATGGTGCATAAATTAGTCAAATAATTAAGTAGGTATTATTATGTTATAGATGAAATTAATCTAGGTAGTTTTATTTTGTTTATTTAGTATTTAAATTCGTAATTAATTAATGCATTAATTTTATGACTTGTTTTTAACTTAAAATGGTGCATAAATTAGTCAAATAATTAAGTAGGTATTATTATGTTATTGGAGGAAATTAATCTTGGTAGTTTTTAGTTGTTTATTTAGTATTTAAATTCGTAATTAATTAATGCATTAATTTTATGACTTGTTTTTAACTTAAAATGGTGCATAAATTAGTCAAATAATTAGGTAGGTATTATTATGTTATTGGAGGAAATTAATCTTGGTAGTTTTAGTTGTTATTTAGTATTTAAATTCGTAATTAATTAATGCATTAATTTTATAACTTGTTTTTAACTTAAATGGTGCATAAATTAGTCAAATAATTAGGTAGGTATTATTATGTTATTGGAGGAAATTAATCTTGGTAGTTTTAGTTTTTTATTTAGTATTTAAATTCGTATTTATTAATGCATTAATTTATAACTTGTTTTTAACTTAAAATGGTGCATAAATTAGTCAAATAATTAGGTAGGTACTATCTGTTATTGGAAAGTTTTTAAAAATGGTTAAGTTGTTTTTCGTACAAAAAATGTATACTTTTGCTTAAAATTTTTTTGAACATGTAGTTAATTCTGTAACTTATTTTTAATAAGTGTCTGTTGTTGTATTGTGTACTGAATTGAAATATGTGCTTGTGCAGATGGCATTCCCAGAGACAAGTTGCTGTGGGGGGCCAGATGATGCAAGTTTGTTCACGTACCAGACTACCCACATATCTGCATCACTTTTTTCAGATGACCCGTAAGTAAAGAGCACATGAACCTCACCGTAATACGTTTTATGTTTTTTTACTGAAGTTATGAACATCATTTTTTTATTGTTGTGCAATCTAGGTCTTGAGAAATAGAAAATACACCGAAAGAAACTACGTTCTAGGAATGTTGATGTGGAGCATCCACTTGGCTTTGCATGGTTACATCCGAGATGCTGGTTTTCTGGATCAATCATCATTTTTAGAAGTTAAAGCAGACAATTCCATTGTCAGTGCATTAGTTGAGAGATGGAGGCCTGAAACTCACACCTTCATGCTACCATTTGGTGAGGTAACCATTACTTTGGAGGATGTCCATCGTTTACTTGGCCTGAGATTTGATGGGGATGTGGTGATTGCACCTATGAACCTTCCTGTGGCTGATTTATGTTTGGAACTGCTGGGAAAGAAACCAGATGAGAGCGCAATTAGGGGTCACAAGATCTCCTTGTCATGGTTGCAAAAGAATTTTGAAGTGCCTAAAAAGTTTCATGATAGCTTCTTCAGAGAGCCAGCTGTGGTGCATCAACGGTACGCCCGTGCATTCCTTATGAGGCTAATAGGTGGAGTGTTGATACCTACCCAGGACAGTCGCATGATGGACTGTGGATACCTGGAGTTGTTGAGAGACTTTGACGAATCAGGTCAATTAAGCTGGGGTTCTGCAGTGTTGGCACACACGTACCGTGGTCTGTGCAATGCTACCCAGTTCGACACTCCTTACATCGTTGGGGCGACGAAGTTAATCACACACTGGGGCGTATTCTCGAATTCCCACATTCTTTCCAGAGCGCATTAAGGGGCTTTCTGATGAACAGATATATGGGGAAGGTAAGGCGTGTTGTCAGCTAATTTTACTTATACATTTCATTTATGTGCATGCTCAATTTTCTTTAACATGTGCAGGTGGGACAGTCCACATGTTCCCCCGGTTTCTTTACGAGATGCTCGTAACATACTTGATTCGATTCCATTCCAGTCCCACCCACAAACGAACAGGTATATTTGCATTTCAATAATTGATAATGTTATTCCTTATGTCATCACTTCTTAATTAATTTCAAAACTTATTATGGCAGTGGGTCTGGCAGCCATATGATGACACTTCTGTGGACGAGGGTGCCATGGTTGTTCCTTTAATTTTGAATAAACATCATAGAGGGTCATCAGCCGGACCGGGTTATGAGACAATTCGGCCGTGATCAACCGATACCTGCAACACCACTAGACTGTGACCGGCTACATAGCCAAAAGCGCACAGGTAGAGTTGAAGCAAATTGGTCTGCCATTAATGCGGTATACATAGAGTTATGGAATGACCGGGAACATAGGCGGATAAACTTGGAAGGATTTCCTCCTGCTGTTCAACTGACTACACGCTCTGAGTACATGATATGGTACCAACAAATAGCTTACGATGGTATACTCGAGAAGCACGTCGACAGTCCATATTGGTATGCATTTACAATATATATTACTGTTTTTGGTAGTATATAATAGTTGTGCAGTACAATTGCTTACATATTTACCTTACGACTTTGTATGTTCTACAATAGGCTGATGGATTAGACCAGCTGCAACATTATGGACATGATGCTGATGTAGGAGCTTATGCCGAATATCTCTCCCAGCAATCAGGGACATTGTATCACCAACGGTAGAAAATGTCCAGCCTCAAGTTGATCATCATGCACCCCCTGCGTTCAATGTATACCAACCACCCTTCTCATTGAATGACAACCCTAGCAGAAGGTCTACACGTCGACGACCAAAGAGTGAGTTACGCCGACCGCCACAGGCTGAACCTGAGATTGAGCCTGCTCCCATTATCTTTCAATCTAGCTGGACATATCCTCCTCAACTTCTTATCCGGTTAGCCAGCAGATGCCCAGTATGATTATGATCCATGGTATCGTGCCCCTCCAACTGAGCAGTCAAGTATGTGGGGATCATCATTCGGCGGTCAGCAACCAGGTCAGTGGGGTTATCAGACCAGCACACACGATTACTCAGTTGGCCAGACATCCACCCAAGGTGATGGGGAGGTGAAGTGGGCACCCTGGATCAATATGGTGTCAGACAAGTACCCAAGATCAGTGGGATCAACAGGGGTGGTTCAAGTCAGTGGGATCTTCAGATTGGTGGTCAGCCGAGTCAGACGAGTCAGTGGATAGTGCAAAATCCAAGCTAGATGGGATCAACCACAGTGGACTTCTTATTCAAGTTCGTACGTTGATCCCACACCACAGCCATCACACACCATACGGTGAAGGGTCTTCAAGAGGGGTATCCGCAAATGTACCGACTACGCAAGCTGAAAGGTCGGCACACATGAGTGCTAGTTTTGCAAATCTTAATGTGTTTGATGATGAAGATGAGACGAAGCACTTCGGACTTCCATGGACGCATATGTTCAGTCCAACCCGGTTACTCCTCCACCACAGACTCCACGTTTGACATGACTTTGAGGGGACCAAACTCAATGAACCCTCCACAACGTTATACACCGAGTGAGTACGAACAACCCAGGAGAGGAGGTGCAGGTGGAAGAGGACGAAGGGGTAGAAGAGATAGAGGTGGTGCTGCTTGATACTACTATGCATTGTTTTTTTTACGTTTGTCTGACTCGTTTGAAGCTTCTTATGCATATTGGAAGTTTTATTGATATGTTATGTAACGAATCTCGCTATGTCTCGTTATGAATCTTGCATGTTACGTAATGGTAGTTATATGTTCATTTGATTCGAAATACTACATGGACAAAATTAAATGTGCTTGATGTCTTATATGCATCATTATACTTCCCTAAAATTAGACTCAACCGACACCGGATACTGCTTGAGAAGCACATCACCGAACTAGTGAACATGCACAACAATATGGTTGCAAAAAAAACTGCATGCAGTGCTATATTGGTGATGGGATTCGTAGTATCATATGACGTCCGTTGGCCACCATTTTTTGCCACAATGAATTTTGTATGTACTACTACGTTGATACAAAAAATTTGGAGGCACAACGTGAATCATTGGTAGCCGTAACTGTAAGCCCAAGGTAGCACCGTAGTGCAGTTTTTTTTAATATGCAGTTTTTCGCGCGTTGCTAGGGACTTTGACTATTTTTTTGAATAGGTTGTCGCTGTCCGTTGGCCACTTTTTTTGGCCACAACGAAATTTGTATGTAATACTACATTGATACAAATTTGGAGCACAACGTGAATCATTTGGTAGCCGTAAACTGTAAGCCCAGGTAGCAGCACCGTAGTGCAGTTTTTAATATATGCAGTTTTCGCTTTTGTTAGGGAGTTTGACTATTTTTTTGAATAGTTGCACTGTCCGTTGGCCACCATTTTTTGCCACATGAAATTTGTATGTACTACTACGTTGATACAAAATTTGGAGCACAACGTGAATCATTTGGTAGTCGTAACTGGAAGCCCAAGGTAGCACCGTAGTGCAGTTTTTTAAATATGCAGTTTTGCGTTTGTTAGGGAGTTTTGGACTATTTTTTTGAATAGGTTGCCGCTGTCCGTTGGCGCACCATTTTTTGCCAACAATGAAACTTGTATGTACTACTACGTTTGATATAAAATTTGGGTCACAACGTGAATCATTTGGTAGTCGTAACTGTAAGCCCAAGGTAGCACCGTAGTGCAGTTTTTTAATATGCAGTTTTCGCGTTTGTTAGGGAGTTTGACTATTTTTTTGAATAGGTTCCGCTGTCCGTTGGCCACCATTTTTTGCCACAATGAAATTTGTATGTACTACTACGTTGATACAAAATTTGGAGCACAACGTGAATCATTTGGTAGTCGTAACTGTAAGCGCAAGGTAGCACCGTAGTGCAGTTTTTTAATATGCAGTTTTCGCGTTTGCTAGGGACTTTGACTATTTTTTTGAATAGGTTGCCGCTGTCCGTTGGCCACCATTTTTTGCCACAACGAAAATTTGTATGTAATACTACATTGATACAAAATTTGGAGCACAACGTGAATCATTTGGTAGTCGTAACTATAAGCGCAACGTAGCACCGTAGTGCAGTTTTTTAATATGCAGTTTTCGCGTTTGTTAGGGAGTTTGACTATTTTTTTGAATAGGTTGCCGCTGTCCGTAGGCCACCATTTTTTGCCAAAACGAATTTTGTATGTACTACTACGTTGATACAAAATTTGGAGCACAACGTGAACTAGCCTTTGAGTTTACCTTTTAACTAGCCGTTTAAGTAGCCGTTGAACTAGCCGTTGAGTTAACCTTTTAACTAGCCGTTGAACTAGCCGTTGAGTTAACCTTTTAACTAGCCGTTTAAGTAGCCGTTGAACTAGCCGTTGAGTAGCCGTTTAACTATCCGTTACACTAGCATTATAAAACAGGGTATTGGTTACCACCCCATTCATCCCACACAACATTATACAAAATCTTTGTAGTTCGGTAGTGAATTGATCATATCTTACCACAAACTGTCGTGTAAAATCAAATGGAGTTTCTTTTCAGTTTGCACGTTAACTATGCAGCTACTTTCGGTCGTCATGGTGCGCAGTTTGATCGAAGGATGGGGCACAGACGCATTGAAGTTAATATGCCGTATCCTAATAATCTACGTGATCTACATCGACGAGTCATCCGTGCTCTGCAGTCAACCTTAGGCAGAATACAGATAGCAACAATGGTGTATCTGGGCTTGGAGGGCGACTACGAGTGGAATTTTATACACGTACGCAATGATGCATCTGTTCAACGAATGATGGAAAACTACATGGAGTACAATGATTTCATGGCACATATTCCACTACTAGTTATCTACGATCCTATTGAATCCGACGATGATGATTTCCAGGTGCAGGAGTCAATGTACGAGATGCGGCGTAACATAATAGCACAACAACTTGACAGACAGAGGTTAGGGAACAATTAGGTTTCATGTAATTGTGTAACAACAATTTGAATCTGATGGATTAATTTTATTTCTACAAGAGTATGTGGTGATGCGCTGATCCACGTTTTTCCTCGACACTTAGGTGGAGGTCCTAGCAAAACAGATCGAATCAACGTTTTTTCCGTTCTCCCTGGCAACCTTGGACTCCTTCATGGTTTTTAGAGCTTTATTTGGGTTAATCACGGCGGTGGATATATATAAGGGTCATCTTGCATGAATTCTGTGTATTCGCAGGGGTTTTCCTCGACACTTTAATCAATTTATTGCTTTGATCGGGGTGGATAGTCCTATTTGTGCGCGGTCAAACTCTATTAACGATTGGTCTATGCATTGACAGTGCCGAAACATGGAGTTGTACATTCTCTTTGACACTTGGATCAGCTTGGAATTCACATTGGGGCTTGTGGAGTTTTTTGGTGCCGTGACTATTTCTTATGGACTAGGAAATTGATTTATTTTGGGCACCATTGTGATTATCTTTTTCGCATGTTTGTTCGGTTGTGTAATTATATTATTTTTTTGGTTAAATTTTGTCTTCTATGGTATTTGTCTGATTCGGTCGGTTCCTTATTCTCTTGATTTTGTGTGTTAACTGAGGTACGTGTGCTTCGAGGTTTGGACTAGACTGTGCTTGTCGCTTGGGCTTATGAAAGTTTCGGTTCAACATGTTTACATGGTGGTATGGAAACCTTGTCGATTACACAAGACCGAGATGGAGTTATGAGCGGTCAGCCTTCTATTCGGCGGGATTTTGTATACATACATATATACTTGATTGAATGATAAACCGGGGGCAGGCCACCCCGTAGGTTGGTTTTCTATCACTTGAATCTCTTCTTGGTCACGATCAACAATATGTTTTCGTCGTTTTTGGCACTGCTATTTGCCCCTTGCACATAATTGAGTTCGGGAAATTAAATTATGTACAATCTTGATTATTTCATTTGAGGTCAACTTGTTTAGCCTTAATAATCAGTGTTTTTTTTTCTCTGTGACCAACAACTCTGAGCAACAATTGAATCTGCTACTTGTTTCTTTTTGCTACAATTTTTGTCGATTTGCCATGTTCATTTTCAATCTCCCATGTTTATTCTGCTATCATTGTAATATCACCAACTTCTATGTTTGACTATTGCTTTGCTTTAATGACTAATGAGGAGGGGCCGTTTGGGCGGTTGTAAACTCTCAGCTCAAATCCAACTTTAAACTCGGGTCCAACTCATTGCTAGCCAACCGGGCTAGAACAGGTGACCTTAGACAGCCTCTAGGTTACCCAATTATTTCTGGGCCCATGAGCTCAGTGTAGAAAAACTTTAGAAGGTGTTTCCCCATGGCGCATATCTCTGATTTGTTAAGTGGGGTTCCCTTTCCATCAGAGTTTTCCAAACACCCCTTAATTAAGATTCAAAACTTCAAAAAAAAATCAATTCCAATTCAACTCAAAAGTCATTCAAATTCGATAAAAAATCATCCCAATTCAATAAAAATTCATTCATTCCAATTTGATAAAAATTCTTTCAATTCCGATTCAATAAAAATTCATTCATTCCAATTTGATCAAAATTCTTTCAATTCCAATTCGATAAAAATTCATTCAATTCCAATTCAATAAAAATTCATTCATTCCAATTCGATAAAAAATCTTTCAATTACGATTCGATAAATTCATTCATTTCAATTCGATTCGATAAAAATTCATTCATTCATTTAATTCGATAAAAATCTGTTCATTCTAATTCAATAAAAATTCTTTCAATCTTAATTCAATAAAATTTCACTCAATCCCATCCGATTCAAGTTCACCCAATTCCAATTCGACAAATTTATTCAACTCTAATTCAATCTCAGTTAAATTCTTAATCCAATTCGATCCAATCTTAATTTCAGATTCAATATCAATTCAAATTCAATTTCAATTCAACTTCAATTTCAACTCCAATTCAATCCCATTTCTAGTGCAATCCTAATTCAATCTAAATTCATTCAATTCCAATTCAACTTCGATTTCAATTCTATTTCAATTCCATTCCAATTTCCCCTACACTCTGAATGTCTCGTAGACCCGAGTGTCTCACAGATTTTGTTATCCCAATGATTCGAATGTCTCACAGACCGGAGCGTCTCACAGACCCGAGCGTCTCACAGACCCAAGCGTCTCACAGACTTCAACATCTCAAGGTTTTAAACGTCTCACACAGACCCAGCGTCTCACAGACTAACACTTCAAACCCAAACTTCTCAAAATTCCAAACTCCTCCAAGTCTCAAATCCATCAAAACCCAATTCGAGGCCCAAGCCCAAATCTCAACTTTGGCCCAACAAGTCCAAAATCAGTCTCAAGCTCAAAACATCCCATAAATCGTTTCAACTCTACTATCAAATCAGTCCATCTTTACCTTCAAAAATCAGCCCATTGGTGAAGCCCACTTTAGCCCAAATTCAAAAGGCCCAATTCGGCCCAAAAAGCCCTTCAGGCACAAAAACCCAACTTTGACTTGGTCCAACTTTGACCAATCCGAACTTTGACCTTGGTCCAACTTTGACCAATCCGAACTTTGTCCTCGGTCCAACTTTCACCAATCCGTACTTTGACCTTGAACCAACTTTAACCTGGTCCAACTTTGACCGGTCCAACTTTGACCAGCCCAAGTTTGACCTTGACACAACTTTGACTCGATCCCACTTTGACTCGGTCTAACTTTGACCCGACCCGTTTTCCAACCCCAACCCAAATTCAATTCAAACCCAATTCATTCAGCCAAATTCAATTCAAACCCAATTTCATTCAATTCAAATCTAAAATCAGCCCAATTCAATTCAATTTTCAAATCGAATTCCATTTCAATGCCAAATAAATTCCAATTCAATTCTATTTCAATTCCATTCCAATTTCTCCTACACTCTAATTGTCTTATAGACCCGAGCGTCTCACAGACTTTGTCATTCCCATGATTCGAATGTCTCATAGACCTGAGCGTCTCACAGACCCGACGTCTCACAGACCCATGCGTCTCATAGACTTTGACATCTCAAGGTTTTAAACGTCTCACAGACCCGAGCGTCTCATAGACTAGCATACCAAACCCAAAATTTCATGAAACTCCGAACCCTTCTAAATCTTAAAATCCTCAAATATCTTCAAACTCCACAAACACCAAAAATTCCCAAACCCAAAATCTGAACTACGTAAGGTCTGATCTCAACAGGGAGTTGAGTACGTAGGCAACCCACACAGGGTGCGACCCCACATCAATCAAAATGCCATTTTTCACTCAGCCATCTCACCTCCAAACAACCCCGTATTGTCTCGCAGACCCGAGCGTCTCACAGACTTTGTTATCCCCATGATTCGAATATCTCACAGATCAGAGCATCTCACGACCCGAGCGTCTCACAGATCCGAATGTCTCATAGACTTCGACATCTCAAGGTTTCAAACGTCTCATAGACCTGAGCGTCTCACAGACTAAAACATCCCATACTTCAAACATCCCAGGAGGATTCAGCATCTCCTAATAACCCTGAACTACGTAAGGTCCAACTACACATCCGTACGTAGGCATCACATCTAGCGGAACTTAACTCATCCCATTACTTTTTCCAATGGTTTACACGCGTTACCACCACCACGTGGCTAACAAGGCTAATCCTTACATTTTTGTATCGGTCTGATGGACTCGATTCCGAGCAACTACACAATACAATCCTCATTCCATGTTTTCAACATTTATAGAATACATCACTCCCCTTACCTAGTATTTTACAACACTGCCGAACAACTTCGGTCTACTACTCCATCATACTCATCGCATTTAAATGGCTACCCATTTATAAACATCGTCTGCCCCGTCCTACTCTCGAACGGTTTCCAGCTCCTTGTACCTGAAATAGAAAGGAGAGAAAGGGGGGCCCCCAAGGGGCTCAGCGCCTTTGCTGGTATGGTAATCCCGCAGCCCACATGCTACCGGCCCACGCACCAACTAATTGTCGTCTTAGCATGCAGTTGATTATATTTAAATCATGCATACAAGCCATAACCATACAACACATAGCATTTCGCCTCAATGGGCTCAACCTATAACCAAACATCCACACTTAACAACCATCCAATGATTCCTTAAACCCTAGAGTGGCTCTCCTCTAAACGGAGCTACTTCCTTAACGAACGACGTGTACCCATCAATCGGGTTATCCTTAAACGCCTCTTGTCACAAGCTGGGATTCATTCCCATGATCCACACATTCCATATCATACAAATATCTCATTTCTCACATAATAAAACATAACAACACCTTCTTGTCTCATCGTACATATGATGACATCGCATTCATTTAAAACATTGAATATATATATATACCATAGCATAGCAAGGGAATTTGCATAGCACCATAACATTACATAACACCATAAAATCGGTCTCACAAGGAACCTTCCACCATAGTTAGTATACCATGTGAGCCTAGGGATTTTTGCCAATCCATGTTAAGCTCGTTACCATCCTCGTTACCGACCGGGTTATATAGAACGGTTAACTTATACCAAAGGTGTGTCGGATATAGTAATCCCAAGCACACCGAAATAACATTCGTATGCCCCTGTGGCCCGACGTGAGTCAGTAACTAGCTTTGGATAAGCTAAGGGAAGGTAGAAACCAAATTGGAATACCACCTATACATACACCAAGTGAGCCAACCGGATAAGATAACGACTCCCGTCCATCACACGCGTGGCCGGAACAACCGACTCCTCACCCCCCATTAGTACATAAACACTTAATAATAAGTAGTTAGAGATCCATTATGGAGCCTACCACATCCACACACCATACGGTGTCATAACGAGTTAAGCACACAAGGAGGTTCACACACTTGCATACAACAACACAATGTCCAACTAACTCACACATAGCCGTGGTTAGCACGTTCCCAAGGTTTGGGTCGTCAACTCCGAATACCGATCACTCATTGTTCCTAGATTTGTTAGCTAAGGTTTAAACATATTGAGGTTAAATGGTATCGGAGGCCAATTCGCCACATAAATGAATTACTATAAACTCATTACATGTTTTAATCTTACAAGGTGGCAAACACTCAAGAAAACATATTGGCATACAAGCCGGTGTAATCCGGTAGGACACAGGTTGCAAAAAAACCATACCTGTCACCGGAGTCCACTTTACCACGTCCACTTATGTTCCTCGAGCGATTCTCGAACAATGTTAACATCACATGTGTTTTTATTAACATCGGGGTTTGCTTGATTATTTAATGTCTAATGCTTAACTTCCCCGTTAACTTAGTTACACAACTTTACATTTTAACTTGTTCTTACTTTTACATTTTGATACAACTTTTCACCACTTAATTGCCATTTCAACTCACCTAACATGTCCATAACAACCTTATTAACATCATTACCTATCAATCCCCATCATTACATGTCATTTCATAACCTTAAACAACATTTTTGGTCCGACCGACCTTACCGACCGAACTTGTCCAAGTTCGGTCCATTCCAGAACACATTTCCGTCAAAATTTTCTACTCCGACCGACCTTGTAAGTTCGGTCGCATGTTCGGTCTATTCCCGAGACTTTCTTCCCCTTTGAAAATTTAGCCCGACCGAACTGCCAAGTCCGGTCCTATGTTCGGTCGGTTCCAGAAACTTAATCCGTACACAAAATACAAGCCCGACCGACCTTGCAAGTCCGGTCCCCAAGGTCGGCCTTTTCCAGAAATCAATTCTCGCAGGGTAAACTGGGCTCGACCGAACTTGCAAGTTCGGTCGCAAGTTCGGTCTGCCCCAGACCCTTGTTTTCCTTTTCTCATTCAACTCCAAATTTCACCCCATATATCCTAGTACACCCTAACCTCATTTGGGCACTTCAAACACACCTTTAGCCATGTGCTAAACTCTTTAAATCACTCACCAAAACCATCTTATCATTCACAAGTTTCTTACAAAATTCCTAGCACTTAGGATGTTTTCTCCTTAAGATTTCTAAGTGGTAGTTCACCAATAATGACCACTACACCAAGGTGTTTCCTCTACACCTTAACATCATCTCTCAACTCCTTTTCTTGCTAACTAAATCCCCTTGTTACTACTCCTTGAATTCTTTCTCAAAACCTTACTTAAACATCATTCTCCTTATTCATCAACATCACCCAAACCTTAAAACAGCTTCTTCAAGACTTTTCAATACACTCTCAAACACACATTGAATTCCTAGAACTTCCAAGATAACACCTAAATCCTTGCATCACTATGAATCACCTTAACATATGTTTTATTCTCAAGTAAACATTTTATTCACCTTTAACACTTCCTAGATCACCAGACCATTTAAAACACTTAGAACTTCTCACACATTTTTCCAAATTTGGCCATAGGTTCTCTTGTATATACTCACATCCAACCACCTAGGTTTTTACCTTATTTCATTCAAAACACCTAAAATCCATCAAACACATTTTTATACACAAACTCCACACATTAAGCACTACATCACAATATAGTGCATAACTTAAATTGCTTGGCACTTAGGCCCCTAAAATAACATGGCTCTTAGGCCCTTAAATAGCATAATCCTAAACACTGAATTTCCCACATAAATAATGCCTTTGACCTGTAAATACATACACCAATACATATGTTCTTTTACTAGTCTCCTTGAGAACACTTTACTAGGTCATTCACCATTTGCTCTTTAGGTAGTTTTTAACAAGCATTATAAGCTTATTTCTCCTAAGGCACTAAACCACATTGAGATAGCTTGGTACCTCTTTTCCTCACAAATTTCTTTCTTGTTTCCTTGTAAACCGGTAAGGCATTTGGTTCCTTGCCAACAACTAAACAATATACAACATTGAAATGAGTATATAAGCATTATGCTTCATCTCATTATAAACCTAGTACATATATTATCTTAAGGTATTAACATGATTGTTTTACCTTGGAATGGAAAGAGAGCTTGAATATATATCAAGAGAGGACTCCTCCTAGCCCTTGGAAGATTCAAATGAAGCTAAACAAGCAAGGTAAAGACACCATGGTGAGGTTAATTTTCGGCCATGTACTAAAAAGAGAGGAAATGGAGTTTCTTTGGTTTTTCCTTACCTTGAAGCAAAGGTGATCAACAAGGCATAAAAAATATTAGCTCAAGCCCCTTCCATGGAAGTTCTCCTTGGCACCAAAATGGTGGTTTTGGGATTTGAAAAGACAAGGTTGTAGAGCTTGCTCCAACTAAGAGAACGGTAGCCTCGGAATTAAATTCGGAGCATGGAGTCATAAGTTACAAGTGAGGAAGGATGAGAATGGCATGGTTCTGTTTGGAAACCGATGGAGAAGGAGGAAGAAGAAGACCACCGTGGGAAATGAAGGGAAGAAGAGAATGAGAAGATAAGTTTGCTTTTGTTAAGATATTTATCCTTATAAAGCAAATAGTATACTAATAGTCATTCTTTCTTTTCTTAGTAAACTAACAAGGGTGGTGAGTCACAACACCATAAAAACGGCCCCAATAGTACCTAGGGGTACTTTAGACTTTATTAGTCAATTGTCTCACTTATAACATTATATGTTACAAATAGTTATAAAAATCACTATCACCAAAAACAAGGCACATAGAAGTGAATTTTTGATTTCCCATTGATATAGCACCCAAATGTGATACTATATAGTACACATGTTAATTAAAGAGTAATGATGGACATTTAGCCATCAAAACTCATTTACAAGACAATTTTTCAAAAACGTGCTTTAAGACTCCTTAAAGCACATTTTGCGTTTTAACTTGTTTTCAAGCTTGGTTTTCTGGTAATTGATTTAATATGTTCATTAACATATAAAAGGCATAGGTTTGACCATTAGGCCTTATACACATTTATCCCAGGTTAGAGCACATTTTAGCCCATTTTGACCTTAAGGTATTTATTTTGTTTTGTTTTGGTTTCATTGTCTACCAAAGTTTCCTAAGACTTAATTAGCCTTATAAAGTCATAATTAAACATTATCAAGTCTTGGTAGGCTCTTTGGGTCCTAACCAAGTTCACTCCAACCTTAGAGCATGTTTTTGCTCAAACCGTGTCTTAGTGTTTTATTGTGTTACCATGGTTTAAATGATTCATTTATGTTCTAAGACACTTTTTAGCCTTTAACTACCAAGTTTAACATTTACACAACATACCAAGGTTTGGGGTATTTCAACTACGTAAGGTCTGATCTCAACAGGGAGCTGAGTACGTAGGCATCCCATCTAGGGTGCGACCCCATTCCAATAAAAAACCCTTTTTCCCACTCTAAGGTGTTCTCCATACCACTCAAACATTCAAATCCCTCCGACTCCCACAAACCCTCAACTTTTCAACTCTCAAAATCAGACTTCTAGTCTTTCATTCTATACCCATCAGAATTCATCAATTCTTCTTTTTGGAGCTAGCTTGGCATAAAAGCTCGCCTCATCCATTCGTTTTCTCTCATTCTGTCCTAATCCTATCCTTGGCTTTGAATGAATCTCTCTAAAAAGGTTTTGAAA
The DNA here is from genome assembly GCA_023374045.1 of Limonium bicolor. Classification (NCBI taxonomy): domain Eukaryota; kingdom Viridiplantae; phylum Streptophyta; class Magnoliopsida; order Caryophyllales; family Plumbaginaceae; genus Limonium; species Limonium bicolor. The sequence continues at coordinate 211,023,768 of CM041780.1, forward strand.
GAAGGTAATCCCGACAATTGGAGACCGAGGTTTCCTCGGGCACCAATCCGAAGTCGTGGTCGTTGCCACTTCTAAGGGGTGTAAACCAGTGCGAACTCACACAGAATCTTTGGTATGATCAGATAAGTCCTATCCATAGGCAACAAATCACAGAGTCAATAACGGTTCTTAGAACCATTCTTCCTTCCTAGTTATCTTAGGTCAAACTAGGTGGCGACCTAGTCATTTCCGCCTTTAGGGCATAAGTCCGCGTGGAGCCCATCGAGAGCGGGTGTAGTGCTCACTAGCATTCCCATAAGCTTTCTGGAAAGACGGACGATGAGTAGGTATTTGAGGGATGCCAGAATAACGGGTTTTTCACCCTCCACAGAATGACATTTCTAGGATCTTGACTTTTCAGTCAAACCATATTTAGATAGACCCCCCTCATACTGAAAAATCACCCTCCACACCCTGATTAATTTAAACAACAAGCACAATCCCTTGTTCAAGTCATTAATAAATTAATCGCATTATTAATAATCCTATTGGAGATAGATTAACCTATACGGCGAGAAACTCGCTTCTAGCGTTAACCCATTTGACTTCCTGTGTCTAGAACCTTGTCTCAGCATGCAATTAACAAAGAACTACAAATATCACTTTAATAATTGTACAAGAGAATTAAAGCGCATTAAGGACAAGAATCAAAATACTGCTTAGATAAATTATACTGGAAAGCTTACATAAAATAATTATATTAAACAGGCTCGCTTCCAACCCGGGAAGCTAAGTTTATTACTCAGACATAATATACAGTAAACAAACATAAGAAATAACATAGTCGGAACCAACAAAGAAGAACGAACAGACAATCGATTCCCTCGTTGGTTCTCTGGAAACTAACAGCATAAGGCTGATGAAGAAAGAAAATAAAATGGAGAAGTGGGGATAAGAAGATGGAATGGATCGTAGGTGTGAGCGATGGATTGTGGAAGAGATTGAATGATTTTATTGATGCAGAGGTACTGGGTTTATATAGAAGGAAGGAGGAGGAAGAAGACAGAGGGAACAAGGGAACACCGTGAGGAAATTAAGGAGAGGATTGAGGCGGCTGAACGCGTGAGATAACTGTCGGTAGGCGCCTGATATTGCTCATCTGGGTAGATGGATAAGTTGCAGACGCCGCGAAGAAGATAAACACACCGCGTGAAAATCTGGATCTGGGTGCATTTTTAGAGGTGTCCGCCTCCCTGTCCGCCTAAATTCACGCGGACGCCTCTGATGTCCGCGCCTCTGTCCGCCTAAACTCACGCGGACGCCTCTGATGTCCGCGCCCTGTCCGCCTAATTCATGCGGACACAATTCACGTTGCGCCTATGTCCTCTGTCCGCCTTCTGTCCGCCTAAGTTCATGCGGACGTCTCTATGGTGTCCTCGCTTGTGTCCGCGTTGTTTTGGGCGGACGTCTCACACACTGTCCTCGCTTGTGTCCGCGTTGTTTTGTGCGGACACTCATGCGGACACAAATAGCCTTCCGCGATCTCACACTGGTCCTCGCTTGTGTCTGCGTTGTTCTATGCGGACACTCATGCGGACACCATGCAGACACCATGCGGACACAAACTTTGACCGGCTCTAGATTCTTCGTTGGACTCCGTTTTACTCGCCGTTTGTTGCGTTGGAAAGCTTGTGAAATAAACTATTTGATTCCAACACTTTTTCCTGTATTTGATACATAAAATCTATCAGTCCATATCAAGACATAAATCTTAGGAAAAACATACGATAAGTGAGAAATATTATCCTGAAAGTGAGCAAGTATAAGGTAAATTAAACCCTTAATGTTATGTATTTCTCACTTATCAACCACCTTCACTTCTATCCTCCGACTGCTACCCGACCTCGTGTATACTGGCCAGGTCTTGGTCGACCGCTTCTATGGCAGCCTGAGCCATCGCCTCCGGTATGGCATGGGGTACACGCGGTTTACCTCTCTACAGGTAAACATCAAATTGAAACCCTTATGCCATAGTCAATATAAATAATGCCATATTATGCAATAATCCCATCTAATGACCTAATATCAAGAGTGTTACCATGCCGCATCGAGAGTTGAGATCACCGTCCAGTTAAGGGACGAGGAGAATGCGCAGAAGCGCAAGGTCAACAACAAGGGTACTGCACTGGTGAGCAGACCCAAGGAAAAGGCTGGGGAAAGAAGGAGGGGAAGTACTCCCACCCGACCCAAACCCAAAAGACTACCTCCGGAGAGAGTGGTGCCTATGCTGAGAAGGGCAAGGCAGCTGAGCCTTTGCAGCTTGGCTATTCCGCACCGGTAGCGGCAAAGCCACTGAGATCTCACCCGCCTAAGGGTAAGACTCCCGTTAAACCACAAGTGCAAGCAAATAAATTTAGAATACCGAATATTGCTAACTCTCAATGCCTAGGTTCCGGATCTGGCTCAGGCAAGGGCAACTCTGATGGTCGTGCCTTCAGTTGCAAGTATTGTATGAATGACCACCCCGGCACGGATTGCCGGAAGAGAGGTCTGATGCTTTAGATGCCGCAAGATGGGACATCGTGCTTATGAGTGCCCGGCCAAGAAGGGCAACAACCAGGAGTTCAAGCAGAGAGAGGGCAAGAGATAGCAACTGGTGATGCTCAGAACTAGTATGGCCAGCAGGGGCAGGGGCCTAGAGGTGCTCAGAAAAAGTGCCACAGAGACAGTCCGCCCTGCATATCATAGACCGCTCAGATGAAACTAGTCTGACGACCTGAAATACCCCGAACTTAAATATAAGGATTAAAATTAATCTGATACGTATTTAAGGGCCTAATGGTACCTAATTAATATGGTAAGGAAAAATAAATCAAAAGAAATAATGAACGCTTAAAAAGCGGAAAACGCTAAAATAAGCGTTAAATAACCACAGGAGGTATGGGACCTCGGTTAGAGTATTATATGGATTCTAAAGGTTAATAAAACCTAAATAGTAGGTGTAACAACCCCCGAAGAAAACGGATCCAAATAATGAATTAAAAACGCTATAGAGCCTTAGAGCACGTTTTTTCGAGAAAAACCCGAAAACGTGACTTTAAGTGGTCAAACGGACCCGTAAAATTATAAGTCATTAATAATAATTATTAAGCATTTATGGGAGCTTAATAGTCAATAAAAATAATTAAACGAGGAAATTCCGGAAAACGGGCCCGGTTAGTGAACCGTACCTAAAACGGATAAAATAACGAGCGTTATCTGTAATAGACGAGAAATGCTCCAGATAGTGTAACAGTGGGGGCCGGTTTTAATGGGTATAAACAGCCCTCTCTCCACACACACCACAAGTAACAAATAAGTAAATCAAAAAGCAAAAGCAAAAGTCCAAAAAGTAGAAAAGATACTCTCTCACCTCATTTTTATTCTCTCTCCAATTCCTTCCCTCTCTCTCACGGTGGAACCCCCTCCTGAACCTATCTTCTTCCTCCTCTGGTGGGAACCGATTTTTGGGCTCTCCAAATAGCTCCCATGGCAACTCCACCTTCTACCTCAAGCTCTAGCTCCATTTGAGCTCCAAATGTAAAATAAAATACATATTTGAACTCCCCTCATCATCCCTATCATTCCCTCTTTTAAAAATTCGAAAAGGATGAGTTTCATCTCCATGGGTTTTCCCCATTTGAAGAGAAAAACACACCATTATGGAGCTTGGAGTCTCCTCTTTCCAACAAGGTAAAAAATCTCCATGAAAGACCTCACTTTTCTCCATCTATTGGGTATAACCGATTTTTCCCCTCCCTCTCACCTTGTTTTTCCTCTTGTTTTGGAGCTTTGTTTCAACCCTCCAATGGTGGTGAGAACACCCTCTTGAACCAAGGGCTAAAACCCCTCCTAAAGCTCAAAAGGTAAACCCTAGAAATTGTTAAAACATCTCAATGAGTTAGTATAAATCTAAGGGTTAATATATTAATCATACTTGTTTTGTATGCCTTGGGTGATGGGAATGGAGTTTGGCAACTCCATTCCCACAAAATCGAATTGTACAAGGAAGAGAAGAGGAGAAGTGGAAAAGGAATGAAGGAATTGTAAGCTCAAGGTAAGGGCTCTCTCCTAAGGTTAAGATTTTAATGTATTAGAGTAATGGGAATGGGTAACCAATTTAAAAGAACCAAACTATGGTATTAGTATTGGAGTTTATGAAGTTTGAGTATTAGGGAACTAGTAAGTAAATGTAGGCCTTAGAGCCAAGTATATTGTGTATGAGTAGTTGGTATTGATGCATGATGGAGTATTGATGTATTGTGATGGTTTATATAGCTTTGTGTGCTGGTAGGACCCTTGTATGGGTGTGGCTAGAGTAGGAATGAATTTGATGAAAAATGTGAGTGTGGAGAAGTAAGGAAAGTAGGTGAACTATGGCGAAATTTTGGTAGGAATTATGTATCTAAGAATGACTTGGTGAATGGGAGAACCAAGGTGTATATTGGATTGAGTAGATATGTTTAGTAGTATTGAAGAGGTAGTTGTAGTATGAGAAACAAGAAGTGTAAAAATCTGTAGCAAAGTGTGTAAAAATGCCTTGGAGAAGTTAGGAAAAATTAGTGTGTAGGAATTGGTAAAAAGAGTGTTGGACTTGGGTATAGATATTGTAGTTGCTTGGAAATGAATTGGAATGGTAAGATGGCATTAGAAGAGGGAACTAGGCATGGAGGGAATAAGAACCCAAAATCTGTAGCAAAAACCACTTGGAGAAATAATGTAAGTGCTGGAATGAAAATGTGGTGAATTAGTGTGTGAATTAGTATGGAAAGGAGTAAGGAGTTGGTAATGGATTTGGACATGTTTAGGAACTTAATTAGGTGCTTAAACATGTGGGATTAAGTGTAGGAACAATGGGAAATTAACTGGGCAAAGCTTGGATTGTAACAGATTTTGAAAACTTAAAATCTGTAGAAAATTTAGCAGGGTCCGGGACTTAAGTCCAGGACTAAGTCCCGGACCAGCATATTAAAACAGGTCGAGAGAAGATAGCCGTGGGTGGTCCGGGACTTAGGTCCCACACAAGGACCCGGACCACCCCTTGAAAAATGGCCGAGAGTTTTGTAAGTTCATGGTCCGGGACTTGGGTTACGCATGAAGACCCGGACCAGTACTGGATTTTCATTCGAGAGTTTCTAAAGCCTGGGTCCGGACTTAACTTAAGTATTAGGTCCCGGACCATAGTAGAAAATACCCCCGAGAGTACAGACCAGTGTTGGTCCGGGACTTAAGACCCGGAAAAGGTCCCGGACCAACCAAAAAATTGTAAAATTTAGCTTATTAAATGAGCTTTAAGGTAAGGTAATGAATGGTAATGATAGTATAAGGTAATTAGTACTTAATTAATGATGTTTAAGGGTAATTAAAAGTATGAACAAGTTGGAGAATTAAGTAAGAGAGTTTTAAGTATTTGAACATTAAGTTAAACCAAAACAACGGAACAACGGGGTAAGTATGGGAGTAGTAAATAAGTATGTGTCGTAATACTTAGTATTGATTGAACCGTTTGGCATGTAGCCGGAGGTTCGAGAATAAGGCTCGAGGAACAAGTAAGGACTAAGGAACAAGAAGGTACCCGGTAAAGTAAATTGCAGAAAAAGGTATGATTTCTTCATGCCCTGTATCCTAATCTGGTTACCCCGATTTGTGTGCTTATTTGATCACCTAACAAGATAAATGCATGAATCGGACAATATTGCACTACCTGTGCTTGTTTATATTGTTCTTGATACATTTGTCTTGAACAATAGTTTGTATAATTCATGAAATGAATAAATGAGAATGAAGTGTGTATGTACCTCGTATTGTACTTGTGTAATGTATTGTACCTCGTATGTATGTGTATATGTGTATGTATTATTGTGGCTTGGATGTTGACTTCTACTAATTCCTAACTACCTAACTCCTAACTTGAAAGTGAGTAAATTGGAATGAGTAGAAGTCCGATATAGTTTCGGCCACGCGTGAGGATGAGGAGACACAAGAGGTTGGATCCGATTCCTGGTTCTTAAACTGGTCCACGGCCCAAACCCCTTAAATGGGTAGCATCCTGGATTAGTGAACCAAGTAAAGCCTGGTGGTGGGACGGTGTAGTCCCTGCCCAGAGGCCATACCGGCTTAACATGAGTAAGAGTAAGTATGTAAGTAAGTATGGATCAGCAAGTAAGTAAAGTATGAGTATGTATGCGTAAGTTCTGTGGAACGAGTAAAAGAGTAATCTCCACCCGATTAACCCGGGTGGACAAATGGAGCTAACAAGTATGGTGTATTGTGTAAGTATTGTGTATGTAATCAGTATGCGTATTCCGGTGAAGGTAAGTATGGATGGTTGACTTGTATCGTCTTCCGTGTATGTATTGAACTGTATGAATGTATCCTTGTAAAGTATTGTATTGGTATGAATGAAAGCATGTATGTATGTATGTATTGTAAATGAACTGCATGTATACGACCAAGTGGTCGGCGTACCCTCACTAGTACGCGGGTATGCGGTTATCATGCGCAGCGAAAGCTACCCCCTAGGGGGAACGTTTTTAGTGTGCAGGTACCCGAAGCGGATGTGTTCAAGGTAAGAGACCGGCGGCACAACCTTGTATCTAGAAAGTAAGTAGTTGTGAGGAATGGGTAGTAAGTAGTCTCCTAGTGAGTATGTATGAGTTTGGAAGAGGTATTATACTTGTATGAGGATCCTAGTAGACTCGGTATGTGAATTAAATTGTATTGTACATGGGGTATTGTATGGAATGAAGATTGCAGTACTTATTTGGTAAATGGAGTATGTGTTGTAGTTATATAGTACTCGGGATTCCGGTCCATCAGACCGATGCTGTATGTAGTAGCAGTAGCCTTGTTAGTCACGTGGGTGACTAACGGCTTTGTATCACCCACATTATGTAAGTATGTATCCGCTGCGTGTATCTGATGTGTAAGGAGATTGGACGGTAAGCATTGTATTAATGGTAGGGGTGTTACAAAAAGTGGTATCAGAGCGATACTTCGCTCTGATGACTGGAAATACCGAGTTTAGGAATACCGAGTTAGGAATTAGAAGCTTAGGGCTAAGGGCTGAGTGTTAGCATTAGAGATATGCTAGTTAGGAACTACCGGTGAGTACCGAAACCTACAATACCAGTCCCGCCCGCCGCGAACCCCATTGTATAACTTGGGAAGGACGCCAGAGAGAAGGAAAGTCCTCTCATACTCGGGAAACCCGATCTGGCAGCTGTGAAATAATCATACAAGTAAGCAAGAACCTGACATGTAGTAGATTCCAAGGATTGGAAGTCCCGGAGATGGATTCAGGGTGAACAACAATACCCGCGCTTAATAGCGGTGGGATGAGTACCCCAGCCATAAAGAGGCTACAACCTACAACAGCATGGGGCGACGTGCTTAGCAGTCGCGAGACCTAGCTAGACAACCAGCAGCAGGAAAGAAGCACTAACTGTGCAACGAAATGGGAAAAGAAGTAATAACAGAACCCGAGACACAAGTCTACGAGATAGTAATACTTGGATAATACCACCAATGTATACCAACTGACTAAGGACCTAGACAGGAGTGGTTAACTCCGAAACTACAACGCCAAAAGGTTACAATACCTGGCCGACATAGCTCAGACAACTACAAGAACAACCATGAGATATAATCCGATAGGACTACAAGAGTAGTGCCCAAACAAGCTAAGGCTCAATAACCACAATAAATGTGTGGGAACGGGCAACGAGGAATAACACTAAACCAAATTAAGGGAATCTCCAGGGATTGGAGAAGTACCCAGATCTACGACAGCCATGTTCAGATCATTGAGAAGCTACCTAAAAGATCGAGTATCCCAATCAGCGATCAATAAGATCAAGGGATGGGTCAACAAGACTATCAAATACTAATGGAAATCATACCGTGAACGGTATAGAATTACCCAAAAACCACCAGTACCACGCACTTGCCACGGCAAGTGCAGTAAGGACAGGATTATGTAAAGGAACTCTAACACACCACAGGTACATAGTAATGTACCGTGACAGCGATGAAGCGACTACAGGAGCAAACATCCTAAATCTAGAGGAATGAAACCATGGAAAGGCCTGACGGCCTGACCACTGCACTTAGTACATACCAGTCAGCGAGAGGCTAGACTTGGTCAAGACCTCAAGCATGGCTTTGCCATGAGAGACTTATTTTAACACCGAACCATTGTTTTCAAACCAAACCCTTCTTTCAAACCACAACTTTCTTTAAAAACCTTGGATTTTAAAACTAGACCAATAGAATTACGGTGAGTATCATAAAGTGATACAAGAGGAAGCTGGCAATAGAATACTTCACCTAGGCGTGTGACGAACACTATGAGTGTACCCAATTACGGGATGTGGGACAACCGCACTCCGAAGGAGCTTGCGGGCCTGACAAATAGTCGGGTAAGTGGTAACGTATCAACATGGTACCCCGTATGTATACATGTAGTGTGCGACGCACGGGAAGTAGTCAACTCCGTTCTACGGACCATGAGTGAGTTCAAATCAGAACAGCTGGATACCTCAGACGATCAAGTATCAAGGAACCCAGGGAAGCCATCTGAAGATGAGGAATAAGAACTAGGAAGTGCAAAGAGCACATACTAGTAAGTATAGACATTGAATATGTCTCAAATAATCCAAGCAACTACCTGAGAGCTGGATGGAATGCCCAGCCTAAACACAGTAAGGCGAATGCTTAACGTGAACCTAACAACGCTCAATAAACGGGGCGGAGTTCCCAAGAGCAACCCCAAAATTACCACAAGTATAATCCATCATTGAAGGGGATGTCAAACCTAGTCTTAAGCACTAGGAGCAAGAGTAAACAGTCTACCCAAGAACGGGAGACGTTATAACCCAAAAAAAAAGGACGACTCAAGTACGATGCCCCCAGACGGTACAGTGGACAACATATCATAAACGTTAGCCGGATGTAACGGCATAAACTAACAGCACTCAAGAGCAATCCGTGAAGAGTGTCTGAGTTAACAATAGTCGAACAAGCGTTATGATAAGAGCACGGGAGCTAAAACGGACATTCGGTTAAATACCGAAGGGATTTCACTTAACAGGAAATACCCTCAACTACTAGAAGGCACGAATTAGCACCAAATTACCTAAAGGACCTCCTATGAACGGAAGCATGATGTCACGACTTACCACGGAGCCCAGCAATACCTCTAACCTATGGGGTATACATGGAGTGGAAACATGTACAAGCAGCTTGCAAGGAGCATAGCTCGCAGCAATAAGGCTCAGAAGCCGTGAACCAAATACGTTATATAAACTCAAACGGTTGCAAAACCGGCACCAATTGTTAACAAGACCTGCAAGGGATATTGCCTCATACGACAAGAAATCAACAACTGGACCATCAGTTCAAACCCAACATCCTGAGTGGCTTGGAGTAATGGCCACCTCAGTGTCACTGTTACTAGAGTACCAGTCTAGTATACAGTTGACAAACTTTAATTACCTTCATGCCTTCTGTAGCAATGGTAGCACAGAGGCATAAGAACCATGGTAATGCCAACAGTGGCCTAGTCCACACTTGGACACTGCGAGAAACCCGAGGAAAGGTACCTCTTGTTAACCAAAGACCACCGATGTGGTGGAGATGTGAGCCCTTAAAGGCTTCCATCTACTAAAACAATAAAACCTGCGCAATAGATTGCCAAGGGGTGATGGGATAAGGAAATGAGATTTCCAGACCATTATGACTTAAGGAGTAAAGCATACCCATATGCACCTAAGCATGTGCGAACCACCGTATAAACACCAACATGGTAAACCTCGTCACGAGACTTATGAGTGGAAGCATACCCCTCAACAAGAACCTTCACTTGTCAGTGATAGAATACTTTCCAATTGGAGAACGGGACCAGAAAACCCTTGAAGTTTCTTGGGATGTCCCGGTGATGCACATGCGAGTAGAACTACACAGTTGGAGCCTATAACCAACGCTCAGCACGGGAAGACAGTAATTGTCAAAAAAATAATCAATGAAAGTGCACATTGCACACCAAGAATGACCAACGCTCAAGAGAGCTTATAACCCAATAAATTACCTTATCCTTGGTCAACCAAGATAATTGGTACATGGTATCATAAATGATGAAAATAATGTGAGGTAAGCCAACCTACACATGAAACCTAAACTGAAATAAAGCATCCCCACAATGGAAGATAATAGTATTGCGGTATGCTACAACAACCGTCATACACACGAACATTGGAAACCTCAGGGTATTCATACCATAAGGGAATGGTACCAATGACAATGGCAATGAGTAAAGAGAAACTATCACAGTAACAGAAACAGTAAAAGCGATGTTGTATAATGAGTAAGAATACGGTGCGCAACAAGCGACCGATATGAGAAAGTAGCAGATAATGACATGGAGTATAAGTACGATATGACAGACATAAATATTCTTTCCTATCACATAAGTGACTTACTGTCAAGCGTTTACGCCTCTGCACTCTGTATGACTGAGTGTTTTTGTATTGCACTTGTGCAGCTAATGATCTAATGGGATGGCTAGGGATATGGAGAATGTAAACCGTAGTGAATCTTTCTTTTCACCACAAAAATGGCATAAGCCAGTTAAGCAGCTTAGCAACAGACCGTGCGGCTTAAGGCCAAAGAAGCACGAAAACTGTAAAGCACACCAACAATCACAAGATGTGAATTCCAGTGGAATAAAAAGGTGAAAGGAGACTTAAGAAAGTCATTAGGACCGACGCATATCAATGCAAGGTCATACAAGTAAAGAACACTTGTACTGGACCAGAAGAACTGGTGCAATCCAGAAGCCATTGACAACAGAGGAAGCACTATAACTAAATAGTGGCTTAGTCGCCAACAATAAGTTGGAAGAACTTAGCGAATAATCGTGAGAGTACGGATAGTATGTATAATAGATTACCAGGAAGCTGGTTATAATCTAAACTCGTTGAGTTCAAAGGCGGTAAAAGAATACCACACTTGTTTGTAAACCTTATTCCCACAAAAAGGGATAAAAGGCGATGAGTAACACATCTATAATAACCAAAGAGTGAATTAAGCACTAAGGTTATCAGGGTCGCGCAGCAGAAGCTAGTGGGCCCTAGCTAAGGCATGTAATACACCCAGTAAGTATGCGAGATTGGCTATTAGTGCCTTGAAGCCTAATAGGCTAGAACCGAATTAATTATGAGTTAAATAAACTCATATAGGAACCCTTGGTGCAAAGACAAAAAAAATTGTTATGATTAGGACCCTTTGACAAGGGTATATTATGTAATAACCGTAAGAAGCTAAAACGCTTCAGATTGCCCAAATTGATTAAACCCATGTTTAATAATAATAACATATGGTAGATTACGTGGGCGTAATCCCTTTTAAGGGGTAGAGCGAAAATCGCTTAATGCAAGTTTTATAAATAAAGCACATAAAACTATAATGTGCATAGCACAAATGATAATCGATTCGATGAGTGGTACTTACGTTATATAAAACATACGTATCCATTCATAGTGAAATTGTGGTAACTAAGCATTAGACATACTTACGTTATATAAACATACGTATCCATTCATAGTGGAATTGTGGTAACTAAGCATTAGACATGCAAATACCATAGGGCGAATATGCCCATCTTGTAACCCAGTGTAAGAGTATGGGTAAGAAAGAAGAGTAATGAGTAGTGGACGGAGCTCCACAAGTATTGTAACCCTTAAAGAAGTAGTACGAATTGATTAAGAGTAGTAGAGGAGTGTAGCCATGAGTAGTGCATTCGTTAGGTAAGTCATTTGAAGTGAATTGAGAATAACTAAATTTCATAAGTACTGTAATCCTTAACTAGAGCATTTGAGATGAAGGAGAGTAGTGAATGGAAGTATAAAAGTCGATGAAACGACGAGTATGTAGGTATTGAATCTTGAAGCGAGTATTTGGAAGTAGAGTTGAGGATGATTGATGGACTGAATTCCGTCCTTTGGAGATGTGTGAATTTGTAATCATGATTAGAAGAGTAAAAAGATAGAAAATTGAAATAATCAAACTATCCGTTTGTTTGAAACTGATGTGGGAAGTCGAACTTGATCCTGATCAGATCGAGGGAAACCGAACACAAATTGGGGTGGAAAGATAGTCAACATGATGCTGATCACATCAGGGTCGAACGATTCTTGAAGCTCCCCTTAAGTGGTCACAAGAATCACATAGGATAGAAGTAATGAATATAAATTGGGATTGAGAGTTGTGTGTTTTAGGAAATTTTTAATTGGTAGTGGTGAAAGGATTCCTTAGTATGAAGAATGAGGATCTGCTGGAAGTGTGTACCGAAGAAGATAGTAAGGTAGTATGTTGTATTATTCCAAGGGCAGTGGGACATAGAGGAGTCCTGTGTCTAGATGACCTTGGTGCCTGAGGGATTGTATGTGTATTACATTGCTTTGGGAATAGCCTTGCATGTAGGTATGTATGAATGTTGTAATGAGGAACCGGATAGTTAGTAGTAGTGCGAATTGGAGTAACTATTGTATATTGGTATGGTATGGTATGTAGGAACTCGAGGGATGGATTTGAGAATTGTAAGGAGGAGGAACGTATAACCTTTGGCATAGACGGGTATGAGTGAGTAAGTATAGTAATCCCATAACCTCGAACAACTTTGAGGACAAAGTTCTTAAGGGGGGTAGATTGAAATACCCCGAACTTAATATAAGGATTAAAATTAATCTGATACGTATTTAAGGGCCTAATGGTACCTAATTAATATTGGTAAGGAAAAATAAATCCAAAGAAATAAATGAACGCTTAAAAAGCGAAAAACGCTAAATAAGCGTTAAATAACCACAGGAGGTATGGGACCTCGGTTAGAGTATTATATGGATTCAAAGGTTTAATAAAACCTAAATAGTATTGGGAACAACCCCCGAAGAAAACGGATCCAAATAATGAATTAAAACGCTAATAGAGCTTTAGAGCACGTTTTTGAGAAAACCCGAAAAACATGACTTTAAGTGGTCAAACGGACCCGTAAAAATTATAAGTCATTAAATAATAATTATTAAGCATTTATGGGAGCTTAATAGTCAATAAAAATAATAAACGAGGAAATTCCGGAAAACGGGTCCGGTTAGTGAACCGTACCTAAACCGGGTAAAATAACGAGCGTTTTCTGTAAAAGACGAGAAACGCTCCAGCTAGTGTAATAGTGGGGGCCGGTTTTAATGGGTATAAACAGCCCTCTCTCTCACACACACAAGTAACAAATAAGTAAATCAAAAAGCAAAAGCAAAAGTACCAAAAGTAGAAAAGATACTCTCTCACCTCACTTTTCTATTCTCTCTCCAATTCCTTTCCCTCTCTCTCACGGTGGACTCCCCCTCCTGAACTCTCTTCTTCCTCCTCTGGTGGGAACCGATTTTGGGCTCTCCAAATAGCTCCCATGGCAACTCCACCTTCTACCTCAAGCTCTAGCTCCATTTGAGCTCCAAATGTAAAATAAAATACATATTTGAACTCCCCTCATCATCCTCTATCATTCCCTCTTTTCAAAATTCGAAAAGGATGATTTTCATCTCCATGGGGTTTTCCCCATTTGAAGAGAAAAGCACACCATTATGGAGCTTGGAGTCTCCTCTTTCCAACAAGGTAAAAATCTCCATGAAAGACCTCACTTTTCTCCGTCTATTGGGTATAACCGATTTTTCCCCCCCTCTCACCTTGTTTTTCCTCTTGTTTTGGAGCTTTGTTTCAACCCTCCAATGGTGGTGAGAACACCCTCTTGAACCAAGGGCTAAAACCCCTCCTAAAAGCTTCAAAAGGTAAACCCTAGAAATTTGTTTTAAAACATCTCAATGAGTTAGTATAAATCTAAGGGTTAATATATAATCATACTTGTTTTGTATGCCTTGGGTGATGGGAATGGAGTTTGGCAACTCCATTCCCACAAAATCGAATTGTACAAGGAAGAGAAGAGGAGAAGTGGAAAAGGAATGAAGGAATTGTAAGCTCAAGGTAAGGGCTCTCTCCTAAGGTTAAGATTTAATGTATTAGAGTAATGGGAATGGGTAACCAATTTAAAAGAACCTAAACTATGGTATTAGTATTGGAGTTTATGAAGTTTTGAGTATTAGGGAACTAGTAAGTAAATTGTAGGCCTTAGAGCCAAGTATATTGTGTATGAGTATTGGTATTGATGCATGATGGAGTATTGATGTATTGTGATGGTTTATATAGCTTTGTGTGCTAGTAGGACCCTTGTATGGGCGTGGCTAGAGTAGGAATGAATTTGATGAAAAATGTGAGTGTGGAGAAGTAAGGAAAGTAGGTGAACTATGGGAAATTTTGGTAGGAATTATGTATCTAAGAATGACTTGGTGAATGGGAGAACCAAGGTGCATATTGGATTGAGTAGATATGTTTAGTAGTAATGAAGAGGTAGTTGTAGTATGAGAAACAAGAAGTGTAAAAATCTGTAGCAAAGTGTGTAAAAATGCCTTGGAGAAGTTAGGAAAAATTAGTGTGTAGGAATTGGTAAAAGAGTGTTGGACTTGGGTATAGATATTGTAGTTGCTTGGAAATGAATTGGAATGGTAAGATGGCATTAGAAGAGGGAACTAGGCATGGAGGGAATAAGACCCAAAATCTGTAGCAAAAACCACTTGGAGAAATAATGTAAGTGCTGGAATGAAAATGTGGTGAATTAGTGTGTGAATTAGTATGGAAAGGAGTAAGGAGTTGGTAATGGATTTGGACATGTTTAGGAACTTAATTAGGTGCTTAAACATGCGGGATTAAGTGTAGGAACAATGGGAATTAATTGGGCAAAGCTTGGATTGTAACAGATTTTGAAAACTTAAAATCTGTAGAAAATTTAGCAGGGTCCGGGACTTAAGTCCAGGACTAAGTCCCGGACCAGCATATTAAAACAGGTCGAGAGAAGATAGCCGTGGGTGGTCCGGGACTTAGGTCCCACACAAGGACCCGGACCACCCCTTGAAAAATGGTCGAGAGTTTGTAAGTTCATGGTCCGGGTTGGGTTACGCATGAAGACCCGGACCAGTACTGGATTTTCATTCGAGAGTTTCTAAAGCCTGGGTCCGGGACTTAACTTAAGTATTAGGTCCCGGACCATAGTAGAAAATACCCCCGAGAGTACAGACCAGTGTTGGTCCGGGACTTAAGACCGGAAAAGGTCCCGGACCAACCAAAAAATTGTAAAATTTAGCTTATTAAATGAGCTTTAAGGTAAGGTAATGAATGGTAATGATAGTATAAGGTAATTAGTACTTAATTAATGATGTTTAAGGGTTATTAAAAGTATGAACAAGTTGGAGAATTAAGTAAAGAGTTTTAAGTATTTGAACATAAGTTAAACCAAAACAACGGAACAACGGGGTAAGTATGGGAGTAGTAAATAAGTATGTGTCGTAATACTTAGTATTGATTGAACTGTTTGGCATGTAGCCGGAGGTTCGAGAATAAGGCTCGAGGAACAAGTAAGGACTAAGGAACAAGAAGGTACCCGGTAAAGTAAATTGCAGAAAAAGGTATGATTTCTTCATGCCCTGTATCCTAATCTGGTTACCCGATTTGTGTGCTTATTTGATCACCAAACAAGATAAATGCATGAATCGGACTATATTGCACTACCTGTGCTTGTTTATATTGTTCTTGATACATTTGTCTTGAACAATAGTTTGTATAATTCATGAAATGAATAATGAGAATGAAGTGTGTATGTACCTCGTATTGTACTTGTGTAATGTATTGTACCTCGTATGTATGTGTATATGTGTATTGTATTATTGTGGCTTGGATGTTGACTTCTACTAATTCCTAACTACCTAACTCCTAACTTGAAAGTGAGTAAATTGGAATGAGTAGAAGTCCGATATAGTTTCGGCACGCGTGAGGATGAGGAGACACAAGAGGTTGGATCCGATTCCTGGTTCTTAAACTGGTCCATGGCCCAAACCCCTTAAATGGGTAGCATCCTGGATTAGTGAACCAAGTAAAGCCTGATGGTGGGACGGTGTAGTCCCTGCCCAGAGGCCATACCGGCTTAACATGAGTAAGAGTAAGTATGTAAGTAAGTATGGATCAGCAAGTAAGTAAAGTATGAGTATGTATGCGTAAGTTCTGTGGAACGAGTAAAAGAGTAATCTCCACCCGATTAACCCGGGTGGACAAATGGAGCTAACAAGTATGGTGTATTGTGTATGTAATCAGTATGCGTATTCCGGTGAAGGTAAGTAGGATGGTTGACTTGTATCGTCTTCCGTGTATGTATTGAACTGTATGAATGTATCCTTGTAAAGTATTGTATTGGTATGAATGAAAGCATGTATGTATGTATGTATTGTAAATGAACTGCATGTATATGACCAAGTGGTCGGCGTACCCTCACTAGTACGCGGGGTATGCGGTTATCATGCGCAGCGAAAGCTGACCCCCTAGGGGGGACGTTTTTAGTGTGCAGGTACCCGAAGCGGATGTGTTCAAGGTAAGAGACCGGCGGCACAACCTTGTATCTAGAAAGTAAGTAGTTGTGAGGAATGGGTAGTAAGTAGTCTCCTAGTGAGTATGTATGAGTTTGGAAGAGGTATTATACTTGTATGAGGATCCTAGTAGACTCGGTATGTGAATTAAATTGTATTGTACATGGAGTATTGTATGGAATGAAGATTGCAGTACTTATTGATAAATGGAGTATGTGTTGTAGTTATGTAGTACTCGGGATTCCGGTCCATCAGACCGATGCTATATGTAGTAGCAGTAGCCTTGTTAGTCACGTGGGTGACTAACGGCTTTGTATCACCCACATTATGTAAGTATGTATCCACTGCGTGTATCTGATGTGTAAGGAGATTGGACGGTAAGCATTGTATTAATGGTAGGGGTGTTACACGACCGGTTTAGGTACTTTCACATACCTTTAAACCTTGAGAGCATGTCTACAGTTTTAGTTACTTGTATGAGTGAATGACACAGAATTATAGTATACCTAAAACATGAATGACTAGTAAAGACGAACTCATAAAATGGAACTTGCCACTTAGGAACCTTCAATATCTGCTATCCTATACCGACTAAACCAAACCCGAAGAGCCCGACATCACCACACACCACCACATCATCGAACAGTGTCAGGTTATCCGACCAGGTATGATATTATTAAAAGGATACCTGACACCCGAAGCGCAAGTCGCCATCATTTGACGATGCAACGGACTAGGAGCAAGGCCAGAAGGATTTTTGTAACACCCCTACTCTAATCGGCTCCTAATCGTCTTACTTAACATTGTATCGCAGTGGTAATCGAAACAATTGAACTACTGGTGTCACCGTTCTCACTCACCCATACGAGTAATAACGTGCTTACTGATATATATATATATAAATACGAAACAATTTCCCACAGTGACAACAAGAGATAGATCTAACCTTCCCAAACCAATATAAAATACATTCACAGTGAGCATTCTAAGTATCCCAATCCTATACACGTTTCTAAGTTCGTATCAAAATGCAACAGTGCATATTTAAACAGCTGTAACTAAACTACCCAGCGCGTCCCGCTCTTTGTCGACACCGGAAGCTGCATACCTGCAAAATGTGTTGTTTGTGGTATGGAATCAGCCCCTGCTGAGTAAGTTACTACATGACTGTCATGCCCCCTCGGACCCTCAGTTAATTGGTCGAGAGCATGCAATTCATTTTCATGCAAGTAGTTAATATAAAAACTGTAAAGCAACAACATATATTGCAGTAAACTCAAATAGAAAACAAGCCCCTGGCTTCACACATCGCATCGCAGTAAACCACTGAAAGCGTTACAACGCTTATATGAGTACAGAGACTCCATTCCAACAAACACTTGATAGTTCATAATTGAGTACGGCGACTCACTCGACCAAACAATCCATAATAATCCACACACGAGTACAGCGACTCGACTCAACCAGTTCACAACACAGATATAAGTACAACGACTCAATTAAACCAACTCACAACACACATATGAGTACATCGACTCAATTTAACTAATTTACAACACACATATGAGTACAACGACTCGTTTCAGCAAAACCACAAACATACTGCACATAACCACAAAGCATAACCAATGAGCAACAAGGCGAAACAACGAGAATTATAGACAAGTATAAATTCTCGTCTTTGACATACAAGCCCAAATAATGTTCGCCTAGTGTACGAGCTAAAATAGTCGTTCGTAATTGTTCAGTTATGCCTAATGACAATGTCTCGTTAGAACGACGTGTCTCTAAGTTACCCATCTCCTATGGCGGGTCACCCACGGCAGTAGCTACCCCAGCGGTAGAGTCTCCGACCGATGAACCATCTATAGTCCGTTGGAAATTTGCCTTGATACTTACGGATACCCACACGGTATCCTAGTATCGTTAATTGATCCCAAATCACAGCAAGAGCCACATCCTCTTGTCTAACTAATCTATACCATCACATCGTTTTACTATTTTTCCTAACACAGTAGACTAAGGTCGTTAGTCCAATCTTGAATATGTCGACTCGGGATCCAGCGTTAGATACGAGAGCGGCGTTAAAGAGGCCAATGCTCCGTATATAAGTCTCGGATAATATATATATATATATCTTGTTATCCTAATGCTACAACGTTTTTACTTACGTTACTTATATTACACATATAAGATAGCATCATTGCCGCTAGTTCGTTTTATAATATGTTCATATATACGAACGGTACTGTTATCGTTCGACACAATAATAATAATAATAATAAAGCAACATTAATACACAACCCAAGCATATTAATTCACACAAGTAGACATTCAATCTTAACACAGATTTTCACACAATGTCTGAACTGAGGAAATCCTCAGAGACAATCAAGCCACATAAATAACATACCGTGCACCGGGTTATAAGACTGTGGAGTATGAATCAGCTAAATTCTTTGGCGATCCTCGAGATGCCTCTAACAATCTATTAATATACATCACACTATGCATCAGCATCTCATACTAACAATACACTACGGCACCTCGTACCGTTACTAATCCATCCCGGTTTATTCCCCGTTGCTAACTGATAACGTTGTTGGGTTGGTTTTCGTTTAACTCGGGATTAGGAAAAATGTCATATTTCATGCGTGGTTACGTCGAGTATATTAATATACTTAACTTTAAACGTTTGTTATCGCATGTAATTTAATACCCTTTGTATATTATATAGTTTATCACTATATTGCATGTATAATCTTAATCATATATTATACATCTCACCTTAGTATTTATTTCCTAAGGTTAGTTTTTCCAAGTGTAATGTTGTATAATTCATATTTGAAAATACTTTGAAGTATATAACTCCTTATTATTTCATGAACTACATAACATTAGAATTTCCTTATCCAATGTTTATAATTCTTTTTCTTCTTACTCTATATCATTTTAATTATGATATTATATGTTTATTTGAACCATATTGTATTTTTCACTCCATAACATATATTAATTATATATATGTATTATGGGACCATTTATTATATGGTAAATCTATATAATATATTCATTCTCTTTAAATGAATATTTCTTATATTATAAATGTTATAACCTTTATAACATTGAAAACCATATTATAATTTTTGTTCTAAAATCCCATTATTTCTGAACAGCACTTATTTTTAAATATTTACAAAATCCACCACATGATTTATATAATGTTATATTATAGTTATATAACATATATTATGACATTTATGTCATTAAAACAATTATAACCTATAGTTATAAATTGTTATAAAATACAAAATGTACCATAGCATTCTCGGGTTATTTAATTCCACCATACTTTCAGATTTTACAAATCAACCCCAAATTATATTCCATTGTCACACTTATAATATTTACCTTATATTATAATCCTTAAACCTTAATATAATTATAACCTATAGTTTTAAAGGGTTATAATTGCCGAACAGACCCTAGGGTTTGTTTTAATTTAATTCCTTCCACCTAACTTTGTATAATTACCAAATCTCCCCAATTTATAATATATAGTTTCCTTATGTCATTAAAACTATATATTATACATATACCTTAATAAAACCTTATATATAACTCCAAAATTTACCAAACTATACCAAAAGTTATAAACATCATTCCTAACCTTATACTTTCAATATTTACGGTTTCCACCATATATGTTACCTATATGTAACAATGATATAAAATATCATATCTTATACTTATATAATCCATATTAACTCCAAATTTAACCAAATAAATTCCTAAAAACTCCTAATGACCTATAGGTGTATAAAATACCATTTTATACCCCAAACTTTCGGTAATCTCACATATACCCATATGTTATGTAATTTTTACATTTAATACATAACTTAGTATAATTTGATAATTAAATTAATAAATCATCAAATCTGGTCAAAGTCTTTTGCTTGGTCAATGTTTGACTCCCAAACATCATTTTGACCCCACTTTCTCGGTAATTACATAGATTACCCCAAACTTTCCAATATTTACAATTTCACCCCAAAACTTTATAAAATCTTATAATTTTATTTAAATACATTTTAAATCCCAGTTTTCGGCTATATTCACCTACAGCCCTCTAATGTTTGTTTATTTACGGATTTGACCCCATACTTAATAGTAAGTACATAAATTAAATTAAATAAGCTTTTAAACTTAAATAAAATGGCATAATGACATGGCCTTATTACAACTTTGCTTTATAACATAAAATTACACATAAATAGCTCAAAATATAATATAAGCTCTCGGTCTTACTTTACTTTAATTATTTTTCCACATAATGTCATAATTTGACCATTATGTTAAATAAACCACTTAAATGACTAGCTTAATGTATCTAAGTCATTTTTTTCCATACTTAGGTTAAAACCACCCATTTAATTATCTCCACTCTTGGCACATATTTAATATGAGCTGAAAAATCATAATAACATAAGTTTAAGGTGTTTATACCTTGATTTATGTACTTAAAGCCGTTATATCCATTCGGCAGCTTGGAGGAAAAAAAATCACCACAGCACTCACACATGTTTAATACACCAAAATAAGATATGGTTACACTCCAAGCATGAGCTAACCATATGGAACAATTAAATGTAAGATTTAAGGCAAAAATCACCTTAAAAAGGAATGGTAGTCTCAAATGGTTTTCGGCCTGAATCAAGAACACCACATGGTGTTCAATTCACCATAAACATGGGGAATAGCTAGACAACTTCAAGGTGCTATGGTAATAGATTTTACCTTGGCAAAATGCCTAAAGAATGATTTTTCTTTTGATTTTCGGCCACCCATGCTCCAAATGGTTAACACACTGAATCAACATGAAAATATGAAGATTATGAGTGAATAAACTCATAGAAAACATAAGAAGAAAACCGGATGAAGAGTAAGAATCCTTAAGGTATGTTTTACCTTATAATGTAAATTTTGACCACCTTGGTCCCAAAGCATGCTTCAGCGAAGAATGGATGTTGTTCAAGGTTTTAAAACACTGAGAATAAGCCATGGAAAGTGATATATTATAAGCTCCATGTGTAGGTAATGAAGAGATGAAGAAAAAGAGCTAAAATATGCCTTAAACCATTACCTTAGGTGGAAAAGAGATTGATTTGCCTTTAATGCTCAAGAACACATCTTGAGAGGTTTAGGAACCTCTAATGGCTCGGCTGGATGGGACAAGAGGAAAGAGAAAGAAAGAAAATGTGTTTTAATGAATGAAAGTAGAAAATGGAATAGTAAATGGTGATTCACCAAATTGGCTAGATATTTTGATTAAAGTTGAATGTGCTGTCCTCCATGCCTTAAGCTTCCGCCTCATATTGGATATAGATGAGTCATGTATTGACCATAGACTTGACTTAGTCAATTTTGCTTAAAATGCACTATTTGGATTACTATTCACAAATGAATGCCATATTTCTGATTTTTTGAAAATATTGGATTTAGACCTTCTAATGTGGTAAATTATAGTACATTAGTATAACAAGGTCTAATCCAATGCCTAACACCACTCAAAAACCCACTCAGAAAGTCATTTTCTCAAAAATGTGCTTTAAGGAGTTTTAAAGCACAATATGTGTTAGAACATGTTTTTGAGTTTGGATTCCTTTTATAATAGTTTTATAGTGTTCATTACATAACTATAATACTTAGGAATCCACTTTGGATCCTAATTGAGGTCATACAATCTCTATGGTTTCTTAAAGTAATTTTTGGCTTTACCGATCTTAAGGCATGTTTTGCCTTGTTGAGATCTTTAAATTGTTCCCCAATGGTATTAAGATTTATTAATATTCTTAGATCATTAATAGATCATTTAATTATGTTTTTAAGGTTAGGGGTATTTCAATTTTAACACCCGAATACCCCGGCGGAGCAAAGATGAAGCTAAAAATGATGTGCATGGAGAAGGATTGGAATCCTTACACCCGCACCTACCAAGAGCAATGAGCAGAAGACGAAGCGACACCACCAAAATACTTGGAAAATTCCTAACGGTTGTTACACAAGCCGTAGAGATTGCACAACAGCTTGAAGTTGACCCCGTACTTGCACTCGAGGCAGACATTTGTATCGTTAACTTTATCAAGAAAGAGGACGACTTGGGTTACACCAGAGACGGGAAGAGAGCGATTCTCTTAAAAGGAAGTTCCCGAGGTATGGTTCATCAGAGGCGACGCCGAATTCTTGTATGGTGAGCAAAAGCGTGCGGACCGCGCGGAGAAGATTATCCTCAGGTCAGGCGATGTCTTGATCATGGGTGGTGAGTCGAGAATGTTGTATCATGGGATCAAGAAGATCAAGTTGAATACGGCACCATCGACTGTGATCAATGCCACACACATGAAACCAGGACGTCTGAACCTCACTTTTAGGAAGTATTAGTCATGAAACCCATGTAATACTTAGTAATGTTGTAATAGAAACATCATGTATACCTAGAGGGTTATAATAAAAGCAGTGGTGTTTACAAAGCTTACCACTTTCAAGTTACTATCGAACTCATAAAGCTTATGAATGTTTAGGTTGTGGACTCGGTACAGAAGGTAACCTGAGTATACTTACTGAGGCACAGGCCGATAAGAGCGGCATGATCCTCACGGGTATCTTTCCGGTGAATGGCGTTGAGGCCTCCGTATTGTTCGACTCCAGCGCCTCTCACACTTTGTCTCACCATCATTCGCGAGAAGGTTGGGGCTAGACGCGGTAGAGCTACCCGATTTCATGGTTACTCTCCCGTCGAAGGAGCGGGGACGTTGTACGAAGTACTACCGGGATGCCACTATCCAAATCAAGGGAGAGTAGTTCCCTATTTCCTTCATCAAATTCAGTGGCCTAGGCTTTGACTTGATAGTTGGGATGAACTGGTTGGAGCGGCATAAGGGGTGAATCCTTTGCGCCGACCACAGATTGCTGCTCAGGAGTCCATCTGGGGTCGCAGTATCGTACCGCCAGAGGCCGAGAGAGCCTTCAACCAAAGTCATCACCGCCATGGCCATGTATCGAGAGCTCAGAAAAGGGCATGAAGTATTCCTTTGTCATGTGCAAGACCTTGAGAGGGACCCTGGATTCAGCACCGACATTCCAGTAGTGTCGGAGTTCCCGGATGTGTTTCCGAAGGAGCTTCCCGGCATGCCACCTCAGAGAGAAGTTGAGTTTGAGATTGAACTCCTGCCTGGTACTGGACCCATTGCTAGGGCACCGTACCGATTAGCACCGACAGAGATGGCCGAGTTGGAGAGCAGCTTCGAGATTTGCTTGACAAAGGGTTCATACGCCCGAGCGTATCACCCTGGGGAGCACCGGTCCTCTTCTTGAAGAAGAAGGACGGTAGCCTCCGCCTCTGCATCGACTACCGCGAGCTTAATGCGGTCACCGTCAAGAACAAATATCCGTTACCACGTTTTGATGATCTGTTTGATCAATTGAAGGGAGCCTCTATATTCTCCAAAATTGACCTCAGATCCGGATACCATTAGATAGCCATACGAGAGCAAGACATCGAGAAGACAGCGTTCCGAACGAGATATGGCCACTATGAGTTTAAAGTGATGCCATTTGGACTATCGAATGCGCCTGCGAAATTTATGGACCTGATGAACCGACTGTTCAGCGATCAGCCAGACACTTCGGTGGTGGTATTCATTGATGATATTCTAATATATTTGAAGTCCAGAGAAGAGCACGAGAGCCACTAAGGCAAGTACTTGAGACACTCCGCAAGAACCAACTTTATGCAAAATTTTTCAAATGTGAATTTTGGCTTGACCAAGTCTTCATTCTTGGTCATGTGATATCAAGCGCGGGCATCTCAGTCGATCCAGCTAAGATTGAAGCAGTTCGTTCGTGGCCTAGACCCAGGAATGTTTCCGACATCCAGAGCTTCCTTGGGCTAGCCGGCTATTATCGAAGGTTCGTGAAAGATTTCTCAAAGGTTGCGAAGCCTATGACAGCTTTGATGAAGAAGGACACACCGTTTGTGTGGACCGATGACTGCGAGATCTCCTTTCTGAGCCTAAAGACTCGTTGACCTCTGCACCCGTTCTCACCATCCCTGAGGGTACGGAGGGATTCGAAGTCTATTGTGATGCATCAGGCAGAGGCCTTGGATGCGTACTCATGCAGCACGGCAAGGTAGTAGCTTACGCCTCCTGCCAGCTGAAGAAGCATGAGGAGAACTACCTCACCCATGACCTTGAATTGGGAGCCACTGTCTTCGCATTGAAGATATGGCGGCATTATTTGTATGGGGTTAGTGTTACCATTTACTCCGACCACAAAAGCCTACAGTACGTCTTCACGCAGAAAGAGTTGAATCTGAGGCAGAGGAGATGGATAGAATTCCTATCAGACTATGACATCGACCTTCATTATAAGGAAGGGAAGGCGAACGTCGTAGCTGACACACTGAGTCGTTGAGCACACTCGCTCCATTCGCTACTTGCCTCTTCTAGCTTGGTTGATGAGGTGCAAGACACTCAGATAAGTGATCCGTATATGAGTGAGATCAGGAAGAACATCATCGATGGCACATTTGAGAACCGGAAGTATGAATTCAAGCTCCACGACGATGGTTTGATCTGATTGAACGGCAGATTATGCGTTCCCCGAAGCAATGCTGAGCTGAGGGATCATATTCTGCGAGAATCCCACTGTTCTTCATTATCTGTCCATTCGGGAGTATCTAAAATGTATAAAGGCATGAAGAGGTACTTTTGGTTGTCGAGAATGAAAGCTGATGTGAATGAGTTTGTCCTGGCTGTCTCACTTGCCAGAGAGTAAAGTTTGAGCACCGACGACCGGGTAGAATGGTACAACCGATGCTAATTCCTGAATGGAAGTTCCATGATATCTTGATGGATTTTGTTGTAGGACTCCCACCTGCCAGGGGAGGACTCAAATGATCTGGGAAAAGTTGATCGCCTCACCAAGGTTGCCCGCTTCATACCGATGAGAGACACCTGGAAGGTAGCAAAGCTTGCTGAGATATTTGATCGAGAGATTATCCGACATCATGGAGTTCCAAAGACGATTGTATTCGACCGCGTGTTGGGGTATAACCTAACGGTAAATTGTTGTTGGGGGGTTTAACCTAACGGCAAGTGTACGGTCGATTATAGTAAGTTTAAATCTCGGAGTATTCCCTGAGTATCGAATCCAAGGAGGCAGTGACTGGTTTAATTTCTACTTACCAAAACAAGAATAATAAAAATAACAGGAAATTGGGGGGTTTTGTATGTGACGGTGAATGTTGTAAAAGAGTTCAATAAGCAATAAATAACAGGTAAATAATTGTTTATTTTGTTTGATAGGGAAATTCTGGTTTACAACTTCTCTCTACGTTTGCAATTTCTTCCCCTAAGTGATTTCTACAGAATTCTGAATAAAACCCTAGAATAAGGATAACTCGTATTCGGTCTCCGCTCCACGAATTCTAATTAGCAAGACCGAATCCTAACTCTCGTTATGAATCCACTGTTTACTAATTGCTTTAAGTGTAGTCTAGATTAATGGTCAGCTAGTGTTTAGAGGAATTACCATCTCTATACTAACTGGTTCTTTCCCTGTAGTCAATTGATAGCCGCAGTTCTCACTTATAAGCTAACAAACTGATAAACTCAGTTAATTGATCAGATTAACAAGTCTAGGAATTCATAGGGAAAGAACTTTATTCTATTGTACTGCAGAAAAATCACAAAGGTTCATAAATAATTATTCTAGAGATACATAGTAAACCGAAACTAAACCGACTACTCAGCCATGGACAAAATAACAATGCTCAATATAAACAGCATAAGGATAGAGGGATTTAGCAGAAAAACTGATTTAGAAGCCGTAGCCGATTCTGCAATTCCCACACTCATCTGTGTCATGTCCGGCTATCTGGGGTCGGACGCTGATCCGGACGCCTTCTTCGGGGTCTGTCCGGATCCGGACGTCGATCCGGACGTGGGTAATTGAAGCCCATGAGCAGTTCTCTGTCTGTGGGTGAGGGTGAAGATATTACGGAGGGAAGATTTGTGAATGGAGATGGAGGGTTATCGTGGATGAGAGGATATGTAGAGAGGGAGAGAAGGGGTTAGACTCGCAAGTCTGGTACCAATTGAAATGGAGGATGAGTGAATGCTTAAATAGGCTGAGAAATCAACATAGGTTAGTGGAAGTTTGGTGTGTTGGTAATTAATTGAGCATGGGCATGTATTAATTTAGGCTGCAGTGTGGGATAAACCGCCGCTCGGCTGATAATTGCGCCGAAAGCCCGATTATCAGTGTGATGCGTTTTTATTTTTCATTTCTGTGTGACGTCCGGATCTGTGTCCGGATCCGGACGTGAGACAGCGGTTTTGGATCTGAAACTCGGGTTGTGTCCGGATCGTTGTCCGGATCCGGACAAGACACATAACTTTTGGAGCTGGATCTCGGGTCATGTCCGGCTTGCGTCCGGATTGGCGTCCGGCCAAGTTGACCCGGACGTGACCAATTTTTGTGTCTCTTCTCTTGATTTGTTCCCCGTTTGTTGCGTTGTAACCTTATGATGTAAAGTCTTCATTTCTCTGGGTTTTTCCTATATTTACATATAGAATGCATCAATTCATATTAAAACATTATTCTTAGGAAAAACACAGAATAAGTGGGAAACATTGCTCAAATTGTAGCAGATTATCAGGTAATTAAGCCCTTAAAAGCCTATATGTTTCACACCTATCAACTTCCTCACACTTAAACTTTTGCTTGTCCTCAAGCAAATAAGGAATAAGAATATCTCTAAAACCGTCAAATAATCTCAAAATTAAACAAGTGCAGGGCGAAATCAAACAAAGTGATAAATGAAAGAATAATCTTGCTCTCTAGAGGTAGGTTTTCACAAACAGTGAAGCAAGAACAATTTTGTAAAAGCATAGAGAAACTAGATTGTAGAAAACAAGTTAACTTAGCTTGGGACTTGTGAGCCCCGATTTTAAACCCTATCCTATGTTGATTAAAGCTGATTAGGATCTAATCAGGTTTTAGGTCCACTTATAACCTAAGATTAATAACTATGTCATATAACAATAATTATTAAAACCTAAGCTAGCTCACTCGAACCTATTATGAGTCACCACCTAATTTTAACCTAGATCAAATTAGGAAAGGAGAGTTCGGGTTCGGGGGCTTGGTATACGACTTGTTTAGGGTTCAATTACTTTCATTACCCCTAGAAGTAGTTTTTCCTCTACTTAGTTTAATTACGGCTTATAACGAGTCGTTTTAACCTAAGTGCGCGAGCTTCTGCTTTTTTGTGTTTTTTAGCATTTTTTGACAGAAAAATTAAGTAAAATTAAAGATTCCTAAACTAGGGTTTCGGAGGCAGAATTAGGTCAAATTTTGTTTCCGTCCGTGGCTACGGACCTAATGTCCGAACCTACGGACCCTAGTTAACCTATGTGAACATAAAAGTCGAATTAAACAGAAAACACAATTTTGAAAAGTCCGGGGCCACGGACAGGATATCCGTGGGCCCGGACATTATTTTAGAAAACCTAAATTTTGAAAATTTTGAAATGCCGCCACCGTCGGGGGCGTCCGGGCTTACGGACAAGGCATCCGGGACCCCGGACATAGCGTCCGTGGGTGCGGACCGCCCTCGGACGGCGGCGTTTGGGAGGTTCCCGATGGTGTTTTGAGCTCAAATGTTATGGGTGTGTAGCCTGGAAGATGTACAAGACGTTAGTGATTGAAAGTTTTCAATATAACTACAAATTATGGACGAAACTTAATGAACAAGTTAATGAACAAAAACAGAAATAAACGACAATTCAGAAACCTTAAAGAGTCAGTTCGAAGTTAAATTTTAGCACCAGATTAAACACTTCGTGGGGAGTTAGGAGATTCATATTTCTACCTGTTTTACCTTCGAATTTGATTGGATTCTTTACATCAAGGGCCCTTCGAGGCTTCGTCGGATTCGGTTCTGGCTTGAGTTCAAAACTAGCTTCTGACCCCTTCTTCCTTGGGCTATTAACCATGTTTTGTTTCTGTGTATTTGGTGTTTTGGTGCTTGGATGTTCAATGGGAGAAGAAAGGATGAGTTTTTGGTGGTTTCGGGGTGATTTCTGCAGTGTTTCGGTATTGATTTGAGGCTTGGAAGTGTAAAAACGTGGGGAGAAGGTTTGTGGCTGTGTTTTCTGACTTTGGAAGTGTTCTCCCTTGCCCTAGGTCGTTTTTTGGAAGGTCCTTTTATAGAAAGAGCAAGGCCATGTTGATAGAACAAGATTTTTATCTAAAACCCTGATTTTGTGCTCTAAGGGAATCTGATTTTTTACAATATGTTGCATGCCGTGAAAAATTATGAAATTTTAACTGAAGATAAAGGATGATTTTTAAGAATTTTGAGAGTTGGAATCGGGTTATTTTGATAAAAAACCGATTAGATAAAAATCTCACAATCTGAAATATCCCAAAATTCATAACTTATTATTGGAAAGTCGAAATAACGAAATTCCAACGGCATTAGTCTCTAATAATCATCCTATATCTTGTGTTAAATCTTTATGACGTTTTGTTTTGATTTCGGTATTTTCCAGAGGAGAGAGAAAATTGTAAAAATGATTGAATTTCTCTTTTAAATTTTTAGTTAAGGTTCCAAATAAAATAATTTCAGGTTTATGACTGTATGTAGTCATGCTAACCATGTGACAATTTTATTTTAATTTTGGAAACCTTTTATTTCTATTTTGAGGTTATTTCATGTGTTAAATATTAAAGAAATTAGCTCATAATATGAATTAAAAGCTTAATTTCCAGAATAAATATTATCTGAAAATGATGAAATACCTTTCATAATAACTATGATATTTGGGAGTGTTTGGAGGTTATGAACAAGTCATATGAAAAATAGAAAATCCCGAAAATGTCCCTGGAAAATCCCGCCTTGGTGCTTTTTGACCCCTTTTGCCCTTTGTAAACGTATGCCTTAGAGACTACTCCGGGGGGTTGAAATTTTGGGTATAACAAGTTGCCCCCCGTCAACTAGGCTTTGTAATGATGATGAAAAGACTAGTTGATGCCTGAGTGATACCCCAAATTTTGGGATCTTAAAAGACCCTATATGTAGATTGTGTCGAGCTATTCTAAGGCGCTGACTACCTATAAGTAAAGTGAAATGAAAGTAATGTCAAGCGATTCTAAGGCGTCGACAACCTAAAATGTGGAAATGAGATAATGTCAATCGATTCTAAGGCGTTGACAACCTAAAAAGTAAAATGAAATAATGTCAAGCGATTCTAAGGCGTTGACAACCTAAAATGTGAAAACTGGGTGGTATGCGTATGCAAAGCAAGAATGCTGAAATGCTAACGATGCTAATAATTATGATGATGATGATGATGATGATGATGATGATGCTGATGATGATGATGATGCTGATGATGCTGATGATGATGTTGATGATGCTGATGATGCTGATGATGCTGATGATGCTCGGATGCTTCTGGAGACCGAAAACCTGTGCTGATGCTCCTGGCTGGACCCAATGTGGACTTATTGCCATCGCCCCCAAGCCGGTGTGCAGGGATAACTCCTGGTAAAAACCCTGGGGACTTATTGCCTTCGCCCACCATTCGTTGATCCCAAAAATAAGTTGACATCGCAAAAGGAGGATTTATTGCCATCACCTCGCCAACTTTCTGTCGCCAGGTCTTGTGATGCGCGTGGATAATGCAACTAGGTCTTATGACGAGCCTATATGAATGAGATGAATGAATGCAATGTTTGATGAGAGTGGGTAAGCTAAAAGGGTAATGCTATGTCTTACTACGAGCCTAAGGGAATGCAACTAGGTCTTACGACGAGCCTAAAGGATTGTTCTAGGTCTTATGACGAGCCTAAAGGTAGGATCTAGGTCTTATGACGAGCCTAAAGGTTGGATCTAGGTCTTATGACGAGCCTAAAGGTTGGATCTAGGTCTTATGACGAGCCTAAAGGATGGTTCTAGGTCTTATGACGAGCCTAAAGGATGGTTCTAGGTCTTATGACGAGCCTAAAGGTTGGATCTAGGTCTTATGACGAGCCTAAAGGATGGTTCTAGGTCTTATGACGAGCCTAAAAGATGGTTCTAGGTCTTATGACGAGCCTAAAGGTTGGATCTAGGTCTTATGACGAGCCTAAAGGATGGTTCTAGGTCTTATGACGAGCCTAAAGGATGGTTCTAGGTCTTATGACGAGCCTAAAGGTTGGATCTAGGTCTTATGACGAGCCTAAAGGATGGTTCTAGGTTTTATGACGAGCCTAAAGGATGGTTCTAGGTCTTATGACGAGCCTAAAGGTTGGATCTAGGTCTTATGATGAGCCTAAAGGATGGTTCTAGGTCTTATGAAGAGCCTAAAGGATGGTTCTAGGTCTTATGACGAGCCTAAAGGTTGGATCTAGGTCTTATGACGAGCCTAAAGGATGGTTCTAGGTCTTATGACGAGCCTAAAGGATGGTTCTAGGTCTTATGACGAGCCTAAAGGTTGTTCTAAGTGAAAGTGAGTAAAATGTATGATGGGTCTAAAGGGATGTAGAAGGATTAGGGTTTATGTCAAACCTGGAGATGGTAGGGCTCAAGACGGGCCTGCGGATGTTTGAGTGTGAAGGTAGGGCTTAGGACGGGCCTGAGGAAATTTGATGTGGAGGTAGGGCTTAGGACGGGCCTGAGGAAATTTGATGTGGAGGTAGGGCTTAGGACGGGCCTAAGGAAATTTGATATGGAGGTAGGGCTTAGGACGGGCCTGAGGAAATTTGATGTGGAGGTAGGGCTTAGGACAGGCCTGTGTGATATGAGGAGGATTTGATCCTTTGGTTTTTGATTTTTGGGACTCAATCGGTGTCGTTGTTGCAATTGTTGGGACCAACAATTGCCCCCAGTATTTTTCCTTAGGGCAATCTGAGTTTTTTAGGATTTTATGGCAATCGATTGCCCCAGTGTTTTCTTTGATTAACCGCGCAAAACAAGTCTCACTCTCACAAGGTCAGGGCTTATCTTGATGTGGTGCTTTCTATCCTACACTCAAAGTGTTTGATGCTTGCACTCGTGCTCTCCTTCTGGTCAAAACATCTCAACCGTTGAATTTGACATTTGTTAGATTTACGCATTCAACCTATTACTTCCACGTGATTGGATACACAACTACTAAGTCGGAAGTCTTTTGAGCTTATAATGTGGCTATGGGGTGTAATGAAAGACAATGGGGCGATGGAGGAATGTTTAGGATATGTGGAGCTATAAGGGTGACCAAAGCTACAACTTGCACCTTCTCTTGGACTTGTCTTCTTCGTCTTGAAGTCGTTTGGCTACTCCGTGATGAATTCGCTTGTGAGCTTGGAACTTGGGACTTTTGGGTTGTTCCTTGCACCTTCTCTCTTTCTTCCAATTTTGGATTTCTTCGCGGCTTTTCAGGGTTGCCTTTCTTTGAATCTCTTTTTCTTCGGGGTTGTTGTGTTTCCCGGTTTTGAACTTTGAGAGTTGTTTTAATTTGATGTGAGCTCATTTGGATCCTGTGTCTCTTTGGGACCATTTGCGGATCATTTCGTCATCCTGGTAGCAGTTTTGCTTCTTTGGACTTGTGAAGTTGATGTTCAAAAGTCGGGCTCCTTGCTTCCTTTGGTCACTGGGTCGATTATTCATCATTGGCTGGCTTATTTTGTGGAGTTTGTAGTGTTGTAAAAGAGGTCATATATGAAAAGCTCAGCGGGGGTGCCTAGGGTGTAATGTCAGGGTTCACAAGCTTTTGGCTGTGTGGTGTGTGTGTACCTAGGTGCTTCGTCATCCCTAATAGTTGTGTATCCTTTCTTTGTTACTTTTCATAGGTTTAAGCGTAAATTTACAAATTATCTCCTTCGGTTGGAGTCATGCCGTTTACCTTACCTTTGAATGTAATCTCTCTGGAGCCACGTAAAAAATGACATGCTCTTTCACTCATGGTTTTACCGCTCAAGGCACTCTCGCGAAATGTTCACTCAGAGACTTGTTCGCGCGCTTTAAACCAATGAAATAAACGTTATCGACCCCTAACTCAGATTGCCCCCAGTATTGTTTTGGGGTCTTTTGACAAGCCTTTTGAATACCCAGGTTATTTGTTGGAGGTGGTTGTATGTATGGTGGTACATGGCGATGAGGTCTCGCTGTTTTGGTGGAGTGATGTAGTGATGAAAGTAAAACATGGTAGTGGGATGCTTTCAGTGTATGGTGAAATTTTCCATTGAGAGGTGATGAATGGTGGAATCCAACAAGGTGGTGAGATATTCCTTGCGCAAGAATGAGTTTCATGTGGAGAGGGGAGTGTGGTGAGAGACATGGGATGTATGTGATGAAGGCAGTGGATGTGGGTGAAATGACGTGATGACTTATTTATTGGTATTTTGGTTTTGTGAATAAATGCAAAAAAAAGTGAAAATGGAACAATGTTCTAATTCATGAATGGAAAGACAACATCAAAAATTGTAATCTTAAGAAAACTACCTAAAATGATAAAGGAAGCTAGCTACCATAAAGTTGGAAGAACGACTGGGAAAGAAAACTACCAAATCGAGAAAACTTCTAACATAGTGATGTTGGGCTGTCTGATGCCAACATACTGAAGACTCGAGCTCTGGGCCGTCGGGACGCCATTGAGATGGCCGTGATTGTCTTCCTTCTGAACTTCGAATAGGCCTCGTAAAATGTTTGAACTAGGAATGCCTATGGGTTATGTAGGAGGAACCCGGGTCTGAATCTTTTCCAAGCTGCGAGCGAAGTGCATGAGCTAGAGTGACTCCTAGGATACAACAGATTTGCGGGCCTGAATACCCTTAATCTAGAAGTGAAGCAAACGGGCTGAAGGAGGCCACACGAACCGTGAATGGGCCACTGGGCCGAGTGGGAAAACCTTGAAGTCTGAGATTCGTTTGATGTTCTTGTCGGGCCTTGACGCTAGAAACTGGAATGAATGAGTTATGCAACCTATCTTGGATTCAAATGTTTGTGTTATGGGCCGAACTTCTGGATTGAGAGCGAAGCTTATGGGCCAAAACTATGAATTGGTCTATGGGCCCCATATAGAATGAGTCATGAGTGTGGTATTTGGGCCAGAATGATTGCTAAACAAAACCCTAGGTTGGAATTTGGACTGAAACCTGAATGAGTAGAATTGATTGAACCAGAAAAATGATGCCTAGATCTAGGATTTTGGGCTAAAGCCCAAGTGAAGAGTTTTCCTATACTAGAATAGACCTTGGGTCGGAAGAATTTCAGTGGAAGGCTTGGTTGGTTTACATGTCTCATGGATTGCTTTTAGGTGGACTTTTATGGGCCTAGAAATAAATGGATAAACCAAATTGGGCTGAAAAAGAAACCACCCAAGTCTAAACTTTAGGGCCAAAGCCCACATAACTCACATGTTAAACCAAACAGAGCCTTTAGGCTGCAAACAAATAGAACTGACAATTCGGGTTGGGCTAGGTTGATGTAGGAGAAATTCCTATCAGTTTCTAGGCTGGGTAGTGGGCCGATCACACAAGCAAACAAGGCCCACACAGATTCAACATGTCCTCACTAGATGTTTAAATCAAACCAGGTATGGATCGATCCGGAGAGGTGCTTGGGGCATGGGCCCAGGTCACCACAAAGGAATAGGGCTTGCACGCTATTCTTTTTGGGCTTCCCCACTCTTTTCACATCACCTGAAGGTGTGCGTCTACGGTCGGGTCTTTGACTGACCAAACAATGGGCTAGGTAAGGGCACTGCCAGGAAAACGCTTGGGGCTAAGGCCCATGTATTAAGGGGATGTGGTTAGACGACATCCTCCTCTTTTCCCCCGCTTATTCACATCACCTAAAAGGTGTGAGTCCCTGACAGGGGACCCTCAAACGGGTCCCGGGGTGAAATTGGTGTTGGTTTGTGGACCCTCGCTCTCCTATGATGCGAAGGTGCAGAAAATTAAAGTGCGCACGAAAGTAAACAAAAAGAGTAATAAAGCCATAAATAAACATTTTCGAGTTAAGCCCTCTTTCTTAAAATTAAGAAGTTTGTCCCCAGCAAAGTCGCCAGTCTGTGAGCCCCGATTTTAAACCCTATCCTATGTTGATTAAAGCTGATTAGGATCTAATCGGGTTTTAGGTCCACTTATAACCTAAGATTAATAACTATGTCATATAACAATAATTATTAAAACCTAGGCTAGCTCACTGGAACCTATTATAAGTCGCCACCTAATTTTAACCTAGATCAAATTAGGAAAGGAGAGTTCGGGTTCGGGGGCTTGGTATATGACTTGTTTAGGGTTCAATTACTTTCATTACCCCTAGAAGTCGTTTTTCCTCTACTTAGTTTAATTACGGCTTATAACGAGTCGTTTTAACCTAAGTGCGCGAGCTTCTACTTTTTTGTGTTTTTTAGCTTTTTTTGACAGAAAAATTAAGTAAAATTAAAGATTCCTAAACTAGGGTTTCAGAGGCAGAATTAGGTCAAATTTTGTTTCCATCCGTGGCTACAGACCTAATGTCCGAACCTACCGACCCTAGTTAACCTATGTGAACATAAAAGTCGAATAAAAAGAAAACACAGGGGCACGGACAGGATGTCCGTGGGCCCGGACATTATTTTAGAAAACCTAAATTTTGAAAATTTTGAAATGCCGCCACCGTCCGGGGGCGTCCGGGCTTACGGACAAGGCGTCCGGGACCCCGGACATAGCGTCCGTGGGTGCGGACCGCCCTCGGACGGCGGCGTTTGGGAGGTTCCTGATGGTGTTTTGAGCTCAAATTTTATGGTGTGTGTAGCCTGAAAGATGTACAAGAAGTTAGTGATTGAAAGTTTTCAATATGACTACAAATTATGGACGAAACTTAATGAACAAGTTAATGAACAGAAACAGAAACAAACGACAATTCAGAAACCTTAAAGAGTCAGTTCGAAGTCAAATTTTAGCACCAGATTAAACACTTCGTGGGGAGTTAGGAGATTCAGATTTATACCTGTTTTACCTTCGAATTTGATTGGATTCTTCACATCAAGGGCCCTTCGAGGCTTCGCCGGATTCGGTTCTGGCTTGAGTTCAAAACTAGCTTCTGACCCCTTCTTCCTTGGGCTGTTAACCACGTTTTGTTTCTTTGTATTTGGTGTTTTTGGTGCTTGGATGTACAATGGGAGAAGAAAGGATGAGTTTTTGGTGGTTTCGGGGTGATTTCTGTAGTGTTTCGGTATTGATTTGAGGCTTGGAAGTGTAAAAACGTGGGGAGAAGGTTTGTGGCTGTGTTTTCTGACTTTGGAAGTGTTCTCCCTTGCCCTAGGTCGTTTTTTGGAAGGTCCTTTTATAGAAAGAGCAAGGCCATGTTGATAGAACAAGATTTTTATCTAAAACCCTAATTTTGTGCTCTAAGGGTATCTGATTTTTTAAAATATGTTGCAGGCGAGACAAATTATGAAATTTTAACTGAAGATAAAGGATGATTTTTAAGAATTTTGAGATGTGGAATCGGGTTATTTTGATAAATAACCAGTTAGATAAAAATCTCACAATCTGGAATCTCCCAAAATTCATAACTTATTATTGGAAAGTCAAAATAACGAAATACCAACGGCATTTGTCTTTAATAATCATCCTCTATCTTGTGTTAAATTTTCATGACATTTTGTTTTGATTTCGGTATTTTCCAGAGGTGAGAGAAAATTGTAAAAATTATTGAATTTCTCTTTAAATTTTGGGTTAAGGTTCCAAATAAAATAATTTCAGGTTTATGACTATATGTAGTCATGCTAACCATGTGACAATTTTATTTTAATTTGGAAACCTTTTATCAGTGGCGGACCGAGAAGTCAAATCTTATGGGGTCCAAAATATTTTTCGACAGTAACATATATTAAATTTGAAGGTGTATAAATGTGTGATCATAAATTTATTGAGCATTACAATCTCACATGTAGGACACATGTTTCTACCACTAAATTATTATCAATTGGCAGTATTTTACTTAATTTTACTTTATTAAAACTATACTTTAAAAAAATATTTTTTTTATTATCAGAAAAGCTATGGGGTCCGGGACCCCGCGGGAACCCGCCTCGGTCCGCCCCTGTTTATTTCTATTTTGAGGTTATTTCATGTGTTAATTATTAAAGAAATTAGCTCATAATATGAATTAAAAGCTTAATTTCCAGAATAAATATTATCTGAAAATGATGAAATACCTTTCATAATAACTATGATATTTGGGAGTGTTTGGAGGTTATGAACAAGTCATATGAAAAATAGAAAATCCCGAAAATGTCCCTGGAAAATCCCGCCTTGGTTTTTTGCTTTGACCCTTTTGCCTTTGTAACACGTATGCCTTAGAGACTACTCCGGGGGGTTGAAATTTTGGGTATAACAAGTTGCCCCCCGTCAACTAGGCTTTGTAATGATGATGAAAAGACTAGTTGATGCCTGAGTGATACCCCAAAATTTTGGGATCTTAAAAGACCCTATATGTAGATTGTGTCGAGCTATTCTAAGGCGCTGACTACCTATAAGTAAAGTGAAATGAAGTAATGTCAAGCGATTCTAAGGCGTCGACAACCTAAAATGTGGAAATGAGATGAGATAATGTCAATCGATTCTAAGGCGTTGACAACCTAAAAAGTAAAATGAAATAATGTCAAGCGATTCTAAGGCGTTGACAACCTAAAATGTGAAAACTGGGTGGTATGCAAATGCAAGAATGCTGAAATGCTAACGATGCTAATAATTATGATGATGATGATGATGATGATGATGATGCTGATGATGATGATGATGCTGATGATGTTGATGATGTTGATGATGCTGATGATGCTGATGATGCTGATGATGCTCGGATGCTTCTGGAGACCGAAAACCTGTGCTGATGCTCCTGGCTGGACCCAATGTGGACTTATTGCCATCGCCCCCCAAGCCGGTGTGCAGGGATAACTCCTGGTAAAAACCCTGGGGACTTATTGCCTTCGCCCACCATTCGTTGATCCCAAAAATAAGTTGACATCGCAAAAGGAGGATTTATTGCCATCACCTCGCCAACTTTCTGTCGCCAGGTCTTGTGATGCGCGTGGATAATGCAACTAGGTCTTATGACGAGCCTATATGAATGAGATGAATGCAATGTGTTTGATGAGAGTGGGTAAGCTAAAAGGGTAATGCTATGTCTTACTACGAGCCTAAGGAATGCAACTAGGTCTTACGACGAGCCTAAAGGATTGTTCTAGGTCTTATGACGAGCCTAAAGGTAGGATCTAGGTCTTATGACGAGCTTAAAGGTTGGATCTAGGTCTTATGACGAGCCTAAAGGTTGGATCTAGGTCTTATGACGAGCCTAAAGGATGGTTCTAGGTCTTATGACGAGCCTAAAGGATGGTTCTAGGTCTTATGACGAGCCTAAAGTTGGATCTAGGTCTTATGACGAGCCTAAAGGTTGGATCTAGGTCTTATGACGAGCCTAAAGGATGGTTCTAGGTCTTATGACGAGCCTAAAAGATGGTTCTAGGTCTTATGACGAGCCTAAAGGTTGGATCTAGGTCTTATGACGAGCCTAAAGGATGGTTCTAGGTCTTATGACGAGCCTAAAGGATGGTTCTAGGTCTTATGACGAGCCTAAAGGTTGGATCTAGGTCTTATGACGAGCCTAAAGGATGGTTCTAGGTTTTATGACGAGCCTAAAGGATGGTTCTAGGTCTTATGACGAGCCTAAAGGTTGGATCTAGGTCTTATGATGAGAAAGGATGGTTCTAGGTCTTATGAAGAGCCTAAAGGATGGTTCTAGGTCTTATGACGAGCCTAAAGGTTGGATCTAGGTCTTATGACGAGCCTAAAGGATGGTTCTAGGTTTTATGACGAGCCTAAAGGATGGTTCTAGGTCTTATGACGAGCCTAAAGGTTGGATCTAGGTCTTATGATGAGCCTAAAGGATGGTTCTAGGTCTTATGAAGAGCCTAAAGGATGGTTCTAGGTCTTATGACGAGCCTAAAGGTGGATCTAGGTCTTATGACGAGCCTAAAGGATGGTTCTAGGTCTTATGACGAGCCAAAAGGATGGTTCTAGGTCTTATGACGAGCCTAAAGGTTGTTCTAAGTGAAAGTGAGTAAAATGTATGATGGGTCTAAAGGGATGTAGAAGGATTAGGGTTTAGGTTTATCAAACCTGGAGATGGTAAGGCTCAAGACGGGCCTGCGGATGTTGAGTGTGAAGGTAGGGCTTAGGACGGGCCTGAGGAAATTTGATGTGGAGGTAGGGCTTAGGACGGGCCTGAGGAAATTTGATGTGGAGGTAGGGCTTAGGACGGGCCTAAGGAAATTGATATGGAGGTAGGGCTTAGGACGGGCCTGAGGAAAGGGCCTGAGGAAATTGATGTGGAGGTAGGGCTTAGGACAGGCCTGTGTGATATGAGGAGGATTTGATCCTTTGGGTTTTTGATTTTGGGACTCAATCGGTGTCGTTGTTGCAATTGTTGGGACCAACAATTGCCCCCAGTATTTTTCCTTAGGGCAATCTGAGTTTTTTAGGATTTTATGGCAATCGATCGGAACGATCAATTGCCCCAGTGTTTTCTTTGATAACCGCGCAAAACAAGTCTCACTCTCACAAGGTCAGGGCTTATCTTGATGTGGTGCTTTCTATCCTACACTCAAAGTGTTTGATGCTTGCACTCGTGCTCTCCTTCTGGTCAAGTCAAAACATCTCAACCGTTGAATTTGACATTTGTTAGATTTACGCATTCAACCTATTACTTCCACGTGATTGGATACACAACTACTAAGTCGGAAGTCTTTTGAGCTTATAATGTGGCTATGGGGTTGTAATGAAAGACAATGGGGCGATGGAGGATGTTTAGGATATGTGGAGCTATAAGGGTGACCAAAGCTACAACTTGCACCTTCTCTTGGACTTGTCTTCTTCGTCTTGAAGTCGTTTGGCTACTCCGTGATGAATTCGCTTGTGAGCTTGGAACTTGGGACTTTGGGTTGTTCCTTGCACCTTCTCTCTTTCTTCCAATTTTGGATTTCTTCGCGGCTTTTCAGGGTTGCCTTTCTTTGAATCTTTTCTTCTTCGGGGTGGTTGTTGTGTTTCCCGGTTTTGAACTTTGAGAGTTGTTTTAATTTGATGTGAGCTCATTTGGATCCTGTGTCTCTTTGGGACCATTTGCGGATCATTTCGTCATCCTGGTAGCAGTTTTGCTTCTTTGGACTTGTGAAGTTGATGTTCAAAAGTCGGGCTCCTTGCTTCTTTGGTCACTGGGTCGATTATTCATCATTGGCTGGCTTATTTTGTGGAGTTTGTGTTGTAAAAGAGGTCATATATGAAAAGCTCAGCGGGGGTGCCTAGGGTGTAATGTCAGGGTCACAAGCTTTTGGCTGTGTGGTGCGGTGCTGTACCTAGGTGCTTCGTCATCCCTAATAGTTGTGTATCCTTTCTTTGTTACTTTTCATAGGTTTAAGCGTAAATAAATTTACAAATTATCTCCTTCGGTTGGAGTCATGCCGTTTACCTTACCTTTGAATGTAATCTCTCTGGAGCCACGTAAAAAATGACATGCTCTTTCACTCATGGTTTACCGCTCAAGGCACTCTCGCGAAATGTTCACTCAGAGACTTGTTCGCGCGCGCTTAAACCAATGAAATAAACGTTATCGACCCCTAACTCAGATTGCCCCCAGTATTGTTTTGGGGTCTTTTGACAAGCCTTTTGAATACCCAGGTTATTTGTTGGAGGTGGTTGTATGTATGGTGGTACATGGCGATGAGGTCTCGCTGTTTTGGTGGAGTGATGTAGTGATGAAAGTAAAACATGGTAGTGGGATGCTTTCAGTGTATGGGTGAAATTTTCCATTGAGAGGTGATGAATGGTGGAATCCAACAAGGTGGTGAGATATTCCTTGCGCAAGAATGAGTTTCATGTGGAGAGGGGAGTGTGGTGAGAGACATGGGATGTATGTGATGAAGGCAGTGGATGTGGGTGAAATGACGTGATGACTTATTTATTGGTATTTTGGTTTTGTGAATAAATGTTGCAAAAAAAAGTGAAAATGGAACAATGTTCTAATTCATGAATGGAAAGACAACATCAAAAATTGTAATCTTAAGAAAACTACCTAAATGATAAAGGAAGCTAGCTACCATAAAGTTGGAAGAACGACTGGGAAAGAAAACTACCAAATCGAGAAAACTTCTAACATAGTGATGTTGGGCTGTCTGATGCCAACATACTGAAGACTCGAGCTCTGGGCCGTCGGGACGCCATTGAGATGGCCGTGATTGTCTTCCTTCTGAACTTCGAATAGGCCTCGTAAAATGTTTGAACTAGGAATGCCTATGGGTTATGTAGGAGGAACCCGGGTCTGAATCTTTTCCAAGCTGCGAGCGAAGTGCATGAGCTAGAGTGACTCCTAGGATACAACAGATTTGCGGGCCTGAATACCCTTAATCTAGAAGTGAAGCAAACGGGCTGAAGGAGGCCACACGAACCGTGAATGGGCCACTGGGCCGAGTGGGAAACCTTGAAGTCTGAGATTCGTTTGATGTTCTTGTCGGGCCTTGACGCTAGAAACTGGAATGAATGAGTTATGCAACCTATCTTGGATTCAAATGTTTTGTGTTATGGGCCGAACTTCTGGATTGAGAGCGAAGCTTATGGGCCAAAACTATGAATTGGTCTTGGGCCCCATATAGAATGAGTCATGAGTGTGGTATTTGGGCCAGAATGATTGCTAAACAAAACCCTAGGTTGGAATTTGGACTGAAACCTGAATGAGTAGAATTGATTGAACCAGAAAAATGATGCCTAGATCTAGGATTTTGGGCTAAAGCCCAAGTGAAGAGTTTTCCTATACTAGAATAGACCTTGGGTCGGAAGAATTTCAGTGGAAGGCTTGGTTGGTTTACATGTCTCATGGATTGCTTTTAGGTGGACTTTTATGGGCCTAGAACTAAATGGATAAACCAAATTGGGCTGAAAAAGAAACCACCCAAGTCTAAACTTTAGGGCCAAAGCCCACATAACTCACATGTTAAACCAAACAGAGCCTTTAGGCTGCAAACAAATAGAACTGACAATTCGGGTTGGGCTAGGTTGATGTAGGAGAAATTCCTATCAGTTTCTAGGCTGGGTAGTGGGCCGATCACACAAGCAAACAAGGCCCACACAGATTCAACATGTCCTCACTAGATG
Source organism: Limonium bicolor (assembly GCA_023374045.1). NCBI lineage: Eukaryota > Viridiplantae > Streptophyta > Magnoliopsida > Caryophyllales > Plumbaginaceae > Limonium > Limonium bicolor. Next base: position 211,065,527 of record CM041780.1, read on the forward strand.
TTTAAATCAAACCAGGTATGGATCGATCCGGAGAGGTGCTTGGGGCATGGGCCCAGGTCACCACAAAGGAATAGGGCTTGCACGCTATTCTTTTGGGCTTCCACTCTTTTCACATCACCTGAAGGTGTGCGTCTACGGTCGGGTCTTTGACTGACCAAACAATGGGCTAGGTAAGGGCACTGCCAGGAAAACGCTTGGGGCTAAGGCCCATGTATTAAGGGGATGTGGTTAGACGACATCCTCCTCTTTTCCCCCGCTTATTCACATCACCTAAAAGGTGTGAGTCCCTGACAGGGGACCCTCAAACGGGTCCCGGGGTGAAATTGGTTTGTGTGGACCCTCGCTCTCCTATGATGCGAAGGTGCAGAAAATTAAAGTGCGCACGAAAGTAAACAAAAAGAGTAATAAAGCCATAAATAAACATTTTCGAGTTAAGCCCTCTTTCTTAAAATTAAGAAGTTTGTCCCAGCAAAGTCGCCAGTCTGTGAGCCCCGATTTTAAACCCTATCCTATGTTGATTAAAGCTGATTAGGATCTAATCGGGTTTTAGGTCCACTTATAACCTAAGATTAATAACTATGTCATATAACAATAATTATTAAAACCTAGGCTAGCTCACTGGAACCTATTATAAGTCGCCACCTAATTTTAACCTAGATCAATTAGGAAAGGAGAGTTCGGGTTCGGGGGCTTGGTATATGACTTGTTTAGGGTTCAATTACTTTCATTACCCTAGAAGTCGTTTTTCCTCTACTTAGTTTAATTACGGCTTATAACGAGTCGTTTTAACCTAAGTGCGCGAGCTTCTACTTTTTTGTGTTTTTTAGCTTTTTTTGACAGAAAAATTAAGTAAAATTAAAGATTCCTAAACTAGGGTTTCAGAGGCAGAATTAGGTCAAATTTGTTTCCATCCGTGGCTACAGACCTAATGTCCGAACCTACCGACCCTAGTTAACCTATGTGAACATAAAAGTCGAATTAAACAGAAAACACAGGGGCCACGGACAGGATGTCCGTGGGCCCGGACATTATTTTAGAAAACCTAAATTTGAAAATTTTGAAATGCCGCCACCGTCCGGGGGCGTCCGGGCTTACGGACAAGGCGTCCGGGACCCCGGACATAGCGTCCGTGGGTGCGGACCGCCCTCGGACGGCGGCGTTTGGGAGGTTCCTGATGGTGTTTTGAGCTCAAATTTTATGGGTGTGTAGCCTGAAAGATGTACAAGAAGTTAGTGATTGAAAGTTTTATATGACTACAAATTATGGACGAAACTTAATGAACAAGTTAATGAACAGAAACAGAAACAAACGACAATTCAGAAACCTTAAAGAGTCAGTTCGAAGTCAAATTTTAGCACCAGATTAAACACTTCGTGGGGAGTTAGGAGATTCAGATTTATACCTGTTTTACCTTCGAATTTGATTGGATTCTTCACATCAAGGGCCTTCGAGGCTTCGCCGGATTCGGTTCTGGCTTGAGTTCAAAACTAGCTTCTGACCCCTTCTTCCTTGGGCTGTTAACCACGTTTTGTTTCTTTGTATTTGGTGTTTTGGTGCTTGGATGTACAATGGGAGAAGAAAGGATGAGTTTTGGTGGTTTCGGGGTGATTTCTGTAGTGTTTCGGTATTGATTTGAGGCTTGGAAGTGTAAAAACGTGGGGAGAAGGTTTGTGGCTGTGTTTTCTGACTTTGGAAGTGTTCTCCCTTGCCCTAGGTCGTTTTTTGGAAGGTCCTTTTATAGAAAGAGCAAGGCCATGTTGATAGAACAAGATTTTTATCTAAAACCCTAATTTTGTGCTCTAAGGGTATCTGATTTTTTAAAATATGTTGCAGGGCGAGACAAATTATGAAATTTTAACTGAAGATAAAGGATGATTTTTAAGAATTTTGAGATGTGGAATCGGGTTATTTTGATAAATAACCAGTTAGATAAAAATCTCACAATCTGGAATCTCCCAAAATTCATAACTTATTATTGGAAAGTCAAAAAACGAAATACCAACGGCATTTGTCTTTAATAATCATCCTCTATCTTGTGTTAAATTTTCATGACATTTTGTTTTGATTTCGGTATTTTCCAGAGGTGAGAGAAAATTGTAAAAATTATTGAATTTCTCTTTTAAATTTGGGTTAAGGTTCCAAATAAAATAATTTCAGGTTTATGACTATATGTAGTCATGCTAACCATGTGACAATTTTATTTTAATTTTGGAAACCTTTTATCAGTGGCGGACCGAGAAGTCAAATCTTATGGGGTCCAAAATATTTTCGACAGTAACATATATTAAATTTGAAGGTGTATAAATGTGTGATCATAAATTTATTGAGCATTACAATCTCACATGTAGGACACATGTTTCTACCACTAAATTATTATCAATTGGCAGTATTTTACTTAATTTTACTTTATTAAAACTATACTTAAAAAAATATTTTTTTTTATCAGAAAAGCTATGGGGTCCGGGACCCCGCGGGACCACGCGGGAACCCGCCTCGGTCCGCCCCTGTTTATTTCTATTTGAGGTTATTTCATGTGTTAATTATTAAAGAAATTAGCTCATAATATGAATTAAAAGCTTAATTTCCAGAATAAATATTATCTGAAAATGATGAAATACCTTTCATAATAACTATGATATTTGGGAGTGTTTGGAGGTATGAACAAGTCATATGAAAAATAGAAAATCCCGAAAATGTCCCTGGAAAATCCCGCCTTGGTGCTTTTTGACCCCTTTTGCCCTTTGTAACACGTATGCCTTAGAGACTACTCCGGGGGGTTGAAATTTTGGGTATAACAAGTTGCCCCCCGTCAACTAGGCTTTGTAATGATGATGAAAAGACTAGTTGATGCCTGAGTGATACCCCAAAATTTTGGGATCTTAAAAGACCCTATATGTAGATTGTGTCGAGCTATTCTAAGGCGCTGACTACCTATAAGTAAAGTGAAATGAAGTAATGTCAAGCGATTCTAAGGCGTCGACAACCTAAAATGTGGAAATGAGATAATGTCAATCGATTCTAAGGCGTTGACAACCTAAAAAGTAAAATGAAATAATGTCAAGCGATTCTAAGGCGTTGACAACCTAAAATGTGAAAACTGGGTGGTATGCAAATGCAAGAATGCTGAAATGCTAACGATGCTAATAATTATGATGATGATGATGATGATGATGATGATGCTGATGATGATGATGATGCTGATGATGTTGATGATGTTGATGATGCTGATGATGCTGATGATGCTGATGATGCTCGGATGCTTCTGGAGACCGAAAACCTGTGCTGATGCTCCTGGCTGGACCCAATGTGGACTTATTGCCATCGCCCCCCAAGCCGGTGTGCAGGGATAAACTCCTGGTAAAAAACCCTGGGGACTTATTGCCTTCGCCCACCATTCGTTGATCCCAAAAATAAGTTGACATCGCAAAAGGAGGATTTATTGCCATCACCTCGCCAACTTTCTGTCGCCAGGTCTTGTGATGCGCGTGGATAATGCAACTAGGTCTTATGACGAGCCTATATGAATGAGATGAATGCAATGTGTTTGATGAGAGTGGGTAAGCTAAAAGGGTAATGCTATGTCTTACTACGAGCCTAAGGGAATGCAACTAGGTCTTACGACAAGCCTAAAGGATTGTTCTAGGTCTTATGACGAGCCTAAAGGTAGGATCTAGGTCTTATGACGAGCCTAAAGGTTGGATCTAGGTCTTATGACGAGCCTAAAGGTTGGATCTAGGTCTTATGACGAGCCTAAAGGATGGTTCTAGGTCTTATGACGAGCCTAAAGGATGGTTCTAGGTCTTATGACGAGCCTAAAGGTTGGATCTAGGTCTTATGACGAGCCTAAAGGATGGTTCTAGGGTTTATGACGAGCCTAAAAGATGGTTCTAGGTCTTATGACGAGCCTAAAGGTTGGATCTAGGTCTTATGACGAGCCTAAAGGATGGTTCTAGGTCTATGACGAGCCTAAAGGATGGTTCTAGGTCTTATGACGAGCCTAAAGGTTGGATCTAGGTCTTATGACGAGCCTAAAGGATGGTTCTAGGTTTTATGACGAGCCTAAAGGATGGTTCTAGGTCTTATGACGAGCCTAAAGGTTGGATCTAGGTCTTATGATGAGCCTAAAGGATGGTTCTAGGTCTTATGAAGAGCCTAAAGGATGGTTCTAGGTCTTATGACGAGCCTAAAGGTTGGATCTAGGTCTTATGACGAGCCTAAAGGATGGTTCTAGGTCTTATGACGAGCCTAAAGGATGGTTCTAGGTCTTATGACGAGCCTAAAGGTTGTTCTAAGTGAAAGTGAGTAAAATGTATGATGGGTCTAAAGGGATGTAGAAGGATTAGGGTTTATGTCAAACCTGGAGATGGTAGGGCTCAAGACGGGCCTGCGGATGTTTGAGTGTGAAGGTAGGGCTTAGGACGGGCCTGAGGAAATTTGATGTGGAGGTAGGGCTTAGGACGGGCCTGAGGAAATTTGATGTGGAGGTAGGGCTTAGGACGGGCCTAAGGAAATTTGATATGGAGGTAGGGCTTAGGACGGGCCTGAGGAAATTTGATGTGGAGGTAGGGCTTAGGACAGGCCTGTGTGATATGAGGAGGATTTGATCCTTTGGGTTTTTGATTTTTGGGACTCAATCGGTGTCGTTGTTGCAATTGTTGGGACCAACAATTGCCCCCAGTATTTTTCCTTAGGGCAATCTGAGTTTTTTAGGATTTTATGGCAATCGATCGGAACGATCGATTGCCCCAGTGTTTCTTTGATTAACCGCGCAAAACAAGTCTCACTCTCACAAGGTCAGGGCTTATCTTGATGTGGTGCTTTCTATCCTACACTCAAAGTGTTTGATGCTTGCACTCGTGCTCTCCTTCTGGTCAAAACATCTCAACCGTTGAATTTGACATTTGTTAGATTTACGCATTCAACCTATTACTTCCACGTGATTGGATACACAACTACTAAGTCGGAAGTCTTTTGAGCTTATAATGTGGCTATGGGGTGTAATGAAAGACAATGGGGCGATGGAGGAATGTTTAGGATATGTGGAGCTATAAGGGTGACCAAAGCTACAACTTGCACCTTCTCTTGGACTTGTCTTCTTCGTCTTGAAGTCGTTTGGCTACTCCGTGATGATTCGCTTGTGAGCTTGGAACTTGGGACTTTTGGGTTGTTCCTTGCACCTTCTCTCTTCTTCCAATTTTGGATTTCTTCGCGGCTTTTCAGGGTTGCCTTTCTTTGAATCTCTTTTTCTTCGGGGTTGTTGTGTTTCCCGGTTTTGAACTTTGAGAGTTGTTTTAATTTGATGTGAGCTCATTTGGATCCTGTGTCTCTTTGGGACCATTTGCGGATCATTTCGTCATCCTGGTAGCAGTTTTGCTTTTGGACTTGTGAAGTTGATGTTCAAAAGTCGGGCTCCTTGCTTCCTTTGGTCACTGGGTCGATTATTCATCATTGGCTGGCTTATTTTGTGGAGTTTGTAGTGTTGTAAAAGAGGTCATATATGAAAAGCTCAGCGGGGGTGCCTAGGGTGTAATGTCAGGGTTCACAAGCTTTTGGCTGTGTGGTGCTGTACCTAGGTGCTTCGTCATCCCTAATAGTTGTGTATCCTTTCTTTGTTACTTTTCATAGGTTTAAGCGTAAATTTACAAATTATCTCCTTCGGTTGGAGTCATGCCGTTTACCTTACCTTTGAATGTAATCTCTCTGGAGCCACGTAAAAAATGACATGCTCTTTCACTCATGGTTTTACCGCTCAAGGCACTCTCGCGAAATGTTCACTCAGAGACTTGTTCGCGCGCTTTAAACCAATGAAATAAACGTTATCGACCCCTAACTCAGATTGCCCCCAGTATTGTTTGGGGTCTTTTGACAAGCTTTTGAATACCCAGGTTATTTGTTGGAGGTGGTTGTATGTATGGTGGTACATGGCGATGAGGTCTCGCTGTTTTGGTGGAGTGATGTAGTGATGAAAGTAAAACATGGTAGTGGGATGCTTTCAGTGTATGGTGAAATTTTCCATTGAGAGGTGATGAATGGTGGAATCCAACAAGGTGGTGAGATATTCCTTGCGCAAGAATGAGTTTCATGTGGAGAGGGGAGTGTGGTGAGAGACATGGGATGTATGTGATGAAGGCAGTGGATGTGGGTGAAATGACGTGATGACTTATTTATTGGTATTTTGGTTTTGTGAATAAATGCAAAAAAAAGTGAAAATGGAACAATGTTCTAATTCATGAATGGAAAGACAACATCAAAAATTGTAATCTTAAGAAAACTACCTAAAATGATAAAGGAAGCTAGCTACCATAAAGTTGGAAGAACGACTGGGAAAAGAAAACTACCAAATCGAGAAAACTTCTAACATAGTGATGTTGGGCTGTCTGATGCCAACATACTGAAGACTCGAGCTCTGGGCCGTCGGGACGCCATTGAGATGGCCGTGATTGTCTTCCTTCTGAACTTCGAATAGGCCTCGTAAAATGTTTGAACTAGGAATGCCTATGGGTTATGTAGGAGGGAACCCGGGTCTGAATCTTTTCCAAGCTGCGAGCGAAGTGCATGAGCTAGAGTGACTCCTAGGATACAACAGATTTGCGGGCCTGAATACCCTTAATCTAGAAGTGAAGCAAACGGGCTGAAGGAGGCCACACGAACCGTGAATGGGCCACTGGCCGAGTGGGAAAACCTTGAAGTCTGAGATTCGTTTGATGTTCTTGTCGGGCCTTGACGCTAGAAACTGGAATGAATGAGTTATGCAACCTATCTTGGATTCAAATGTTTTGTGTTATGGGCCGAACTTCTGGATTGAGAGCGAAGCTTATGGGCCAAAACTATGAATTGGTCTATGGGCCCCATATAGAATGAGTCATGAGTGTGGTATTTGGGCCAGAATGATTGCTAAACAAAACCCTAGGTTGGAATTTGGACTGAAACCTGAATGAGTAGAATTGATTGAACCAGAAAAATGATGCCTAGATCTAGGATTTTGGGCTAAAGCCCAAGTGAAGAGTTTTCCTATACTAGAATAGACCTTGGGTCGGAAGAATTTCAGTGGAAGGCTTGGTTGGTTTACATGTCTCATGGATTGCTTTTAGGTGGACTTTTATGGGCCTAGAACTAAATGGATAAACCAAATTGGGCTGAAAAAGAAACCACCCAAGTCTAAACTTTAGGGCCAAAGCCCACATAACTCACATGTTAAACCAAACAGAGCCTTTAGGCTGCAAACAAATAGAACTGACAATTCGGGTTGGGCTAGGTTGATGTAGGAGAAATTCTATCAGTTTCTAGGCTGGGTAGTGGGCCGATCACACAAGCAAACAAGGCCCACACAGATTCAACATGTCCTCACTAGATGTTTAAATCAAACCAGGTATGGATCGATCCGGAGAGGTGCTTGGGGCATGGGCCCAGGTCACCACAAAGGAATAGGGCTTGCACGCTATTCTTTTGGGCTTCCCCACTCTTTTCACATCACCTGAAGGTGTGCGTCTACGGTCGGGTCTTTGACTGACCAAACAATGGGCTAGGTAAGGGCACTGCCAGGAAAACGCTTGGGGCTAAGGCCCATGTATTAAGGGGATGTGGTTAGACGACATCCTCCTCTTTTCCCCCGCTTATTCACATCACCTAAAAGGTGTGAGTCCCTGACAGGGGACCCTCAAACGGGTCCCGGGGTGAAATTGGTTTGTGTGGACCCTCGCTCTCCTATGATGCGAAGGTGCAGAAAATTAAAGTGCGCACGAAAGTAAACAAAAAGAGTAATAAAGCCATAAATAAACATTTTCGAGTTAAGCCCTCTTTCTTAAAATTAAGAAGTTTGTCCCCAGCAAAGTCGCCAGTCGTGAGCCCCGATTTTAAACCCTATCCTATGTGATTAAAGCTGATTAGGATCTAATCGGGTTTTAGGTCCACTTATAACCTAAGATTAATAACTATGTCATATAACAATAATTATTAAAACCTAGGCTAGCTCACTGGAACCTATTATAAGTCGCCACCTAATTTAACCTAGATCAAATTAGGAAAGGAGAGTTCGGGTTCGGGGGCTTGGTATATGACTTGTTTAGGGTTCAATTACTTTCATTACCCCTAGAAGTCGTTTTTCCTCTACTTAGTTTAATTACGGCTTATAACGAGTCGTTTTAACCTAAGTGCGCGAGCTTCTACTTTTTTGTGTTTTTTAGCTTTTTTGACAGAAAATTAAGTAAAATTAAAGATTCCTAAACTAGGGTTTCAGAGGCAGAATTAGGTCAAATTTTGTTTCCATCCGTGGCTACAGACCTAATGTCCGAACCTACCGACCCTAGTTAACCTATGTGAACATAAAAGTCGAATTAAACAGAAAACACAGGGGCCACGGACAGGATGTCCGTGGGCCCGGACATTATTTTAGAAAACCTAAATTTTGAAAATTTTGAAATGCCGCCACCGTCCGGGGGCGTCCGGGCTTACGGACAAGGCGTCGGGACCCCGGACATAGCGTCCGTGGGTGCGGACCGCCCTCGGACGGCGGCGTTTGGGAGGTTCCTGATGGTGTTTTGAGCTCAAATTTATGGGTGTGTAGCCTGAAAGATGTACAAGAAGTTAGTGATTGAAAGTTTTCAATATGACTACAAATTATGGACGAAACTTAATGAACAAGTTAATGAACAGAAACAGAAACAAACGTCAATTCAGAAACCTTAAAGAGTCAGTTCGAAGTCAATTTTAGCACCAGATTAACACTTCGGGGGAGTTAGGAGATTCAGATTTATACCTGTTTTACCTTCGAATTTGATTGGATTCTTCACATCAAGGGCCCTTCGAGGCTTCGCCGGATTCGGTTCTGGCTTGAGTTCAAAACTAGCTTCTGACCCCTTCTTCCTTGGGCTGTTAACCACGTTTTGTTTCTTTGTATTTGGTGTTTGGTGCTTGGATGTACAATGGGAGAAGAAAGGATGAGTTTTTGGTGGTTTCGGGGTGATTTCTGTAGGTTTCGGTATTGATTTGAGGCTTGGAAGTGTAAAAACGTGGGGAGAAGGTTTGTGGCTGTGTTTTCTGACTTTGAAAGTGTTCTCCCTTGCCCTAGGTCGTTTTTTGGAAGGTCCTTTTATAGAAAGAGCAAGGCCATGTTGATAGAACAAGATTTTTATCTAAAACCCTAATTTTGTGCTCTAAGGGTATCTGATTTTTTAAAATATGTTGCGGGCGAGACAAATTATGAATTTTAACTGAAGATAAAGGATGATTTTAAGAATTTTGAGATGTGGAATCGGGTTATTTTGATAAATAACCAGTTAGATAAAAATCTCACAATCTGGAATCTCCCAAAATTCATAACTTATTATTGGAAAGTCAAAATAACGAAATACCAACGGCATTTGTCTTTAATAATCATCCTCTATCTTGTGTTAAATTTTCATGACATTTTGTTTTGATTTCGGTATTTTCCAGAGGTGAGAGAAAATTGTAAAAATTATTGAATTTCTCTTTTAAATTTTGGGTTAAGGTTCCAAATAAAATAATTTCAGGTTTATGACTATATGTAGTCATGCTAACCATGTGACAATTTTATTTTAATTTTGGAAACCTTTTATCAGTGGCGGACCGAGAAGTCAAATCTTATGGGTCCAAAATTTTTCGACAGTAACATATATTAAATTTGAAGGTGTATAAATGTGTGATCATAAATTTATTGAGCATTACAATCTCACATGTAGGACACATGTTTCTACCACTAAATTATTATCAATTGGCAGTATTTTACTTAATTTTACTTTATTAAAACTATACTTTAAAAAATATTTTTTATTATCAGAAAAGCTATGGGGTCCGGGACCCCGCGGGAACCCGCCTCGGTCCGCCCCTGTTTATTTCTATTTTGAGGTTATTTCATGTGTTAATTATTAAAGAAATTAGCTCATAATATGAATTAAAAGCTTAATTTCCAGAATAAATATTATCTGAAAATGATTGAAATACCTTTCATAATAACTATGATATTGGGAGTGTTTGGAGGTTATGAACAAGTCATATGAAAAATAGAAAATCCCGAAAATGTCCCTGGAAAATCCCGCCTTGGTGCTTTTGACCCCTTTTGCCCTTTGTAACACGTATGCCTTAGAGACTACTCCGGGGGGTTGAAATTTTGGGTATAACAAGTTGCCCCCGTCAACTAGGCTTTGTAATGATGATGAAAGACTAGTTGATGCCTGAGTGATACCCCAAAATTTGGGATCTTAAAGACCCTATATGTAGATTGTGTCGAGCTATTCTAAGGCGCTGACTACCTATAAGTAAAGTGAAATGAAGTAATGTCAAGCGATTCTAAGGCGTCGACAACCAAAATGTGGAAATGAGATAATATCAATCGATTCTAAGGCGTTGACAACCTAAAAAGTAAAATGAAATAATGTCAAGCGATTCTAAGGCGTTGACAACCTAAAATGTGAAAACTGGGTGGTATGCAAATGCAAGAATGCTGAAATGCTAACGATGCTAATAATTATGATGATGATGATGATGATGATGCTGATGATGATGATGATGCTGATGATGTTGATGATGTGATGCTGCTGATGATGCTGATGATGCTGATGATGCTCGGATGCTTCTGGAGACCGAAAACCTGTGCTGATGCTCCTGGCTGGACCCAATGTGGAACTTATTGCCATCGCCCCCAAGCCGGTGTGCAGGGATAACTCCTGGTAAAAACCCTGGGGACTTATTGCCTTCGCCCACCATTCGTTGATCCCAAAAATAAGTTGACATCGCAAAAGGAGGATTTATTGCCATCACCTCGCCAACTTTCTGTCGCCAGGTCTTGTGATGCGCGTGGATAATGCAACTAGGTCTTATGACGAGCCTATATGAATGAGATGAATGCAATGTGTTTGATGAGAGTGGTAAGCTAAAAGGGTAATGCTATGTCTACTACGAGCCTAAGGGAATGCAAACTAGGTCTACGACAAGCCTAAAGGATTGTTCTAGGTCTTATGACGAGCCTAAAGGTAGGATCTAGGTCTTAGACGAGCCTAAAGGTTGGATCTAGGTCTATGACGAGCCTAAAGGTTGGATCTAGGTCTTATGACGAGCCTAAAGGATGGTTCTAGGTCTTATGACGAGCCTAAAGGATGGTTCTAGGTCTTATGACGAGCCTAAAGGTTGGATCTAGGTCTTATGACGAGCCTAAAGGATGGTTCTAGGTCTTATGACGAGCCTAAAAGATGGTTCTAGGTCTTATGACGAGCCTAAAGGTTGGATCTAGGTCTTATGACGAGCCTAAAGGAGGTTCTAGGTCTTATGACGAGCCTAAAGGATGGTTCTAGGTCTTATGACGAGCCTAAAGGTTGGATCTAGGTCTTATGACGAGCCTAAAGGATGGTTCTAGGTTTATGACGAGCCTAAAGGATGGTTCTAGGTCTTATGACGAGCCTAAGGTTGGATCTAGGTCTTATGACGAGCCTAAAGGATGGTTCTAGGTTTTATGACGAGCCTAAAGGATGGTTCTAGGTTTATGACGAGCCAAAGGTTGGATCTAGGTCTTATGATGAGCCTAAAGGATGGTTCTAGGTCTTATGAACAGCCTAAAGGATGGTTCTAGGTCTTATGACGAGCCTAAAGGTTGGATCTAGGTCTTATGACGAGCCTAAAGGATGGTTCTAGGTCTTATGACGAGCCTAAAGGATGGTTCTAGGTCTTATGACGAGCCTAAAGGTTGGATCTAGGTCTTATGACGAGCCTAAAGGATGGTTCTAGGTTTGTTTATGACGAGCCTAAAGGATGGTTTAGGTCTTATGACGAGCCTAAAGGTTGGATCTAGGTCTTATGATGAGCCTAAGGATGGTTCTAGGTCTTATGAAGAGCCTAAAGGAGGTTCTAGGTCTTATGACGAGCCTAAAGGTTGGATCTAGGTCTTATGACGAGCCTAAAGGATGGTTCTAGGTCTTATGACGAGCCTAAAGGATGGTTCTAGGTCTTATGACGAGCCTAAGGTTGTCTAAGTGAAAGTGAGTAAAATGTATGATGGGTCTAAAGGGATGTAGAAGGATTAGGGTTATGTCAAACCTGGAGATGGTAGGGCTCAAGACGGGCCTACGGATGTTTGAGTGTGAAGGTAGGGCTTAGGACGGGCCTGAGGAAATTTGATGTGGAGGTAGGGCTTAGGACGGGCCTGAGGAAATTTGATGTGGAGGTAGGGCTTAGGACGGGCCTAAGGAAATTTATATGGAGGTAGGGCTTAGGACGGGCCTGAGGAAATTTTGATGTGGAGGTAGGGCTTCGGACAGGCCTGGGTGATATGGGGGATTTGATCCTTTGGGTTTTTGATTTTTGGGACTCAATCGGTGTCGTTGTTGCAATTGTTGGGACCAAAATTGCCCCCACGATTTTTCCTTAGGGCAATCTGAGTTTTTTAGGATTTTATGACAATCGATCAGAACGATCGATTGCCCCCAGTATTTTCTTTGATTAATTGCGCAAAACAAGTCTCACTCTCACAAGGTCAGGGTTTATCTTGATGTGGTGCTTTCTATCCTACACTCAAAGTGTTTGATGCTTGCACTCGTGCTCTCCTTCTGGTCAAAACATCTCAACCGTTGAACTTGACATTTGTTAGATTTACGCATTCAACCTATTACTTTCACGTTATTGGATACACAACTACTAAGTCGGAAGTCTTTTGAGCTTATAATGTGGCTATGGGGTGTAACGAAAGACAATGGGGCGATGGAGGAATGTTTAGGATATGTGGAGCTATAAGGGTGACCAAAGCTACAACTTGCACCTTCTCTTGGACTTGTCTTCTTCGTCTTGAAGTCATTTGGCTACTCCGTGATGAATTTGCTTGTGAGCTTGGAACTTGGGACTTTTGGGTTGTTCCTTGCACCTTCTCTCTTTCTTCCAATTTTGGATTTCTTCGAGGCTTTTCAGGTTTGCCTTTCTTTGAATCTCTTTTTCTTCGGGGTTCTTGTGTTTCCCGGTTTTGAACTTTGAGAGTTTTTGTTGATGTGAGCTCATTTGGATCCTGTGTCTCTTTGGGACCATTTGCGGATCGTTTCGTCGTCCTGGTAGCAGTTTTGCTTCTTTGGACTTGTGAAGTTGCTGTTCAAAAGTCGGGCTCCTTGCTTCCTTTGGTCACTGGGTCGATTATTCATCATTGGCTGGCTTATTTTGTGGAGTTTGTAGTGTTGTAAAAGAGGTCATATATGAAAAGCTCAGTGGGGGTGCCTAGGGTGTAATGTCAGGGTTCACAAGCTTTTGGCTGTGTGGTGCTGTACCTAGGTGCTTCGTCATCCCTAATAGTTGTGTATCCTTTCTTTGTTACTTTTCATAGGTTTAAGCGTAAATTTACAAATTATCTCCTTCGGTTGGAGTCATGTCGTTTACCTTACCTTTGAATGTAATCTCTCTGGAGCCACGTAAAAATGACATGCTCTTTCACTCATGGTTTTACCGCTCAAGGCACTCTCGTGAAATGTTCACTCAGAGACTTGTTCACGCGCTTTAAACCAATGAAATAAACGTTATCGACCCCAAACTCAGATTGCCCCCAGTATTGTTTTGGGGTCTTTTGACAAGCCTTTTGAATACCCAGGTTATTTGTTGGAGGTGGCTGTATGTGTGGTGGTACATGGCGATGAGGTCTCGCTGTTTTGGTGGAGTGATGTAGTGATGAAAGTAAAACATGGTAGTGGGATGCTTTCAATGTACGGTGAAATTTTTCCATTGAGAGGTGATGAATGGTGGAATCCAACAAGGTGGTGAGATATTCCTTGCGCAAGAATGAGTTTCATGTGGAGAGGGGAGTTTGGTGAGACACATGGGATGTATGTGATGAAGGCAATGGATGTGGGTGAAATGACGTGATGACTTATTTATTGGTATTCTGGTTTTGTGAATAAATGCAAAAAATAATGAAAATGGAACAATGCTCTAATTCATGAATGGAAAGACAACATCAAAATTGTAATCTTAAGAAAACTACCTAAAATGATAAAGGAAGCTAGCTACCATAAAAGTTGGAAGAACGACTGGGAAAAGAAAACTACCAAATCGAGAAAACTTCTAAAATAGTGATGTTGGGCTGTCTGATGCCAACATACTGAAGACTCGAGCTCTGGGCCGTCGGGACGCCATTGAGATGGCTGTGATTGTCTTCCTTCTGAACTTCGAATAGGGCTCGTAAAATGTTTGAACTAGGAATGCCTATGGGTTATGTAGGAGGAACCCGGGTCTGAATCTTTTCCAAGCTACGAGTGAAGTGCATGAGCTAGAGTGACTCCTAGGATAGAACAGATTTGCGGGCCTGAATACCCTTAATCTAGAAGTGAAGCAAACGGGCTGAAGGAGGCCACACGAACCGTGAATGGGCCACTGGGCCGAGTGGGAAAACCTTGAAGTCTGAGATTCGTTTGATGTTCTTGTCGGGCCTTGACGCTAGAAACTGGAATGAATGAGTTATGCAACCTATCTTGGATTCAAATGTTTTGTGCTATGGGCCGAACTTCTGGATTGAGAGCGAAGCTTATGGGCCAAAACTATGAATTGGTCTATGGGCCCCAAATAGAATGAGTCATGAGTGTGGTATTTGGGCCAGAATGATTGCTGAACAAAACCCTAGGTTGGAATTTGGACTGAAACCTGAATGAGTAGTATTGATTGAACCTGAAAGATGATGCCTAGATCTAGGATTTTGGGCTAAAGCCCAAGTGAAGAGTTTTCCTATACTAGAATAGGCCTTGGGTCGGAAGAATTTCAGTGGAAGGCTTGGTTGGTTTACATGTCTCATGGATCGCTTTTAGGTGGACTTTTATGGGCCTAAAACTAAATGGATAAACCAAATTGGGCTGAAAAAGAAACCACCTAAGTCTAAACTTTTGGGCCGAAGCCCACATAACTCACATGTTAAACCAAACAGAGCCTTTAGGCTGCAAACAAATAGAACTGACAATTCGGGTTGGGCTAGGTTGATGTAGGAGAAATTCCTATCAGTTTCTAGGCTGGGTAGTGGGCCGATCACACAAGCAAACAAGGCCCACACAGATTCAACATGTCCTCACTAGATGTTTAAATCAAACCAGGTATGGATCGATCTAGAGAGGTGCTTGGGGCATGGGCCCAGGTCACCACAAAGGAATAGGGCTTGCACGCTATTCTCTTTGGGCTTCCCCACTCTTTTCACATCACCTGAAGGTGTGCGTCTACGGTCGGGTCTTTGACTGACCAAACAAATGGCTAGGTAAGGGCACTGCCAGGAAAACGCTTGGGGCTAAGGCCCAGGTATTAAGGGGATGTGGTTAGACGACATCCTCCTCTTTTCCCCCGCTTATTCACATCACCTAAAAGGTGTGAGTCCCTGTCAGGGGACCCTCAAATGGGTCCCGGGGTGAAATTGGTTTGTGTGGACCCTCGCTCTCATATGATGCGAAGGTGCAGAAAATTAAAGTGCGCACGAAAGTAAACAAACAGAGTAATAAAGCCATAAATAAACATTTTCGAGTTAAGCCCTCTTTCTTAAAATTAAAACAAGTTAAAATTAAGAAGTTTGTCCCCAGCAGAGTCGCCAGTCTATGAGCCTCGATTTTAAACCCTATCCTATGTGGATTAAGTTGATTAGGATCTAATCGGGTTTTAGGTCCACTTATAACCTAAGATTAATAACTATGTCATATAACAATAATGATTAAAACCTAAGCTAGCTCATTGGAACCTATTATGAGTCGCCATCTAATTTTAACCTAGATCAAATTAGGAAAGGAGGGTTCGGGTTCGGGGGCTTGGTATACAACTTGTTTAGGGTTCAATTACTTTCATTACCCCTAGAAGTCGTTTTTCCTCTACTTAGTTTAATTACGGCTTATAACGAGTCGTTTTAACCTAAGTGCGCGAGCTTCTGTTTTTTGTGTTTTTTAGCATTTTTGACAGAAAAATTAAGTAAAATTAAAGATTCCTAAACTAGGATTTCGGAGGCAGAATTAGGTCAAATTTTGTTTCCGTCCGTGGCTACGGACCTAATGTCCGAACCTACGGACCCTAGTTAACCTATGTGAACATAAAAATCGAATTAAACAGAAAACACAATTTTGAAAAGTCCAGGGCCACGGATAGGATGTTCGTGAGCCCGGACATTATTTTAGAAAACCTAAATTTTGAAAATTTTGAAATACCGCCACCGTCCGGGGGCGTCCGGGCTTACGGACAAGGCGTCCGGGACCCCGGACATAGCGTCCATGGGTGTGGACCGCCCTCGGACGGCGGCGTTTGGGAAGTTCCCGACAGTGTTTTGAGCTCAAATATTATGGGTGTGTAGCCTGAAAGATGTACAAGACGTTAGTGATTGAAAGTTTTCAATTTGAATACAAATTAAGGACGAAACTTAATGAACAAGTTAATGAACAGAAACAGAAACAAACGACAATTCAGAAACCTTAAAGAGTCAGTTCGAAGTCAAATTTTAACACCAGATTAAACACTTCGTGGGGAGTTAGGAGATTCAGATTTCTACCTGTTTTACCTTCGAATTTGATTCGATTCTTCACATCAAGGGCCCTTCGAGGCTTCGTCAGATTCGGTTCTGGCTTGAGTTCGAAACTAGCTTCTGACCCCTTCTTCCCTGGGCTGTTAACCACGTTTTGGTTCTGTGTATTTGGTGTTTTGGTGCCTGGATGTTCAATGGGAGAAGAAAGGATGAGTTTTTGGTGGTTTCGGGGTGATTTCTGCAGTGTTTCGGTATTGATTTGAGGCTTGCAAGTGTAAAAACGTGGGGAGAAGGTTTGTGGCTGTGTTTTCTGACTTTGGAAGTGTTCTCTCTTGCCCTAGGTCATTTTTGGAAGGTCCTTTTATACAAAGAGCAAGGCCATGTTGATAGAACAAGATTTTTATCTAAAACCCTGATTTTGTGCTCTAAGGGAATCTGATTTTTTAAAATATGTTGCAGGCCGAGAAAAATTATGAAATTTTAACTGAAGATAGAGGATGATTTTTAAGAATTTGGAGAGTTAGAATCGGGTTATTTTGATAAATAACCGATTAGATAAAAATCTCACAATCTGGAATTTCCCAAAATTCATAACTTATTATTGGAAAGTCGAAATAATGAAATTCCAACGGCATTAGTCTCTAATAATCAACCTCTATCTTGTGTTAAAATTTCATGACGTTTTGTTTTGATTTCGGTATTTTCCAGAGGAGAGATAAAATTGCAAAAATGATTGAATTTCTCTTTTAAGTTTTGGGTTAAGGTTCCAAATAAAATAATTTCAGGTTTATGACTGTATGTATAATGTAGTCATGCTAACCATGTGACAATTTTATTTTAATTTTGGAAACCTTTTATTTCTATTTTGAGGTTATTTCATGTGTTAATTATTAAAGAAATTAGCTCATAATATGAATTAAAAGCTTAATTTCCTGAATAAATATTATCTGAAAATGATGAAATACCTTTCATAATGACTATGATATTTGGGAGTGTTTGGAGGTTATGAACAAGTCATATGAAAAAGAGAAAATCCCGAAAATGTTCCTGGAAAATCCCTTTTGCCCTTTGTAACACGTATGCCTTAGAGACTACTCCGGGGGGGTTGAAATTTTGGGTATAACAAGGTTGTTGTAGTTGGTTTAGTTGCTCAGTTTGGATTTGGTTTGTAATATTAAGAGTGCTCAGTATCTTGTTCATCACAGCGGTGAGGAGTTGAAGTTGATGGATGGAGTAAGGTTGCCTTGTTACTCACATGGGTGAGTAACGGCGTGTAACACCAACGTTAGATAGATTTATTTCCGCTGTGAATTTATATTTTATTATGCTACGACTTGCGATGTTACTAAAGGTTTAGGATTAGGGGTGTTACAAAAAGTGGTATCAGAGCGGCGCCGGCCCTTCCTTATCGGTCTGACGCCAAGTTCCGGTCTTAAAATTGCCATATCTTCTTCATTATAGCTCCGTTTTTCGATCCGTTTACACCGACGCGTTCGTCTTTTCGTCTACTTTGTCATGGTATACTTTTATGATAATTTTTGTGATATATTGTTTTACTTATATAAGTACTTCGGAATCATTCTTTGCTTTTTTTGAACCGCTTTTAATAAATTTTGCCTACATTAGCCCCTAAATTGGTCATTTTCTGATTGAACGTATTGGAATTCTGACTGTGCGTAATGAAATTTGGGGTCACCTCGTAATATGTCACAAATTGTGGGTAAATATAGTAATTTCTGAAAGATATTAAAGCAGGGGCAAAATGGTCATTTTCCGACTGTACGAAGTGAAAACACGACTGAGTGTATTGACCCTCGTGGTGAAATGGTAATATTTGGAAAGTATAGGATTTGAAGGGAAATGGAATTAAATATATATGCATTTTCGGTAATTATAACAAAGTGTTATAAAACCTTGGGGTATATTTTATTACAAAGTTTTGATGTTATAAAATAATGGTATTTATAACATGATATAAGTCATGTGGGTATATTGTAATTAATGAAAGCTATGTGAATAAAGAGTACAAGGGTATACTATGTGTATGTTGTTTTCGGTACTTATATATATAGTTGTTAAAACTTTATGTTATAAAGTTAAATGGCATATAAGATATCATACAATATGGTATCATGGTATAAGTATAACACTAAATAATATTATGTGGTCAAAGGATAGTTCATTAAAACTATACATGCTGGCGCAAGCATATATTTATATACCAAAAATGAAAATATAAACTATAGTATACAATGACATAAATGCTATTGTTAATATATGATTTTGGAATGGTTAAATAAACCTTGCATAAGGATTAACACGTACATAGTGTAAAGTTTCTTATTTCATTAAGAAAACAAGGTATATATACACATATGTATATTGGCGCGAGTGACATGCATATATAATATGGTTTACAAACCATATAATAGTAAATAATAAATATTAACTTATAAGTATAATTGTATACTATAATGTCACAAGGTTTTAAATGAATACAACTTGTTACATAAATAAGAAGTTGTGTAACGTAAGGTGTATCAAGAATAATAATCTATCATACCTTATAAAGTAACGTTGCATGGAATGCATGCAACCATGGGTTATAAAATATAACCATACATACAACTATAGGTTATAATGATACTTATGCATGCAATATAACGGTGAGTTAACATATACGTGAACGAACGATTTTGTATTAGGCATAACGCTTATTTAGTACTATGGATGGAAAATGTAATTCCTAAGTTTGAAAGCGTTAACCACGACGTTCGAATAAAAACTGACATCTTTGTTAAACCGAGTACTAATACTTACTACGAGTAAGGGATTTTTAAGATAACTATACTTTAATTAGTAACAGTTGAAAATCAGGGGGTGTAGTACCGGGATTACAGACGTTATTCGGAAATACGAATCATACTGTCATGTGGATTGACACTTAGCGTTCCTTGCATTTCTAGATCGCCCTTCCGACGTGCGCGCTTGATAGCCCTAGCGGTCTACACTGCGCGACCTTGACACGGTGTATGGTATGCAAAGGGGTTTGATCCGGGTTGTCCTGAGGAATTCCTCGGGCTCAGATTTGTTTGATAAGTAACTTGTGTGGATGTATGTATGTGATTATGTGTGTGATGGATATCTGCGTTTACTGCATTATTTATTTATGCACGAATGTCCTACGGGACTAATACTACGTCGACTATAGATCGACTTATATAAAACTACATATGTGAGACGTGTGATTGGAATTACCGTTGCCTGACCTAGTACGCTAAGTATTACAAGTATGTAGTTATAACCTAAGTAAAACACTTAGGAACGGGACACGACATTGTCGGTCCCTAGAGCTTCAACTCGAATATAAATACTACCTAGAATCATTCTAGGCATGCGTAAGACCCACAGGGCAGCCAACAAAATAAGTGATGTTCTCCATAATTAAAACTGTAACTGGCTACCTAACTAATGAAGTTTACAGTGGAGTGTGAATGAATGTGATGATGTACCTTAATCCAGACAGTCACTGGCTGCTGGTCACGTGTAGAGATCTCTTGGGTTATCCGTATCGGGTTTACCCTAGTTAATCATGAACACCCTAGATAGATCGTCAGGCGGAGTGTGCTACCGTTGGCACCAGGCCCTAGGCCACCTAAATGGACGCCTTTACAAAGGCAAAGTGAAATAGTCCCGGAGTCTTCGGATGATCAGGGCAGTGAGCACCTGGTGTGTACGTGGGACTACCGTCCAAGTGAGTATATTTCAGGTTGTCCTAATTGACGCCCGACAGTGCTAACCAAATCAAATGATATGTGAGGGCCCGGGGGGCCGAGTGTTGTAATACGTGATGATGTTAACATACGACGTTTGGGTTATCAATGCTATTGTATTGTATGATGTCTGACTGTGCTGCGTATATTTATAAATGACTGTTTGGATTGGGTGGATGGTTATATAATCATGCATGTTGTTACAGTATTTATTATATTTGTAAAATGGTAAAGCATGAAATCAATCTAAAATCAAGATGGTTAAAAATGACAAGTGACCAATAGGGTCCAGGCCCGGCATACTCAGCGTCTATCGCTGAGACTACACTTATTGTGCAGGTTGTTGATCTTCGTTGAAGCCGAAGTGCGGGGACAGGGTAGATAGGCTTTGTAACACCCCAACTCAATCCAAGTGTGGTCTCGTAACTTAACAGCATATATATAAACATGTCACAGCAGAATTCTTTACACTCCAGGACCTTGCCACGGTCTGACTACAGAATATACCGAACATTAGTACATAACAGCCTTAGCCAAATACATATCCTTCTTACAATCCCCTCACATCCTATACATCTTACTAACTCAATTGCCATACGAGTGTACATGCACAACTCGTAGGCCACACTTAACCCGTAACACTTGTACCCCTTCTTACTCTCACGACGGCCGCCTCCTGATGTTCACCTGCGTAGTAAAAACAGCCCCCAAAGGGTGTCAGCACGAATGCTGGTACGATCCTCTCATGGCCCCCAAGCTAACGTGGCTACGACGACTAATTGTCGATAGCATGGAGGTTGATTAGATGCACAACATAATAGAAGGTGCAGTAAACAACAACTCAGATATGAACAATCAAAGTTCACACACAATGAACGACTTAAATGCGTTCCCTTAATTAGAGAGTTAATTATTTAACTCCTTAAGTAATGTTCCCTCTTAATCTTAGTCCATCCTTATCTCAACTCAATCTTAGTCTTATCTTAATCTTAGAAACAACCATCCTTTAATAAGGAGTGGATGTAGCTTACCTTAATCTTAGAAACAACCATCCTTTAATAAGGAGTGGATGTAGCTTGTCTTAATCTTAATAATACAAACCATCCTTTAAAGAGGAATGGTTGCAACTCATCTTAACCTTACCTTAATCTTAATCTCAGTATACAAACCGTTCCTGGAAGGGAATGGTTGTAGCTTAATTCGAACCTGGGATTTAGGTGATCCCACCGCACCATCTTAATGCCACCTACTCTGGACGGGAGTCCAGCGTAGCTGAGCCGGCAACCGGCCCTAGGCTACAAGTCCGAAGACAAGTCCTTAAGCGGAGGGCGGATCTGATTCAGATACCGTCCCCCTTTTTCCTTAGCATGCATGACCGGAGATCGGTCCCGAGTTTCCTCACTCAAGTTCCAGTTAGTAGTAGTCTCAAGACCATGTTTGTTGGTTAACCTCTTTCGGTTTATATCAACCCATATTAGGGAGCATTCCTTAGTCTCACTCATTTCCTTACTAAATGTTAGTTAGTAAGTTCTCACGGTATGTTGTGTTAGTTTTCAAACATCACACAACAATACAATAAACATAATATCCCAGTTGCATGCTTTATCTTGTTTAGTGAGCACACAAAAACAAATAGCACACAAGCCGAGGGACACCTCATTAGCAAGCAGGTCACAAGAAGAACTGTACCGTTCACCGTTGGCCGTTCGGTTGCTTAATCTCTTCCGGAGTCCAATTTCCAAGTCCTAAAACATTCATTCAGTTTTAGGTTGTTAATCTCTTAACTCAATTCAACTTACTTATCTTACTTAACTTACTTAACCCTTAATGATTCTAACCTAACACCTCTAAAGTCTTACAACTTAATCTTAAACTTTTAAGTTTATTCTTAACTTAATCCCTTAGGTCTTTATACCACTAATCATCATTGCCCCCTTAATGGGGGTACCATTAATACCACTAAACTCTCTTAGGGTTTTTTTTTTAAAAAAAAAATCTTAAGGGTCGTCCGACCCACCGTCCGACCCACCGACTGGGTCGGACCATTCCAGAGGCTCTCCCGTCTTTTAAAACCCCTCCGTCCGACCCACCGTCCGACCCACCAACTGGGTCGGACCATTACAGAAACTCTTATGGCGGCTTAACAGAGGTCCGTCCGACCCAAACTTGGGTCGGACCCCTGGGTCGGACGCCACCAGAACATGTCCAAAATTTGTTAAATCTTCACCAAACTTCTCCTTAAGCCTTCTAATGTGTTCTAACATCATTTAGACCCTTAAACCCACCTTTAATCATCCTCCAAACTCATGAAAATCACCTCCAAAGATCATTCCAACCTTTAGCTCAATTCTTGCAAGAAATTCCCAACACTTGTCAATTAATTCCTTATATTTCTAACATGTACATTTTGTCTAAAACTTCAACTAACCAAAGTGTTTCTTTTCTACCCATATAACTTCTCCTTAACATCATTGCACTCCATCTTTGCTTGTTTAACCTTTCAAGGTCATCTTGCATGTCCATGCACAATTTCTCTTCTTTTCACTTGTTACTCATCACTCTTAAACTCTTAAGCTTGCTTATACATTTCTTTCCATTACCTTAATACCTTGACATTGTTCTTCATTTATCTTAACCATGCAACGCCCTCCTTAGGCATTTCCACTTCTTTTATGCAACTTACTCACCATTCTCATGATCATAACCTCTTATACGTTTCTAGTCATTCCCTTGACGACTTACAACATTCTCCTACCATTTTCACTTCCATCACCCAAGTCCACACATTACCATTCAACCAAACCTTACTAGTCCACCACTAACATCACCACCTCTTACACAAACTTCCCGAACTCTCATTGTTCTTCTCTTAGTTCATACCTAAATCATCTCAAAGCATTATACATCATTTCCTCCAGATTTGCACAAGTCTTACCATTCCTCATACCATGACTTTGGTGTGTTCAATGCACCCATCAAAACTCTAATTTCCTCATAGACCATTCTAGGTCATTCTAAACCTCAAGAGCTCCTTAGTTAACTCATTTCCACTCAAATTCCTTTTTATGACTCCTAGTAAATCCTAGGTCATATTAGTTCACCACCATCACTTAAACACTTATTTTCTACTTAAATTTCGCCATAGGTTCTCTAGTATCTTATCATGCCCACACACATTATTTTCCTCATTCGACCATCTCACACACATCAAGTTCTTTCTCATCACATCTCATCACCAAACCAACTCATTCACAACAACTCATTATATTGCAATAGTCTTAAATTGCATAGCACCAAGGCTCTTAAATGACATGGCTCTTAGGCCCTTAAATGACTTAAACTTAAACACTGAATTTCCCACATATAAAAGCTTTCAACCTGCAAATACACCCATCAATCTCATAGTAATTATAATGCTCTTAAAATCCACCTTAAACTTATATTACTAACTCATTCTCATTGGCTCCTTAGTCACAAGTTCATAAGCTTGTTTAAGTTCTTTTTCTTAGGTTACATAACCAATTACCTAATGTAAGCCCCAGGCTACATTGGTACTCATCTAAACTCATTCCTTAAACCTTAAACCACCATTAGGTAAATAATTTACCTTGTTTTCTCAAGCTTATCTTAACTTCCTCCTTAGACCTTCTTCTTGCATGAATCTCGGCCACCACTTAAATTCCCCTTGCCAATGTTCTAATCAATATTCAATGACTCATATGAGTACTAAACAATACACTAACCTCAAGGAATGAAAACCTTGGTTAGAAATGTGTTCTAAGGCATAAAAGTGGATGATTACCTTTAAAGTCTCAAAGTAGACTTGGGCATTGAATGAAATAGGACCTCCACTAGTCCTTGGTGAATAAATCAAGCTAGAACAAGGCATAAAAAAAACAAGGCCCCATGAGTAGTAATTTTCGGCCATGTGGAAGGAATGATGGAAACATGGTTTTTCTTACATTTTCTTTACCTTAAGAGAATGGAGAAGCTAATGAGCTCTTCAAACTTGATTTTCCTCCATCAATGGAGTTTTCTCATGGCACCAAACTTGAGCTTTGAAAGATTTGAAAAGATAGAAAGATAGGTCTTGGCCTAACTAAGAGAAATCTATACTTAGTTTTTGATTTGGAGCAAAGATAAACACTTGGTGAGCATTTGAAGGTGGAACACCCATGGATGAAGCTCTCTCGGTTTTGGAGCAAGAGAAGGGAAGAAGAAACCGTGGGAGGAAGAGAAATGAAGAGAGAGAAGAAGAAAAGTAGGCTAATATAAGATATTTGCTTTATAAAAGCAAATAGTAACTCCTTTACTTATCTCTTCTTTTCTTCCTTATTTGACTACTCATGGTGACTCATCCTCCCTTAGAAAACCGGCCCCCTATTAATTAAGGCAAGTCATGGTCTTTTTTACCAATTAATTAGACTTAAAGGATTAAAGACTAAACTAGTCACTATTTGGCACTATTCACTAATTAGTGCACATATTCGTGAAATTTTTCATTTCCCATTGATTTAGGCTTTCTAATGTGATACTAATTAGTACACATGTTGATTAAAGAGTAATGATGGGAATTTAGCCACTCAAAACTCAATTCTAAGACAATTTCTCGAAAATGTGCTTTAAGACTTCTCAAAGCACATTTTGTGTTTAAGCTTGGTTTTGAGCTTGGTTTTCTTTGCTAATTGATTTAAAATGTCCATTAGCATGTTACTAAAGTCTTATAATGGTATTTGGGTGCTAATCAAAGTCACTCCAAGCTTAGAGCACGTTTTTGCCCAAATTACCCTTAAGGCACTTTCTTGTGTTTCCCTTGGTTTAAATTGTCTACCAAACTTTCTAAGGCATATTCTAGCCTTACTACATCATAATTTGATGTTTACGTAGCATACTTAGGTTTGGGGTATTTCAGGCTTACTTTAATTATTGCGTAAGAATTTATTGTATAACGATATCAGTCTGTGGATGTATGATGGTAAAGTTGTATTTATTTGGGATTTGAGTAGACGCTCACTTGTCGACTGTTATGGATGTGGACTTAGTATGATGTATAGGAGATATCTCATTGTCACAGCGGTTTAGTAGTGTTGTTGTTTTAGTGTTGGATTTAGTTTCTGCTTCGTTACTCGCATGGGCGAGTAATGGCAGGTGACACCCAAGTAAGTTTTAATGTCATTGTTTATTCTTCCGCTGTAAGACGTTTTATTTTTCTGATAAGGTGAGTGACTATTACGTGTTTATTTGAGAGGGGTGTTACACTCGGACTAGCAGCGGCCATGGCAGCCTTCGCCCAACAGCTAGGAGCTCAATTTGCGGGAGCCATACCCCACCCGCCGCAGCTCAGAGAAACCAACTGGTTGAAGAGTGTTGCAGACGCTAGAGTACCGACGTATTCAGGGGAACCAGACCCCGCCGCACTGGAGAAATTCATAGCAGAGCACCTGTAACACCCCTACAACGGACTTCCCAACTAATTGAAATCGCAGAGGAAATGAACGACTAAACATTAACTAAACGCTTCGGTGCTACAACGTCGTCAACCACCCACGTGGTTAACAAGGCAGAATAGATACAAGTGTATCGGTCTGATGATCAGACTCCCGAGCATAGAACTAAACCATAATTACATCATATACAATACCGAGTATTTAAATACATTCCTTCACTGTAAACTGTCAATATACCGCCATAGTAGTTTCAACGGGATCAAAATATAATGCCACGGGAGCACAGGCGCATCCCGGGCTCAACATCCAAAATAACCAAAAGTACATCTGCAGCCTAGGACCTACAGCCACTCTGCTTCCTCGATCCTCATCCTGCAGTAAAAATATGGAGCCCCCGAGGGGGTCAGCAACCCTTGGCTGGTATGGTTATCGCGCAGCCCATCGGCTACCGGGATACGCGCAACTAATTGTCATGATAACATGGCATTCATTTTAAACATAACATAACATAATATGTGGCATAGCATCAATAGTGCATAGCACAACATCACATACACAGTGGATACTCTTTCCACAATAACAAACCAAGAAGGTTAAACAACATAAGAGCCTAGAGAATGGTTCACCCTCATGTTAAGCTCGTTACACACACTCATTACCGTTCTTTTATTCGAACGGGTAACTTAAGTCACAGATGGTTCGGATATAGTGACCCGAACACACCACACAAACACATGTTCCCACTAAACCGATCATAAGTCAGAATAGGTAAGCTTTGGAGGAAGCTAGCGGGAGATCGAACGCCAGATTAAGGAGAACAATCTTAACAACATAAGAGTCGAATCTGATTCAGATATCTACTCTTAACTTACATGCATGACCGGACAACCGGATTCCTCACTTCCCAGTTAGCACTTGTTAGAAGTTCACGGTGGAACTTAACAAACAATTCACAACAAGTGGTAGGTCAAGTTAGACACGCACAAGGGAAATGAGTCACATCATAACATCACAATAATATGAACAACGGTAAACTCATTACATGATTAAGTCTTATAACGTCATAAACACACAGAAAACAAACAACACACAAGCCGGTGTAAACCGGTAGGCAACAGACTGCAAGAAAACCATACCTTGGTCCTTGCTTCGATTGATTTCCACCGTAGGTCACTCCTATACATGTTTAAGAATGTCGGTTAATTACTCACTTAACTTCAAATTTATTAAGTGTTTAACATGTTTATATGACATGTTTTAATGTCTTAACTTATACTTAATTACCCACATTATACCCCCTAGGGTTTATTACTTAAGCCATTCTTGTTTGTTTTTTTTTACAAGTTTTGGTCCGACCGACCTTACCGACCGACCCAACCCATTGGGTCGGTCCCTTACAGAAATTTTTCCGCCTTTTAAAATCTACCCGACCGACCCAACGCCATTCCGACCGACCCATAGCCCTCTGGGTCGGTCCATTACAGAACCTATTTTGTTCTTCGTTTTTAGCCCGACCGACCCACCGACCGACCTAACCCCTTGGGTCGGTCCACTCCTGAGACTCATCCGGCTGGTTTAACAGAGGCCGACCGACCCAGCCAGGGTCGGCCCCCTGGGTCGGTCAACCACAGAACTTGTCTAAAACTTGTCAAATCTTCTCCAAATTTTTCCACAACCCTACTAACATGTTCTACACCATCAGACACACTTAAACCTTCATACAACAACCATCAAACACACTTTCTCACCCCTTAAACACTTACTCTTTTTCTTACAAAATCTCTTATACTATAATGTTTTTCCTTAGACTTCTAAGTGGTGTTTCTTACCTATGATAGCAACTATCCCAAAATGTTATCCCACCACTATAACATCATCTCCCAAGCATCTATTCTCACAACTAACTCCTTAAGTCGTACTAAAATCCTAATTCGGTACTTCCTAAGCTCGGTAATTCGTCATCAGATACTTGCTTCGCTGATACCACTTTTTGTAACACCCCAACCACCACCGTACACTTAACATCAACTGCAGCGGAAATCTCAACTCATCCATACTTCATTCATGGTGTTACACGCCGTTACCACCACGTGGCTAACAAGGCTATACATTTCCATTGTATCGGTCTGATGGACTAGATTCCCGAGCAACTACACAACAACCCTTTTCCATTTCCCAACATTTATATGCAACATTCCCACTGTACCGAGTATCTACAACGTTGCCGACACAAATATCGTCTTACTACACCTACTTGTATATGTACACTTAAATGATACCCATGTACAATCTACATACTACCCTTCCTACTCTCGAACGGCTTCCAGCTCTCTGTACCTGAAACAGGAAAGAAGAGAAAGGGTGGCCCCAGGGCGCAGCACCTTTGCTGGTATGGTAATCCCGCAGCCCACATGCTACCGGGCCACGCACAACTAATTGTCGTCTTAGCATGCAGTTGATTATATTTAAATCATGCATACAGACCATAAACACACAACTCTTTGCATACACCCAACCATAGGGCTCAACATATAACCAACACATCCACACTTAACAAATCATCCAATGATTCCTTTAACCTTAGAGTGGCTCTCCTCTAAAACGGAGCTACTTCTTTAATGAACGACACGTACCCACTAATCGGGTTAACCTTAAATGCCTCCTGTCACAAACTGGGATTCATTTCCATGATCCACACACTCCATATCCTACAGCATATCTCATTCCTCACATAACAACCTTTCTTGTTTCGGCGTATACATGACAACATCGAGTTCATTTTAAACATCTAACATATACATATCATAGCATAGCAAGGGAAATTGCCTAGCACAATAACAACTCAAAACACCATAAGATCAGTTCTCAAAAGGAACCTTCAACCATAGTTAGTATGCATAGTGAGCCTAGAGAATATTGCCAATCTCATGCTAAGCTCGTTACCAACCTCGTTACCGACTAGTTATATCGAACGGTTAACTTATACCCAAGGTGTGTCGGATATAGTGATCCCAAGCACACCGAAATAACATACGTATGCCCCTGTGGCCCGACGTGAGTCAGTAACTAGCTTTGGATAAGCTAAGGGAAGGTAGAAACCAAATTGGAATACCACCTATACATACACAAGAGAGCCGAACCGGATATGATATCGACTCCCGTCCATCACACGCGTGGCCGGAACAACCGGACTCCTCACCCCCCATTAGTACATATACACTTATAAATAAGTAGTTAGAAATCCATTATGGAGCCTACCACATCCACACACCATACGGTATCATCACCGAGTTAAGCACACAAGGGAGGTTCACACACTTGCATACACACACAATGTCCAACTAACTCACACATAGCCGTGGTTAGCGCGTACCCAAGGTTTGGGCCGTCAACTCCGGATACCGATCACTCATGTGCCCCTAGATTTGGTTAGCTAAGGTTTAACACATATTTGAGGTTAAATGGTATCGGAGGCCAAATTCGCCATAAATGAATTACTATAAACTCATTACATGTTTTAATCTTACAAGGTGGCAAACACTCAGTAAAACATATTGGCATACAAGCCGGTGTAATCCGGTAGGACACAGGTTGCAAGAAAACCATACCTGTCACCGGAGTCCACTTTACCACGTCCACTTATGTTCCTCGAGCAATTCTCGAACAACACATTACAGTACTTTTATTAACATTGGGGTAGCATGTTTGTTTAGAGTCTAATGCTTATAACTTTTCCCCCGTTAACTTTTTAAATAACTTTACATTTTTAACATGTTTCACTCTTTCTTTTACCATTTACTTCAACTTTTCACCCACCAAATGGTGACTATAACTCACCTAACATGTCCTACACAACCTTATAACATCATCATTCATCAATCCCCATCATTAGACATCTTTTAATAGCCTAAAACAACAATTTTAGTGTCCGGGACTTGGTCCTTACCTTAAGTCCCGGACCAACACTTAATGAAACTCTCGGCCTATTAAATAGGGTGGTCCAGGACTTTGTACTCACCCCAAGTCCCGGACCACTACATGGGAAACTCACGGCCTGTTTTTGATATATGGTCCGGGACTTTAACCATTAACCAAGTCCCGGACCCAAGCTACAGAATGCTATATTTGCATTTTTCTAACCTTGTTGCACTATTTTTCCACCTCCATTAATTACCCAAACTTCATACATGAACTTAGGCATACTCTAATACCAAATGTCACTTTGATTCTCCTTACAACATTGTCTTTCTTTTTTTTTTGCATAATTTTTGGGCCGTCCGACCCACCGTCCGACCCACAGCTGGGTCGACCGTTCCAGAAACATTTCCCGTCTGCTAAATACTCACGTCCGACCCATGTCCGACCCAACCATCTGGGTCGGACCATTCCAGAGACCTAGAGCACATGTCCGACCCAACCATCTGGGTCGGACCATTCCAGAAACATCAACGGTAACTTAACAGAGGCTGTCCGACCCACCCTGGGTCGGACCACTGGGTCGGACAACATCAGAAGTTGTCCAAAACTTGTCAAACTTTCTCCAAACTTTTCCTCAAGCCTCCTAATGTGTTCTAACATCATTTGGCACCCTTAACCCTTCACATAACATCCATAAACTCATTTATAACTCCTTAAACACTTACTCTCTTCTTACCAAAATTCCTAACACTTATATTGTTTTCTCCTTAAGATTTCTAAGTGGTATTTTACCTATAATGACCACTATACCAAGGTGTTTCCTCTACACCTTAACACCATCTCTCAAGCTTCTTTTCTTACTAACTAAACCTCCTTTTTCACATCTTACCTATACATCACTTATTCCTTGGATATCAACATTACATGAACCTTAAACAACTTCCTAGTTCACCAAAACTTCTTTAAAAACACTTAGAACTTCTTACACATTTTCCCAAATTTGGCCATAGCTTCTCTAGTATATACCCACATCCAAACACTTAGGTTTTTACCTTAATTCATTCAAGAACACCTAAAATCCATCAAACACATTTTTTACACAAACTTCACACATTTAGCACTACATCACAATATAGTGCATAACTTAAATTGCTTGGCACTTAGGCCCTTAAATTGCATAAACCTTAAACACTGAATTTCCACAATATATAAGCCTTTGACCTGCAATTACACACACCAAGACATATGTTCCTTTACTAGTCTCCTTGAGAACACCTTACTAAGTCATTCACCATTTGCTCTTTAGGTAGTTTTAGCAAGCATTAAAAGCTCATTTCTCCTAAGGCATTAAACCACATTGAGATAGCACATTTACCTCTTTTCCTCACAAACTTCTTTCTTGTTTCCTCATAAAACCGGTAAGGCATTTCATTCCTTTTCAACTACTAAACAATATACCAACATTGAAATGAGTACATAAGCTTTAAGCCTCATCTCATTGTAAACCCTAGGTTTATATTATTTCAAAAACATTAATGTAGTTGTTTTACCTTGATCTTATTTGAAGGGAGTTTGAATATCTATGAAGAGAGGACTCCACCTAGTCCATAAGAGATTGGAATGAAGCTAGAACAAAGTCACACAAAGAGCTCCATCAATGAGTATTTTCGGTCACACCACAAAACATGGAGGAAACTTGATTTTTCTTTGAGATTCCTTACCTAGAAGCAAAGGAGATCAATAATATGTGGAAAGACAAGCTCAAGCTCCTTCAATGGTGGAACTCCATGGCACCGAAATGGGGCTCTTGAAGTTTTGAGAAGATAGAATTGAAGAGCTTGATGAGAGGAAGAGATTGGTGGTGTTTGTTTTTGATTTGGTTAAGTGAGCAAGATTTTACAAGGGATCAAAAATGGACTTCCATGGTGGTGGTGCTGTTTTAACGTGAGAGAACAGCAAGAAGAGAGGTTGAAGAGAGTGGAGCCGTGTGAAATGAAGAAAGGAATGAGAGAAATGAAATTGGTTTTGCTTTTTGAAGATATTTATAACTTAAAGCAAATAGTAACCTATGAGTCACCTTTATTTACTTAACAAGTTAACATGTTTGGTGACTCATTACTACCAAAAACCGGCCCCCTTATTATTAGAAGGGTATAATAGTCTTTGTTGACCAATTTAATTACTTATAACATTATAGTTACAAACTAGCTTATAAAAATCACTATTCACAAAGCAAGGCAGATAGAAGTGAAATTTTTGATTTCCCATTGATATAGCCACCCAAATGTGATACTATATAGTACACATGTTAATTAAAGAGTAATGATGGACATTTAGCCATTCAAAACTCATTTACAAGACAATTTTTCAAAAACGTGCTTTAAGACTTCTTAAAGCACATTTTGTGTTTTAACTTGTTTTCAAGCTTGGTTTTATTTGGTAATTGATTTAATATGTTCATTAACATATTTATAAGGTATAGGTATGACCATTAGGTCTTATACAAATTTCCCAAGCTTAGAGCACATTTTTGCTCTTATTGACTTTAAGGTATTTTTTGTGTTTTGTTTGGTTTCATTGTCTACCAAAGTTTCCTAAGGACTTAATTAGCCTTATAAAGTCATAATTAAATATTATCAAGTCTTGGTAGGCTCTTTGGGTCCTAGCCAAGTTCACTCCAAGCTTAGAGCATGTTTTTGCTCAAACCGTGTCTTAGTGTTTTATTGTGTTTTACCATGGTTTAAATGGTTCATTTATGTTTCTAAGGCACTTTTTAGCCTTTAAATACCATAGTTTAACATTTACACAACATACCAGGTTTGGGGTATTTCACTTTGGTGTATCCCAAAACATTCATTTGCATTATAAAATCCTCTAGAACATTGCTTAAGCCCTTTTCACATCTTAAAACACCCTGATGCATGTCTCTTCCACTAGTTGAACACTTAACCATTCTAAACATTTCCTAACTTACCAAACTCATTTTAAACCCTTAAAACTTCTTGTTTATTACCTAAATTTTGGCATGACCTCTCCTAGAAACATACTAAACCCAAGACCCATTGTCTTCACCCATCAAACAACCATGAACACTAAAATCCATCAAACACATTTTTATACACAAACTTCACACATTTAGCACTACATCACAATATGGTGCATAATTTAAATTGCATGGCACTTAGGCCCTTAAATAACATGGCTCTTAGGCCCTTAAGATGCATAAATCATAAACACTGAATTTCCACAATATATTTGCCTTTGACCTGCAAATACACCCAACAATCCATATGCCTTTTACTAAGCCCTTGAGAACATTTTACTAAGTCATTCACCATTGGCTCCTTAGATCATTTCAATAAGCAATATAAGCTCATTTCTCCTAAGACATTAAACCACATTAGGTTAGCATATTTACCTCTTTTCCTCACAAACTTCTTTCTTGTTTCCTTGTTTAAGATCGGCAAGGCTTTAGATTGTTTGTCAACCTCTAAACATTATACAAATGATATAATGAGTATACAAGCTTTAAGCTTCATCTCATTGTAAACCCTAGTTTCACATTATTTCAAAAGCATTAAGATAGTTGTTTTACCTTGGTATTTGAAGAGAGTTTGAATATCTATCAAGAGAGGACTCCACCTAGTCCATGAAAGGTTGGAATGAAGCTAGAACAAAGCAACATAAGGACTCCATTAAGAGTGATTTTCAGTCAAGATGAAAACATGGAGGAAACATCATTTTTCTTTGAGATTCCTTACCTAGAAGCAAAGGAGACCAATAATATGTAGAAATATAAGCTCAAGCTCCTTCAATGGTGGAACTCCATGGCACCGAAATGGT